>CM060843.1:54881868-56081868 GCA_030762175.1 Metallyticus violacea | reverse complement strand
TATGGATTCTTCAAGTCGATTCTTCCGACACACGGCTAGTGCGAAAGAGCAACTTTGTATATAAAATAATAATAATCCTTTTTTTTTTTTTTTTTTAACTCCGAACAGTGAATGGGCTTATAGCAAGCCATATTATAAATTCTCTTCGTTATCCATGAATGCTTCCATGGAGGTTTGGACTTTAAATAAATATGTCTGAAAAATCTTAAGCATAAAAATTGTCATATCTTGTTAGCCTTATGCGATCCGTTATCTACATCGTAACTTTCGCAGTGTATTGAACGTGCGTTTTGCGATAACTTTCTTTCTTCTCTCTTATAAACAATCTTTGTTTGCATTGGTACGCTGTGGTAATGGAGCTGCGATCATTGATTCCTAAGGTAAAGTCAGCAAATTTTTTGGTTATAGACTTTCGTTAAACGGAAATTCTTCTCAATGTCAACACCACATAATATTTAATGATAAATAATAAATAATATGAACATTTTATTAGAATAATACGGTTATGTGTGTGACCTTTTAGCGTTAATTACCAAAGATAGTCCACAATAATTTATAAAGTGCTACAGTACATACATAAGCTGGTATTTATTTTAATAAATAAAAAGGGGCACAATCAATTAAAATTGTGACAACGTAAATAAAAAATAAGTTAAATAAATGGAAATAATTTCAAATCTTAGCAGAACTAATAGAGCAGGTCAGAATATTTAAGAAGCATTTCATTTTACGTCATATGTATTTTATTAACTTTGCTTAATAACAAAGATATTAACGTACAACAATAACAAAAAATTCCACATAATTATAATATTTTGTAGCAAAATATATGGCTACGTAATATGTAGTAACAAAAATTAACTTGAATTTAAGTAAAAAATAAAAGAAAAAATGAATTAGCAATACATGTAATTATCCCATCTGTATAGCTTTATTAAGCATTAATTATTAATATTAACTGAGAGGAATTTATAATAAAAAGATTATCAACCCAAGGAGCCAATCAAAATTTATTTATGTATTTATTTATTTATTTTATATATTTAAAACATTTCAGATCAGCTTCCTATTCAATTGAAAGGCCGATAAATTTTGTCTCTTCTTTCATGCTTGAGGTTCTTTTACATATCGTAAATTTACAACACGTGACCCACGGTTTACTTCCCTTCCAAAGGAAGCTATACTTGGAATTTTTACACCCCAAAAAATCCATAGATTCTGAGAATGATAGTTCTAGAATAGATGGTTTCTCAAATACAGATATGTTGCAATTTTTGTTTAAAATTTTCGCAAATATTCACTGCAATATCAGTTTCAAAAATTATGTGCGATATGTTAAAGAATGCATTTTTTCTAGTAATTTCGAATAGATTGCTTTTACTGAATTTCTATATAGATATCTTGTTTCAAAAACGAACATTGCGTGAAGTTGTTTGTATAGTTATTAAACTCAACTGTGCTTAAGAAGTCCAGCCCTCTTTACTTAACACATCTATACTACTTTGAAAAGTTACACCCTGTACAGTTCCTTTTGTGCACGCTGTGCTAGGGCGGTCGAAACTGTATGTTTCCGTTGCAAAACTTGGTGTGAAGGAAACATCGCGGAAAACAGCTTAGTCGTCTTATCTTATTACTGTTTCTAATAGAAAAGGGAATTTACATATGAAATTAACGGCTCTACGTAAAGAGTACAGAGAAATTGCATCAAGATATCTACGTCTTGGTTGTTAAGAGCTTTGCTGTCCATGTACACCGTGTTTTATAATTTACGGGGAAGTGCAAAGAAATATGTATATGGAATCTGGTTCCGTCCAACGTGTATGTGTGTGCGTGTACGATGTTGTAGGAGAAGAAATAAGACTGTAGCTAATGTCCACCTATGCGTTTTGAATCCATGTTTTGATTTTAAATACCCTGCGGTTGGCGAAATGACGTTGTTACCAAACCCATTTTATATACCAGTTTGTTTTATGAGGGATTTATTTTAAAGCTCACGATAAGATAATCATCATTAAGAAAACGAAGATTAAATATCTTTCCAAGTTATTCCATGTATAAAAGAAAATTATTGCATTAATAAATATACAGTCCTTCACTTAAAGCAACTAGATTTTACATTTGAAATAGAGATTGACTGGTGATTTATAATAGAAGCCTATGCGTCAGGGAAGCGTTGATCATAACAAAGAAAAGTTTGGATCTCTGCAAGGTTACATTTTTTAAAACATCTTTCTTACCCATTGAAGAACTATATTATTTCTGCATCTATTTCTCTAATATATTATCTATTCTTCAAAACAGGAAGTGTTTCTTTTTATTTCACCTTGTAATATCCATTCCATTACATTTTGGTATCTGACATCAATAATTATGTTATTAGGTCCTCCACATTACTCAAATTGATTATAATTTAACACAGTTTAAAAATAAATTTCTGCACCTGTCTTATATCTTAAGGATTTATTCCTAAATTTAAATGTTATTTACTCGCTCAAGCGCGTATTAGACCAAGTTTTGAAATCAGAATTAGATGAGAAAAATGCAAGGTGACGTCAGGGATTATAGCCAGAAATTCTCGGCTTACCGATGGTTTATTTTTTTGTTTAATCAAATCGAGCTTTGTGTCAACATGCAATATTAAGTTTTTTTGACTGCGACTTTTGATTTGGAGTAGAATCACTCATATGTTGGTATATATATATGTGTGTGTGTGTGTGTGTACCAACAAAACAAAACGAAACATAGAAAATGTAACATTTGAACTATAATTTCAAAAAAAATTATTCTTTTAAAATAATTATGAAACAATGTAAATAAAAAAAAACAGTTATGACTATGTTAATTAAGTTATAATTACAATTGTCTAAAAAGTACCTATCTTTATATAATTCAATGAATAGAAATATAAACAATTTCTAACACATTATCGATTGAAATGAATTTTATTGACGATTGTCAACGTGCTCAAAATTGGATAACATTAGAAATAAATTAGAATGAGATAGGAAAACTCGAGTCACTGGAGCGACGGATCTTTGACTTAGCTTATGTATGCTCTTCCACTTGAACTATCGCGTCATATCCAGCCACAACCGCAAATCTCTCCAATAATATTTCTGTTATAATTTATAATAAATATTTGGAATATTTGAGCATTTCTGTTTACTACAATATTAACAAATTTATACATTATACGCTTTAGCTCTGAATACTTTATATTAATATAAATTGCACATTTCTTAGCTGATTAGAATTAGGTGTTTTAACATTTTTATATTCTGTTTTATTGTACATTTTCCCTTTTTTAGTATTTCAAACAAGTCATTTAAAAAGTCTGCATAAAATAAAAAGAGAACATAACAGTCATTGATATATACATGATGTAACAAAAATGTATGTCTAAGCTTTAGGGGCATATTCCTCTAGTGTAAAGGGTGAAAATATGAACGTAGGCTTATTTGGGTTTTTTGTGCAATGGCATCACATCTAACGTATAACAATAGCTCCATACTAGAAAAGTCAGATTACAAGTACACATCATTTACCATGGGGAGGTTTGGGAAGGAATGATGTATTAACTCGTAATTCCTAGGTTCACCCCCGGTGTTTTTTATGTTCCAATGGTGCTGCACTGTAGCCGTCTTGTCATGCGATCTCACTACACTGCTTTGCTAGTACTCAGTACCTAGTACGCAGGGTCAACGCATCGCATTGTTGGTTTTATGTATGGAAGTATATTCAAATGCGGAATTGGCAGATGCTCCTATGGTAATAACATTGCGGCTTAGCATTTGTGCAGGGAGAGATATCCAGAACAACGATGCCCGAACCGGACGCCACATCAAGCAACTGATGGTCATTTTAAGAAGTACGCATATTTAAGACTGTCATTCATGTCGGGGGAGACCTAAAAGGACTAGGACACCGCAACTGGAGCAGGAACAGGGGTTGCCCGTCAGTAAGAGCCAGACGAGTCCACCCCAAAGAAAATTCCATAATTATTTACTATTTTCTCTTCTACTGACCAACTTTTAAAACAAAAATACATGAAAACAGCAATATATAAACGATTAGTTCTTAATTGTATAAGCGCCTTTCCTCTCTACTGTAGTCGCATGCGGGTCCTCCATGAGAAGCTCTTGGGCCAGTCCGGAAAATTTTACCTTTTGAACTTATACCTTCATGGGTCAGAAAAAATTTACAAGGACTTATGTTTGTCTTCTACCAACATGGTTTAGCCTTTTTCCTGCTTATTTCTCCGTTCTCGTGGGACAGCAGGAAGCTTACTCGGCAGCAAAACATTAAGACTTTTTTTATGGTTTGAAAAAACATCTTGGCTTACAGCGTGTGAAGTGAGAAAGAGAAACGTATCTTCTCTATATGCATGAAATTAGAAAAGAAATAGAAAGAGCAAATTTGGTTTTTGTACAGGCCGACGAAGCGACATATATCACATGCATGTCACAATTTATTGTGGGGTAAACCGGTTGAAAGATTCATAACCTCATTGCTGTTTCTGAATTAACTGCAGAATGCTTAAGGCGTATACTTTCACATCGAAATTAGAAGAGTTCCATATAAACCAGAAGTTTATAGTACAAACGTACTATGGCGCTGCAGTTTCAAGAGAATGTCAGGGAGGAAGAAACCTTCCCCTACGCCACTTAGGTATACTCCTGGCCCACCCTTCTGCATGGGCCACGAGCCGCCACTGAGCAGGAGTAAAACAGTTCTTGAAGAAGTACATGGCGTTTGTTTTAGAGTCATGATGGTTATTTTGAACTGAAAACTCTATAAGCGAATTCTGAAACTGATAATCTAATTAAAATAGTTTTTATGTACTTTCTTAGTTTTTAAGAACTGTATCCATTCACTAGAGGTTTTCCACTAAATTATTACTTGAATGAAAACACTAACTTTACTTAAATACTGAGCTCAACACGCTGAGGTAAGAAATGTTGAGCATACTTTTGTGCTTTAAGCATTTCTGGGGTGCTGTCAGGGGTTTTAAATTATATGCCCTTTTTCTGCTCTATTTTAAAGTCTTCATAATTTGTTGTACACTTAGAGCATTTCTTTCAGATAATCAAAATTTTTATGAATTTCTATGTACTTATAGCCTTTAATAAAATAATGGATCACTTGTATACACAATGTATGAAAATTGCCTCTTTCGTTAAGAACAGACAGGAACTTGTGAGCATTACCAGAGGAGAGAGGCGCCCATAGACAATTGTCTCCCAATGCCTGTATTATCATTTGAATATTTGAATTTCTATCGCCTGTACTTCAATGACCATAGCCAAAAAATATTAAAAATATATCGTCTAAACATTCTGTACTAATTAACAAAATGTATAACAAATGTCAATAAATTTGAAAAATATCCGTTTTAATAATAATTAAAATTATTTAAAAATATGCAAAAGATTGGAAGAAGAAATAAAATAAAAATTCGTACTTCATTGCAAATGCATTCTTCTTTAGTTTTAAGAAAATGAAAATAAGTCATTGTGAACGACGAATTTTCATTTGAACCTCGCCTATAACCTTAATTATATGCTTGTAATTAGTGGCTGTCAGCTATTCCTCTGTTTTAAAGTACCTAAGCTTACTTATTATGATTAGTTTTAAAGTAGAAAGTGCCACAAGATGGTAGTTAATACGACAGTATAGCCACCCGCAACGTTTTCTGGGGCATTAATTCACTATGTAACTCATATTCTGTGCTGTGTTGTCTGTCTATAGGTAGCCGGCTCTTGTGTTTGTGCTGTGGCATCAGGTTGACAAGAACAAAGGTGGTTTTTGTGACTTCCTTTTGTAGTTATGACGGTGCGCTTGCAGGCAGCGCAAAACCTTGCAAAACAAAAATAACTAACCTAAGACGTAGGATGGTTTCCGCTAAAATCATGCCAGATAACGAATTTGAAACCTTTTCTTAGGAAGTCTGATTTTGGCTCCTTCAGATACTTTAGTACAAGCTTTGAGCATATCCAAAGTTATACTATAGCAACAGTGAAACCAGAAAACTGTATGGATCATTTGGCCAGGATCTTGGTTCTCAATAATCATCGGGCGTTGAGGACGCTTCGAAAGGGCGGTGAACCGCTGAAAATGCTGCAGTTACTAGAGTAGTGATAATACTGGATACAATCATCAGCAGTTAAGTGGGTGCAGAACCGGGTGGATCCTTCTCTTGGTGTAGGTATATAGATAGATATTACACCGGTTAAACTTATGTATCGAAATAGCAATACCAACCAAGATCACTATGTTGAAAAGGGAAAATTATGGTACCTTTGCTTTAAAACGAAATAACAAATATACCTTTTGAAATCGTTATTTACATTCTATGCAACTAACTTTTAAGGAAAACAGAATACTAAAACAAAATATATGTTTATTACTTGCACAATTCGCGTTTTATAATTTAAAATACTACTTTAAATTACATTAAATAGTTTAGCACACGTTTTTACAAAATACTTTCCCTCTCAGTAAACTTTCTAATATGAATAGAATCGAACAATAGAAATATGGATATAAATGGAACATTAACTACTATGCAATATAAATATCTCATTGCAGAGAACATGAGTAAATACATATTTGCTTTATTTAGAATAAAACATCAAAGGGAATAACAGTCATTTTCATTGAAGAAACAACATTTAAATATACACAGCAAGGACATGTGTGTTGTTTGTGCAATAACCAAAGAGCATTACTTAAGTACTGCCCACGTTCTGGAATTAAACGTAGTTTACATTAAAATAAAATAATTCTATTCTGTACAAGGATTCGACATTCTTTTATTATTACTGCTAAAGTTCATATAAAACACACATTTTAACCTAAAAGTGTGTTTAAACTTTCACTTTATTGCTTCAGTTGAAAATGTAGCAAGAAGGTAACTATATGGTGAATATATCGTAACAATATAATAGAAGAGCTACTCATTTTTGCAATGTACAATTATTAACATTTAACAAAAAGTATGATTTGACGTGAATTCAAAGTTTTAATTTTTTACGTAATAGTGAGAATATTAAGAAAATTAAAACTGAAAAATATATTTAATACCACAAAGTACAGTGCGAAAGGAAATTCGCTCCGCAGTGTACGCTAGCTAGAGAGAGCAATAGCAACAATATTTATATTGGTAGACTGTCCACCCCAAGGTTGCCTGCTCTTCGATCATTTTTCTACGTGCGAAGCAACTTCCAATTACAACGATTGATAGGTGATGCTCTTTGATTAAAAGTATATATAACTTTTAGGCGTTTGTCAGTTTCAAATGTTTAATTGCATGTTTGGAAGAGAAAGTAATAATAGTATTAACAATAATAATCGAAAAGATGTGAAATAGTAATATAGAGTACTTAGGTACAGTAGAGATGAAGAGACTTGAATGTCTGGTAATCTGAATAGGCACAAAAGACATGACAGGCATGAACTCACATTGTAGGCAATAAGAAGATCAGCGATTCGGCACCTTTTATGTTTTCATTACATAGTAAGGAAACCAGCCTGGAAATATTATATCTTCTTAAGGATGAAATACGTCATGGGACTAAAATAATGCAGAAGAAACAGTAAATCCGCCAATAACAACCTCGACATAGCAAAACGTCAGTTTGGATGAAACGAAGGAATTTCCGAGCATGCGCAGTTCGTGATCGTATTAAATGTTACAAGGAGCACGCTGCTTGTTATAACTATTGTATTATTGTATGCCTCCTGATGTATTTATTGTTAAGCCAAGTGGGACGGTTGTCTCCCACTTCCGCTGCTGGGCTTTATAACTCAATTAATGCGCCTCGTCTAGATTAGTCCCTTTTTGTGACTGGAAACAAAAGGGGAAAAAACCGCTTTAAATGGGTGTCCCCTCCGGCCCCGCAATTAATATGTTTGGGACGGCTTCCAGTGGCGGATTGGACAATTCAGCCACTTTTATCTGATGTTTTAAAACAGGACTGGACACAGTTCAGCTCTAGCATCACAGCTGGTTCATCACGGGTAGGGAGCCTACTTAGCACTCTCTGGGCGTGGTAGAAAACTCATTGCCTGGTTAAATGTTCTCACTTGATGATTTGAGCAGAATAAAATGCAACTATCTAGGTATTTTAATACTATAGTCATTGAAGATTGTGTTTTTAAAGAAACGTGTTTTAAGTTAACGTAATTCAAAATGAATATTACATGCTCGCTATTATCAATAAATTATGTAATGTCGTTCCTTTCCTCAAAATTACATTGGTTATAAAACAATCAGTGTGTCGAAATAAACATGCATTTTATACAGTGTGTTCGATTTAACGTGTCTGTACGTAAGATTGTTATTTAAATTTAGGTCTTTTGGTATATATTATTTATTAAAGTTTTTCTGACATTTGGCGAACAAAATAAAACCTAATGAAGTAAAATATATTATGAAATGTTTAAAAAATATAGAGGAACAAAATTGGCAACTTTCAAACTTCATATTGATGATAGGTTGAGAAGTTCACTACTAGAGAGCTGGGAGGTTTCTCTCATCTGCAGCTTAAAACGTTTCTACTATCATCAAATGGTTAAAATTGAATAATAACTGGGAAATGGTTTGCATTTATCATACCTGCTTATCGTTTAAGTTATTATATACAATGGGGCAAACCAAAAGTTTCCAAACTTATGCATTAGCATAATAGCTAGACAAAGTTTGGCATACACAGCGGGAACCAGATATGATACAGTTCTTAATAAACGCATCTTAGAAACAAATGACATTAAAGTGCTGACAACAGTCTCAAATAACAATAAGCGGATATAATAACAAGCGAGAGAATGAGATAGAAATGAAAAACTTGATCAGATAACAGAATGGGTAAAAACAGAATAATCGAAAAAACACATAAATCACAAATATGCGTGCTTGTCATCTGGAAGGTCCGTATTCGATTCCGATCAAGATATGTTGCCTAATAAGATCATAGTCACATCTATTATCTAAAAACTAAGCTTAAATTGCATTCCATGAATATTATTCCGGCTGCGAAAAAAGAGCCGACGGGCTCTGAATTCATTTGCGTTAGCATTTCATTTATTGCAGTAATATATACAAAGTCTTTGACAGTAGGTAAAGTCTGTTTATCAAAGTTCTAAATCTCTTTCAAAGTCCTAAGGACTGCATGAAAGATTATTGGGCCTTCAAACAGTTTAAATTTGCATTATAAGAGATTAAGGATAAATCACAGACAGGTGTGTTTTACAGCAATAGTCACAAGATATTACATAAGTAATGAAATTCATCGGTTAACTCGTTGCAAGCCTGAGAATAGCATTGATGCGTTGGAATAGCAATTAACTTTCATATTGGCATTAGAATTTAATCCTACTTTATCTGCATTTTGTAGGAGTCGCTTGACTAGTTTGCCAGAGAGAACTAATTTCACCAAGTCAGGTAATTACAACTTCATTTTATATTCCATGCTAAAAAGTTTTCTTTATGAAGAATTTGTATATCTCCTCTAGAGTTAGGTCGGAGCAACTAGAATCCAGAATCAAGAGTACTTACTATAAGACTCCAGGATTGACATTATTAATATAACAGAATTGTTGATAAAACCGCTATAGCAAAACCCAGAATATGTGGAATTCATTTGCCGATAATTTCTAGAGTTACTATCAACAGAATGCAAATCCAGCTAACTGTCCAAACTCCCTTAAGTGAAAGAATGCATTACAGAAGGACCACGTAACATCACTCGACCATGCCGAGCCATCTGCGAGTGTGCATACAGCCAAGACTATGGCGAGCCAGATAATGAAGGAATACTGGCGGAGAGCGGAAAGGAAAATAAAAGAAGTTGTGTTATCGCAAACCATCAATGTCTGTGTCAATATGAGGAGACGATTAGGAAATGTACACAGTCGTACCATGGGACATGTACGCTCTGCAATAAAGAATAGCAATAGCAATATCGTATTGGTTTCATTAAGAAAGCGAGGGAGGATTTTCAGTCTAATTTGCTGGTAATGGTGAATAGTTGATAAAAACAGGCATTTGGAAGGATTAGTTGTGAAAGCGAAAAAAAAAAAAAAAACATGTCTCTTCCGTTCTAGCTGTTGTAACCGCGGGCACTCAGGCATGGGTGCTTAGAAGTCTTATTAAATCTACATTAAATTGACGCTATAGGTATAATGCCCCTTTTGTTTACGAGAAGGAGACCGGTTTTTTGTGGGCCATTCTGTAGTATACTATTGCAGAAGTTCGATGAATTATTACTCTTTTGTTGCTAAATTTAATTTATTTTTAGTTTTTTACCCCCCCATTTTTATTCCAACAGTTTAGGATCAAGTTAAATGCATACCGACTTTAAGCTACCTAAAGGCAAAATAAATAATAAGTATATACAATTGTATCACTAATCTAGTATTAAGTTTCTTTCATAGATTTAATATTTAAGGAAGAAATATATAGCCGGTAAATTGAGATATGATACAGATAAGGAAATGACAGCAAATAAGACTTGCAACAGTGGTTGAACTTTTGGTTCACTTACGGACAGTGTCGGTGCAGCATCTACCATTACTATATTATTTGCATTCGTTCTTAAATAACTAACATTACTGATATTTATTTGATAAAATTCCTAGGCACGCAGGTTGCACACCACTAGTTTAGAGTGTTCCAGAGCATCCTGTGTCGAGTGGGAGGGGGCACGTGGCCTGAAGGGACTGAGGAATACCAAGAAATCGCGGCCCACTCTCTCACCTGCTTGAAATGCAGTCACACGATTGTCGTTCGACTTGCGGCCGCTTTCTCCCATTACTTTCATCGCGTCCTGTTTAACCTTACACCCCACTCTCCCACGCTCCCTAACTGACCTGCTTTACACGATTTGATATCTCACACACTCAGATTTGCCATCAGCAAAAACCATCGTATCAGCACTCAACCATCAAGAGTAGACATATATTTAGATCGAAGATAAGTAGTTAGACTTTGTAACAATTAGAGCTGCATCATTATATAACACTAACATTAGTCAGTCTAGGTAACCGATTTTCTTCTGTCAAACAAATTCAAGTTTTAAGAGTAATACACGGAAAAAAGACAACAAAATAAAACAAAGTATAACGTTTACCTTAAAAGTTTTAACTTCTCTCTTGCACTGCATCTCTATGGAATCTAATTTTACTTGTAATAATAATAATAATAATAATAATAATAATAATAATAATAATAATAATAATAATAATAATAATAATAATAATAATAATAATAATAATAACAATAATAACTAAATATATACATGTATATATTCATATATACATATACACATGAAACATTTAATCAAGCTATGTAACAAACTAATTGATAAATGACCCATTCTTATTAATTTACCTTTATTTGCAGCTCTTTTTTACCAAAGAACAATCAAATGCAATTTACATATTAACATTTTTCTTGTTTACTAAATATGACTAGCAATTTCTCCAAGTTTTCAAATAGGTATAATGTTACCGATAACGATATTTTTCAAAGCTAAAAATAATCATTCTACATCACATGATATTATTGAGCAAAATGCTAATGCGCAAATAATTTCAGTTTATTAGGTTCAAGTGTTAGCTGTTTAAATATTCTTGCCATAATTTTATTTTACTATATGCCAAGCGTTTTTTGATAGTACCGTACCTAATTTTATCGTAACAGCAACACAACTGGATCCTTGTGCTTCGAAAACGTATGCTGTTACAAACTCTATAACTTTACTAATTAACGTAATTAACACACTTAGACTCTTAATAAAGTGGAAAAGTTTTGCAAAATTAATTTGAATATATAGCTAATTTTTTTCCACAACATTCGAACTGTATTCTAATTGTTATTAATTCAAAAGAAATATGTGAGTTGAAACCTACAGCCCCGTTTTTGTTGACTGGAGAGAGGGGTCAGTTGTTAGTGAGCCTTGTTTCTTGAGACCTTATTTATTTTTTTTTGTTTATTTACCGACGCTCTTTAAAATCTCAGGTCTTCAGGATCCCGTTCAATTCAGGGCATGAAACGGCCAATAAATTTTACTCAAAGGCTTCTTCTTTCAAGATTGAGGTTCTTTAATGTGTCCTAAATCTTCGGTAAGGAATCCGCGACTTTACTTTCCTTACGAAGGAAACCACACATATCATTTTTAGTACGAAAAAATTCACCGGACCTGGCCGGGATTTAACCCACGAACTTGGGTCCACGGGGCAAGTACGCTTACTACTAGACCACCAGGTCGGACTTTTCTTAGGACAAATGTATTGGAAGCATCAGTGAAAATGTGCTATATATATTGGTATTTCGTTGATTTTTTTAAAGAATTATGATGTATTTTATTTTAATGGAAAATGTGATTTGACGGTTGATGCACCGGAATTCTGCAAAGCTTTCTATGCAGAAACATCCGAAACATGCCAAATAATTTCTTATATTTTGATCTCTAAAGTTTGAGAGGTACTAAACAGCTTTTACACTACTTTAATTGATCAAATAAAATGTGCATTTGCATATGAATACAGATGTAATAATAATAATAATAATAATAATAATAATAATGTGTACTACCTTTCCTAATTTTATTACGGCACGATAAAGAACCTCAAGTCTGAAAAAAGAGGCCTCTGAGCAAAATTTGTCGGCCGTTTCACGCCCTGAATTGAATGGGACGCTGATGACCTGAGATGTTAAAGAGCGTCTGTAAATAAACCAAATAAAAAAATTCTAATTTTATACATGAACTGCTTGCTGATTATGAACAGTGGTATCGTAAAAGCTATCCTAGATAAAAAAAATTAAAGTCATTACATTAAGTAGTCCGTTTGTCTAGGTATCATTTGCTGAAACCTTTCAGCGATTGTTAAAGTTATATTTGTTCCTAATCAGGGGCAGACTTTCTCCTCATCCTATTGATGCAATGAATGCAAAGCTTAAATTTGTGGATAGGTTAGTTAATGTATTTAGGAAAAAAAAAAAAAAATCGTTTTAATCATTGGTTTGCGCTGAACTTTCTGAACTCAATAAGTTAGCTAGAACGTTTAAGGCCATAGTGGAATCATATGAGATACTGCATCTTCTATTGATGTGCTAATTTTTATAATTGTATTTCTTTAACTTGCAGTGCAAGGTATTTGTGTTTGTAAAATGTATTTATTTTTGGTGTCTATAAATTAAAAAATGATCGGTGTTGCAATATTATCAGTTATAATCAATATCATTATTATAATAAATTTAATTTAATATCAATAAAAAGTATATCGTTAACTATTTCTTAAATTAACAAATGTAAATCTTTTTTTAATAGTTCTGGGACGTGATTTTTTTAAAAATATTCCGAAGATACTGTTCTCCAGAACGTATTTTTAAAGGTGAAAAGTTAGCATATAATATTACAATAAAAAGGGCAACATATATTATTAATATAGCAACATTTAGATCAGAACCACTGGATGCAAAGACCGGGATAAGATAAAGTGACGCGTAAGCATATTTTTTACTTAGTATATTATTTTAGAAATGTGATTCGTATTCAAACAAGTGGTCATATTTGAAATAAATAATGGCATATTATTACCGTAGTTTAATAAAATACAATTTCTGATGGGGATGCACATGACCTACGCATAGTAGTAAGAGTACATAGTTTCACTTACCTGGGAACAAAGATTAATGAAGGATACTGTAAGAACGAAAAACAAAAATGTAGCAAAATTCCAGGAGTAAATAAATGTTATTTTACTTTGTAGAAGTACTTTAAAGTTAAGTGCATGTCATATATATAGAAGTAAAAAGAAGATATTATAGTATTATGTTGGACACTCATACCTTATAATGAGTAACTGCTTGATGTATTTGAAAAAAAAGCACTTGTAGCATTTATGGCTCAATTTAAGAACAAGAGTAATGGAGACACACACACAAATATTATATATAGCAAAGAACTTTATAACCTTTTCAAATAGCTTAGACTCTCGGTTGTTATATTTTTAAAATGTTGCATTGGGCAGACCACGCTGCTCGAATGAGGAAGAAGTATGGGAAGATATATGTACGAGTATGTACAGCCTGAGGGAATAAGGAAAGTAGACGACCAATGCGCAAATGGATAGATGAAATGAGCAAACATGCAAGGGTTTGGAATTAGAGCTTAGTGGAATGCCGCAAAGGATAAAGAAGAGAGCAGAAAACTTTTAAATGATGCCAAGACCCTGTGATGATAATGGCGAAGAATATAATAATAATAATAATAATAATAATAATAATAAATCTGAAATACTCCATCCCGGTACCTTGTTTCCTACACCGGGACGTGTATTGCAAATTCTTACACTTTATTTGCAAATTATAATCATACATTATTATTTTCATATAATACTTATACGTAGGCTACAATTAGAAATATACTAAAATAATAATAAAAATAGCAACATTGATAAATAAGAAAATTATATCTTCCTTCAGTTACTTCACCGCCACGAGTGGCCGAGGTCGTTAAGGCGCGGACTTGTGAGCGGGAGGTCTGGGGTTCGAATCCCGCCAGTACTGTCTTCCTTGACTGAGGGTTTTCCCAGGTTTTCCCCAGTCCTCATAAATGACAAATGTCGGAAAGGTACTCTAAACTTATGTCTGTAACCATTCCTTAATAATATTCTTTCCCAATATATCATTTCATCTAATGTATCTAATTTATCATCAGTGTCCATCGCCTATGGTACCTCTGCAGCAAAAACGGGCGTTAAACACTATTTATTCATTCAAATACTTCCTAATTGCCGGAAACCAGGTACTGCTTCTATTACTTCCACTTAATCTTTAACTCTAAGTTGATAAACTATCATTCACCGGTATCCGGTAGAAACTGTACTGGTGGCCAGTACATTTGTTACATACTTTTACTTTTACTTACTACTGTCTATCTTTGTATAAAACTGTATTATATATCTATAGATCTTGTATATGTATCTTTATTTTCCGTATTATATCATGCCATCTTTATAAATTATATCATGTTTATAATATACTCACATGTGTATATTATATTAATCTGTTTTACAACACTGAGTACCTTATTTATTTGCAATTCTAATTGACATTTATCAATTCAGCATTTACCCTACCAGTTCATTACTTTAATTTCGTTAACAGTAGTAATATTATCACAAATAATATTAGTTATAATTATATATAATTATAACGAGTTTTATTATATTTTATTTTCTTCCTCTTTATCTTCATATCCTTCTTCTTCACTCTTTAACCGTACCCCTTTTCCACAATCTCTTTACCCTCCTCACATTTTTTTACACAATACTGTTTTATGTCCAATGTATTTCAGATTTTTATTATTATGATGACGAAGAATGACTGAAAATGTTGAGAATTTTAAGACTATTTCAGTATTTCATATATTGAATCATTGTGTTTGCCACTTTTTTCAGTGTTACTACTTCTTAAGATTATATTTTAATTGTTAGACGTTTTAAAAACAGGTTAAGTTTGTAGTTGTTGACATTGTAGTCAAATGAAACGAAATAAACATTAACGACGTTAGCTTTTATTGTTAAAACCTGAAGGCAATTGTTCCAAAAGGTGGTAAAATCAACATGCTTATTGCACCTACAAAAGCATCTTGCTCATCTACATTTTACTCTACCTAGATTGCACTTTTTTCTTTATTCCATTTGCTCAGCGTTTGCAGTGCAGTGATATCTGAGGCGCAATTACGAGCATTTAACATGGTGCTAAGAATTTGTTATGACTAGTTTTATGATCGCAGACCTGCAGATACAAGTTCTGGCTTAAGCAACAATCTTGAAATGTTAATTGCATTATGGACGATGGTGAAATGTAAGGCAGTAGTTAGACTGTAACACACCCAGATGCTAAGTTCTGCTAATATTGCCAGCACAATTCAAACTCCCAGCAGGCAGCTGGCTGAGCGATTTTGCTTTGTCAGCCTGAACCCACACAATTGATCTCCAACAGGATAATGTATCTCTCTTATACCCTCGTTGAAGTCTCCTCGGCTTTAATGCTCCCGAGCGCTCTTACGTAGCTTCCTGTTAGGTATGTCAGATTTGATGGTGTCTGGGCTTGATTATGTTTCATTATTCAAGGTCTATGACCTCTCATTACTTTGCAAGATTTCAGATAATTAAAAAAAAATGAAATCTTTTTAAAGATGATTAAGCATTTGGACAAAAAGAATTTAAAATTTCCAAATAAAAAACAAATACCGGTGTTATCGGTGAAACAGGATCCTTAAAGCGTTCAACCATGTTTAATAAGTAATATGTAATGACAAACTTTTATAATATTATACATTTCCATTAACATTCAGGATAAAACTAAGATGCAAATGAATAAAACCTGTTCAGTGAATGGAGATTTTTAAACTGCCGGATTAACTTTTAAATATTATATCTAATATTGGATGTATTACCAGATATATTGCCAGGCTGCTAGCTAATCCATGAAACATAAATTATATATTGGAACAGACATTTTTAAGTAACTATTTTAGCGGAAGATGAATTTTTCTACGCTCTATTGTGTTGTGTTTACTCATCCCGCTATTCAAATGAGTACTTAATAATCCTACACTGGAAGGGCCGAGGCGGTCTGAAATGCACTGTCTCCATTTAGTTTCGTGGCTAAGGTGTGCAATTCCCTCCATCGCTAGTACCAAGGGTTGTGAAGAAGGCTATCCAGGGAACCAATGTAACCTAAAATATAAATAAGGTATTAAAATAAAATATATTAATGGTAAATTAGTCTATTTCATACTACTTTTAGTAGCCTCCAATATTTATAACAAAGCTCCGTTTTACGAATAAATCATTTAATCTTACTTTTCTCTTCCCCTGGTTACTTAGGCAAAAGCTGGAAAGAATATTTCCTTTCACGAATTTTCCACTCTTTCATGTCATTCCATAGTTATGGTTGCAGGGTCGAAAGTGTCGGGCAAAGCGGGCTGATGGTAGTTGAAGTTCCTATCTTGCGGGCTCTGCCTCGGGGGGGGGGGGGCACTCGGAACTCGCTGTTGTGGGTTGCAGGTTTGCCAATGTCTGGGATCTAAGTTTTGGAAAACGTTAGGTCCCCACCTATGTCTACAAATCGACGCCCTTTGTTCTGGTCGCCATTGCTTCGCTCATCTCATCCCTTCTACCCTGTGATGCACCCTTGAGGGAGGCTTAGTTATAAAACGCTTATCAATGTGGTTGATGTGCTGAAATGTCCTCCGTTCCATACTACCCTATTTTATGTGCTTCTCTCCGGATTATAACTTGTATCAGATCTAGAGAAGAAAAAATAAAAGGTTGCATTCTGTTACATTAACTATGAAGTAATGGTGTGCAGAATAACACCTTAAATCTAGTAAAGTAAAACTATGAATATGCAATAAATACATTAGAGACACTTAAGAGCTATATTTTATTTGGTTCTGTAATGGTTTCTGCTATGTATGTATACATATGTATATATATATATATTATACACAGATATATTTATCATATTGGTTACATTTTGTAGGGATTTTAGAAATGGACAAAAGTAGACGTTTTGTACGTTTCTTTCCTCTAATTTACCTTAATATGCCCATTACCGAATAAAACTACAAACTAATATTCAATTCGTATGCATATTTTCTCAATTTGGGTATAATTTTTTATCTGTTAGCGATTCTGAACTAAATTTAGTGTCAGTTCACGTTAGTAAAGTTACTTATGCAATGACAATTAGTGAAACAAAGGGAACAATTTGTAAAGGAAATAAATATATGTACAAATAACTTAGTAAGTTCTCAGTAAGTGTTGGATCAGCAGCTGCTTTTACCCAACCCTTATGGCGTAATTTGATCTGTCTATTCTCAAAAATTACACGGCGATTCTGGGATACCTTGAACATAAGTATTACATAAACAGGTTTGAGCAAGCCACAAGGGTAAAATGTAAAAGGATGGAGGGGACAAATGTTAATATTTTTCATTTTCGTACTTATTATTATTATTATTATTATTATTATTATTATTATTATTCAATAATTAATTTAACAATCTCACCTATTAGTTCTCAACTCTTTTTCCCCTATCACTTGTTTAAATGCTTTTCCATATATTTCGTCAACTTCGAAGCACAATATTTACTTTTATCACTTTCAGTCATCTTCTGCCTTTGAAGAGGAACACGTGTTGTTCAAAATATTGCGCAATTTATCTGACTAGTAGTGGTTTATTCATTTTGTTTTTCTATTTCTCTAGTTCTTGTTATTTTGGTTATATTGTTTCAAAATAAAATAATCGTAAGGAATATAGCTAAAATAAAAAGAATCAGAGCATTAGAAAAAAACCGAAATGAGTATGCATATAACTATATATAAGTGCGTGTGTCCCAGGAATAAGTCATAAATCATGACAACTATTTTTATTTTTGTGGAAAAGGGATAACACGAAAAATCTAAGATATGCGACTTAAAGTCTATGAAATATACTTTCGAACGAGTCCACTGGATGGTGTGTGAGAGCACAGCTATGTGTCTCAGCATGCCCCGAAGTTCAGTTGGCGAGCGGCAGTGGTCAGGAATGGAGGTCAAGTAGCGTGAACAACATGCGTATGTGAAAATAGCATTTCTCCGCGCAGGATCATACACCCTTGCCCACATTTCATCAATTGCAATGATGCCATTCAAAATGGCACCCTCTTCTTCTTGAAATCTCGCCAGATTGATGGGACATGTTTCGTATCGAGTTCACTTCTGTGCCTCACTTTAATTAATGTGGCGCCCACTTTGCAAATATTTTCGGCTTTTCAAGACCTCGCGTAAAATGCGGTGCATTGTTTTGGCCAGAATTCCTGTTTGCTCTTCTAATTCCACAATTGTTCAGCGTCTATTATTACGTAAGCACTGTTCCACCACCATATCACCCGACATCCTTGTCCGCGGACACAGGACGCACTGCGTGGCAGATCGGCAATCGACATTCTGCCCCGTTTAAAGGCCTCTGTTCGATAGGGTAGGTCACGCACACCCATTGCTTCCCGTAGCTCTGTGTTGTATTCTCGTGCAGATTAATGCTATTTTCACATATGCTTGTTGTTCACTCTTCGTGATCTCCATTCCTGACCACTGTCACTCACCAACTGAACTTCAGGGCGTGCTGAGACACGCAGCTTACATACATCATCTGGTAGGTTTATTCGAAAGTACATTCCATGCACTTTAAATCATATATCTTAGATTTATCATGTTGTCCCTTGTTCGCAAGGAGAAAAATAAATGTATAGTTGACTTATGCCTCATATATGCATACGATTTTAAAAATAATTCAGAACTATTTAAATTAAAAACTGAACTTATTTTAAATAAACTAAGTTTTACAACTCATTTTAAAAACAATGCATTGTTCACTCTTGAAGAATTCCAATGAATTATCTCTGAGTAGAACCGCGAATTTCTACTAACCTATCATTGCTTCTCACCACTTAACACTTGTTTTTGTATTATTTGGATAACGAAAGTAGGTTTCAAATTCTTTGCAGCCACTAGTTCAATATACAACTCATAAAGAACGAGGAACACAGAAGACCTTTACTAAACCAAAACAACACTCTGTTGAACGGTGTAATTCTTAGAAGCAAAGATTTTAATCATTTTCCCCTCGTAACCTCTGTTTAAACATCGACCCCATAGCCGCTTTTGTCTCCGTTTGTGCTTGTTGGAAGATGCTTACAACCATTTGGAAACTTGTTATTATATGCAGCTTGATCTCTCTTTCCTTCCATACGTTACAACCGCGCCGTGCCAAAGAGTAAACAAAGCGGCATTGACGTTCCTCTCCTCTTGCATAATCAGTTCAAACTAACAAATGTACTTCAGAAGTTCAGGTGATTGTCTTCTTCAAGTTCTACCTCTAGGTACTGCATGCAACGCTGTGTTCAAACGGGACGCTATTTAATCTTCCTGATTTCATGTAGGGTTCCTGTTCTCAAGTTATTCTATCGGAAATTGCTATGGGCTGTTCTGAGTCGAATTTCTTAATGGAAAACCCCAGTATAATTTTACTCCTTTATTTTTACTTTGAAGTGCAATTTCACTTAATAAAATGACAATATTCGCCCAAAGAATGCCCAAGAGACATATATACCTAGACCACAAGCAACGTTAGGATGAAGAAAGTGATGAACTTAACTTGTGAAAAGGATCTTAAAACAAATGCTTACTAGAATCTTATTACTTAATAAGGTGAACTATTTAATCGAGTTTATTAAATTATCTGCACATATTTTTGTAAATCACCACCCCACTGCTAGGGATTAGTCAAAAGGTCATCTATGAGTCCCTAGGTACTTGATGAACCAACTAGAAATCGATACAATGTTTGAGCATTACTTTCTATAGAGTCTTCATTTAGCTGGTTAACTAGACCTGCACACCACGCATTTTTCAGCAAAATGAAGACCGTATATTATACAACAATGCATAGCAAAAGGTAAGGAATAAACATATTACAAAATTTTCTCGTTTAAAGTACGACTGTAAATCGCACTTTTCGTACATTTTTATAACAAAACACAAGCCATCTCTTTATTTGGGCCTCGCTTACCGAGCAGAGTACTCTCGACACACGTAGAGCACGAGCTATGGGATTCAGCTTAAGGCCTATAAGTAGCGGTACTCTTGGGAAATGGCAAAGCCGAATAGACACATACACACTCACACACATACATCATAAAAAATCAAGAGTACAAAGATACTTCGAAGCATTACAGACAAAGTGCAATTTGAAAACTGTGAATATGCTTTAAAGTGCTTACCTTTAGAAATACATTTTGAAAATGCGAACAGTCTGTTGTAAGACTTTGTAGCTTTTGAGCAAATTTGCCGCTGCAATCCCGCTCATGTTAGCATACATAAGACAAAACAAAATAAAATAAGAAATAGTGAAACATATCGATAATAAAGTTGCAATATGTCAATTATTTTATTTTTATTACTATTATTTTTAATTTTATAGTAGCTACAGACCAGCAGGTATGCAACAGTTTAACATATTCTTTCAAAGAATGAGCATTTTAATCAACTCGATAACTGCTCGCTTAACTAACAATGCTGCCGGCTTATAAGAATATGTATATATTCTGTTTTGTAACTATTGCGAACGATATCACCCAGCGCGCTCTTAGGTGCCAAATGACCAAAAAGGGAAGTCCAAACTTTTAACTGCAAGATAAAACAATATTAAGTAACATAGGATCAGATTTCCCCCTCTAAGTTATTGCATTCATAACCCCGTTCTTTTTAAGAAGCAATAATATGCGTAAAATCATGATTGACATCTATAGAGGTATATTCTCACAATGTTACCTTTGAAGCTTTGGTACCTTCAAAATATTTTTATTCTGTGCAACCACACAGCTTAGCAATTTTCCACTCTAGTTCATATATTTCCACTCTTGAATTAATACCGATATGAACTTCAAGCAACTGTCAAAATGAATATTTGAAATAACTTTTTTTAACTGTGCATGCTACATTTCTTTTCTGCTGATCTTATATAATTTATCAGACACTTAAAATGGCATTTATTCATACAAATATACGCCTAAGAATAAACAAAAAAGCAAAGTAGACGAAATTACATAAATATCAACATTTGGAAAGTAAATTTCAACACTACGGAGGATTCAGTAAAAATAATCGTAATTGCAGATAAGGCAATGGGCTTCCACTTTGAAATTGGAGAAGACAGCCAGAGAATGGAGAAGGAATGAAAGAAAGAACAGGAAGAAGAAGAAATATAAATCACATTACAGAGAATTTTTAGAAAAGAGATTTTTAGATAGTAATGACGAAATAATTGAATCTAAAATATTTTAGGTACCATGAATCTTGATTCTTGATTCATCTTGTTCCCCTATATGTACTTTATACCAGCCTCTGTTAAAGACCCCACTTGGAAATACTCATGCGTGTATTTCTAAATTGTCATTTTCTTGGCAAGCAAATGCTTGCGTAGTGTGAATACTCTCAGCATTGCAATTACGAAACGTTACCTCGATCTAGTAATAATAGAAAAAAAAAAAAGACGAAAAAAAATTGGCGCGAGGCTTTATCCTTCCTGGTTGCTGTTAAATGCTTTTCGAGACAGAATTTTATCTACAAGTGACATACGAAATAAGATGCTATAGAAAGTTTACAACACAGCAACTTCTGTTCACGTAAGATATTACAGTGCATGATGGGAATGGTTTTTTTTTTTTTTTTCAAGTAGCAACACGAGGAAGTTGTGTTTGCGACTGCTAGACACGTATACGTTTACCATTGTGTAACACGTCAGTAAGATCCAGTATATGAAGTGCATGTTTTTAAATGACACACAAAAAAGGAATGGACAAAAATAAAGAATTTTATTTAATACCTCTATCATACAACATGAAATAGACTCGAGTGTCATGCCTAAGGAAAGAAACGTGAGTTGAAGCTATCAGACTGATGTAAGGAAAAACAGATGTAATTAAGTTGTACTTTATTAACCTTAAAGCAGTTTATTGCTGACTTTCATTGGGAATTCTTTTAGTCTAGGTCATCCAGCGCACACGGAACTTTGTTGCGTTCTTCTGTTTTATGGTTTTTTGAGAAAACGTTTAGCACAGCTATCCACAAAGTGAAGGACAGGATTCTGGAAAGTTTTTACAAAAATGATCAAAATACTTGTATGAAATAATAAAATTATAAAGACTTTGTCATCTTAGATATATAAAGAAGAAATATACATTTTCTCATACATATGTACGTACAGCGTTAATTCGAAATGGAATACAATATTCTGAGTTTAAGGAAAGTAAATTTTACTTAAATTGGCTTAGATAAAAAGCAAATAATATTTAATATGATTTTACTTTAAAATATTAGCTATATTTGTGTTAGTATCATTGATAACAATTATTCTCTTTGTTGGCGTAATTGTATTATACAGTACAAATTAGGTAAGATATTTGACAAATCAAATTAATATTTACAATCCTAACACTAAAAATATTGAGCGTAGGTGTTTAATGCATAAGACAGTATTCGGGAGATACCGGGCTCAAATCCCTTGGGGCTAGTCGCTTAGGCGAACGCTGGAATGAATCTTACCTTTCCCCAAATTTTTCAGTCTTTCATTTCATTCAGTTAGTTCGGTTACAGGATGGAAACTCTCAGAGCAGGTGCAGTGTGACGGTAGCTTGGAAGCACCGAAGTCTGGAATAGAAGTAACCAAGGGGCCAGAACTCCTTGGGGAGGGGGGGGGCCTTCGCCGGCGTAGGGGTATTCTCTCTGGAAACTACATTCTTGCCTCTCCGGCCCAGTGTCCGGCCATCATTTCATCTCTTAATCTCGAAGGTACCCTACTGAGGGCGTAGCACAAACGGCCAGCAGTTAGGCAAGGCTGGAATACCTGAAGTGAAATATTCTCCTCCGTTCCTAATACAGAAATAACACAGGATTATAATAATAATAATAATAATAATAATAATAATAATAATAATAATAATAATTCAGTACATTCATACAACATCAGAATGAAAGAAAAATAGAACGACAGATAGAATGTTAATTTCAATTTAGTTTTGTATATTTATCATGATATCAATTAAAATGTCTTAAGCTAGCATTGTCAAGAAGGCAGTAAGGTAGGTTAAAAGTATAGAAAGTATCACTCTATCCAAGAGATTATAGTGCTAGTATATCAGAACCAAACGAGCAAGAAAGTTATTTGAAAAGTACATCGATGTATCATACAAAATAAGAGCATTTTCAGTAAATAAGATACATTGAATACTTACAGCAGTTTCTACTAAGACAAATAAATAAGTCCCAAATATTTTAATAGTATTTATACCCATTTTAACTACTGAGGCATCAAGGTGGACACTGATGATACATTAGATGAAATGATAAATTGGAAAGGAATTTATTTAAAGCAAGAAGTCATTCCAGGCTAGAGTTTAGGGTTCTTCTCCTAAATTTGCCATTTATGAGTACTGAGGAAAACTGATAAAAACCTAAGCTAGGGAAGACGGTTCTGGTGGAAATCGAAACCCAGACCGCCCGCTTACGAGTCCGCGCCTTAAATCCCTCACTCACCCTTAGCGGTGGGCATAAATATGGACTTATAAACTAATATTAAATTACTGCAGATTAAATAACACAATATCTTGTTCTAAAGAGAAAAGAGCGTTTGCTTTAGTTATACTAAACATTCAAATAAATAATGATTTTTGAATGCAGATTTAGATAAGCAGACACACAAAAAATATATTTGTTCTAAGATTTCATTTCATTGCACATCATTTGCACCAGCAATGTGTATAATTACAAAATAAATTCTCTTAAATTACATTGGTAATCATAAGAGCCTATTTCTTACTTAAAGCACATGGGCTACCACAGCGACCTCTGTTTCCTCTACCTCCATTTTGCTACTTTAGTGATGGAGGGTAGTATTGCAGAAGAGCTTGTTGGATTGACCCAGTTCCAGACCTCCCTAACTTAGAAAAGTCCTAAGCAGGTTCCTGGAATCGAACCCAAATCCTCTCCACCAGCAGTCAGCAGAGCACGCATTGGAATGGGATGACACTACTGCATTGCTGCAAGTGATAATTGCATACATTTATATTTCCTAATGAATAATTAAGGATATTTCTGTGGCTCATGTGGACGTGAATTTTGAAATCTAACTTCTAATGGTGTTTGGATGGAAACGTTTCGTTTCTGATGAGGTGATAATTTCTTCACTTAAAATCTTCTTGAGCAAGATAGATGTAACGACACGAAAGTTGAAGAATGTGCAGTATTTTAAATAGGTATTTATAGTTTGTTTAGAAATAGTCTGTTTACATTATTATAATTTACATTGGTCTTTGGCTGTGCCCGAACGAATTTAATAACAGTGGTTGGAAAAAATTCTTCCCTGCATAAATTATAAGTGGACTATAAAGATTTGATATTGCTGAATGGCAATCAAATTGCTCTTGCAAGCACAATTTTTTAAGGAGACATATTTGAAGTAGTAAAAAGCACTGTTTCTCCTACACTTAATACTTTTATTCAAATTTCAGAACTTGAAAGTATCATTAATTCACACTATCTTAACTAACAATCAACGATCACTATCATGAATAACTCATGTTGTTTACTTTTCTTGGGCTGTTCCTTTGATATCTCTCGTACGAATTTAGCAGTAGTCTGTAACACATTTTCGCACCATTTGCCGCTCTATCTCTGCTGCATTTGAGCTATACTTTTATGGAATCTTTCTAACGTTCATCTCAAACCTTACGCACATTATTGGGGTAAAAGTGCAAATGAGGTTTTAGGGAATGGAGTTTTGGGGACATATTGTATCCCAGGGTACTATATAAAGACAAAATGTTTTCCACAATTTGAGCATAACTTTCAGATCGAAGAAGTAGCTGTACACATTTTTCAATGCATTCAAGCTTTACTAACAGCAGCATTCAATTTATTTCTGAATTTAGGATTTCAAACTGAGGACACACGAAGATATTTATTTTATTTTGGCTTTAC
Organism: Metallyticus violacea; assembly: GCA_030762175.1. Lineage (NCBI taxonomy): Eukaryota > Metazoa > Arthropoda > Insecta > Mantodea > Metallyticidae > Metallyticus > Metallyticus violacea. The sequence goes on along the minus strand of CM060843.1, from coordinate 56,056,271 downwards.
TAAAAGCCAAAAGTGTGGGAAATTTTGTTTTAAATAAGCAAATTCTTGACATTGTTTTATCAAGCTAGGTTTAATATGAAGAGATCTTTTTGACTACTGCTTGATGGACCACATTTTTCTGTCCTGGAACATTTTACCCTCGAAGTGACTTCTGTTTGGAGTAATGTAAAAACTATTGATACATTTTTATATACATGAATTATAACATTGTTATTATTAAAATGGATGAAGATTAGATCATTAATATCCTTGATTGAGTTGATATCATCTGCGAATAACGGTGTATTAGTAAATGGGAAATTTTTATTTAAATAATCAATAATAGAAACAAAATGGAACCTAAAATCTACGGTTGAAATCTCCATTTCTTCATATCTCTAGCGGCTTGGACTAATATATTTTCTTCCGTGTGATTATGATGATGATGATGATGATGATGATGATGATAATAATAATAATAATAATAATAATAATAACAATAATTATATTTCACCTATTAAGGACTCCAACACGCCGCACGACCACTGCGTCCTCTGCCTATTTCTTGTAACTTCATTGGCAGAATGCAGTGTTGCAGAAGTGTATGTGATCACCTGATCAGCATACGGGCACCCCCGCTGGCTTCACCAGTGATTTATGAGATCAAAGGCACTACCTCTCCATCAGATAGCTCCTCAATTGGATGGGTACCTCCCTAACTTAATAAAATTTGCAAGCAGATACCGGGTGTCGAACCACCCGACCAACAGTCAGAAACGCTAAACACTAGACTAAGTGCACTTTTTATATTGCAAATGATTAGTTTCAATCATTTGAGTGTACCCACTGAAATTTGGCTTGAATAAATTTTTAGGAATTCTATTGGTTTCCTGCTTTTTCAGTAAAGCTCCTCTTTATTTATTATCACAACACATTAATTTCATGCATTAGTATTTTATATGTTATCGCCATTTCTGCTCAAGAGCTTAGGGATAATTTTCAATAGAAATATTTTTTTCCCTAAAACTTTTATTTGGAGTTTCATGTACATTCAGCTCTCAAATATCCAAGATAATGCTGTGGAAAGGGTTTTATATTTAAAAAAATCATAGTCAATTCTAAAAGTTATTAATATAAGGTATTTTATAAATTTAATATTATCTCGAAAAAACAATTCATACTAATTATGAATAGTGGAAGAGGTTTTAATTTCTGCTCAAGAGCTTAGGGATAGTTTTCAATAGAAATATTTTTTTCCCTAAAGCTTTTATTTGGAGATTCATGTACATTCAGCTCTCAATTATCCAAGATAATGCTGTGGAAAGGGTTTTATATTTAAAAAAATCATGGTCAATTCTAAAAGTTATTAATATGAGTTATTTTATACGTTAAATTTAATATTATCTCGAAAAAACAATTCATACTGATTATGAATAGTGGAAGGAGGAATTTGAAATATTGAAGTGTTATTCATAATGCTATCTATAAAAAATAGGCAAGCGTTTTTTATTACAGTTAAGTCACAACGCGGATAATAATAATAGAGTTAACTTTATAAGTTAGTATTAACTTTTATTGAAGAAAAACGGGAAAAGTCTGATTATATATTATTGTATTTTTATCTGTGGTAACATAACGAGAGCTCCAGATTTTACCTTGAGAAAAAGCTGGAGCTCGAGTTGTATTTATTTGGACTATTTAGCTAACAAAATTACAAAAAAAATGAACCTACAATTATGAGTGAACAGTCCGGTGTTTTTATTTCCGCTAACAACCGAACAGATTAAGGACGAAATTAAAACGATTTATGGATACACTGCTTTTATTTATTTGTTTTTTCACTTAAATTCTTTGGTAACGAATTGAAGACAAATAAAACATGATATCCACAAAACTAATTATTATAAATACAATTTATAAAACCAAATTACATTGAATGAACTGGTTCCACACACTTTCTATTTTGCTTAGCATTTTCGACTTGGAAATTGAATTATAAGGTCAATCTGTGCATCTGACGTCTCGCCAAAACGTTTTCAATTGCCCTTCATGTTGATTATTGATTTATACACATTGATGTTTAGGCCAAAGAAGCAATCAAAATATTTCAGTGCGCTGTTCTGATGAATTTGCATAAAAGTAGGTAGGTGCGATAAAATGAAAGTAATAAATCGAAAACGATAAAATTATGGCCATAGGCAGCGGAGGTTTGTTGCAATTTCTGGTATCCTTATATCAGATTTGTCACTGATTCTTGCGCTAAATATTCTGCATATATTCTATAATTTCTGATTTACATATTGTGAACTATTTTATTCAACTCACGTAATGAAAACCAGGATAACAGTTAAGACTTTGTTTTTAATGGTATCAAGGCTTACTTTGGATGAGTTTAACTAGCTATCACGCTTATAACAAAAATTGAAATACAAAGTTGCAGAGAAAATATAGGTCTACATCTAAATGTATTTGAAATGTGTTTGTATGCACGGAACGATTCTTTGAAGTACGGACTAACGCTAGTTACTGTTGCTATGTCGACATGCACAACTAATTATTGCCTGGCCTTTAATGGGCTGTGACTCAGTAAAATACAAAAACGTGTTATTATAAGTTCAGTTTTTGTACATTAACGTAGACTCAGTGAGTCGTTGGTTCTTACTTCAGTTGGTCCCTCTGTATTTGAAAGTGTATTTGTGGTCCATTTAACTTTGAATATTTAACAAATAGACAGTAGAACAAAGGCGAACATTTTGTCATTTCCAATACAATTGCAAATAGGCGGATCAGAATTATAAACTGCTCTTTCAGATATTGTCATGTATACTACAGCCTTAAACTTCTCAAATCGGAGTTTACATTAGTGAAAAAAATTGTCACTGCAATGTTTTGAATATGTGAAGAGATCATCCAAATTTTTGTTTAATTTTTCTATTTCTATTTTCAAAATTGAAATTATGACCTAAAATTTAAATTATTATGAAAATTTGTAGAAATAAATATGCTTTTTTATTTTTGGGCCACCACCTCAGCTACTGCCCTGTCGAAAACAATAAGAATAGTTATTATGAACCGCACTCGTACAATTTTATATATAATAATTATAAAAGGATATTAATAAAATAAAACTAATACTAATAAAACATAAGTATTATTAATATAGATTTTTAATGAAGTATTCTGAAGCTAATGCCCCTCTTTAATTATATTTGTGACATCGTTGTTTCCATGGATATAATTTAGTTAGTTTATTGTTATTGTTATTAGTGAAGATAAGTTTAACGCCAAACTTTTTAGCCCAAGCTGCAAAGGCTCAACTTAATACTGAAAAATCTCACGATAGTTGTAAATCTCATAACAGATTCATTAATTGGATGAATAGTAAAGATATTTTAGCAACTTTAGTGTCAGCATATATTGCAGAAAAAGTATTTATTGTTATTGTTATTGGTATTATCAAATTCTACTAATTCACGTGATAGCTAATATTAATGTATTAATGTTGTATTAATTCTGTAATTATATATTCAGCAATGAAGATAAATAATTTATTCCATTTTCAGTAATACATAAATTGTTTCCTTAATGTTAATGTAATATAATATTCAGTTGATGACATTTATCAATGAAAATAAATTAATGATAGCATTGTTTCTATGGTATTTTTATGCAACTAATGTCATAATATAGCGTTTTAATTAACATATTTGGCCTTAAATATACTGTTTATAATTCTGATATACTAAATGCATTATTATGTTAATTTTATATCAAAATGTTTAGAGGACTTATCTCACATATATAGCTGAACATTTTATTATTTTAAAGTATTGGAAAAGCGGCAAGCCACATAGCACCTTCGTGAGAAAAGTAATTCTGTAGCTACTACAGGAAGAAATGAACGTTTTGAAAGGTGAGAATGATGACTGAAGTTCGTGATGATGAAGGTGATGAAACGCCGTGTCTCCCGATCACCATGCACCAAGGTGAAGTTCGACTTAGGGCAGTCAATATCTGTTATTGCTTTCCTTCAAATAACAATCCCTCGCTGTAATTTGAGCTGAGCTCCACTCATTTCTTGTTATGCAAGTGGCAGAAGAGCCACCTTCCGAAGGACGTCCACTTAACAATTCAAACTTGACATTTCCCCATTGCACGGGTGAAGGGGGAGGTGAAGCGAGGAGAGAGTTTACGGTATTTTGCTATGCTCACATAAATTGTATCACTAGAGACGAAGAAATCTGCAAGAACGTTCTCTTCGCCATCGTACTAAGAGTTGGTTTTTAAATTATTTAGCTTGTGTCTACACATAGTAATTTGCAAGAAAAATATCGTATTCGCATTATATTTAAATTGATCATTACAATTGTATGGCATATATTAAGAAAAATAAATGCTTTCTCAATATTTGTAACACATACTTTTATTTTCTAAAGGTATTTCAAAACTGCCACTACAACTTTCAACTATGTGCATTTATAGTTTTTTTTAATAGTGTTTAACGCCCATTTTTACTACTGAGAAACCACAGGCGATGGACACTGGTGATATATCAGATGAAATGATATATTGGGTAAGGTTTTTTTTTAAGGAAGCGAACGTTCCAGGCTTAAGTTTAGGGCTCCTCCCCGGCATTTGCCATTTATGAGAACTGAGGAAAACCTGGAAAAAATCTCAGTCAGGGAGGACAGTCCTGGTGGGATTCCAGACCTTCCGCTCACGAGCCCGCGCCTTAACGACTTCGGCCTTTCGTGGCGGTTATCCATTTATAGTGAAAAATGTCAAAACTTATATGAACTTTGGTAAAACATTAAATTGGGATATATTAATTACATTTAATAGGGAATATTGTAACATTTTATATATACTATAATATAATATTTTACATTTGTCCTTCCATTTTTTCCAACAGGTTTATACTGTGATAACCTTCATCTTATTTAGTACATGACATCACTTTTCATTTTCTTGTATATGTATTACTATGTTCTTCTTAAGTTGGCTGTTGCTCTATAACACACTGTCGTCCTTAATCTATTCTCAGCTGACTTTTTAGTCTTCTTTTGTCACATTATTAAGAGTGCAGATTTCATCTGTTAGTTTCCATTATCATAAACATTATTTGTTTCTTTTGTGTTTTATTGTTAAAATTTACATTTAATATCCTATACCTTATTTGAAGTTTACTTAATTTTTCACTTACAGCTCCTTCAAGATAGCGTGAAATGCAGTGTAGTTGCATATTTAATAACCCAAAATCAAATCAGATAAGTTTGTTGTTATGTTCTAGACTGATAAACGGAGTTATTGAGTTTAATATTAAAGTACTATTCTATTATTTTCTGTCTATGTGCACCGCTTCATTTGAATATTTAATTTAATATGACGAAAAGACACCGTTTAGGTCAATATATTTTTCTTAATGAAGTTTAATTGTAAAACATTCCCCCACTGGTTGCACGGTAACTTTCTGGAGTACTCTTTATATACTTAATTTCAACTACAAAATATCTCCTAGCACCTACCTTTGAGTATACCCGATAAGTAAGCATCAAATAGTATCAAGTTAGATGAATGGGTACTCTTTTATTTTAAAGGTTATGCAATTAATCTTGAAGTAGCTGTAGAGATTTCCCACCAGTGTGCAGTAGTTCCGTCTTGCTAGAACGGTTATGCACCTTGAGGCAGTGAAGAATTTTGTTCAATCACTGAATAATTCACTGACAGTATCTTGAAACATCATTAGATTTCCATTCTCATCTTCGGTGAAATAAGCAGTAATAATAGCACACTGCACTGTTACTTTTCCACTACAATCTCATATGATGCACTCAAAGGGTTTTTAAAAGTAAAAAATCGAATCGTTTACGTACTAATAGCTGATGAACGAATATAGATCATCTCCCTGGTTATTCTATTCTCGCTGTTCTTGTTACACTTTTACACGACATGAAAAGGTCACTAATAGACGTTTCTCTCATGCCAAGTTGCTTTGTGATATGCCTCTGGCTTTTCTGGGGTGAGTCCAAATCTTTTGAAACGCAATTCACATTATAACATTGTATGTGGCCCACTTCTTCCCTAAACCCAAGGTCGCGGGTTCAAAGCCTGCCAGGATCGATGGATTTTTTCGAGCGTATAAATCCCAAGTATGGCTTCCTTAAACCCAAGGTCGCGGGTTCAAAGCCTGCCAGAATCGATGGATTTTTTCGAGCGTAAAAATCCCAAGTATGGCTTCCTTCGGAAGGTAAACAAAGCCGTAGGTCCCGTGTCGTACATTTACGGCACGAAAAAGATCGGCCGTTTCACGCCCACAATTGAATGGGACGCTGATGACTGAGATGATAAAGAACGTCCTTAAATAAAACGAATCGAATCACTTTTTCCCTACCGCCACGGGTGGCCGAGGTCGTTAAGGCGCGGACTCGTGAGCGGGAGGTCTGGGGTTCGAATCCCGCCAGGACCGTCCTCCCTGACTGAGATTTTTTCCGGGTTTTCCTCAGTCTCATAAATGGCAAATGCCGGGGAGGTACCCTAAACTTAGGCCTGGATTCCTTCCTTAAAAATAAAAATCCTTTCTCAATATATCATTTCATCTCAGGTATCATCAGTATCCAACGCCTGTGGTGCCTCTGTAGCAAAAACGGGCGCTTAACTATTCATTCACTCACTTCTTCTCTTAAACAAATATTGAATTGCTACCATGCTTTAAAATTGTCCGCTTAAATGTTGGGTCTCTATGAAGCTCTGCGCGGAAACGCTCGCTTACTACTTTCATACAAGGTTCTTCATTTCAACCAATTCCTAATGAACACTTCGATACAATAAATATCCTTTCTATCACCGAGAAGTACGCTATTTCTTTGAATTCGTGTTTTAGCAAATGCTTAAATGCTGAGTTCTGTTCAACAGCAGCCTCAGAAAAGCAGTGATAAATTCATTTATTATAACTTGCTGTAGTATATTAAGCAACAATATTTTTACATCTAGACTTCTTTAACACGTAAAAATATTTTGGGTTGGATTTTAGGGGCGCAGGACAGGTCGGTATGCAACCTTGCTCAACAGCTGGCCGTTTGTACCTATGTCACTAGTGGAGTTATCTCGGAAGGATAAAGCAACCAGGATCCACTTGTGGTGAGGCACAGACCTAAACAGAATCTCTAACATGCTTCCTGACGTCTGCGGAGAACCATTCCTTCTCCCTCTAAGAAGTTCGAACAGAGTGTCCGCTTGTACAGCAGACACCGAGGTAGAAACCTTTCCAAAGCCCAAACCACCGTCAAACTGCATCAGCCCACCTCAACCTGGCACTTTCGACTCTGGAATAGAATGAACGGAATTTTTTTTTTTTTGAGTAGTGTTTAACGCCCGTTTTCACTACTGAGGCACCACAGGCGGTGGACACTGATGATACATGAGATGAAATGATAAATTGGGAAAGGATATTTTTTTTTTTTAAGGAAGGAAGCGTTCCAGGCCTAAGTTAAGGTACCTCCCCGGCATTTGCCAGTTATGAAGACTGAGGAAAACCTGGAAAAAAACCCCAGTCAGGGAGGACGGTCCTGGCGAGATTCGAACCGCAGACCTCCCGCTCACGAGTCCGTGCCTTAACGACCTCGGCCACCCGTGGCGGTAATGAACGGAATGAAATGATATGACACGAGAGAGCGAAAAATTCGTGGAAAGAAAATATCCATCCCAGCACTTTCGTCTAAGCAACCAAGCAAATCTACGGGAGAAAAAAAAAAAAAAAAAAAAGCAAATAAAGAAACAAGATTTTCCTATGAGATTGAACCTGGGATCTGCCGAATGCGAGCCCCAAGTGTTACCTATTGAGTTTATATGACCACGTTTTAGTCTACAGAAAGCTTTTAAGTCCTATCTGAAATTCGACCCTCCCAAACAAGAGCAGTTGTTTACCTACGATATATTTTGACCACTAAGTTTCAGTTCTTTCGTTGCAAAACGCTCTTTAAAATTAATTATAAAAAAAACACATATAACGACCTAATTAATATTTGGTGTTAAACTTTTATAAAAAGTCTATAGAATCTACAAATCAAAAATAAGAGAGACTAGTAATCCATTAAACATATTTTATGAGACAGAAGCTAATAGAGAGGGGGAGGGTAACGTAATACAATATTTTAACAAGAATGAAATAGATAGACTTGTACAATAATATAAGATAAGTTGTACAGATGTGATATGAAATGTAGTTTTAGGAATCTAGGAAATAGTAAAGTTGCCTTGTCCCGTAAAATGTTTACCATTTACCGATTAAAGCTGGAAATCGTTTTACTGGTAACTTTCTGTACAATAAAATAAAAACGTTAACGTTTTTTATTCTAATTAAAATTATATTTCCTTACCTCCAACCAAATTGGCTTTTTTGTTTGCACTACCATAGCTCCTTTAGGCATTTGTCAGCAAAGCTGGGAATAATACCTGCGTTATTGGGCACTAAGACACAGTTCGCCCTCCTGTGTAACTCTCATTTCTCCAATACAAATGTTCCATCTAGTCATCCAGAGCGTGATGAAATTTCAACATCAAAATTAAATTCCAGGCCGGCTGCAAATAAAATTGAACTGGGTGATATGAATAGGTCTTTATTAGAAGACAATTCCTTAATTATTTCAGAACAAACAAGGAAATTCGAACATTTGGTTGATTGAATTCCTTTTTCAAAGGAAACATTCACTTAGAGGTTCAAGGAAAACAATGAGAAAAATAATTAAATCTTTAAAGTTCGCATTCAAAAAATGTAAAAACAATTACTATATTCTAACAGAGTGAGATGATATTCTATCAGAACGAGCAGCGTTGATTCTTGAAGAAGGACGACATGAAGGTAAAAGGCTTATAATGTATGTTTATGTAGTTTTTTTTTAAACTTGTTTAAGTTTATGTGTTACACATAATTTTCTTGTTCCGAATAACAAACATTTTGGTCTTGCTCCAGTTTAGGCACAAGGTGGACTGTGCACTTGTTTTGGTGTTTACACGCGCTACAGCAGCGCCATCCCTCCGTTCCATTCCGAGTTTTGCAATAATGACCGCTCTCAGTAAACGTTCATGTGAATGTATATAAAATGTACGCTTTTTAGAAAGTATACATAAAACTTAAAGGTATAATTGTTTCTAATATTTCGAACACCTTCCTTTAATTTTTCTGCGTCTAACCGTGAATGCATGACAGACAGTTTACTTTATTCATATATTCAAATTCTGCTACCATATTCCTCATAAATCATTCGTCTTAACAGCTATTCCTGAATGTTGGTGCAGTGAGCATTCCTTCGTTTACACGTAGTTTCTGCTGGCAAATAAAGATAGTTTGAAAATAAATGAATAAAAGCGTATCTTTCATCGACTAAGATCTGTTTTCAACCACCAGATAATGCAGGCAACACAGAATATATTTCGTGTTTTTTAGTGCATATTACCATAAACGTGTACTTGGGAGACATCGAAAGTTTGAAATTATTAACAGCATAGATCTTTAATTTCTCTATTATTATTTTAATAATTTTCAGCATTCTGACATTCAAGCATCTAATTATAGTTTCTGAAATAGTTAATTACTTAACGGCAATGAGAATAAAATATTGTGACGCATTTATTATATTCAATTACTTCTTGATCCAGTTGCACGATGTGATCACACAATTAAATATACAAATTTTATTTGAATGCTGGTCTACATATATTTTAGATTTTTATAGTCAAAACTTTGCCGATAAAGATTTATATATGCAAGAAATGTGTAATACTTCCATATAAATCTTGTAGCTTGATTCTACAATAAGGCACGAAAAACATGTTTTCATTTTTTTTTTCTCACCTTAAACAAAGGTTTGTCGCTGATGCCTATCGAATGAACTGATTCTCAATTTGCACGAAGAGTTAACCTTAATGTTCGAAGGACATGCAGGTAATCTCTGATATTAAAGAAGCTCGATATGTTTTCTCTTACTTCCATGCCTGAAGCATTTTACTTACAATCTCTAAGTTGTTTCCTGAAATTGGCCCAGAGAGATGAAATATAAAAGTTAGACACGTATAGTAGTGTGGGAGAAGAAGCAACGATTTTGAATTTTGTGAGAAGGTTGGATTATAATGTAGTCTTCAGCTAATCCGTCCGGATCTCCCTATAAGACAGTGCAATATGATTACTCTTATTTTTATCTTCGCAGGTATGTACTTCGAATCCAAAGCTGCCATTACGTCAAAGTTTAATTTATGGAAACCGAAAAATAAGATAAATAAAATCATATTTGTATTTCTCATAAGAATAAAGACAAGGCTTCATATTATACCTAGAAACGGAGATTTTTTTAAAGTAATTTTCAAAAATTTGCATACCCACTTTGTCTCCCGTTCTAAAAGAGCAATAAAGTATGTTCATCTCATAAAATTTTCTTGGTCCTTCTGAGTGATGGTTTACAAGGCGTATTTTTCATGATTGTCTTAAGCTGGCATTTCTGAGAACGTTTTTAAACATACTCTTTTCGTTTAGATTTTTTTTTTGATTGATTTATTTATGTACGCTCTTTAACATAGCAGGTCATCAGCGTCCCATTCAACTCAGGGCGTGAAACGGCAGACTGGAACATATAGAATGTTGGGGAAAAATATAGTTTTATCACAATAGTAGAAGTGATTAAAAATCTGCAGTTAACATAGATTCTAAAACAGATCAGCGTCTGTATAAGTCCCCACTTTTGTGAATGAGAACTGTAGGTAGTACTTGCACTATGCCGAACACTATTAGGCGTAGTTTATTAAATTAATTATGTTCTACAGTAATTGGAGAGAGCGCAACTCTGTTAAAGGCAGCAGATGTGATCTGTGCACGATAGGGTACCACTCATTTTCTGAGCATTGTCTGTTAATAACCGAACCAAATATATAATGGTTTGTGATTTCGCGGGGCCCAGTTGTTTGCCCAGTCGATCTTCTGTGCTGAATCCCCTAGATTTTGGCAACCTTTTTAAATTGATTCTTATGTTTGTTTCTTATTGCAGCACTTAATAGTGAACTTAGAAAATACATTTTTTCCCCTCCAACTATCTGTCCTTAACGTGAAAGCTGGTAATTATTGTACATGATTGTTTATAAGATTTGGAACCATTGGATACCTAGTTAAACAGGTAAATCGAAACCACCTCCACATGTCGGACAACAAACTCAACACACATCCTCAAATATGTTACCATGCTATTTTTAATTTTCTTCAGCATTATGTATGCTGTAAAATAACCAGATTCGAATTTAAATGGCATACACAGCTTTCAAAGTTCCTCATACAGCAAAGTCCTTGAAGTTAAGGTCGGGTCACAGTACTGCCTATTCCGCAGAGCTCTTCCCCCCAATCCAGCATCTAGAAAATATGCCGAACCAATCAGTACAATATTTGAATAAGAGGCGGTGAGCAGTCTTTCAAGAACCATTTGAAATGGCTGCCGATCAAAGCATTTCAATTCATGATGCTACATACAGAGGTAATTTTTTCCCATTGACTGATGTTGTCATGGTTACCAATACCTCAAAAATGTTGTAGCCCTCACAGGAACGTAACAAAATTAGCCCTTTTGAGAACATCCATCCATCCATCCATCCAAGGAAGATTGATGTACTGTAACTTGGCGCAGAAACACTCATGCAATAGAATCTGGTCAGGGTATCCTAACTTAGGTGAAGCAAAATCTGCAACCTACACAAATGGAATGTGTCAAATTTCAAATATGTCCACACCATGCTTTGAGGAACACTGATTTCAATGCTTGTGCATTGCACAGATTTTTAGGGATAGCTAAAATTTCGCAAGCACTTCAATTACGGTCCCTTCATCTGTTGATGGCCTGCCGGAACAAGGGCTACATCTCTTGCATGGCATTGATTCTGCAAAGTTTCAACTGTACTATGGTGTCTCCTATTAAACTATATCGCCATTTCCTTCTCTTATCCTCAAAGAAGAATTATCTCCAGTCATTTGTTTTTCATTAGCGCCATAGATCACTTTAATTAGAAAGAATACGAGGGTAGTCCATAAGTTTCCGGCCTCACCATTTTCTAGGTATGATAAGGACAAAAACTATATTTCACTTTTCAATATAGTTACTCTTTATTGCAATACGCACCTCATATCTTGGAATTAACATTACAACCCCTCCCCCCAAAATAGTCAGAAGTCTTGTCTGCAAAATAGGCGTAAACAGCATATATCACTTCTTCGTCACACTTAAATTTTCTTCCTCGAAGATCCTTCATAAGTTTTGAGAAGAGGAAATAGTTACTGGAAGCTAGATCTGGGCTGAAGGGTGGATGATCGATCTCCTTGAAGCCACATTTCTTCACAGCTTCCTTTGCAACAACAGCTGTGTGCACAGGCGCGTAGTCGTGAAGAAGGCGCACACCACCACTCAGCTTTCCTCTCCTTTTCTTTTTGAAGTAAGCACGTAGTCTGTGCAGTAGGCCAGCATAGTACTCCCCATTTACTGTGGTGTTCCTCTCCTTGAAATCAATGAAGAGTATTCCTTCACAGCCCCAAAAGACTGTTGATCTTTTTGGTTGACTGAGTGACCTTGGTTTTTATAGGCGGTGCTTCGCCAACTTTACGCTTCTCCATTAATTCTCTTTCGGACAAGGTATCGTAGTAGAGGACCGTAGTTTTACTCCTGCAATAATGGTTTGCACAACTTCTCCCTCATTACCACAGCAGAACTCCAAAAATCCTGACAACAAATAACTCGTTGCTGCTTTTGGACTAAGGAAAGAAGTCTAGACACCCATCTTGCACTAACCTTATTCATGTTAAGTGTTCAGGAATAACTCGAAGGACTGTTGTTTTAGAAAGGCCCAACCTTGGTGCTATTTCTGTAACTTTGAGTTACCGGTTTTCCATAATTTTTCCTTCCTCAAGAGCGATGTTTTCAGGAGTCCTATTCTTTTACGGTTGAATATGAGGGAAATTCTTCCCCATATACACCGTCCAATCGCTGTTTAATTTTATTTAGAGTAAGTCTTTCTTTTGTGAAGAACTTAATAACAGTTCGATACTCCATTTTTGAACATGTCACAATCTTGTACACATAACCTTTTTTATGCAACTATATCTGAACTGAACACAGGCTAGCGGATAAGATATGACACCAGATAAGGATTTTGTGATGGCGATAATCCTTATCGGCGAAGCCCTCGTACATAACTTTGTGGTTTCAGACGTTATAGCCACTCTGTATAATATGTGTACACTCTTCGCAGCATCTATCTTTATATGTTTCAAGGACCTACAAAAATTTGATGATAATTTTGTAATAAGTCAGCAACAATGAAGTGAGTCTCGATAGGGGTGACCTTGAACTACTCTAGCTGCAGCAACTTCGGCGGTGACTGAAGGACTTACAGTGCGGCCAATACACCGACTATTGTTTTTGGCATCAATGAATGATATTTACAAAGATTTTTAGACAGTTATAATTAAAACCTGTAGTCATTAATTATTATAAGTATGAATAGGTTATTCAGCTATCTTATTTCTAATGAAGGAGGTTATGAGTCTTGAAAGTCTATTATTTGAACAGGTGAGAGAGCTTTTAAAGCAAATGGACCAGTCAGTCGACATAATTATGTATACTGACAAGTTAAATCTTCCAGCGAGTAATGAGTCGAACATTTCAAGCATTCTTGGTATTTAGAGCAAGGATGTCATCGATCCATTGGCCCATGCTATTTTTTCAAGGATATTGTAACAGACGAACTTGCCTTGAAACTTTTGGAAGTCCCTTAACTAATAAACATTCTGATATCAAATTGACACCCTAGTACTACAGTTTCTTTCCGAAATATGTACTCAGTTCCGGGAAGCACGGTGGTTTCTTTTAATTTTATTCTTTATGGGTTTTCAATATATGAAGAAAGAAAGAATATTTTTCACAGAAATCAAATCTAATCGTATCTGCAAGCACTTGGAGTAATACAAATGAAGATAAAAGTTGAAGACATTACTAAAATTGCTGCAAAATATGCATAAATAAATATGGACAAGACCTTGGATAATTTTGTAAAGCTAATAAAATTTCTTCTTTCCTCTAAACTATCATTGAATATTTCAAGTGTTTTATATGTAATTTCCAAACCGGTTTTTATTTTATTAACCTGAAAAATCCAAGTACGCGCTTACATTTGATATGTAGAGAATTATTTTTGACCTGCGTCCTCAACTGAATACACTTTGTGCGGTGCTTCTCTCTCACATTTCTACAAGCATACTTTTGAGAATTACAGTATACACAATATTAGTTTTAATTCCAAATATTAATCTGTGTCAAGGAAGTTATTCGAAAAGGATAATAACATTTACTTCTTCAATCTCATCAATTCAGCTCCATGTTTGTAGGGAAATGTTTTCAATCTCTCATTAATCTTTCCACAAAGAATCAGTAAGAGCTTTGTTGAGAACCTGGATACCCGGCCATAGATGGTAATGAAGTGGCAGATGACAAGGTGGAAAATTTTTATAAAGTTTTTATTGAAATATTCTACAGAGCCTTGCTAAGAACCCACTAGTTAGGAATAGGAAGCAAATCAGGAAAGCTATTGGAATGATTACTGGTCATTGAACATTCCGAAAACCATACGGAAGATGGGACTTCATAATGGAAACCCCTCATTCCGTCTATAGAGCCATCTGTGAGACTGCAAAACACGTTTTACTAGCTCTGAAAAGACAAAAGAAATTTCTATTTTAAGACTTCCTATAGAAGATGTAATTCCTAAGTTGTAGGAAGCTCTAGATCTGAAAGTACAAATTTAGGATTTAAGGAGTGCACAAAGGGCTCTTGTAGCACGAGAGGTAAAGTGTATTTCTGCAAACTGCATCAGTAATCGCAATTAATCCAAAATTTATTTCAATTACTTACTGTAATTAACAACAGAAGCGCACCAATAGCTTGTAATAATTACAAGATAACTTGAGTTATGTTGATCTCTTAACCGCAGATAAAGTTATAATAAAACAAAGATAGAAATAATGCTTACTCTCGTAATAGCAAACTGCGACTTTAGCCCATTATCTCTGGGTCAAAAGTAACCCTTTATAATATAGTTTTATACATATCTATTTTTTTCAGTTCCTTTGTTACAAAGCATAAGAAGTCTTAAACTTTGCTAATAATTTTACCCTTTTCATTTTTGAATCCTTTTGCTATTATTATGGAATATACTTTTTAAATAATTACATAACAGTGCCTACTAGTATTTCTGATCTAGAGGTAGATCTTTTGTAACACACTCAAATTCAACTTTTATCGTACTGATCGACTACCCCATTTTTGGAAGATCCGCGGATACTCAATTTTGCCGAGGAGCGTCCGAAGAGGGCGTCTTTTGCCTACTACAATAGGGAGAGAGGGGCAGCTTGGTGTTCAGTTTTTTGTTTTCATATGGACTACATTTACTTAAGAGATAGGTGATTGAATGTTTTTATTTCACAGTATTATATTGTAGCATATAGGCGGTTGGTGTCCCAAGTGACAGTAGTAGGTTTGAGCGCGGGGAAAGATTAGTTCTGCGCATACGCAGAAGGGAAATGCGTAGTCATCTCAACGGTCTATAGCTAGACGAGCTTCGAAGATTGAAGTTGCACCATCTGCTCCGGAATGATCATCCTCATGGGTGCATTGGTTTTGCTCTAGATTTCTTGTTTGTTTGATATTGAGAAGTACGGTTATATTGAAGGGCAATAGGTTTGCGCCAGTGATATTTTAGCTTTTTTTTTTTTTTTGTTTATTTGTTTTCGTGAAGTAGATAGCGCATTAAATCTGGTGACAGGCGCATCTATCTACTAGTATACGATTTCAATGGTTTGATTGTATTGAGTAGTAGGCACATTGAGTTGGGGGACGTAAACATTGTGAGGCAGTCTAATGGAGCTTGTTATGGAGGTTGTTCAAGGATGCATTAATAGAGGAAAAGTCTTACTTGTATGAGATGGTTTCAATTTCGCAAAATGTACACATATATACATATAGATGAGTGTATACGTTATCGTTTACAGTTAAGAATTGTCCTGCCAAAATAATAACTTTATTGGATACGAAAACTGTAGTCGGTCATAATAACCAGAGACAGAAAGAGATCTTGTACATCAAAAAGTTCATAAGCATTATAATACCCAAGACGTTTAATGAGAATCCGATATTTGTGCAAGTGTATTGCATTTTACTGACATTTAACAATTACGCGAAGCAATCTACAGAGAACGACATCACAATATGCCGAAACTACCAAACACCTATACTTAAAATTCACTGTAAGTAATTTGCAACCAATGTCCTCTGCTAAAGAAAATTTAGCGCTAATGTGTGATAGCGAAAGCAATGTGATTATTGTTGAAGGTGAAAGCAGTTTGCAATATTTGTACAAAGTAGAAGCGCTTTAATACCAAAATAAAAGTAATGCTTTTCTGCAGCCCAAGCAATTACGCTTCATGCTAATTTAATGGTTCAATAGTTAACAATACTTTGCATATAATTACTGATATTTGTAAGTATGCCCCCACCTGCACTTATCCTATTCAGGGTCAGCTTGATACTAGCGGACATCGGGAAGAATAGAAAGAGGAAGGAACTATAAATATCATAAAAATTCTATTATCTCCCTTTTACATTTTTTAGTCTTCTTTCATTCTGCTACTTAATTTCTATCTATATTATTTTTCTCTGTTTTTCCATGGTGGTATTTTGTTAATTTTTAAATATTGTAATGGTGTTTAATACCTGTTTTTACTATTGAGGCGTCATAGGCGGTGGACAGTGATTATATATGAGATGAAATGGTAAATTGGGAAAGGATTATTTTTTGGAAGGAAACGTCCCAGGTCTAAATTCCATTTATGAGGACTGATGAAAACCTGGAAAAATCCTCAGTCAGGGGGAATGGTCCTGGCGGAATTCGAACCCCAGACTTCCCGTTCATGAGACCGCACCTTAACGACCTCGGTCACCCGTGGCGTTTATTTTTATCTGCTTCGTTTACATTAATCACTAATTTTTCAAACCAAGTAACTTCTAGTGTTATAGACTTACCTAGCTGATGACTATAGAACTTCTCCACTCTTCTAAGCCAACGGAAGATGAATGTCCAATAAGGACGTAAAGACATTCCAGAAGAGGCTGTAGTCGTTGTAACAGTTTGCAACTCTTCTTGTCTTCCCAGTTTGATACCTGATCCAATTAAAGCGGCCATTCGCATGTAACCAGATAGAAAACAAACTAAAAATAACCAGGACATAGGGAGTTATGACTACAATCCTGAAAGAGAAAACAGCAGTTTAAATTCCCGTTTCGTAATAGAACACCATTTGAATTCAATTAGAGCCGAGGGGTATTCTTCGTCCGAGTCAACACCAAATGGGGCCATTAAACAGGCCGTTATCAAGAGCTACTATATCTAGCGATTATGTTCCCACTTCATTACGGTGTGACTCAAATTGAGTGCGAGCAGCCTTCGGAACGCAGACTGCAGAAAGATTGTGCACGAGATATGGGCAAGATGGCGCGATACTTAAACGAGCTTCCACATTTCATGCTTATCGGACTCAAGCTATGATAAAAAAAAAATAACAAGAAGTAACAGAGTAAAAATTATAAAATGGATAAACGCAAAGAGCATGAGAGAGAGAGAGGCATAAGATGTAACAAGTTAATCTATATTCGGCTGCAGTTTCTGTTGTTAATTGACATGTGTGTAACTAACTATACGGGCTCAGAGTATTCGCAATTGTTTTTCTTTTGTTTCATAGATGTAACATGCCTTGTCGATGTGCAGTCTTCGATAAACATAACCTAAAGATCGCGCTTGTACTTACGTTTTCCATAAGTTATTAGAATATTATTTTTCAGCGTTGGTTTAACTATTTAAAATTCTATTTTTACTAAGGGCAATACGTTTTAATGCCATCGTTTCAATATTTATGCTTATTTTTTGTTATGTTTATTCTGTGCTGTTAACCTGTGTAACCTGAAAATCCCTAAAACACCGCCAAAATTTCCCTAGATTGCAATAAAAATCACCAAATAAAATTATTATTTCACCTTAAGATTAAGCATTTATCTTTATAAATAGTGCACACTAATCCCACGTAAGTTCTATAATTATACATAATTAACTAAATAAAATCACACAGCAAAATTACAAAATTTGAAACACCGTAGAATAGGCTCACGTTATTTTACAGTTACTTGGTGTCCCTGTATTTCACTTCACACACATTTACTTCAACCTTCTACATAATCGTTTGCACTCTTTAAGAAATTAAACTTTGATCTTACTAAACGTTATGTCTTCTTTGTACTTTCACTCTATCGGCTTTTGAAATAAGAAGTCATTGAACTGTGCCTGCGAAAAGCTTATTCCTTTTATCGTGAAACGATTTTACAATTAGAACAAACGACCATCATCGTGGTCTAGTTGTAGTATTCGTGCTTCCTATATGGGGAACCCAAGTCTTAAAGAGAAGGCCACGAAGTCCCCTGAGCTCAGACACTTATTGCCTGGTTTTATTTATTACTGACTGTTGCCCAAAATTTACAAGTTTCTTCATTTGGAATCTGCTCTGTATTTCTTAATATCTGCAATTTTATTTATGGTCACTATATAGCGTATGGAATGAAATCGTTCGAAATTTAAAAATCCCAATCTACTTGGAATTTATATCTCCAAATGGCGCTTTAATTCCCTAGAACTATAGATACAACCCGCAGGGTTGGCAGCATTGTATTATCATAGAGTGTACAATATCTAACTTCTTATTTGGCGCTACAGCGCAGGGTAAGCCTTCGCCTGTCGCGGCGACCTCTGCATCATCTACCTCCGTCTCATGACTTCATTACTAGAGGGCAGTGTTGCAGATGGATATATAATCAGCATGGTGGCACCCCGCCGGTCGCTTATCACGCGGCTTTCGTGATCCAAGATCGCCGCCTCTCCATCAGGCAGCTTCCCAGTTGTCTTCACGAGGCTGGATGGATCCCGTTTCAGATCTCCCTAACTTAGAAAAATTCATAAGTAGCATTGGGAATCGAACCCGGACCTCCCCGCCAGTGGTCAGTAACGATAACCCTTAGACTAGGGAGGTGATCTATATACCAATTTTCTTTCATTAAAGTGTTTTGTGTTTCCAGTACAATTTTAGAATGTCTAAAAATATTAACTTTCAAGATATAAATATACACCCAAAATAATTTATACCTTAGCTCTGTTCTGTAGCACGTTTATTAGTTGCGGTTGTCGTTATCTTTATTCAGGTACTTATATAATTTCCGTCCCTTATGAAATTTATTTGAAAATATATTTTAATGACGGATTGGACTTGGTTGGGTATAACATGTAACATACCGAAGGTGCCAAAAAATGTATACACACTTTCACAGTATACATCTATTTCATATATTTCAAAGTTGAACAGAAAAACAACAGTAATGTGCAGTATAATGTTCTGTAAACAGATGTGACTTACATATATTATGATAGTGTTGCTAAGTGACAGGTAAATTAACAGTGAACAAATGAAACTAACATTATCGTATGATGTTCTGTAAACAGATGTAACTCACATTACGTTATGCTAACGCTGCTACAACAAAATGGAGCAAAGATTATCGTTTGAACAGCGGAAAGCAATTTTGAAGTGGTGTTGGAAAACCAAATATGTTGTTGAGACGTGTGTACAGAATAGAACCGCCAACGAGAGTAACAATTTCACGCATTCGAAACAGATTTGAGACTCATGGTACCGTATGCGATGTTCACAATGGCAGATCTGGGAGACCTTGCACAGCAACAAGCCTCGCGCATTGGATCAAGGCACTATTCTAGGCACTGGATAGGACGAAGAGGTCCAATTGAGTTCTCGCCGCGTTCTCCGTACCTAATTCCGTTGGACTTCTACCTATGGGATACTCTTAAATATGTTGTATACCGTAGAAAAACCAGCTACACTGGCAGCACTTCGGGAAGAAATTGAAACGGCATGTGGTGCAATCACTGAGGACACTTTCGCAAACGTTGCTCAATCAGTAGTTCAACGTACTCAGAAGTGTATCGACGCCATGGTGGGCATTTTGAGCAACTGTTGTAACTGTAAAAGTCTAAGACGATTAGTGCTCATCATTTTCTGTTTACGTGAATTCAGTTTTGTTATGTTAACACAGTTTTTTTTCTTTGCTTGAAGTGTGTATACATTTTGGCGGCCTCTATATTTCTGATATATAAACCGAACTTTGATTTATAGCTAATTGAATAGATCGAACCCGGCCAGGATCGATAAATTTTTCGGGTGGGTCCCATGTCGTACATTTACGGCACGATAAAGAACCATAAGCCTGAAAGAAGAGGCCTCTGAGCAAAATTTGTCGGCCGTTTCACGCCCTGAATAGAATGGGACGCTGATGATCTGAGATGTTAAAGAGCGTCCGAAAATAAACCAAATCAATCAATGAATACTGTTATATTTTACAATTTATTGTTGTTTTCAAGATATGGTCCCTTTTGGCTACTGATTGCATAAATCTGAAGAAGAGTTTATTAGGTACACTTTTGATCGGACAGATAACCTTATTTGGGCAGTCACGCTTTTAAACCATCTTCTTTCGTATTTCTGCCGACAGATGGCATTAGTTGCATAATAGTCTTCTTGTACTATAGGTATATCTGTTTGTATCCCTGTTTGGAAGTCATGAAGAGTAAATATAGGCTTAACACTAATTATTGCCACAAAAGATAGAAAAATCATGTCTGGTTGGTCTGTATCGACATTCGTGCCCGTAGGACCCCTGAAGGTTATGTTGTGTCAATTAAATCGATAATTTTATTTTATATCAGGCTTTAAAGTTAATGTAATAAACATTACAGTTAATGACTTAACTTTAATATTACAACAATTATAAGAAAAACAGCACCTCAGAATGTTGAAAGTGAAGTTATTTGGCTTGTTATTTACTTAACATTAAATAATTTATCTCCAATAGTTAATTGTTGGTCACCTGTAGTGTTCCATTCCTATCTGATGAAAAGATTTATTTATATATAAATCTGTTTCATCAACTTTATAAGTGGTTTAATAGAGCAAAGTCATTAAAAATTACATTTATTGCTTGACTACATATAGCTTAAATTAAAAAAAAATATTATTTAGCTTTTAAATTTAGTTAGAGGCTGTACTCATTCAGAAACCATATTTTTACTGTGTAATTATTTTTTGTGAATTGTTACAAATGCTTTAATGTGGGAAAACAGGCATCAATGGAATCCTCTGAATATAAAGTGTAGAAACTCTGACTTGTGCAATTCCATTACAAGACTTGAATTTCTGCGATAATTTCACTTGAAGTAAAACATTAGAATACCAATAGTTGAAATCACGTAGGTTCTTGAAGAATATTCGAGAGCCGAGTGTACGGAATCAACTTTTGATCACAACAAAAGAAATATTCATTGCGTACATTATTTAACTTGTGAGTTAAATGAGAAAACTCGTAGTCCTGCTGTGACCCCTAGTTGCTCTCTTGACGGTGACAAAGTTTCTCTCATTTCGTCTTAGGTAATTTACTACCCCTTAAATATTTTTAGCCGTTGGTAATGAAATATCTAATATAAAATATTTTTTCATTTACACTCTATAGTCTTCCAGTGATAAGGGAAACCTTTTGAAGGTCGATTAATTTGTACCCCAAATGTCATTAATTTTTCTTCTATTTTAAAAAATGAAAACGTGTTTAATATGTAATTAACATACAGGGCATTTGAAAAATAATGACAATAATACTGTAATTCAGCGCATCTAGTGGTGCCAATTGCATTATTGTATTATGCTATACAGCAGAATTATTTAAAATTTTGCAATATTAAAAGTTTCGAATTGACCATATTATGTAAATACAGTGGTATATAGTAAGCAATACCGTCCTACATATGTTCTTTAGGCAGGAACAAATGCGTTTCATGAAAATGGAAGTTTCAAGGAGAAAAATGCACCTCATTATTTCAGGGCATTACAAGAAGCTCGTGAGAGAGAAGTCCTATCGTACCAAATTACTGCAAAATCAAAGAACCTCTACGAGCCATTCGATTTCAAGAGGTAACATTGAAAGAGTTTTAGATCTGTCAATGCAGGAGGTATCCAAAAATGGAGTCTACGGTTTTGCAAAGATTTCTCAACGTACTCTTTACTATATTTGAAATATGCTATACCAAATTAATCTAAATAAATACAGTGTAAAATGTAGTAGTAATAGTAGTAGCAGTTCTAGTTGTAGTGGTAGTAATAGTAGTAGTGGTGGTGATATTAGTTGTGGTGGTGGTAGTAGTAGTAGTAGTAGTAGTAGTAGTAGTAGTAGTAGTAGTAGTAGTAGTAGTAGTAGTAGCAGCAGCAGCAGCAGCAGCAGCAGCAGCAGCAGCAGCAGCACTGGTGGTGGTGAAGATGGCGGAGGTGGTGTATTTATGTACAAAATACATTTATTACAAATATAACTCATCTATGTCTCCAATACACTAGGAAATACATGAAATTGCACAAAGTAATAGTTAACTCTTATGAGAATTATACAGTAAAATAGTAAATAACTTACTCTCCTTCACATATATGTACAAATAATTCTACAAAAAATATTGTGACTCATGTGACTATGTTGTCATTACTTTTAGAATGCCCTAGCATTATCTCAGATAAATATCATGATTTGCATAGCTTGGAAAAACTAAAAGGTAGTGTTTAATGAAAATACGGGCCCTATAAACGCTTATTATGTACGTTTATAATATACTTTTCCATAGAAACCTTTGAGTTCTCTTCCTATATTGGTTAACGATATGATTTGAGTTGTTAGAAACCCAACAGTACTTTTCAGTGTGCCAACAAAAGAACATCTCTCAATATGTCTCATAAAGATGCAGTAGTCTCACCTTTTACCTTATTTAGAAGGATTTATGTTCATAATTGATATGCGAGTCATAAGCTGTAGATAGTTAAAAATGCCTACCTCAACGGTCTCTCTTCCTGGAATGCCAGTTTATTGGTATCACGTCAGGGCAGCCAGCGAAACTATGCTGAGTGGCTTGACCTCGCCATAAACTGCACTACTTTAAACACACATTGTCTTTCCCATTTTAAAATATCGCGCCAGCTTCTCCATAACAACCATTGTTTGTTCTCCCTTCGACGCCGTAAAGATCTCCAAACCGACAACTCTGGAGTGGCAGAGGTTTTTGTTTCCTGCTAGGCCATTAAATTTTTGGAGTTCATAAATAATGGTGCCCTGAAACGTACAAGATGGGTGTTTGGACCCGAAAGGTTCGTTCACCTTCATAGTGTTTGATGTTTGAAGGTTGTTGTAAGAATAAACGGTGCATGTTCTTAAATTGAATCCATGAATCATTCGACGTTAGAGGTAAACCCTGAAACAGATGATGACGTATCAGTGGGAAATGAAACAATCGTGAAATTTCACGCGCCATCAACTATATAAACTTGCTCTCTGACTCCAGTTTGTTTAGTAGCATAACTCAGTCAAGAATTAATTACAAAATAATGCTCTATTATTCTTTCTTGACTTATGTGAATGAGAAATTGGAAGACAAGGAGAGTATAAAACAAGTGATCTTTGACCGCAGAGCTTCTATACATTTCCGAACGAACCCGTTGGTTTTCAGCGCTAGGAACGGTTACAATCATTCTTTTCTCTGTTAATAAGAAAGATGGCATGCTGTTACAAAAGAAGTGATAAGCAAGTCATACCTATCTTCGGTATTGATTTTAATGAACTACAGAACAATTATTTTAGAGATTGTAGGAAAAAAAAAAACAGAGTTATATGGTGATATAGAAGTTGAAATTAGGATGATACGCAAGTGTTAATTCGAAAATATATAAGAATTTACGATAGAATGTCTTCAAACTTCTTTGCAAACGAGAAAAACTCAATTTTCACATCATAAGCGTTTCCATTATTTAGTGCTATAAAAACAGAACTAATCATATGACAGTATGAAACTGAATAATAGTTAACTATTTATCGTGTTACATGGTTTAGTCTCGAGGTAGCTATTTATCTGATATACAGGATGACTGATATAAAGTTGTACAAGCCAATATCTATTAAATGCACCAATAAAACCAAATGCTGACTTTTTGTAAACTTATTGTAGAAAAGGGCCTTTATAATGGTACCATGGGCAATAATTAAGTGGGCTCCCTTATGGAGCTCCGGAGGGGCGTAAATTCAGAATTTTAAATGGAATGATGGCATAATTTTTAGGTGTTTAGATTGTCTTCACAAAATTAAGCAACTATTCCTTAAAACATTTTTTAAAATTAAAACTTGAGAAGTTATGGTGAACTATAAGCAACTGTTTGTGAATTGAAAAGGAAAAAAAGGATAATACTAATATTCTGTTACTATCAGAAAAACTCTCCTGTAAGTGTAAGGGAAAAAAAACGGCACCAGCAAGATGGAGCACCGCGACACTTTGTAAGACGCAAACAAGGAACGACAAATTCCATTCACCTGACCTTATGCTCTTAGAGAACATTTTATGGGATAATTTTAAACAAAAAGTCATATCTACAGATCTTCAACTAAAAGCAACATGAAGCATGAAATACGAGAAGCTTGTGGCACTATCATTTAATGCATATTACGTAATTTTATAGAAAACCTCCTGAAAAAAGTTGCTAAATGCTTAGATTTTGCTGTTGAGCATTTAATAAAAGTATGTAAAATAATGGTTCGGCTAATTAATATTTATCTCTTAACTTTTCTATTTAAGGCCTTATAACTTCTTAATTAAAAAAAAACATGTAAATAAAAGTTATTTAATTTGTTGAAGAATGTCTAAAAATGTAAAAAATTATACCACTGCTCCTTTTAAAATTGTGAACTTACCCTCCATTGGTAAGTCACAATGGCAGTGGCCTACTCAAGTTTTCCTCAGGGAGCTACACTGAAGACTCCTAAGTTTAGAAAAAGGCAGAATTTGTCTTTATTGCTCCAATTTATATAAGTACCGACACTGGTGATCGAAGTCGTTAAATGTGGGCTCGTGAGCGCGAGACCTGGGGTTCGATTTCCGCCAGGGCCATTCTCCCTTACTGATATTTATTCCAGGTTTTCCTCAGTCCTCATAAATGGCAAATGCCGGAAAGTACCCTAAACCTGGAACGCTTCCTTCCTTTAAAAAAATCCTTTTCCAAAATATAATTTATTTCATTTATCATCAGCGTCTACTGGCTGTGGTGCCTCAGTAATAAAAACGGGCGTTAAACACACTGTATAACACGACAAACTGAGATTTTGATTTTTACTTGACGCTAGTTTCAGAGTACCGTCTGCACCTAGGAGAAATACTGTACAAATTCCATCATGGATGGAATCACTGGTCACTTGCGTAAATGTATTTTACAATAATAATGCTATAAATTATGACAGGCAAGGGCATATGCTCTCATTCTCTGAAATTATAGCAAAGTAGCACATTAACATCCTTTGTTAGTGAAATTCTATGTATTTAAAAATTTGAAGGCTTAACTGCAATGCAGATTGCAAAGTTTTCATAATGTATATAAAATGTTTCTATAGATACTATAATGTGCAGATCTCCAGTCAAAGACACTTAATCCCATGCATCTGCGTCGGGGTGCCTGTTAAAACGTTTATAAATATTAGTTAGCAAGGACGTCCGAAAGACAAAGCTTGCACTCATTTTATAAAATATTCAGGAAAAATATTTGGGTAAAAATCGTTCCACTGTATATTTTGAAGCAAATTAGAAAGTTAGGAACTTCCCTGTTTATTTTTGAAGCACATTTTTAAATATTTATTTTATGTGTACCGTTTTAATCATTTTAATTTTTTGATGACATGAGGTAGTTAATGCTTCCCTGGTTAGAATAATGTTGTATGTTTATATTTTTCACGCTTTGAGAAAGTTCTGTACTTTCTATTTGGATAAAGTGAAATAAGATTATTAGAAAACAGAGAAAACTTAACAAGCTTTTCTAAAATCACAGCATAATGCGTCTTTTCTAATATGTTTTACCAAGTTTTTCCTACGTTAAACTGTGAATTAGTTTTGCAAAATCAATCAACAAAACTATAGATTATAGAAGTCAGTTCAAATTATACGAAAAGAATGAGTATACATGCGTGCCTAATAATAAGAAACATAAAAAAGTAGAAAAATAGAAAAGAAAAAAAAACAAGGAAGGGCGAATGCATTAAAAATTAAGATAAACCTGTTATTACAAAAAAATGACTAAATTTATAAGCAATGAACAATTATTGCACTCTAAAAGCCAGGTAGCACAGGCACTAAAGCTAATTGAATGTTATACTTTAAGCGAAGTAAAACCTCGGATAAAAATTCAATCAAGTAATGGGATTTGAATGTAGAAAAAAAAAAAAAAAAAGACGAAGAAAAACAAGCTACAAGTGACTGGCATTCCATATACGAGTACAGTGAAAAACGCTCGAATAATTAATTACGTTTTATTAAGCTGAATTAATTTTAGACAAGGAAAATAATTTTAAAATCACCGGGCTTTATTTAAATTTATCGCGGTAATTTACGCCTCGATTACTAAGCGTGCAGCGTCCATATTTTAACTAAGCTTCCTAAATACAACCTTATCTTATAAAAATTGCTAGAATTGACTATACAAGAATTTGACACGAATAAGTTTGGCATTTCTGATATCATTGATGTTTCCTTTTATATTCCAAAATCCCCACCCATTGCGCTAATTTATTCTTCCAATAACAATTATTCCTTTCAATTCCAATATCCTTACATGAATTAAAATAAAATTTTTAATAATATTAAAAACAGTGATTTTGTTGTCGAACGTTCAATATTGCACCAATTTATCTAGTAGGTCCAAATTTGTGCACGATAACGGGAGTTCATTTCGGGAAGAAGGCAGTAATAAGCAACGTTCTGTACATTGCGAGCGCAAGCACGAGACTAGCTGATTTGATTTAAAATAATGCCTAAACGACAAAAGTAGGTGCTCTAGTCAACTGTTTTAACAATCTTTGCAAATGAATGTATACTGCCGTGAGATCGGCAGGTAACAGGTTCAGAAAGTGACGTTCGAGCTAAGGGCATCGCATACGCCTAGTAACCAAAATGTAACACATCGCGAAAGCGGACAGGGTTAATGAGTAGGAATTTGCTGTAACATAAAACGAGATCACCATATTAAATATCAAAGAATAAAACAAATGTATACCCACTTAAGTTATTTGAAACATGTTGCGCCAATGAAAAGTAGCCATACGGAAAAAAATTGCCTGATTTTTAGCTTAATCTTCTGGTATTTCGGCCCAATTTTTTTCTGTCAACCGTTTTTATATGAATTGTCTCTTCATTATATTCCGCATGTCATTTTCATCTTCAAATCTCTTTGCACTCAGATGGTATTTAGTAAAAGCCCATGTAGTGATAACTGGTTTTGTCCCGTTTGAAGGAGGTGGGGTAAATTTCCAGCACAAGGTTACTCAGCAGTATGTAGCCTAACATTATCCTTTTACAATATAGTTCCTTGTCTAAAAGTCCTCATTACTTGGAGGAATGGTGAATAGAAGTTAAATATTCAATGTTGAAAATAGAGACGGCTACTTTTCAAAATTTTTGTCATGTTTAGGATTGTGCTCATAGATCCTCATAGCGAGGTGTTAACACTACCAATTTAATACTTGAGAAAATAAATATGAGACAGACAACGTATCTTCTTGTTACTTTTGTAATGCTGTGATTATAGGTTATTGTGATGAATTGAAGGATATATGTAGTTGAGAGTGGAACGCACGAAGCGAAGAATGTAAACTAACATTCTGTAAATATTTCCATTTGTAATGTGTTTAAACATTGCCTTAACTGACTGAGGAACATCCAAGCATAAACTAGAAGGTTAAAGGTTTGAGAAGAGAAGAGGAAGGAAACAGTGCAAAAGATGTGCAAGCGATGGCGCTGGTTAGGGATTTTACCTTGAACCAGATTTAGTTGGGTCGTGCTCGTCGAGGAACGTTGCATCTTTTTCCACATCCGTGAGGAATGGCAAGTAAATCAATAGAGATCAGCGGCAGGCCACGATTATTCGAGATCACGTCGAGAATCAAGGCCGAGCTTTAATTGCGCATGCGTCCGGCTTTTCTGTAAATCTCTCAGATAAGGATGTCGCTCCGCATTCTAAACTCGCTCTCACAAGGCTGATGCAAACAAAACAACAGTTGATTCTCCACCTTGTGTCTCACAGGCTTCTGAGTCCGCTGGACCCAGAATCGATTCGACGATGCTGCAGATGTAGGAAGTAGCATACAAAACACTTTCTGTTTCAGAAAATTTATGATTCCGAGGCGCTTAATTTGCGATACAATAATCTGTGTATCGCGCTTCTTTTTTCTCCTTCTTCTGATATTTTGCACTTTGTTATATTTTACAGTTATTAGTTTTTTATTGACCATATACAGTGCGTTTAATAAACTGCACCACAATCATTTCAGAGATTGTAAAGGGATCTTAGACTAGAAATTTGAGATAGAGAATATATAGCCTGTTCAAACATCAATAATTAAGTATTAATAACCTTAAGGATCACTGATTAATGGACATTTCACACGTAATGATACTACAAAATTACAGGACGGAAGTCACTTTGTCGCAGTCGGTATAATACGGGTCAAGTAAAAATGAATCTTATATAACAGTTCCTACGGTCCACAAATGTAAATATAATTAATACTTTGTAAGTTTAATTGCCATATTTTGTGTATTGTAATTAGTGATATAAATATTGTGCATATATGTGTTTATTATCAGGCGTAACTTCAATGTGTGAATTGTATGTCATCAGAAGGGGAAGTTCACTGGTGTGGTTGCTTACGGGAGCCCGGAATGCTGAAGGGGCCATAAAATGCAAAACAAAGGGGATGGGAAACCCAAGGGGATAAGAGCTATGCCACTTTTAAAAGATATTCCATTGGAGAGAGTTAATAGAGCCAAGTCCTTTTGAATACAATAGAGGAATGACCCCGCTAGTAACTTGTACAGTTAACTTTAAACCAACCGATGTAAATAAATGTTTTAAACTTTCAAATAGTACCGAGTGGCGTGCGAAGGCAGATGGATTTTTACCTGCCAATAGTACATTATATTTTGAATTTTTAAAGCAAGCCGCGTTACTTGTGCTGCTTGTGTTACCCCGTGGCTCATTGAAGCCAACATCTAGTTAATTTGAATCGAGTATATGAGGAAGGTTTGCTCGTAGTTCTCAGAGGCAGTTCGACACATCAACGCAGTTTCCAGGGTATCATTTCAACTCAGTTCCGATATGACACCTGAAATCAGTTACGCAGTTGTCACATTGAAGTTCTACATTCGGCTGAGGCATTCATCTGTAAGTTTTACACGCCGCGAGACACACTCAGTTCTAAGTTCTATACGCTGCGAGACGCAATTTTAATTTTCCATGCTATGACATCAGTTTTAGATTAGTTCATCAGTTCGTCAATTTAGCAGTTCAGTTCAGTTTAGAGAGTCAAGTAATCAGATTCCGTTCGTCTCGTTCAAATTCGCGTTAGCTTAATTTATATTCGACGTAACTAAGGTCTAACGTATGCATAACACCAGAGAACGCGAAAGTTCATGCAAATAATACATTATCATATATATTATGTCGCATAGCGTGGTCACCTACACAGTCGACATCCTTTCCCAGTCC
The DNA here is from genome assembly GCA_030762175.1 of Metallyticus violacea. Classification (NCBI taxonomy): domain Eukaryota; kingdom Metazoa; phylum Arthropoda; class Insecta; order Mantodea; family Metallyticidae; genus Metallyticus; species Metallyticus violacea. The sequence continues at coordinate 56,026,507 of CM060843.1, read as the reverse complement.
TGTTGAGTACTAGTTTCAAAATAGCTAAGCAAATCCCTGAATTATTGTTATCATGAAGTGTGGGCAACAATACCTAAGCGATCATTAACCAATCGACGAGACCGGTTAAAAATTGGTATTACAAACTGAGGTCTTTACCAAAAGGCTTCACATTGTTACCGATTTTTTTTTTTTTTTTTTTTTTTTTTAACATCTTATGTGTAGCCATACTTCATCATAAAATCCAAAAGCAGATATCTTACAGCGTAGGATCCGAGGTTACGATCGTTCAACCATGGTCTGTCGTCTCATCTATTAGGCCACACAGTCAGATACATATCTCCTTCAAGATAAAACTACAAACAAGTTAACAGCTATTCAGTGCCGTACTGTCAATGATTAGGTTTTTACTGTCGTAAATTTCTAAAATGCGTTGATTAGCTATTGAAAATCGGGATTTTCTCACTCGTAAAGGTTTGAAGACATCCTATGGCAAAGATTTGCCCTATTTTGCTTAAACTTTGACTTATCATAATTTAATTTGAGCTTCTCTATTACCATAAAACTACATTTTATTTTCTCTCGTGGACCATAGATTCCCTACCTCAAATTATTGTGTCTATTTTAACATTTTGGAGTGAATCACTTGTTTCAATATCGTCTCCCTATAACTATTGTTGATTTGGTTTATTTACTGGAGCTCTTTAACATCTCAGATGGTCAGCGTCTCATTCAATACAGAACGTGATAAATTATGCTCAGAGACACCTTCTTTCAGGCTTTAGATTATTTTACATGTTCTAAATCACGGGACACGGGACCCACGACCTTTCTTCCCTTCTGAAGGATTTTAACCCCCGAAAAAAATATCCGTCGACCCTGGCCTTGATGGAACCCGCGATCTTGGGTCTACGAGGAGGCTATCAATAGACCGACTCTCTGTGACTATTAAGGTTGAATGAAAAATAGGCATTATTCGTCATCAGGTGTAAATATCTTAATAAATAAGCCTTAGTTTTAATTGTCTTTATTCATTACTCACGGGAAAAGAACAATTTCTCTTTTCACGACCATTTCCTCACAGCGATCTCAACTTCTTTACTGATGTATAGCGTTGATCTTCTTTAAGTTCGAGAAAACATCAAAATCATAGGCACCAAGACTGTACTATGTTGTAAATGGCACAGTCTTGTCTCGTAAGATCAGTGCTATCATACGGCAGAAAAACATTTCGTTTCCAATTCTTCTTAATGTTTGGAGTGATTGATTGTTGTCCCATCTTCTAGGTTTTGAATTTATTTTGCTAGAACGAATCTTCCATGTCATTCCATGTATTAACGTGTCATCTATAATTCATAATGTTAAATCTACGTTTCGTTTTCTAACAAAATGCTGTGAAGAAAAGCAATCCATACTTCATTCGTGAAGTTTCACCATTGCAGAAGCAAATTCAGTTATCTGTGACTGAACTGAGCAATGAATACAGTTCAAGTTCATCCAGCAAATGTCCTAAAATGTTTTTGAAAAAAAAAATTGAGATCAATGAAATTATCATTATAAAGCTTCTTTATTATTTTGACTGAAAGAATCGGTGGAAAATGAACAGAAAAGGAGATATGGAGGTCTCTAATTTAATTTCCGGGCCAACATGGTTCCAATTATTGCCGCTGCAATAAAATGTAATTTCTCGCCTTGTGCTTGCTGTCTGTTGTTCTACTAAAGAGCAGATAGAGAGCAATTTCGGGCAATTGTTTTTTTTTTAATTATAAAATTGATTTAACAGAATCTCAATCACTACGGCGTTTCCATACTCTGCTCCATTATGAACGCAGGTGAAATGTTGCCTTGCTGAATCTCTGCGTGGTAGAACATCATTGCAGTGGCCGACAAAGTTGCTTCAACTGTTGAGAATAGAACAATATTCCAGCATATAGAATGGATACTAGGCATCACTTCGTCATCAGTGATTACTATCCTGCAACAACATCTCAGTGTGAGAAAAATTGGTTCCCTATTCGCTGTCTGAAGACTATGAGCAAGGTTATACATGCAGATGTAGGGTAATGATTCAGTGAAAGACAGAAGTATTATTGATATGAACCACTCAGGCTGACCACGTGCTGTAGATGAGAGTTTTCTAATCAAGTAAGAGGATCAGCCAAGTGCCAGCAGTTGTAATATCTCGTCAACTGCACCTATAGGTATTTGTAACCAATGAATGTATTCACATGGATTAATAGATTTACAGATGAGTTGGTATCTGCACATATCTTCCTGAGAGAATATTGGTTGTCAATTATGGAAAAGGTTTGTAAGCAGTAATGGTATACGGCCGATTCTTCATAAATAAAGAGAAAAATTAGTACGGGTGCTGTAGAACCTTAAGTAACAGTATGACAAGATAGTTTTAGATAATGTATAGGGTGGGATGAGGACATTGTACACGTTCAGCTGCGCCACTTTGTCATGTCATTTGGTGTAAACTCTGTTTGAGGAACTGGGTAGAGCATATGAAGTTATGAAATGTCAGAACGTGCCTTTGATACACCAAAAGTGACTGCACTAATCCCCTAGAACATTGTGCAATAATGCTTTAGAAAAAAAAAATCAAAAAATTATACGCGATAAAGATTGGCCTCATTCAGCATACAGTTCATTGTGTGCACCATCCGATTCTGGTTATTCCGGTCTATCGTAGCATTCCTGAATGACGATTTGTTGATTGTTGATTTGGTTTATTTGCGATTCTCTTTAATATCTCAGGTCATCAACGTTCCATTCAATTAAGGGCGTGAACGGCTGATAAATTTGTTCAGAAACCTCTTCTTTTAGGCTTGAGGTTCTTTTTCGTGCCGTAATTATGACACGGGACTTAGGGCTTTACTTCCCTTCCGGAAAAAGTCATTCTTAGGATTTTACGCCCGAAAAAATCCATCGATCCTGACCAGGAATCTTGATCTACGAGGCAAGTATGAATACCACTGGACCACTAAGACCGACTGCATGAACGATGATTTAATTTGTTTGAGCATATAACAGACGCCAGGAAAGGGTTTTTAATTTACAAAGCAAGAGATTAATACTAAGATTTTGAAATGCTGACAGAAAGATGGTGAAAAGTTTTCTAAAATTATGGTTTGTATTTTTAAGAACAATCTTTTCTTTTTATGTTGTGTTTGTGGCTAAATAAAATCACTGCATATGGAAGAAACGTTTCAAATAACTTAACGCGCATTTCTCAAACTATTTTGAAGTGGGGACCACTAAATAAAAATATTCTAGCGATCATTCTACTCTATTCCGGCTCGAAAAAAATTTATAACAGCCTTTTTAAATGTTTCGGGCAATATGTAAATATATTAATTTAATAATTAATTAATTAGTTTTAGGTTTTTACTATTCTTCTTCTTTTGTGAATGTTTAGACTCATCTGACACCCAAGCCAGTCAGTTGGAAGCTAATTATCCCTGAACACATACAGTATTCACATAAACATTGAGAGACTCCTTGCATGGTGATCAGTTCAATGTCAGGGTGCCTCGAAGAAATCATAAACACAAAGCTGCAGACACCACAGAAAAGGAATGAAGAAATGGAAGATGTATCCGTGGTAGAGAGAAATACTAATCCGGCATTTGCTCTTCTGAAAAATGACTAAGGAAAATTATGGAAAACCTAGTGAAGTTATTTGAATTACGGGCTACCTGGATGCAGATGTGTATTGGGGAAGTGAACGCCACAAGCAGAAAAGCGGAGATAGAGTCCTCCCGGTAAGTTAATATTTTTATTTTAGTATTTATATTTTTACCGAAAGCGTAAAGCGATACTGTATATGAAACTAATACTAGGTAATAAGCACTAACTTGTCTTATAGAGATATTAAAAATGATGCCCCTCAGTGGCAATACTTTGTTTGCATCTGCATAAGAAATTCCTGTGTTTCATCTAACGTTTCTTCCTCAAGAAACATGTTTCCTGTCATTGATATATCTCTTCTCTCGTAGCTTTGGCGAATGGTTTCTCTCTGGGACATGATCGCTAGGACAATTTCTTGCGAATCGCCTTACCACTTGTGTTTTCACATATGTATTGTACATAAAAACCGATTCTTCAAGAATATTTATATATTGTCATAACTAATGAAGAACAATCAGTACACAATTTACACAAAATGAAAGTATCGAGCAATGCATGAACGCGCAACCGCTCACTTACAAAACCTACCTAAAACTAACTACAAGCCACTACCTTCACATGATGAATTATATTTTTTGCCAACTGTCTTCTCTAAATACGCAACTACTCATTTTCCAGTTCGTTATAAATAACTTCATTGCAGGATTAATAAAAGAAATTTACATCAGCGATTTTAATAGTTAAGATTAATAGACTATTTTACAATAATGTGCGTCTATATATATATATATATATATATATATATATATATATATATATAATTTACTCTTCAGAAAATAACTTTTATAATCTATACATTGTTAATTTAAAAAAGGGAAAAATAAATATAAGATAGATGCATGCTACGAGAAATTTGTAGGTACCAAAAATATAGTTCAACTCATGTTATCATGAAATAAAACTTTTGCAACCTTAATCCCGTTTCTTTGTGACCCTCACCAATACAGTCTGATCTGCAATTCACTTGAACTTGCTTTTTGTGTTATCTTTCCCCGATAAATGCTACATTTTACTATACGCATGATCATATACATTCTAGAAGACCACAACAGTCACTTGTTTTCCGCCAACCATAATTTGAGAATGCAGGTATCACAATGTAATTTATTATTATCTTTTAAACTTCTCATAACATCCGGGATTCAATTTATGAATTTCAATATTTTGTTCTTCCTTATATTGATTATATAAATGTGCTTATTCCAATCGTTTTGTGTCATTTAATTTAAAACTTGGCTTATGCATGTTATAACCAACTATTGATTATTTGCACCCAGCTCCCCATGATATGCAGCAACTAAAGAATTTCAACACTTTGGCTTATATGAGAAATATATAGATTTAAATTCCCTAAAATCGCTAAAATTCAGAGAATTTTCATTGGCTGCATCAAAGTTAAAAATATGCTTTCGAGATCAAAGGACGCCACCTCTGCCAATTATTTTCACGATGCTGGATGCAGATCCTATTCCAGACCTCCCTTAACTTAGCAAAATTCCTAAGCAGGTACCAAGAATCAAGCCCAGGAACTCACAGCCAGCAATCAGCAACATCAACCTCTAGACCAAGAATGAGGTCATTTATATGTTCATTTGTTACTTTATCTATAGCCAACAATAAATTAGGATTTGTTAGTAGAACATTTCACATTAGTTCAATATATTTGGGAAAATTTATTTTTGAAATTTATAGAGTAGAGTGAAACATGTTTATTAAATCAATTACAAAACTGATATGTTTTGCTAAAAAAGTAATCAAATCATATTTGAAGCACTCATCTTTCTATATCCTAATAGAAATTTGATGAATAATCGTAAATTTTATATATGAGCCTAAAACGAGCCAAAAGACAAATTATTTAAAAAAAGAGAGAAGGCATCTTTAGTAGAGTGTAAATCATCCCAAAGCCAAATATATATGAAATTAAACGTTTTAATGTACTTATATTCTTTATAAATTGAGCGCTGCTATAATAAATTATATTCTTAGTTAAATATACATGGAAAGTGACTATTATAAATGAATTAATTATCGAGAAAGACTATAAAAGAAATATAAATTGATAAATATAATTAAATGTAGGTTAAAGAAAACTTAGCAGATGAAAATAACTTTAGGAAATTCAGAGCGAGAAAAGTTGGAATCTGGTTGTTTACAGAGGTAAACTAATACTTATAATATCTCCTTACAATTATTAAGCCTTGTATTCGATTCTGGCAATGCGAATATTAGGCTATTTTTTCCTACCAAAGGATCCTGGATACATTTTCATCATCAGTAATTAATATTGTTGACTGTGTGAGAGACCGGTGGATGTCGGCATGACCCAACTATAAGAATAACCTGGTGAAACAAAAGTAGTCCTTTTTAATTTTATTTCATTTCATTACACTTAATCATATATTCCTGATCAAGAGTGTTTAATTAAAGCTGATTTGTTAATCATTATTTTGTTCATTCTTTCTTCATCGTAAATGTTATGTTTTTTTTTCTATTAGAAATTCTGTAAATATCCAAAAGATAAGCAAAATATTCCATGTCAACACGAAATTCTCCCAAATCTGTGGTGTATATCTAATCTTTATAATCTACAAACCATTCTTAATCTATAATCAAAAGATTAATTGATCGCTCTTGAACGCTGAACGCAAGTAGTCATTAATTTATGGATAAAATAACATTTTAAGAATTAAGCTCTCCTTTAAAATATAGTTTACATTTTTGTATTCCAAAAAGTTGAAGCTGGTTGCTTACGGTAGAATTATTTTGCGATTTTTAATTTTTGCTGCTCTTGTGCACAGATGAAATTTAAAATATAGCTGTTTGTTTTTATCAACTTTGATATTAACGTTTAACCTACAGCTTTCAAATAGGAAAGCGGAAAACATGACCCTGGCAGAAGTTTCCCTGGCAAGAGTACGCTTCTTTTGACAGTGTAGGCTGGGGCTCGCCTACATAAGAGGACCTTTACCGAACGATCAAAGAAGGCTATGAACGTTCGATGCTTTTCCTAACAACCTGCTTGTGTAAAAATTGTTTGCTGCGCTCATTTTTCAAACAAAAGTATAGAAATCATTTGAAAAACGTAGAACTAGTACTCAGAATGTACCTTTTATTATTAGACCCAATATATCAAGACTTGCAAATGAAATGTAGCGTCATTCAGGAATTAAAATTAACCGGCAATTTTGTACAATAATATAATGTTAGTCATTATTAATATTTATGCTTTGTGCGTTTACCCATATTTTTGTATAAAAAGGCAATGTTAAAAAGTATGTTTTTTATTTGTTTTTATACCATTACATTTGGTAAATCAGCGATGAATAACTTTAAAAAATATATAGCAATAAAATTTTGGATCTTAAACTTTGAGTTTAATGTGAGGGGTTTGTTGTTAAGGATGTTTTAAGAACCGCTGCTCTATTGTAAATGTACTATCTCTCTTTAATATCTGCATGAGCAGTTCATATATATTATAAACATTAAAATGAATATCTGTTACCTATTAAATTCGAAGTGCAGTTATAGTAATTGTGCAACAAATCAATAAAAATAAATTCGGTTTAGTAGAAAATTATCTTCCAAATATTTTTTTCCTCAATGATGCAATTACCTGCTTCCACCCAGACGGTCAACCATGAGAAAGTGAAAAGAATCGCAACCTTTTCTCATATTGTTACGAAATATTTCATGGAACTGAAACACCTGATGTTACCTCCGACTTTTACTAAGAAGCGGGTCGGTTTTTACGGGTAAACGGAAATAAGCTACCTTAAATTGAAACTTGCGTTTCATACAAACGAAAGCACAAATTAGGCCTCTGCCCCAGAACAACAGAATTTTATGGGAAATGATTATCCTGCAAGGAAAGTGATCCTAAACCGGTTCCTATGATCTAGATTTGTGATGCTGACGAGGCCGATCTGTATCTTGGCCTTAAAGATACTTGAAATGTCATCATAACCGTAGGGAAGATATATTAATATACCCAGGGAAGTGTTTTCTTGTTAGCCAATCGCTTTAATGTTTTCTTATGACTTTACAGTTTGTCAAACAACCTTGTCCAGACCTGAGTGCCATTTGTTTTCTTTATTATTGTACCAGTGTTTATTCGTGTGCATGCAACAGAAACACCGGCTCTGCTGAAAAATCGGGTCAGGTATTTGATAATTATAACAAGCCATAGAATATGAATGTTGGTTAGGGAAAGAAAAGATACTGTGCAAAAATGCCTGAGAAGGATTAAAATATCTTACTTATTCAAACAAAAAGGTGATATTTCAATTATAAATTATGTAAAAATAAGAATGCAATGCTGTTATCGCTTTTGTATACTTTCGCAAAGCGTTTGTGAATTTTTTGCATTCTGAATTAATATTTTGGAGCTCTGATCTTTGATCTACTTAATCTCAAATTGTTCTTTTATCTGAGAATAGTTTTGCAATCTGAGATTATATATAACATGTTTTAGAGCTTTCAAATAAAATTGTTTTCAGTAAATGTTTGCACCATTACTTGATAAACTGCTTTATACTGTCATGTTACTCAACCCGGTGACTCTCACCAATAAGATGTCACGACATTTGATTCTTTTGTTTACGAATATTACGTTAGTTACACAGTACAGAGTAGCCGTACAAAGTGTCACTATCTAAATAAAACAACTATTTTTGCAAATAAAAATGAAAAGGTATTTGTTAAATCATAATTGTTATGTCCAATTATGTCGAATTATACAATTTATTACATTCTTTCAGGTTATCAAAAAATGGGTTTAACAATTTCAACATATTTGATTTAACAAGCATAGGGGGGTTACACTGTGCATGTTTCTGGGACGGATATGTCACACATAACCCGTTCGGTGGTCTATTTCCAACTAAATATTTCCTAGCGTTCCCCGCGGCTTCTTATATAGGTGGAGGAGTTCCTAACTAGTAATCAGATTAAAATACAAGACTTACTTCTGGAATTTTCTGACAACTAACCGCCGCCAACGGTCATTCTTCTTCACAACATTCTATCAAACATACTGCAACAATCTCTAGGCATTACGTATGCCACAAATTTCAGATACTGCTAAACTTTCAGTGAGATAAATATTCAGAAAAACGTGGCAAACATGTGATGTCTGTTAAGTAAGAAAAAATGTTATAAACCTAAAGTTGACTTCAGCGTAAGCATGAAAGTAGAATGAGATGCATACTAAGAGAATCATATTCCTTAATACGTGACTACAGTATTGCAATGCATGATCTTCAGACCTACATATATATAGAAACAAATATATATATACATATATATATGTATATATAGGTATATATATACCTACATATATATAGAAACAAAACAACCTGAATGAACAAATAAATAGAAATGAAAGTCAGATTAGCATGCATGTCTTTTGAAAACCTGTTCTGTTCAATGGAAAGGAGACCTAAAGATTAACAGGAAAAAATGAACAGAAATATCAAGATTGGATATGTGCAACTTTTTTTACAAAATGTCATTTTTATACTATGGACGAATCCATAAACGTCAATAATTGTGCAATCTTATAATTTTAGTATTCGAAACTTACAGTTTTGCTAACCCGTTTGTACTATGGAACCGAAATTACAGCTATATGTATAAATGTATAAATTGACACGTTATTATTTCAATTTTACCTTATATGAATTTGTTATACAGAAAAGCGGGAATTACAGCTGGCAATTCTTGTTATTTTTATTGGCCATCGAGTACAGGAATGACAGATGTGCCGATTTATTGTTTGAAAAATAACACATGGGTTTTCTGAAAGCGCCGGTATTCTTTTTTCAATCTAACAGAAGCGGGTATCAAGGGGAATCTGTTGAAATTTGTAATACTTTCATTAATTTCCGTGGTTTTGCTTAAAGATATTTTTAAATTCTCTATTCAATGTGTAATAAAAATATTAGAACAAAATATGGCGGCGACTTCCTCAGACGAAAACAAGGAAATAATCATATAAACATTTTTGAGTAGTTTTTAACGCCCGTTTTACTACTGAGGCACTACAGGCGGTGTAAACACATGTTGAAAATGCCTGGTTTGCAAGTTATTATTGAAAGATAACATACAACGCGTGTCTATTTATGATTCAACAACTTAAGTTTGAGAAAATAACAATTAAATTTTTCAGACAATTGAGTGATGTTTCTAATGCTGAAATGTTTTATGATTCGGCTACAACGTCATCTCATGTGCAGCTTCGCGTCCATTACCATCATGAAATCATTATCCTGCCATGGTTACCTGCTTAAATGTAACTGATCTGCAACAGAAGTCAAGCGTGCGAAACTGTCTAAGCAGCAAATATATACAAAATCTCCATGACAACACATCACAATGCACGTCAGCAACATACTTATGTTGTTGGATCATAGCTCAAAATGCGTTTAATGTTATTTTCAATAACAACTCTCAAGCCTGGCATTTCTGAACATAATTTGTATGATTTTTTCTGAGGAACTTGCCCCCCCCCCCAAAGTTTGTCCCAATATTCTTTTTGCACGAGCTCATTACATACTGAAAATGGAAAGTAGAAACCAGTAAACATGAATACAAGAATTAAATTGCGCCGTTTTCAAGAAATATGACAAATTGCCTAATAATTAAAAGTAAATTAGACAGGAAGAAAAATCTGGATATCCTACAGTCATTGAAATAAAAATCCTCAGAACGGTGTTTTATTTATTTATTTATTTATTATTTTTTTTTTATTTACGGACGCTCTTTAACATCTTGGGTCATCAGCGTCCCATTCAAATCAGGGCGTGAAACGGCCGACAATTTTTTTTAAAGCCTCTTCTTTCAAGCTTGAAGTTCTTTATCGTGCCGAAAATGGGACCCACGGCTTTATTTCCCTCCCGAAGCAAGCCATACTTAGGATTTTTACTTTTTACGCCCGAAAAAATCCATCGGTCCTGGCCTGGTTTGAACCCGCGATCTTGGGTTTAGGAGGCAAGTATGGTTACCACTACACCACCAGGACCGACTGGAGTTTTCTTTAAAACAAGATATTCTTTGAACTGAGGACAACTTCCTCTGCGAAGGAGCTAACACAATAACTTTATCCATGAACCGTTGGAGATTAAATATGAAAAACACGCTTGCATGTTGAAAGAACATAAGTTTGTTTTACGGATCTTGCCCATGATTAACTGCTTTTGTTTTATTTTTTTTTTCTCATTGTGTAGTTCTTAATAAGACTTTTTTCTATAAATAAGTTAATTTTTTTATGTATATCGTATTCAAAGTATGACTTAGGTTACAAATCTTTTTTTTAGGTTTAGATAGTCATGTGAGCGCGAGATTGGCATAATAATAAATTAATGAATAAATATAAATATAATTTGAATATTTGGGGAAACAAAGATAACGGCTTTTTCGTAAAAAAATTACAATTAGGCCAGAAAATTTTAATTACAATAGAACAGATACAAACCTGCAACAATTTAAAATATGATTAAGAGCTAAAAAAAAACTACATAAAAATCAGAATTTTACGAAACTGTAAGAAATTAGATAGAAAAAAAGGCACAATGTATAAAGTTTATAAAATAATGGCGGAATGTACATTGATGCATGGATTGGACAATAGGGCAATGAATATGAAACATAAACATACGTATGACTGAGACAATATGTAGTTTGTTATAGCTTAGGGGATGCATTAAGGGACAATGTATGGGACAAACTTGGTGTATCTAATTTAAATGAAGAAATGAAAAAAAATAAATAATAACAAACGAAAATATCAAAACACATTCGAGTGATCCCAATAAGATCGCCAAGAAAATATAAATATAAATACTAGCCAATAAGAAGGCGAGACGTCAATAGACAACCTGTTAAACTGTACAGGCCTACTTTGAAGTATTGGCGTAATTATCTGATGATTGGCGCAGCATCGACCAATAAATTATAGCTCATGGTCAGCCAGGCCACTCTGGAATCAAGAAAACACAAGAGTTAGAGAAAGAAACACACGAGATAAGAAACTATATTAAACTCTTAACGAATGTTATCCTTTACTTCATCTAAAGTAATTTATGAACAATTAAGTCTTGGCACTCGATAGCCTGGGAATTTCTCTTCAAATAATCTCCTGATAGCACCAATGGTGGAATCGATACAGTCTTACGAATCATAAATAAACAAATATTTAGGCCTAATACTTGCCATTTAGTATTCTTAACAGACTTTGATCTAGGATTACATACGGGTTATTTTATTCACGTTTAAACGACACTAGTAGCACAACTCAAGGCCAACGTAGCAGTTCGGTAATGCCGCTCGGCTGTCTTCAACCGATATAGTTCCCCACTGTTAGATTAGTCGTCAGATAATTGGAACACTCGAGAGATTATGATAAAAATTGTTTACTGTGAATTTTCAACACACATGAAAGTTGCATATTTTGTAGAAGATATAGGTTATTTTACTTCGACATTCCACATTGAGCGTTCTTTGAGTAACAACTTTTCATCTGTGAAAAGCCCTTTCCCTTGCAATCCGAGAGAGTGGTACTGACTTTTCCGCAACTAACTCTCTTGTTTGTGTTCTCTAATATTTGCCGATTTTTAGTGTATTAGATTCTTTATACTTTGGTAATTTCCAGGTCCATTATTTTTCTTTCTCCAGCAAATCATAATACCATTTTACTTATCCTTCATGCATTTTATCCACCAAGAATCTAATAAAACATATTTCAGAGCCGATCAGTGTCTACAGATGTTGTTTTTATCGAGCTATATATGCAAGTTTTTCCTGAATGTTAATATTGAACGTTCAGAATAGGGCGGTACTTCTTTTCTTTTAATCTGCTGACTTTGCGCAATCGCCATTCGAAGCAATGGAAGTACAAGCATTCTAATTAATAAAATATAGCATTGCATTACATTCGCTTAGCATTCCACTCGATACTGGTACTGTTATTTGTTTTATCGCAGACCACATGACATGTCGAGAAATCGATTAGTCATTCTAGCATTCCAGTAGATGGATTGATTAACTTCAACATTTCGATCTTCGTTTTTCTCCTCATCGACAACTCCTCTTCTTCCACCTTCCTGTTCTTGGAGCATTAAAAAGCGAATTAAGAATTATTTTCTAGGCGCATCCAAATAAGGAAGCCAACCTTTTCAGCGACAACACAAACTCTGTCTTGTTTAACTCTCCGGTATGTAACGACACCATCCTTTGCGGGGATGTGAAATTTCGCACAGATATTTTTATTTATGTCGCCTTTATCGGTGGATCAGCCGGCCACATCACTACAAACACTGCACTTTCTCATTTCCATTTCTTACAAAGCGACTGCGACCAGTTTTCTCGTGAAAATGTTTTGACGTGTGTCTGCTTGCTCTTCTTCCCGAGACGACATCGCAGTAAATTTGAGTCGAAAGGGCAACGCACCCACGGCTTGCCGGAAATTCTCGGCACACGGTCGTGCGATGTCCCAGTAACGCACCAAATGTGATACATTCAGTAAGAAAGTATATGTACCGATGTCTGGCGATATATAAAAGAAAGTTGTAGGAGTGGTTTTTATTCATAACAGTCTGAGAGATATTTTCATTACGTTTCATTTACATTTTTACCACATAACTATGAAGCATAGAACTACATGGCTCTTGCCTTTTTTAACCTGCAAGTATTGCATCTGATTCTTTACTGTGTTGCTATTGTTATTTGTTCTCACACTTGATTTTTTTCTGTCTCTATTCACCTTATCATCAATTAATAACTTTTTATTTTCCTGTTTCCTTACTTTTATCCTTTAACGACATTTTTTTAAATATATAGTTTCTTTTCTTCTCCTGTTATACTCTTATTTTTCTTCATACAGTCATTCCATGTCAAATTATCAAGATCTCAACCCAACCGATCCCGATCTTTTTTTTTGGGGGGGGGGTACTTGCTTAAATAACTAAAATTGTCAAGTTTAATACCTCATATAAATTCATTTTATATCAGTGGTGTGTTAAACATGCAGAAAAATAAAATTTATGTAAGCATATTGTTTAAATTATAAATCTTAATAAAGTCTTCAGGTAAATTTACATTAAATGAATGATACATTCTAAATATACGTTTCATTATATATATTGCTTTTGCAAATATTTAATTAACTTAGAATTTCATGGTAAAATATTTTTATAAATTTTAAAATAGTCATTCAATGAATTTATTTGTTTCTAGTTGAATAATTATGGTTTTACAGATATAAAATTATTATATACCGATATATCTTATAGCTTGGGAGAGCATTCTCACAAACTCATTTTTTCTGATATTTTATTATAATCTCTATGCAATGACATGCTGAACATAATTCAAATTTTGTCATTTATTTTGTCAAATAAATTGATTACACAAAGCTAGACCTGAAGTTATCTAATAATAATTGCTTACCTTTGTTCGTTGAGTTGAAACCCGCTTATCATCTTTCCAGACGGGCTGCTGCGATGTTTCAACTGTATTTAAAAACTGCCTGCCAAATATAATGTCCTCGTAAGCGACGGAGTATACGAACCTCGTGTATTCCAGATACTGCGGTAGATTTTGCAAATTAAGGAACAACCATTTTTCCTCTTCATCATAGTCTTTCTCAGTCACATAAGCAGTCTTTGTGTTTCATGACCCTTTGTCCAGTCGTACCAATTCAATTGGTGTAGTCGGTCCTGGTGGTGTAGTGGCTGGTGGTGTAGTGGTTATCATACTTGCCTCCTAAACCCAAGATCGCGGGTTCGAACCCAGCCAGGACCGAAGGATTTTTAGGGGCGTAAAAATCCTAAGTATGCCTTCCTTCGGAAGGGAAGTAAAGCCGTGGGTCCCGTGTCGTACATTTACGGCACGAAAAAGAACCTCAAGCCTGAAAGAGAGGCCTCTGAGCAAAATTTGTCGGCCGTTTCACGCCCTGAGTTGAATGGGACGCTGATGACCTGAGCTGTTAAAGAGCGTCCATAAATAAATCATTCATTCAATTGATGTAGTTATTTGCTTATCGGATGTTATGTGCAAATTAGCACCAGCGGCAAGTCTGTTTAAGTGTTCCACCTACATCGTCACATTCGATTTTGCCAAAATAGTGCAGCAACTCTGCAGGAACTCCAAAATTTTCTTCGTGTGATTTGAGGTTCAGAACATGGCAGAGGATTCATTGGAGAAGTGTATATATATTTTTGAAGAATTACAGATGTTTATTTTAAAACATTCTATGGGATATTTTTGAAAAAGATGAACAGTGTAGTGTATGTTTCAGGCAGTCTAAAATATTATCAGATTTTCAACAGACACTCTATTAGATATTGCACATTTGTAATATATTACGGGTTATCTGAACCCGTAATCAGTGATATGCCTGAATTTTACAAACATTTACGAAATACTATTTTTCAGCCTAGTTGGATAACACAACAATCTGCCGTGACTGTAGAGATGATTTCATATAACTTAGGAACTTAATTTTTTCAAATTATCTAAAATTAATGAGTCAGTGAATCAACAAGTATCTTTAAAAGATAATCGAGAAACTATTCAGTATGCTGGACTAAGGTCTCAAGCGTTCACCAGTCAGCCTTCAACCAATGCTTGTAAATTACTGATTCTTCGAAACATTTCTCTAAATCTTCTCAGCGAAGTTAAATAACACAGCAACCAGGCATGACTGCAGAGAAGCTTTAATACCACTTAGGAACTTATTTTGTTTAATTGATAGAAAAAAGTAAATCAATAATCAGCAAGGTTCTCCAAGAGGTAGTATAGAAGTCTTCTGTGGCTTTCAATCTCAAGCGATGACCTGACATTCTTTACGTTAGTCAAACATTTTTGATAAGTTGAAAGGTACAAAGAAGGATTTTTCAGAAATTCACGTACACCTAATACTTTAAATGATTTCAGCATGAAATTTACATTCTGCTGTGTGAACATACAACATATGTTCACTTATCCCAGGTAGAATCCATGGTTTAAGAGTTGCGTATTTGAGAATTATAGTTTCAAATACGGATTAGAGCCTATGATTCTTTAACATTTCTCTAATTAATCTCTTCTGCTCATGGAATTTTCTTCCTGATTCTTTAATAGTGACGTAATCTTCCTCGCCAAGCTTACCTCTACATCAGATCTGTAGAGTTCTTCAACTTTATTGTAACAGAGACGGCTAAGGTTTTTCTTCTGGTTTTGGATTTGTTGAAGACTCATTCCCTGTCCCCTCTTTTTGTCAGCATTTTGGTTTTAAGAAGCTGCAAGGAAACTCTTTTTTATTTTATTCATGTTCCAACTTTTAGGTACTATGTCAAATCGGTGTCTTTTTCTCTTTTCTTCGAATTTTGAAACATTTTCTGGAACTGAGTCAAAATTTTAGAAAAGGATGTTGAAGGTCTTGACTTGCGGACGTCATTAGTATTAAAGACTTCATTTTAGGACTTTCTCAAACGTTTTTAAAATGTTGCTGTCTTTATTTTTTGCAACTTTTTTGTTATAATAGGGGACGTGGCTAAGTCAACAAGCCTGGTATGTAATGCACAACTTGCAGTAGAAGCCATGTATTCTAACTAGAGTCATTCTCTGTAACACCTTGCTTTACACTCTCAGCAGCATTTTATTGCATTTTCATTTCTTTGGGACATATATCACAACTACACACATTTTTGCCTTCCTGTTCTTAAATTACAAAATCATTTTATTCATGGCATAACACCTCTTAAATGTTTTTCTGCAATTGCAATGTCCTGGTTTCCGAAGGGATTCCAGCAAACATATAACTTAAAACGGATACAATTATGTTACATTAAACTGTTACATAAAGAAACTGTAGTGCAAATGCTCAAAATATGTTTAAGTGCTACACATGAGCAATAATTTGTATATTATTATTTTTACTACTATTAACTAGTCATCTCAAAATAAAACTTAAACTAATTTGCAAATATATTTAACTCTTTAACATATTATTTTCCGCAAAGAATATTAATGACCTGCATTTTTAGCTAATCAAGGTCAAAAATCAAAGGAAAAGTATTACTGATGGCTAAACTTTTACATATATAAATGATTTAACGTTCTTTTCCGTCTTACCGAATGTCATTAAGGTCTTAGATGTCACGTAGAAAAGTTAATTTTACTGTAGTGTTTTGTAATGAAATGATCCCATAATATTTCAGGACATTTTCTAGCCTCCTTAATGTTAATTTCTTCATTTTCATCTTTTTATCCATTTTCCATTCATATCAACAGAAACTCATCTTCATATCCATTTTTTCTTGTTTCCCTTAGGTCTTCAGTTCTGCTTCTCTTTTCCTGCTTTCTTAAACCGTTACGATTCCCCCTTTCTTGGTCATCCTTTGTTGTGTGTGAGATTGCGCACTGAGAACAACGTTTTCCGGCCTTTGTTGTGCTAAGCGTAATGGTAATCTAAAATTTAAAGAAATAACTTAATTACTTGTCAGTACTTTTTGTAAAATTACAAATGAGACTATTGCACACTTATGACCTCAACTATAATAAACATTCCGGGATATATTTAGTTTTATATGTATTTGTAATGAATTTGATATAGGTGAAAATTGAGAATTGTTCAATAGCTGGCTTTATGATATTTACATGCAGGGTGAGAACCGCCAGTTTTCGGCAAATATTTTAATTCCTCTATATGTTTCTAGAAAAAAATTATAAAAATTACAGCGGCATTAAAAATATTAAAACCATATAATTGCCAATTTAATTAATAAAATACTTTAAAGTTGTAACTATAGCTTCAGTTTTCAATTTTCAAAACAGCAATGGACCTGAAAAATCTGAATGGTTTAATGGTAAATTCCTTTAATTAGGTTAAATCAATGTCTAAAACCTACAAATGCGATTTCCCTGCAGTAAGCTTCAAAATTAAGAAAGCTCGGTTACAAGTGCAATGACCCAATGAAAAAGGTCGGTTCACAAGGTGGGAGGGTTAGTTATCTTTAAGTTGTTTACTTTGCAGTAAATAAAACACGGGCAAGCGCCAGAAACATGGAGAAAGGTGCTTCCTTTCGCATTAAATATTGCATTTTAACGTTGATGGGCCGGATAAGAAAAGTCCAAATGTCAGCTTTAACGGTGACACACGACACAAAACGTACTAAAACACGCGTACTGCCAAGCCTAGAAGAGAATCTGGAACACGCTGCACAGCTTCCCTGTTCTTGCTTGCATCGCTAGAACGTCATTTGTTTTCACTGGAACTATTCGAGCAACAGAGATACAACTTCAGTTGTCGACTGTTTATTACATTGGGCGAGGAAGTAACATTTCATTGAAAATATGACTATTTCTAGTGCAAATGTTCAACAGCAACGTCGTAATGTATCTGCAACATGTAAAAGAGCCAATCGTGGTTTTACAAAGTAAGCTAAATTGCACATAATTTCTCTCTATATTGTATAAAACGTAGAAAGTCCTTTGTATAATAATAAAAACCAATGTTTAGATGGCTGGAAAGTCTGGTTTAACAAAATTACTTATACGAGTAGTTATGCAAAATCGGTGTACTTATAAAAAGCAGAGTAGTTAATTTAGCGAAACAAGTGCAACTTCTAACTAGTAGAAGAGGTTTTTATTGTCTATATTTCAAGTAACTATTAACTCTATAAAAAGCTTAATTTTAGTGATTTATTTGATTTTTAATGAGTATATGTAGGGCTGAACCAATGTAAAATGAAAAATTACTAAAAGGTTATTTTGTATAACTGAGTCCTACAATAATATTGAGGCAGCATTAGTCTATTATCTTTAAGAGTATTCATTTGATGTATTCTGCGTTATAGTACTGCACACAGTACACTTTTATTTCTGTTTCAACAAAGAATCGATGACGTATATGTTGCTTACGTTCGTATAAATATGTAACTATTCTTTGTTGTATTATAATAACTTATTTTTAGAAGTCAAGAGCAATATTAATTTCACATCTTGATCTTATTTTGTCTTCATTTTTTTCGCGGTTTTCTTCTACTCGCTATTTTATTTCCACTAATTTCCCGCTTTCACTGTTCATCCCATTTTACTCCAAGCGGAAAGTGTCAGGCGAGGTGGGTTGGTGCTGTGTGCATTATGATGTGGTTTGCGTTATGGGAAGATTTCTGCCCCGGCACCTGTTATGGAACGGCACTTCTGAGGGACTCGAGCTCTCGGAGGAGGGCTTTGCGTCGGGACGTTCTATCTGTAATATCGGCATCTCTCGAGTTGGACTGAAGTAGTAGTAAGTGTATTTATTTCAACAATGGCTTCCGGATGCATAAATTCAATGCTTAATCAGCGCATAGACCAGATGTTCTCTTCTCATAGCATCGCGCATTTTATTTATTTTATCTTTTAATAACGATGTGTCAATTTTGCTCTTGTAAATCTGTTAACTTTTCTCGTTTTTCTCCATATTAAAATTCATAAAAGTGTATATTAAGTTACTCAAAATCGAAAATCCCCCAAAATTGCAAATTACTAATGTTAAACATTAAAAAGTATGACAAATAATGATATTTATTGCGCCGATTTGAATTAGAAAGAAATGGCGGGACACAATTTCTCAGCTGCATATACACAATAAAATACTATACATGCGAAATGAGTAAAATAACAGGTGAAATATATATATATATATATATATATATATATATATATATATATATATATATATATATATAAATTAAATAAGCGCTCCAGGTTGTTAGAGATCTCTAACTCCAAAACCAAGAACATTAAAAATTTAGCGTATTTATTAAGATAAAAATTTTCGCTTATAGAATTTAGCTCGTAAGGTCCCATCGACAAAATTTGAGAATGATAGGTCAAACAGAGACGCTAATTTTTTTTTTACTAAGGAACTTCATGTCGGCGAAATTTCATGCAATTTTAACACTTCATTACAAACAATGATTTTCCACAATTGAACTTTTATTCGGTCAACCATTTTCACTCTGTTGTCAATTGAGGTGACCTATAGGATATTTTAACATACATCTAGATAAAAAAAACCAAGAAGCTCTAAATAAGGCGACCGCTCAGTTTCCTATCCAATGTTCTTCTAAATCTGCCCTTAAATATCCGTAACCATCAAGGCTGAAATGAGGAGGGGCTCCATTATGATGGAACAGCACAGCAAGTGGTACAGCGTTGATCATATCCGAAATGTGTTCTGCCTTAGCAAAGAACAACGACCGAAGTCGTTAACTCGTGAGCGGGAGGTCTGGGGTTCGAATCCCGCAGGACCGTTCTCCCTGTCTAAGGTTTTTTCTACGTTTTCCTCAGTCCTCATAATGACAAATTCTGGGGAGGTACCCTAAATTTGAACCTGGAACGTTTCCTTGCTTAAAATAATCCTTTCCATCATCTCATGTATCATCATTGTCCACCATCTGTGGTGCCTTTGTAGTAAAAACGGGCGTTAAACACTAGTAAAAGAACTCTATACAAGAATTTGGTTTGGTTTCCCAAAACATAAAATCTAAAAAAACTGAATGCACCATAAACAGCAGAAAAGAAAAGTGTTTGCTGTTTTTGTTTTTTTTTTTTTTTTTGGTTTTATGGGTGGGACTAATCTATATTTCATGATTATATTCAGGGCTCATCTTTGAAATGAGGATTGTGTTAATTATTTATTCTTACTTTTATATATAGACATATTTATGTGTGCGTTATAATTATTAAGACTCGTTTTAATAGCTATGCGTTTGGGGACTTTTAGCTGCCATTTAATCATCGATAAGCCATTTTGACATATTTAATGGCTACCTAATTAAGTAATTTTACTACAAATAGCAATTATATATTCCTCATTCTTTCACTCTTAAAAGCAAACACAATCTCTATCACTTCGTTTCCACAATTAATAAGCTCTAAATTACTTAATGTCATTGAAGAGAAGGACAAATTTGCATAGCGCCTGGAGATCGATAGGCAGTCGGTCGCGATATATCGATTAACAAACAGAAGCGAGTGCCTTGACAGGTAGGGAAGCACTTGATCAACAAGGGAACGCCGTCAGCAAAGTTAAAGTATGAAGTTTATTGGTAAGAACCAATATAGCATTGCGAGCGTAATGGCGGTATGCGGTCGCCATATTTCCATGTAAATATATCTGCGTTGTGAAAGGTGATCGTGCATTTGCCATTTACAGACAAGTCCTCCGAGCGCCGTTTTGAATTTAAATGCTTTGCAGTGCTCTCGGCGCTTTTTGCATTTGTCGTCCATGAACGTATGCGTTTTATTAGCATCATAAAGCAGCGTCTCGCTAATTTAAATTATGGGATCTTTATTATGTTGCCACGAGGATGGATGGCAGTTCAGCAGAGTTCGTGGACATTTCCAGCTTGTCGCCTTTACGTAGCCGCGATTGTCCTTGCGCTCTGACAATAAATTCATCCCTTTTTAATCATTCCCTTTTCTTGTGAAAAGGAAGGCACTGGTAGTCTGGTGATAACCGCTTGTATTTGCATCTCATGCAACTTGGGTTTGTTTCAAGTTCACCGATATTATAACCTTGTTTAGGACAGAGAAGTGTAGCCCATCTTAAATAATGCATTACATGATACTTTTATTACTTTATAGTATTTGTTTTGCTATACATATCAATGTTTGAGAAATGTGCATAATTTCTAAGGGCGTTCTAAAAGTTCTCGGCCAGACTTAAAGGTTTCGTGAAAATAGCCAAATTATTATGATAGTTGTTAAGCTTCATCATTTAAATGACGCGCTGTAAAGTTTCAGGCGCCTAAACGCAGTCACCTGTTTGTAAAGATCGTGTAAACAAACTAGTGTTAACATTTCCTACAAAAAGGATAAAACTAAAAATACGAGCTGAAATAAAGTTCTTCTTTTTGAAGGGTTTAATCCCAACAAACATATAAAAAATTTAAGTTCCACATTAAAATAATCTTCACCTTTTTATTTTATTTTTCGGCGGTTTAAAAGTGAACTGCTAAATTTAAGCGTGATCGCACTTCCATTCAAAATGATGAGCGTTCAGAGCGTCCCGGAACTGCTACAGCCAACGAGATTGTGAAAAATTCACAATTTAGTACTTAGGGGTCACCTATTGAAGGAATGCGAGTAAGCTGACAATGCAAAGACCTCGATAGACCGTGTTCGTTACATTTTACCGATATTTTAGGTATGGGAAAGTTTCCCTCAATGGGTGCGGCGTTTGTTAACAATAGACCATTGCTTTTGTTAAAAGGCATTTGAATGAATGTTGCAAGAGTGTTTAGACTTGTTTAAATGTAATTCCAGTGAGTTTCACCAGCAAATAGTAGATGAAACATGGATTCCTCATTACACGCCAGAGACGAAGGAGCAGTCTAAACAATGGGTGGTCACATGTGAAAGTGTACCAATGAAAGCAAAGTTCCTTCTGCAGGAAAAGTAACACAGTTTTCTGGAATTTTCATGGTGTGGTGCTCGTAGGCTATCTCCAGAAGGTCAGAACCCCCACCGGGGTGTATTACTCTTCATTACTGGACCAAATGAAGGGAGCTATTCAGACTAAACATCTACACCCTGCGAAAAAGAAAATCTCTTTCATCACGATAATACGCCTTCAACATGTCTGGTATTGTTGCAGCAAAACTGCACCGCCTTCACTTCCAAGTACTTTCATATCCGTCATATTCGCCATATTTAGCTCTCAATGATTACTTTTTGTTCCCAAGCCTGAAGAAATGACTGAAGAGACGGAAATCCACATGAAATGAAGGGGTTGAAGCTGAGACAGACACTTAATTTTCACAGTTGGACAAATCTTATTTTCTGAGGATATGAAAAAGTGGAAAGCCGTTGGACTAAATAGTTTATAAAAAGAATATATTGAAAAATAAAAAATATAATTCTTTTAAGTCTTGTGTTTTCTTGGTCAGGCCGCGAGCTTTTAGAACACCCCAAGTATTTAATCATCGGTGTAATGAAAATGTGTTTAAATGTTTGCTAATGATTTACACTTTTTTTTTAAAAAACACAAAATAGATTGTTCTGTTACATAATTAACAACTACTAATATAAATATATATATATATATATATATATATATATATATATATATACATATATGTGTACTTAATTTTATTTTAGCTTAAAGCAGATGCTATCAACAGGTTTCAGAACTAGGCCTATAGCACAAAAAAAAATAAATAAAAACCACCGCGCGCAGTAAGCGTCAGCTCTAATCTTCATTAGTAATTTTGGCTAGTGGCGTCGTTCTGTGAGCACTGGGAGCTGTGCTACGTAAGATTTTGTCACCACATGCACGGACATCTTTGAGGTTTCAAACAAGAACAGAGAGTTCGCATTAAACTTTGCTTCAAACTTGGAAATGATTCAGTAGGCACTCATGTTTTCAGAATGCAGAGCATTGGTGGAAGACAACGAGGGGCCAGGACGAGCGTCGCCTAAAGAGGTGGTTATGAAGATCTTCCGAGAACCATTCAGAACATTTCTCTGAGGTTGTCTCGGAACCTGAAATGTGCCATGAGGGAAATTGGATTCTCCTTCACGAAATGTTCGCTCAGACAGCGTTACTAACGAATTAGTTTCTTGGCCAAAAATGCTTCCCTGCTATTTTTCCTCTTTCAGAAGAAGGTTTTCAGTTTTGACTCTGTGAAAAGATCCAGTGCAATTTGCAGTAAGTACTTGACTGCTTGTAAAGCAGGTCCTCCAGGAAGCTTTCACAAAGTGGAAAAGGTTCTGGGAGCAGTATATCGCTGCAAAGAGACGTGTAAAATAATTGCAAATAGCTCAAAGTCGGACGATTCACAGGAAGAGCTATACTCACGTGAAATTTTCATTTGAGATGTCCATAATGCATTCGGAACTAAACAGTTTCCACACCCATATGTGAAATAAAATTATGTAAATATGTAATTACTTAGTATTTTAGAAAAGCAAATGTTGAAATCATACATCAAAGCTGTTGATATATTTTTGGCACCTCTATAAAAATAACAATCCATCACTCGTAATAATTCCATATAAGAAACGGAGGTAATTTCCTGACGGCTATTAGGTTCAGCTTTTCCAGCAAGTGTACATGATTTCTCTAATTTTCCCCAGAGATTTTGTTTTTATCTTGTTCGAACTTGAAGAGCCACCTCTGTACTGGATGTGTAACAGAAAAAAATATGCTGAGTCGTACACATTTTGCTTTCAATTATTTCATATTTAATAAATTTTCCCACATAGCACTACCTAAGTGTTTCGTGACTGACACGGTCTTGCCTGCTAAACACCCAGCGGTCATATCTTGTCGACCATGAGATAAATGCCACGAAAGCGGTCAGTACTTTTGTGATTTATTCTACAATCCATCAAGATTTTATTATATAAGAAAGAAATGTTTATTAAATATATTTAATATCCTCATTATGTTTAACAACAATCAGCATCAGCATTTTAATTAGTTCTGCCGCTGTTTGATCAACCAGTGTATGGCTACATTGAAGAAATCTTTCGCAAACAGAAGGAAGAATTCCCGAGCTCTATCACTAGCTTCAAGCATATCTGAGGACGGAATAGTCGAAATTTTACCTTGCACTATCTTTGAAGCAGGCAAACAAAAGTGTTTCATATTTTATTATTTTATACGTCATCAAGAGAATAGGAGTGCATTATCACTTTTGTACTTTCTCAAAGTACCAATAAAACAAACAGAAAAATATTATTAATCATAAAAAAGCTCATTAACAAGAAACTCTACAAATGTACAACCTTTCGTAAAAATGCGTGCAAATTGTTTCTTGCGGATATACCTGACAGTCCTTTTCCTACTTTCTGTTAGGGATACAACTATGTACTTCTATTGCTTCTTCTGGCGGGGTATCACGGCCTAATAGACGACATTTTGTATGACAACAGGCTAGTCTTTGAAACATATGACGAATGTCTTCAAAACTTTCATATATTCACAGTTTCCTTAAACTTCGGGTCTAAAGAGTCTCCTTTTTAATTAAAATTGTATGTTGGTCCTTTTAAGCACACATTATACAATTGGATCATATTTTCAACGTGAAGTGCAAAAAATAATGTAAATAAATATAAATTACTTAGGGAGAGAATAAATTGCATAAACAATGGCAGCGAAAGCTCACTCTTTGCCGATCAATTCCTAACTAAACTCGAAGTCACTAAAGCATTGGCGATAATAAAAGGCAGGGAAGGAACGTGGTTTATTATAAGGGACACTGCTTTCTTCTTTCGCATAGTACTGCTAATGTTAATGGACATTGTACAAGGTGTTTAGAAAGGATGTTTACACTTATGAGAGAAAACAGAGTAAGTCAAGAGGAGCAATTATTTTCTGTGTAAAAAATCTTGTAATTCGACTGTTTTCCAGCCTTAGGAATCGAACTGTATTCACTAAGCATTATTTCATCTCCACTCAAGGTGAGTTTACTATACCATGCTGTTAAAATAGCCTTCAATTTAACTGACTACAGAGGGATCCTATCTCAAGAAGTTGTTAGAACTTATTCGGTTAGCATTCGGCATAGGGCGACAGGGAGCGTGAAGTCTGCCATTAGAAGCTATTTTCATAAATGAAAATCATGTTACAGTAAACATAACTTACTCTCGCGGATTATTGCAATGATAGAATCAATAAGGCAATTACATTAATCAAACATAGCAACATGAAGGCTTACCCTTGTTTGTAGTAGTGTTACCTACAGTTTTTGCCAAACACAAAATTTTGATAATACTCGAAATGAATCAAGTAGAACACAATACGCGTCATCAACACCCTGTAAAGAACAAATAGGTAAAGTCATGGGGAATAAGCGATCCCATATTCCTAAACAAACTATATCAGCGGTGAAACTACAAGATTTTTGGCACATTAAAAAGGATCTCTTGAATTTCTTTAGCATTTCTCAAACGTTGTAAAGGATCTATTGAAACTCTCTGTATTCCTTGTCCGTTTAGTGAGCTTGTGATGTAGTTGTTCGGCAACAGAAGGATAGGTACCAAAGATTTATATTTAAATATGCTGCTCTGGTTGTATCAGCTATATACCCACAATTTTGAATCATTGTATCTGCAGCCAGAATTTCTGCAGGTATTGCAGTTCTTGACACTCAAGAGCGAGAAATATCCTACAGCTCACTGAATCTAACGACTTTTTTCAATCTTAAATCATAACCATGAAGCAAATGTAATAAATTAATAAAGCATACTTGTTTAAACAGCAACATTTCATTTATTATCCTAAACAAAAACGTTTCATGGCATCTATGGGACCAAGATATCTACGGTTTTCTGCACTTGCGGTGTTAGTGTATGACAACGTGACAATGCAAATAATAAAAACGTATGGAAGAAGTTTGCAAGGCTACAAGATATCAGTAGGTAGAAAATCGAGACAGAATGTAATACGAAGGTCTCCTTGAGCCTATCGAATGAAATTAAACTAACCTGGGGTAAACAAGTATGTATGCTAGTTTTAGGGAGAAAGGTGACACCAGAAATTACCTCATTTACACTAGGAAGTGGGAAGGTTAAAAAAATAACGAATAGTTCTGGTCGGAGAAGCTGCCCATTTTGTGGAGAGGATGAGGAATGGATAAATATTCTGACCAAATGTACCCACTGGGAACACCTGAAAAAAAACGCTGTTTCCTGAAAATATTTTAAGGCAATTGGAGGACGATTGGCTTGCTGGGACTTATTTGCAAACCTCACTAGTTGGTTGAGTATGGGCATTTTACTAAGCAAAGTGCATGAATCTAGAAGCAATTTATTTTCCATTAAAAATGCAATAACTAGTGTAATTGTGATTAATGTAATGCTTCCATTCATATGTTTGTAAATAGTTCTTTGTTTATTATTGTTAATATTGTTTTATTGTATTATTAATTTGTTCCTTTTTCTAATTATGTATCATACTTAAGTATTTACTGTTTATAAAGCATAATTGTAATGTGTATATAGAATTTTATAACTACAAAGGTACACCTACTACTGCTATTACTACTACTACAACTAGTACTATACTATTACTACTATTACTATTACTATTACTATTGGTACTACTACTACTACTACTACTACTACTACTACTACTACTACTACTACTACTACTACTACTACTACTACTACTACTATAAATTTAGGCTTTACTTAGTATTGTAACTCACTGTATAAAATGGTGCAATAAATGTTAACGCCTTGAAAACAAACATAATGAAATAATTAGCTATACACTGAAATTAGTTGACTATAGAAAGAAATGTGCATGCTACAGTCTCGTGTCCTACATTTTGTGGTTAGAAACAAGTAGCTCTTAAGTCCCGTGTTGCACTGCGCAAGTACACAATTGAATGGTTATTGCTCAAGATGGCGGCCTCTTTTGACGGCAGATGGACAAGCGTGTGCGGTAGTCAGTCTCTATCTTGCAACAAGGATTGCGATTTACTGCATCACATCTCAAGACTCATCCACCTAGAAATTTTTTTACTCCAACCTGTAGGAATACCTTCTTTTGTCTCTTCATCTTGACGGCCGATCTTCTGAACGACCTTTCTAAGGCTTGCTATATTTCTAAAGCTAATTTCTGTATATGCCTCAAGGGTGTAGGTGTTTTAATGACTGCTCTATGTTCTCGTTACTCCTCTGTGTGCACTTCTTGTTAGACATTTAGTAATTCTTGCGGGGAATATGACTTTCCCTGTAAGCAACACATCTAAGAATAGTTAATATATAGATCGATAATGATCAAGCAGAAGAAGAGAGAAGAGACAAGGAAAAAGGAAGAAGAGGTAATTTATGGTAGTTGATTATAATGATCATTTAGTATTAATCACAAAAATGTGGATCTCATTTCTTGTAAGTGGAAAAATGAAAACGTGACCAAAAGGTAAAGGAAAAGAGGAAAGAAGTGTCTATAAAGAGAGAAAAAACGCTTGTAATAATTTATATGTATATCTTCTTACAGTACACCTCATTACAGTAATACAACTTCTTTAACAATTTATCATTTACATATTTGTTGAATCACATTGGTAATTATTAATTAATATATAACTAAACGATAAGCTGACTTTTCTGTTTATAGTTTTGCAAACTTCATAGAAGTTCTTTACATATTTTTAATTTTTAAAAATGTAGCTTTTTAGATAGCTCATACTCAATGTAGTTCTTTTAACAGAAGGTACTCAAACTAGAAACTGCATTTGTAACAGTGCTATAACACAGCGGTAGTACAAACTTTGGTTTCATACGAAAGGTTATGATTCTTAGATTTCTTAAGCGGACTATTTCACTCATGTGACGTAATCTTAAAATAGACCAATGAAACTAAATAACATTTTGAATTTTGACCGAACACAGCCGGATTACAGAGTGAAATTATCGGAAAAAATTATCAAATCCGTTTTATCACACGAGGTGCATTTGTCTTGTGGTCAGTGTAGCCAATTCTATATCTCCACTACATAATTCCTGAACACGCATTACTTGACCACTTTTGCAAGAGGCGGTGGTGAGATATTGATAGCAACAAAAGCATGGACCACTGACAATCATAACGCAAAATGGAGGGTTCTTCAAAGCGTTTTGGTGATGCGTCAAATGTACAAATTGATCTTACCATTAGCAATTCCAAACCATAGAATACAGAGAAAAATAGATACACTGTATGTTATCTTTTTTTTTTTTCTCTCTCAGTTGGTATTAGAAAATCGAGCAGTAGCGATTGTAACAATCGACTTTTGTACATATCAGTCTCATGGTTTCTGAGTAGAATAGATATTCATAAATATAACAAGTGTTAATATTCTTATTCTATTCATGAAATAGTCCTAAACCCATATTTTGCTCTTCTCTATTGGCATTACTTACAATCGGCATTCTTCTGTTTCTAGATTGCTTGAAAAAGTTAAATACAAATATACAATTATTTCAATTTTGCAAGCCAGGTTAGAGGAATTATATTTAAATTCTTATTTTATTCGTGAAATAGTCCTAATAAATATCACGAGAGGGTCTGAGATTACCAATAAATTCACAAACGTAGTGAATCGAGATGCGATAAAATTGTATATGTTATAATGTTTCACATGCTTTTATTTATTTATTCCTCTTGTGATTCCGAAATCAGACGATAGTGCAATAATTATTGATAGTTCATAAATTTGTTTCTCAGATTTGCATAAGAAATCATACGAGACTGGAAGAAAATCAATAACAGCTGATTCCTTCGTTGCCCATTCTTTCAACGCAAGAAGAGTACAGTTAATTAGTATTAGACTTGTATATAAATTTTTATTAATAATAATGATAATAATAATTTATTTGTAATTAACCCCACGCTTAGATGCTTTTTGAAACCACTAACTTTTACCGCTACTATATTGGAAACTTACGCAAATTCTTCCACGCTCCTCTTAATGGGAAATACGTTTGAAACAAGGAGCGTTTCGGAAGGATTGGAATAAACTTAGTTTACAATTACAATGTATTTATAAATAATAAGGCATGTCTAAAACAGTGAATGATACATATATTGAAAGTGACTTTATTTTGTTCGTAGTTTGCTCAATTTGACCTCCGGACAAACCCTACTCGTAAAATAAATACCACATTTATATAAGGAAGTTGTATCCAAATGGGCATTATTTTTCTAAGGCAATTTCAACATTTTCCTGCACAATGCGAATTTATTATACTTCTTATATTTCTTTCCTCACACACAATTCTCAGAGGTTGTGTTATCTTTTCTCTGCACTGCGTTTGTGGTGAAAACCATGGGTCGTTAGCCGTGTGAACACGTATTTCACCTCAAAGTTGGCTTTGTCCATCTTCTGTTAGTCATGGCAGACGTTCCATAAACCTCCCAATCGATCTCCTTTCTCTCTTTCTCTAGCCTTATTCTTATCTGCTCCTCGGAGCTGTCAGTTGGAGGTAACAGTTTCAAATGCTTCATATCGGATGTAGTGCATTCCAGCTGCTACTGAGAGTAATAAGAAACTTGAGAACAATACGTTTATGTTTTATTCATTGAGGTAATATTGACCTGATATTCCTTGAAACTTCATTTTCTCATAATTCAACAAATTCAACAAATACTTAACAAATTTATGGCACTTTTTACTCTTGTATCATAAATAAGCATATTGCCTCTGGCCAGTTTTCTTGTTTTAAAACTCTACAAATTAATATGTCTCTTTATATCTCAATAATACTCCAATAATATTCCACTTTCACAAGGACACACTGAGAAATCGAGTAGTTTGAAGTAGAGTAAATGTGATCTGAGCAAAATTGGCATGAAGTTTTAGTTTATCTCATTTTAATTTAAATCTGCTTGTGGAAAGCTGTCTAGTTACAGAATTATCCAAATGTACGAGTAGTGGCCATTTTTCTACAGTCTGTTACTTTATTTTATGCACAAGCTCACTGTACGAAAATCTACCATAATTGACAATGCTACTTCTTGCATCCACGGGCTCATACTGTAATTCCTTGTATGGACTTCAATTCATGTCAATGTGGCAGATAATTTTCTGTTTTCTAGATTTGTTCTGTTTCTTATAATGCGATTCCGGTTTTTGTATTGTTGTGTTATTCTTGTGTCAGCGCGTGTCATAACTTTCTTGGAGTTGGTATCTGCTGTTTGTAGTTCCTCTGTTTAATGCTTGTCAGTTGCTTTGCTTGATTATTGTGGTATTTATCGACGAGTTTGTAGTTTAGCTGTTGTGGATGAAAATGGCTATACCAGATCTAACTCCATATTTCTTGTAGTACCATCTGAGAATATCTGTAATGGATAATGTTCTTTTAGAGTATTCCGAGGGAAGTAAGCTATTGCCGTTGCTCTCGTGAAACACCTATTGTTATTGTTATTATTATCATTATTATTATTACATCTTCATCATCATTGTTATTATTATCGTTATATTTTTATTTATTTTTCCGCATAATTCTGAAGCTATTACGGTTGTACCCACGGAAAGAGTTTGTAATAATTATCTAAATCTGCATCGTTCGTATCTACAAGGCATCTGAAAAAATCTAAACATATGCATCTATATACATGTGTGTGTGTGTGTGTGTGTGTGTGTGTGTGTGTGTGTCCGTTCTCTCTCTAGCGATCGCAGTGTTTGTTTTTTCTCAACGAAACTGGGCACATAGCTATCAATTAACAAAAAAATCGCTCTATCGCCCGCAATTTTTGTTTTTTCTCAACAAAACTCAGTACTTTTCTTTAAAACAAAACGATAAAAGTAGTTTTCGAAATGCATGGCAATCGGGCCACTAGAAGTGGGGTATACCTGTAAAACAAATGGGGGTTAAAGCGAAATTTTAAAATCGCTCTATCGACCGCAATTTTAAAAATTTGAAACAAAAACTCAGTATAAGCCATTGAAATAAAATAAGAAATATTTTCCGAAAGTCGGTTAAATCGGGATATTAGGATGGAGGTTTACCTGAAACTCAGCATTTTAAAATCACTTTAGCAGCATTAATACTTGGTTTTTCGCAACGAACTCCCTCTATACAATTTAAATAAAATGAAAATATAGTTTCTGAAAATCAGGAAATTCGGGTCATTATGAATGGGGGTTTACCTGAAATCCGAAATTTAAAAATCGCCCTAGCAGCACCAATATTTCGTTTTCACAACTAAACTCGGCATATGCCATTTAAATCAAACATGAAAAATAGTATCTGAAAATCAGTGAAATCGGAATGTTAAGAGGGAGAGTTTACCTGAAACCCAAAATTTAAAAATTGCTATAACGGCATTAATATTTGTTTCTTCACAACGAAACTCCGTGTACACCATTTAAATAAAATAACAATATAGTTTCTGAAAATCACGTAAACCGGTCCATTAGAAAACTAGTGTCCGAAAATCAGGGAAATGGGACCATTAGAAGTGAGGATTTACCAAAATTTTAAATTTTCTCTAGCTGCACCAATATTTTTTTTTCCACAACAACATTTGGTATATACCATTTAACTAAAATAAAAAAAAATGTTTCTTGAAATTAGCGTAATTGCCCCATAAGGAGATATTTGATAACTGAATTATAAAAGGGGCTCGTGCGTTTAATTTTTTATATTATTTTCAAATAAACGGACAAATTATTTCATCACATATACTGTATTTATAATGATGTATAGGTTTTATATTTAACAAAGACATCGTCGCGAAGATAGCAATTGTGAATTATTAATTTAATACATGCTTGAGAATTATATTTAATGTAAGAACGCTCTGTAATATCCTTTATAAAACGTTTAGGTTAGATACTATACTACAATAACAATAACTACGATACTACAATAACATTTAAATTAAATTTCAAAGACAATGAAAATCGATGCATCTTTCGATTGTTTATCATTGCATGTGTATATTTTAATTATTTTTAAATAGTAACGTGATTTTGTTTTATTGAAACATATGAACATTTTCTTAAACATGCAATATA
This sequence comes from Metallyticus violacea, assembly GCA_030762175.1. Lineage (NCBI taxonomy): Eukaryota > Metazoa > Arthropoda > Insecta > Mantodea > Metallyticidae > Metallyticus > Metallyticus violacea. The sequence continues at coordinate 55,994,345 of CM060843.1, read as the reverse complement.
ACTGGAAACTTTCTGTTATTTCTCTTATTACATTTTAGTGAATGTAAAACTGATACCAAGGGCTCAGTTTATAATCATGATTACATTTAAAATGTTTAAAATATTTTTGTCAATCAGTGGTCAAGTATTTCATTTAATTAAAGTTAGCCATTAATTTTTGCGTTTTAATCTCAGTAATAATAATTATGATAGTTCTGAAAATGTGGTTTCTCTTTTGTAATACTTATAGATTGTAAGAATTCTAATTTTGTTCACATAATAGCACACAGTAATGCCATAACTTTTTTCATTTCACTAAATAATAAGGCTTAATATAGATGTTATATTCAGTTTTATTAAACGTTATTCAGCTCGATGAAGAATTTGCTTAGTGTACGCAGCTCCTGCGTGACGAACTGTTCTTCCGCTGGTTCGCTGACTTCAGTTTAACCTGCTGGATGATGCCAATTATTCGGCTCTTCTTGGTGGTATTTTTACTCTTCTCTATTTACTTTGCGAGAATGTTTGTTGTAGCAACTTCATTGTCCTTTGTTACCATGAGATTAATCTCGCCACAGCAGAAGGCTTCACTTGATGCCATAAGGTAAGCTTTGAACACAAGAAGAGACAGCGAAAATGTAATACATTTGATTGTGATAATGGTGATTGTAGTAGAAGTCATTTTAAAATCACGGTGTATGGGTCGGTCCTGGTGGTGTAGTGGTTACCATACTTGCCTCCTAAACCCAAGATCGCGGGTTCGAACCCGGCCAGAAGCGATGGATTTTTCGGGTGTAAAAATCCTATATATGGCTTCTTTCGGAAGGGAAGTAAAGCCGTGGGTCCCGTGTCGTACATTTACGGCACGAAAAAGAACCTCAAGCCTGAAAGAGAGGCCTCTGAGCAAAATTTGTCAGCCGTTTCACGCCCTGAATTGAATGGGACGCCGATGGCCTGAGATGTTAAAGAGCGTCCATAAATAAATCAATAAAAAAAACGGCATATGGACAATAGAAAGGAGCATCTGGAGAGGAAAGGTCAGAACAATACTCTCGTATTCTAGAGAAGCGACAGAATCCTTTAGGTACTGTTGAACATTCCTTAAGAGACGATAAAACAGGTGAACGTACTCTGGCATAGCGTGGACGCATGTTCGAACGCCCACCTATAAAGAACAAGGATTTTAAAACATTTAGTATGAGCGCTTGAATTTGAGTTTTGACTCGCCAATCAGAGCCTTGGATTTTGAACAACTGGAGTCCATGGGCTCTGACATGAAGCCCCGCATGAGTTACGTGAGCCATGTGGTTCAGATTCGAATCTAGTAAATGTACATGGGGAAACTTCCTCAAAAACGCATGCAGTCTTTGGAAGGTAGGAGCAGCGACGCAGTTTTTGGAAGGATAGGAGCAGAAAGGCACGCCGTTGTTGGAAGATAGGGATGGCAGCAGTCTCGGCGAATTGTAGTTTGTGGCTTTTCAGCGTGATAGTTGATGGTTTTGCAGTAAGTGTTTATAGCGATAGTTTTTCTTCATTTCGACGTCAATTATAACAAATCATACTTTGAGAGTCGTTCTGAGATCAAATCTTTCCCGAGGCAAGGTGCACAGATACTTAACGTCATCATATCTTGAACTTTGAGTATATTACATGAAAAGTCGCATACTTAGCATACTAAATTAACGTCGGCGGCCATATGCAACAAAGAGTTGTTCTTTTCCTAATCACTCCTCTCCCCTCTTTTTCCTATCCCGAGACTCCTAACTCGCGAAAGAGCATAATTCGGCTTCGTAGGTTATAACCAGAAACAATTAATTGCTTTGTGACCACGCAAAACAAAACAGTTACCACTCATATTGAAGTATACTTTTTTATACACACTGCGTTTACCTAACTGCTGTTTTCTGTTCAAAAAAAGTGACAAAGTATATCATCATGTGTTTATTTTCTTCTAGTTGTGTTCAGCTAAAACCAAACAGAAGAGTAAAACATTTCTCTTCTAAACAAGGTGCATATGCTGGGATAAATATTTTGCAATAGTGAATAACTTTTGATCAAGTGTCAAGAATAGTTAGCTTTCAGTCCAAAATCACATTGGATGCATAAAGACAATCTCTGCTAGTAAACCAATAATATTCATTATGTCTTGGAAACTATCGCTTTTTTGTTACGCCAATGTATGGAGCTGTAATCTACACCTGTACCTTGAGTATGAGCCATTAACAATAACGACTGAATTGAGGAAACCGATGAGGTTTGCCGATGTGGAGAGAACAGCGTTGGAGTTCAACTAGCTGTAGGTGGAAATATTATGATGGAATTTGTGTGAAGTGATCTGAGTCCTGTGGTCAGCATTAGTCAACATCTATAAACGCCTACCTGTTTAATGCAACTGATCAAGCACATGTGTCCATAATGGTAACATACATAGACAACTCTGGCATATAAGCAGTTTATTGCAATATGTCATAAAGTTCAGCAGGTTATGGTGTAGTTTGGAAAACATGGCTATGAATTCATTATCTTGTATTGGCCACCCATCTCGCTCAAACTAAATCCAATTGAACTTACTTGGACTCCTTGAAAATAGAACTTCACCTTGTTTTTTAAGCTTACCGTTTGGTAGAAACTAGAAGAATTGGTTATGTTTTATTGTGGTGAGAAAATTCCAATTAATCATTGATTTTACTTCTTGAAGACGGCGATTCTATTGCCAATGACACATAACACAAAGTATACCACAGAGATATTTGGGTTAATATCTAACAAGTTGCAATCACCATTGGGGGTCATTCTTTCCAATTAAGTCAACATCATCTTTAGTACCGTGTAATATTTCCATCTCTTTTGGAATATGTTAGTATCCATTTTGAGACAAGTTCTTCGTTGTTTTGGAAGTCCTTTGTTTCGATTTCATGCAAGTTTGACAGTTTTAAATACTCAATGGACACAAATTATAAAATGTTATATGCAGGCTACCTAACACATGAAACCTTCCATTCTTGGGAATTTTAAAAACTAGAACGGTCCCTCAAAACTCGAGCATATGAAATTAAAAAATTTCCTTTTTTCAATTTTTGAAGTAATTGTAGTCATTAATCTCTCTAGTTTACCAAAGCAGGAATTTGGGTATAGAAGAGATGCAATTCGCTTGAGCACCGTGAATATAATCTATGCAAAAACAACTGTACAAGAGTTCTTTTCACCATCTACGGACACAAGTAACTACGTTACAGACAGTTGAGGTTGTATCTATGGACCAGCCAGGATGCAAGTCATTGAAAAGCATCGAAATACACAGGAAAAAAATTACCAGCTTATGATAAAGTTAAGAAAAACATTTTGCACTTAAAAATATACCACATTAATTCGTAACAAAAATGTACGAAAATAATTTAAACCTCCCCTCTTGAAATTCGCGGTAAGTATTATTTAGATTAGTAATTTTAAGCACTTTAAGAAACCATTACTTAAACTGACTTTAAATCATAATCAGAGTAATGATATCTTAAATCAATTAACAGTTGGTAATATCGCAACTACTTCTAATGAAATTATTATAAAAACTAGAATTTCATAAAGAAAGTGTACATTAGCAAAGTTGGTAATTTAGTTTTTTAATTTAGGAATAATTTATATATAATACCATTTGGCATTCCAAACAAAAGAATGTAGAAGACCTTACGAAAAAGTTGTGTTTCAATTTAGGAATGTCTCGTATGTACATGTACATAAGTAGATGCATTTAGATAAAACACCAAATTAATTATATAAACTATTACTATAGAAATTAAATTCTTGCATTTTTCTTCAGAAAATAACGAAGTAATACAGTGTTTTCGGTAGAATCGCTATGAAATATGAATAACTCCTCATTCAGTTAAGTTAGAAATGTGATTTTTCTATTATCTTGTGTAGAAACTCTCTAGCTTTTGTAACCTTAAAATTACGATGCTAGTGCGCCTGGGCCTGGTAAGATTAGTTAAAATGGCTGAATTCACAGTTAGCAGAAAGTGAAATAATGATACTGGTTAGCGGAATTAAGTTTTCCAATTGCAATGCAAAGACAATTCAGGCAGAAGTATGGTGCATATGTTTCAGAGCGTCATACCATTGTAAAATGCATAGTTAGCTGTTAGAAACAGGTTCTGTGTTAAGAAAAAGGGAAGAGGCAACAACAAACAAAAAAAGAAAACTGTCTGCAGCTAAAATAGATTTTAGCCCGCAGAAATCAATTCGACGGTTCAGTTCAGATCTGGATATTCCAAAGTACACTGTTCACGATATTGTCTAAAAGGTTGCGACTTAGAGCACACAAAATTCAAATTACGCAGCAGTTGCAGCCAAATGGTAAAACCAAACGGGCAGAGTTTGCCATTTCATTGTTATCACACATTGATGATGGCAATGGATTCCTCAGTCAAACCACATTCTCAGATGAAGCCACCTTTCACATGTCTGGTAAAATGCACCAGCATAACTGTAGAATATGGGGAGAAGAATATGGCCCTGAAGTTAACGCGTTGTGTGCTTTGAAAGCACAGTATAGGAACAACATATCTTGATATGCTGGAACACTCTGCTGTCCCTCAAATACCGGATGGAATTCTTTCAGCAAGATGGAGTCCCTCCACATTACGCCAATCACGTTCGAGACTGTTTCTAACAGCTGATTATGACATTTGTTAATGGTATATGTGTCATATCACTGGCAGACGCACTAGAATCATAAATATCCTTATTAAAAAAACTTGGAGAGTTTCTACACAAGATAAGATGGAATTATATTTATAACTTAACTGAGTGAGGAGAAATCCACATGTTTTAAAGGTAGAGATTCTACAGATCACTGCATTCTGATATTGGTTTTTTGTTGCTGTAATTTTTTACCAAATCATTAACTATATGTTGCTACCTTTGTGTGTGTGTGTGTGTGTGTGTGTGTGTGTGTGTGTGTGTGTGTCTGTGGGCATTAACTCTCCATTTTATATTGGAAAGGGGTTGCATGTAGTATGTAAAAAACCAAAAGTGTAGTCTTATGTGCTGTTATTATCAGTACAAATACTTAAAATAAATAGAGATAAATGAATAAATGTACTTTTTGTTATACCTTTTTGCATCATTCTGTTTAATAAAATACAGAACTGGCCCACTCAAAAGATATCAACATTCCACTCACAAATTTTTACCTTGTGATAAGTAATAAACATTCTTCATTTTGCCTTAGACACAGTATTTTTTCTACTATAGTAAATGAAATTAACATACGTAAGCAGAGAATGAAAAGCAGTTCAAACCGCACAAATGTTGAACTGTTACTGAACAGAGAAAAAGAGAAAAAAAAAAGCTAAAATTATAATTAGTTACTTTAAAATATATCTATAAATTACACAAAGTAGAGTAGAGATCTAAAATTTTAGAAACTTAAATAAAACCCTAGCGCATGTTAGAAAACCATAACATATAGTGGCACTGTAGCATTCCAACCAAGAGCAACACAATAATACGAACAACTAAACATCTTTGACAGAATCACTGAAAATGCTTAATGAAAATATATGTCTAAATGCCCAAAATTGGAAGCAAGTTTAATGTTTTTATCAACTAAATTATTTGCCACTGGTTAGCAAGAGGAATTTTGTCAGCGCAAAATGTAATGTTATGATTATTCCTGGAATTTTCATTTACAAATTAAACCTCTTTTAATGAAGCGGTGTAAACCGGCTTTGTAGAACAACATTCCTCATATTATTGATACAAAAACTAAGCGCTGTCTTTAATTACCCTCTAGTCCAACACTCATTTATTTTGTTACAGTAATAAGCCGTGTGTAAAATGGATTCTAGTTTTACTTTCATCTACCTATAAGTTAATTAACCTTGTTTCATACCGTCAACTTTATACAACCCTGCAAAAATGGTTTATTCTTGTGAAATGCTTTACATTAAGGAGAAGATGATGTGCTATCAAAAGAAAATTTAAAAAAAAAAATATTCGTTAATTGAACCAGCAAACAGATGATATTGAAATCACTTCATTCAGAGAAAGATCACGAATGCCAGAAATCTGTTTCAAAAATGTTGAAGAAAAATACTGGTTCACTAGATCGCGAGAAAATGCAATTTTTTAGTTATTAAATATGTCTAGAAGTATATTTTGCATTTTCTATTTCAGTATCTCTAAATTTTCATTGCACCAAACATTCTGTATTAATGCCATTATCTATGACGGTATACATAGAAAAAATTTACTAGAAAGTATGACATCATTAGTAAATACGAAATATAAGTATGAAGTTCAGGTGTGACATATCTTAGTATATTTTGGGGCAGTTATAACGTTAATTACAATAATCTGAGTATGAAAAAAAGTTATACTTTTAAAGATTAATATATATTATGTGTTGTTCCAATAGAATTAATAAATATACTATATTTATTGGTGGCATAGATTTAGCTATATCTGTGAGTTTTATTAGGGATGCAGTTAAAAGAAAGGCCTGAAATTGCCAATAAACTTGTATGAAGTTTGCAAATTTGTCCACAGCATGATGAAGAACCTGCTATTTACGATACAAAGATGTAATAAAACAAGTCTCTATAATTATTTAGGTACTTTCAAATAACAAAAATGAACGGACGGGCATAATATATGTATTACACGTGGAAAACAAAGCGAAAACAGAAAAGTAGAAGTCCAAAATACGACAAATAGAAAAATATGTACTGTGAGATGAAATGCTATTCCCGTGGTTACAGAATTAGGGCTATATCGGCCACAAACCAAACGAGTGTTAATATACCAAAATATAAGTAGATAGTTAAAATGTCATTTATAGCTTCATATTAAGAAAGGGTGCGCTGAAACTAATACTTTTTTGGCATCTGCTTAAAAAATGAATATCCAATTTGTTGGAGTTCCTCTCTTTAATGTTTTCCAACACTATACAAACTTCTTTCATGGAACAGTCAGTTGTGCTAATGCAGAGTACTGTTAGAAAATTAAGAACGCATGCTCCTCTCTACCATGCACATCTATTTCTAGGCATTAACAATAGGTGGAATTAAAATTTAGTCTAAAATTGCAACATTAACTCCTTGTAGTATCCGAGCATCGTTTTCAAAAGTAATATTTCAGATACACAGAATGGACGGCAACTGTCACAGCTAAAGCGGGCAACAGAGCATACCTGTGAATCTCAGCTCCGTTAGTGTGAAGTGCATACTTTACCCCCCACACATGCTGCTACTATGCAATCGCTAAGACAGAGCCGATAAGAACTGGCCTTTAATCAGCAGGCACTTGGAGTGGTATGAGTACTACGTAGGAAAACTTCGCGCTTATAGAGCTCAGTTAGAGACATGTAGGTTAAATAAATGGAACTAAAATGCCCAGATATCTGTTTCTCTATCTCTAGGAATTTTCTAGAAAATAAATATTTTATCTCGAAACACAATGTTCTGCAAAGTTAACTTATACATCTAGCTCTATGTTAACAATATAAGTTCAGCAATGCCAAATCTAATTTTGCGAACCCAAATGGTACATATAAAATCTTTCAGTTGAATCTACGTCAAAACGCTTCGAGTTGTGAAAGAACAGCAAAGAACATTATTTGTTCTACTTCTGTGTATCTATCCATTATTATATTAAAAATTTACGAAGTCGACGCATTAAGTTGGGGTGTTCATATTGATTATATTTGTGCACGTTTGGCTAGAGTGGCATCTTGGATGAGACGCCTGAAATACCTAATGCTAAAAGAACATGCTCAGTTTACAAGATTATACAATTACAATTTCAATTTAATTTACATAACGTACTTTACATAAACACAAACTTTCCAAAAGTTCAGCAGCATCAAAGCTGAGACCCTTCCAAATCCCAACCACGGGTTATATGTATGGCAAAAGACTCCTAAAATGGATTATTAATTTTCATCACTGACTGTGTCCTCCAGCTCCTTCTTTATACTTCTTCTCCACTTATCTATCCCTTACTTTTCCTAAAAATGCCCCTATCTTAATCATTTTCTCTACTGTCGTTTTTTATAATATTTTATTGCCACTATTTCTTGTTGTAATTTGTCCCATTTTCCATCTCAGATACTATACCTCCATCTTTGTACCATTTCATATTCAGTTAAACAATGGAACAGATTTTCCACTTTCCCACATATAATGCATCATTCCTTACAGTTTATGCCTTGTCCTTTTAAAAATAATTCCCCTGTATGCATATATGCAGAAGCCTATTCTTGCAAATTGGTCACAAATGTCTATATATTTTCCCTGTCCTCAAGCATATTGGAAGAATATGCTAGAACTTCATATTTTGCATTTTAATGGCATTTTAGTTTATGATATTTTGGGGGTGTATTAGTAGTAATATTGGTAGAGTTCTTATATGGCAAAAACATTTTATAAAATTTGCAATAATTTTTTCTAACATTGCTTATTTAAGCCTTCATTTCAGAAACTATTTTGACAGTAATTAATTTATATATTTATAATTTTAATTAAATTAAGACAAATTTAATCGATTGTCAAACAAGATCCGCTAATCTTTAAATGTAATTTTTGTATTTATTATTAATCACTAAAATTAATAAAAAATAAAAAACCGAGAAATTATGATTTAATGACTCTTGCTATATTTCACAAATTAACATGCATTCGACATAAGTTTTATTTATATAGTATTGTACTTGATGTTTATTATAAACAAATATGTTGATAAATTGACTGATAACATTTTACAGAATATAAAAGATAACACGGAAATTAATTTCATTTTCGGCAAATAACATGCCAACGGCCATAATGATATTAGAAAATGTTGCTCCATTTATAACATAGAATCGCTTCATAAAATTATTACATTAAGTTTCCTTCCACCCTTTTACAAATGTTACAGTCTACATAATCTCTTGCGTTAAAATGACTAGGAATAGTGCATCACTGGCGGAAACAGAGTCTTTAGTTTTGCGGTGGAAATGTAATCTGATGTCCTCATAAGAACAGGCTTTGTGATAAATAGCAACAAACGGATGAAGAAAGAACGCTTTTAATAAGAGTACGAAACATACCTCAATAGAAGCCAAGTTCATGCGAAAAGGTTTGTAAATCCAAGGCTAAGAGTTGCAATAAATTGCTCTTGTTCAAATGGAAAAGGTACTAAATTCCAATGTTCTAATGAAAACAATTAATTTCCCCCTTCAGCAAAGTTCTACAAAAGTATTAAACAATAATGGCAAAGTTACAGGTAACTATGGCTACTTTATACTCAACTTTGCTACACCGTATGCGTATTCCGCTTAATTCTGGCAGCGTCACCGGATTACAGTTACGTTTTCATCTCCGTTACATCAGAGATGAGATGCGCAGCTTTCCCACACACATATGTGCCGTAACCTAGGCTACTGCCACCAGAAAGAAAGAATGTTTGGGATCTCAGAGGCGGAAGACATGAGAAAAGGTTATGTACCGGTGTTTACAAGGTTGTGACTCACCACAGCGCCGCGCGGTGTATTTCTCAGATAATCGGGATTCTACAGTAAAAGTAGTTCTATAAAATCCACTCTCCCCTGTCAGGACATACATCATGAGCAGTAAAAAACCTCCAGTCCGTACGTAACATAATTTAATGCTCGAGAGAATTTAGCGCATCGCTAAAGGCTCTTTGTTTGTGAGAGCTTAACATGTGCTTCATATTAAATGTGCATTAAATTAAAAGTTAGATATATAAATGCGAGCTAAGACTTCATTTTTATTATTATTATTTTAGCAACAGGTTTCTCGATCTATGTCAGTGGAGAGCATATCACGCCGCATTTATGTTATTTATGTGATAGCATCAATGTAAAGCTCAGAAAGAAGTAAATCATCGCTCCATGTGAATAAATAATATGATAGCTTACAGAAAGTGAAACTACGGTTGAGATAACAACGAACACACTTGCGAATGTGCGATTTTTGTTGTTTTGTTTTATTAACAGACGTTCCTTAACATCACAGGTTATTAGCGTTCCATTCCATTCATGGCGTTAAACGTCCGATAAATTTTGCTCAGAGGCCTGCAAAAATGCAAGCTAAACACTGTGAGTAAGCATTAAATTATTTTGCAATATCTGCTTGTAAGTTAATCAATAATCAGCAAAATTATGTTCGGGTAATTTTAACTTACAGTTCAATTACTATTTGCCAGGGTAACACAGCTGTAACATTTAACGATAACGTTAAAGAACCTAATTTTAATTTAAAGAAACTGTTGACCTCATCATCGAATATTCACACCATTTCCCCGCTGAACATGTATATATTTTGCGATTTTTCTGGAAAATATGCAAATAAAATGGCCTCACTGATATGAATTTTCATATGTTTAGAGCCTAACACATTGGAAAAATATTATGACATGCATCATAAGTTTTCTTAGATTTTTGATCAAAACTGATTCACAAAAAGTACCTGCAGCTTCTTCAATATGAATTTAATCCATCCTTAGCACTTTTTACTCAAATAAATATTGTTTTACTACTTTTCAACATGTTGTTCACTCATAGATCATTAACAATCCAACTTATATAACGTCATATAATGTGAGTAGAATTCAAAAGTAAGATACACTTGACCTAATCTGACAACACTGCGCCAAAAAAAGATTTGTGCTTGCGCAGAACAGAGTTCATGCTATAGAACCACCTTCGTTATAGTAGCGATAAGAGGTACATCACAGTATAGTTCAAAATGGCTATTTTTTGTGGGCAAAACACCTCTAGTGCATGGAGATCATCATGAAAACTTGGCCCTGTATGGATCAAATGCAATCTCATTCAGTCTTATTGAAATGGTGTCAGCAGTTTGGAAACGGGTTTCCAAACGTGAATGATGCTGATTGGGAAGGAAGAGGCCAACTATGCCAACACAGAAGATATTGTGCTGCAGGTTGATGTAGTTCTCAGCATTGGCAGAGTGATTGTCACGGAAATGGCACAGCAATTGGATATCTCAGTAGACAGTGATAATTTCATCGTCTGAGATAACTAGAGAGTTAGGGAATAGAAAAATTGGTGAAACGTTCGCACAAATGTTTCCAGAGACAGAAAAATAGCTGTGTCGTATTGTACGAGGGTAAGTCCATAAGTTTCTGGCCTAACTATTTTCTAAGTGTGATAAAGACAAAAACTATATTTCACTTTTCAATATAATTACCCTTTATTGCAATACACTTCTCACATCTTTGAATCAATATTTAAACCCTCCCCCTCAAATAGTCAGAAGTCTTGTCTGCAAAATGGGCATAAACAGCATCCATCACTTCTTCGTCACACTTAAATTTCCTTCCTCAAAGATCCTTCTTGAGTTTTGAGAAGTGAAATAGTCCCTGGGAGCTAGATCTGGGCTGTAGGCTGGATGGTCGATCTCTTTGAAGCCTCATTTTTTCACAGCTTCCTTTGCAACAAGAGCTATGCGCACACTACCTCTCAGCTTTCCTTGCCTTTTCTCTTTGATGGAAGCACGTAGTTTGTGTAGTAGGCCAGCATAGTACTCCCCATTTGCCGTAGTGTTCCGCTCCTTGAAGTCAATGAAGAGCATTCCTTCACATTCCCATAAGATTGTGGCCATGATTTTCTTGGTTGACTGAGTGATTTAACCTTTAGAGGCCGTGCTTCGCCAGATTTACGCCACTCCATTGATTCTCGTCCATAGGTTTCCGGCCTCGCCGATAAGGATTATTGCCTTCATAAAATCCTTATCTGGTGTAATACCTTATCTGTTAAGTAAATAATTGCAGCTGTAACTTCTGCTCCGCTGTGTTCAGTTGTTCAGATAGAGTTGCATAAAGAAGGCTATGTGTAGCAGATTGTGACATGTTCAAAATGGAGTATAGAGCTGTTATTAAGTTCTTCACAAAAGAAGGATTACTCCAAATGAAATTAAACAGTGATCAAACAGTGTATATGGGGAAGCATCGCCCTATTATTCCTACCGTAAAAAATGGGCCAATCTTTTTCGAAAGCATTGAAGATGAAGAGAGTGCAGATCAGCCCTTGGAGGTGCTCACTCCTGAAAACATCGCTCTTGTGGATAGAGAAATTATGGAAGACCGGCGGCTCTAGTTACAGAAATAGCAGCAAGGTTAGGCCTTTCTGAAACAACAATCCTTCGAATTATTCATGAACATTTAAACATGAATAAGGTTAGTGCAAATGAATGCCTAGACTTTTTTCCTCTGTCCAAAAGCAGCAACGCGTCGTCTGTTTTCAGGCATTTTTGGAGCTCTGTCGGGGCAACGAAAGAGAAGTTCTGCAAACCATTGTTACAGGAGATGAAACTATGGTCCTCTACTGTGATCCCTTGATCGTGTTGTAATGCCTTAATTAATAAAAGAACGTTACCCTGGAATAGTCATGTCTAGCTTCCTTTCTGAATCACCGTCTTTGCGATTTTATTCTTCTTGGGCACTTTTATAAATGATAGCGGTCACACTTTTGCTCATATAACTTAAAGTTATATCACCAATTAATGTACACTGTAAATAACTTACATATATTGTCTCTGGAATTGTTCGGTTCTGTTATAACTCTCTTACTAACAAATTCAAGAGTAGGAAAATTAGCTTCCATTGAATTATATTGTGACATATCGGGAGGCTTAATAATGGAAATTATGCATTAATTATGGGGTAATAATGGGATGTTATAAAATATTGTGGGAAGTGATTATTGTAACTGAACATTATTCTTGAAATCAACAATCGTGAACTAATTCTACCTTCGTCTGGCGCTTGTGAAGCATAGAAAAAGCCAAACTTTACGCATGCGTTAAGCTGCATTGGAGGTGTTGGTAAGGAAAAGCATCAGTCAGTCTATGTTGAGACATTAGCGGGTCAAGATGCACAACTCCTCTCCCTGGCTATCGCAAGAGTATCCTACATTAACATTTGAAATTGTAGTAGGAATGAGATAGAGAATGTACAAGACTACAGTAGCAGCAGCCAACTCAACTATCAGTTTATTGTATTTTTTTGTGTTCCTTGTGTTCCTTTTAACTTAGGATTAGAGTACGTCCCTAGCGTCCAGCGATTTGCTTAGTTAACTGTAGTAAAAATATGGAAATAATCGATTGCTCTTACGGGGCTATGACAATATTTATGAACAAACATTACAAACTCCTTTTATCGAATACCTGATGTTGAAAGTGCCATTGCCTTCCACCGAATATTATGTGAAGCATATGGAAAGGTAGAATGGAAATAAATTACACAAAGGAATTCGGTTCAAAATGTTACAGCTCAGAAGCATTATACAGAAAAGAAAACCAAGATTAAAGTTATGTCATCACTCCGAACGCAGTAAAGAGATTTCATCACAAAATATGCAAGGCAAAATTGCCATACGCCCAATAAACAAATTTACTTAACATTGTTAAATATTGCCAACTTTTTCAAGTATGCAAAAATTAATTTACTGACCGAGAAGTGTAAGTGATATTTAAGATCTCGAGTGCTCAGTGTTCGATTTTCCAAACTGCATTTTCGACCAAGATGTATTCTTTTGTTAGCATGAAAAGAAAGAAAAGTATATTGTGTTGTAGTAAACTAAAAATAATTCATTTCAAGCCATGAAAGTTAAACATATTTGGTAACTATTAATATAAATCTGTTGTTATCGAGAATATATTTAAATGAAAATTAAACAATTTAATATTATAAATAACTACATTAGGTAATCAAAAAACGTGAATGCCTGATTCCATGTAATTACGTCATTTCCAATACTTAAAATGGAAGAAAAAGTTAAATAAATAGCGCCAAGAAGTGAGACAACAAAAAGGCAATTTCATCAGAAGGTTTACTGTGGAAGTACAAGAGGGAATATCTAGTAATGACAAGAGGCAACTACGGCAAAATAAAAGTATTTAAAAGTAAAAGAAAATTGGAAGGAATAAACGGGAAAAGAGGAAATAAAAGTAATATAAAATGCCAAAAATTAAATAAGATAATTAAGCAACAAAACATCACAAGAAGCTTAAAATATTATTAAGAAATAAATTAAAGAAAGTATAAAAATATAGGAATGAAGATAAAGCGCAGTAGTAAAATTAAACATTTCTTATCACCTCTGACAAATGGGAAAATCTTGCACCCAATTACACCATATGCGTCATCAAATCAAAGCAGTTCCTCATCCTTGGCAGCCCTAAACTGAGGTTTTTTTTTTTTGAATGATTTATTTATGGACACTCTTTAACAGCTCAGGTCATCAGCCTCCCCTTCAACTCAGGGCGTGAAACGGCCGACAAATTTTGCTCAGAGGCCTCTCTTTCAGGCTTGAGGTTCTTTTTCGTGCCGTAAATGTACGACACGGGACCCACGGCTTTACTTCCCTTCCGAAGGAAGCCATACTTAGGATTTTTACTCCCCGAAAAAATCCATCGGTCCCGCGGTTCGAACCCGCGATCTTGGGTTTAGGAGGCAAATATGGTAACCACTACACCACCAGGACCGACAAAACTGAGGGTGCTCAAGGGGACTGTAAGCTAAGCTTTAATGAAAAGAGAGAAAAAGTTAGAGCAGTTCCTCATATTGAAATTAAATTAAGTTGGTAACAACGATTTTAATTTAATAACATAAAATTTATAATTTTTATTTTTATCTATATACGTATCATTTTGTATTTCAGGATTACTAAATTACTGACAGGGGAAATGTGCCAACACGTATAGAGTTACAAAAGAAATGGAAAGAAAACTATATATTAGTTCTTTTCCCGAAAACCTTTTCCGTAACTATGGGGGAAAAAATTGTGGCCACCAGTAAAAGTCTGCTGGTATAAAAAACTATATACTATATCTAAAAGAAATAATTTAATTATAAACTGCTAAAAGTGTCATTTACAGTTCATGGTACATAATATATCTACTATTTCATTCCTACTTACAAAGTTTTCTTTTTTGTAGACTTACAAGCTCTTTATTTTATTTAAGTTACATTCGTAAAAACGAAGGAATCTGCAACATTTAATACACGTTTTCTAGATTCTGAAAATTGTTTCCCTATTGCGACTTTGCCTTACTTAGTAGTGTAGCTCTATTTGTGTTACACTGCCTACCTATTACAATCAATCGTTGTACATTATTCTTGTAGGGTTTTGCTCCTGAATTACTTTCTTAACACGTTATACAGAAGTATAAATATATTGATCTATTTAGAAGCATTAATGTATATATGTATATTAATTCTTCTAGATTTAGAACTTTCGATTCGGTTATATTTATGGCACAATCCTCGTTTTTATGCAGTAAAGAAGAAAGGGGACGAAAAAAACTAAAGAAGAAGAAAATTAGATTGCTGCGACATTTCTTAAAAAAAAGAGTACACTTTCAATACAATGCTTGAATTATGAATGCAACTATAAACGTCACAATCACTCTAATTTATAAAGTTTTAAGGTGATGAATGTTTTTACAGTAACAATGATACTTCGTGTAAACACGACTCAAATGGGGAAAAAAAAAATTAAATTACATATAGCATTCTGATTGTACCAGCAATAAAAATAAATTTAAAACTATATTATTTTAGCTAATGCCATCTGCCGAATAAACACAAAATTTAAGCATGCCATGATTTTTAACACACTTTTAATAAAATTACTGGAGCACAGTATTTGAGACACGTTTATAAATATCGTTTAATAGAAAAAAGACGTTTTAATTACGTTGTTCCAATTTGCAGAAAAGCGGAGATACTTTACAGGTTTCACACTTATACTTCAAAGAAGACCCTGTTTGAAATGTCCTGTACTCTCTGTAGGAGTATGTTCATATTTTGAGTAAAACATTTGGGTGTGGGGGAGTACATAATGTTAAATGAAACTAGTGAATTAAATTTTTCTGACATGAAAACTCATTTAGTGTAAAAAAGAAGAATTTGGGTATTTTTCTTCCATGAAAGTTAGTTTTTGTAAAGAGTTGGGGTTGTTTTTAAATGTATTCTTACTTTTGAATAACTGCATGGAATATGCAATGTTGGATTATTAGTTACATAGAAGAATACATCGGTACTTCAGTCTTGTTCATCAAGGACACCTCCAGGAGTAAGAAATGAGGTGAGGGAGATACCTGACTGTTAGGATTCACGGGCCTTATGGCACGGATAAACTAAGTCCTTAAAAGATTCCAGACAGGATCTCCCTGCCCCGATGGAGTGCCTCTTTCCAAGAGTTCGAGCCTCTCAAATGATCTACTTCCATACCAGACAGACCAGAAACCTTTTCAAAGCGCAAGCTACCGTCACACTGCACCAGTCCCCCTCGGCCTGACATTTTCGACCCTGTAACATAACAACGGAATGAAATTTTATGAACTTTGAGAGTAAATCCGTGGAAAGTAAAGATAAATTGAAGCATTTCCCTTAGCATTAGAGGAAATCAAAAAAAAAAAGAAGAAGAAGATAACCGTTCCCTAGAGTTTTGAATGAGACTTCCGAATGCAATTCCTAAGTGTTACCACCTGAGCCAACCCACTCGGTATATGCAATGTTATTAAAAGTAATATAATAACAATCTTCACTTTCTATTGGTCATTGATACTTTTGATATGATAATAAGTTTATATATACCGTCTAGTAGAATTTTGATGTTTCGAGAACTTTAATTTAACAGTCTTTAAATATTGTAAAAATATCTCAAGTTTACAAATTATGATTTTTATAGAAGGGGACAATAATAGTGTTATAAAAGTCGTGGCATTTATCAATTTAGATATATTTAATGTTATTAAAATTAATAAAGTATTCTTCTCTAGAGATTTTAACCCTCGAGTACCACGTCGTAGATTTATGTGGAATAACATTAAACAACTCTACACCTGAAACAATTATTAGCTATCTCCTGTCGAGTAACACCTTAGTATTACACTAGTTGACACATAAAGCAATTGGCTGAGCACCTAGCTCTCTGACATCTTTTGATACTAAGGTATAAGTAAATTATAATGGTTTATATGGCCCTCCAAGACTCGGAATAGGCTTTAGAACTTGTCTTTTAAGTTAATGAGCGCTTTATATTGCATTACATTTTTTCCAGAAACAAAACATAAAATAAGGTATAACCAATAATGGACAAACAGCAAATATTAATTGTAAGAATAAAACATGGACATATATTTTAAAGTTAATTTGCTTCTTACGAGTTATCTCAATGTAAAAAATTAACGAAAGAAGGCGTGCAATTTAAATTAAACGTTTTATAATGTTAAACACTATTTGGCATAAAGTAGAAGAATGTTTGTTTTCAAATTGTTTAACACTCCAATTTTAATTTGCAAGTTTAGCCTGACACATATTTTATTTGCCTTTTTATTTCTTTATATTTTTATTTTAGTTTTAATTTATCAAGTTTCATAGTATAAGTCTAGAAAGTGCAGAAAAAGGTACTTCAAACCCTGTAAAGTTTTCTAGCTTTTGCTATTTAAGATAAAGTCTAGGAAGTAAATGGTGCAAATGAAAACTGGCCCTGTAATTATTGCATTTTAAGAAGAAGCAAAGCTATGCGATCTTTGAGAAGTATGTTCCCTAACTGATGAATAATAATAATATATGTAGAGTAAACTTCTGAGAAATATAAGTGGAAGAAGGTAAGAAAGGAAAGGCGAATAGTTATGTTTTAAATAGTTTTAGATATTTTAGATATCAATTTGTCCAGAAAGATCTCTTTGAATGTGAAAACGCGAAAATCACTTTAAATGTTAAGATATTTAGGCCATGAAGGAAACTTAACTTGACAGTCTCTTTTCATCCTTGAGCTGCTTGCTTCCAGTCCAGCTGCGAGAGGCAATCCGTCACATGTCGAGCAGTGTTCCTGACAAGCTTGTGACACACATAGCGGCCTACCACAACAGTACATCTGCCGCCAGCAATCCTTCACGACTTCCTAATGTTCACTTCTGAAGATTAATCTCTGCATTTGTTTCTTTTAAATAATGACGGAGTCCTCTGCAGACAATGCTGGATAGGTCTGGTTCTCTGTTGAATTTATTTATGCGCTACTGTCTGACATTTAACTGAGTAAACTAAAATTGGTATAATCTACTGTAATGTAATTATTGGCTAACACATTTTCACTTTATTTATCAAATTTTACTTCAAGCTTAGGATGCAATACGGCCATGCAGGTCAAAACACTGCAACCAGTCAATGTTAATAACGGATCAAAAATTCAATACGGAATAATTATTTATCTTTGGTCATAAATTCAAAACTGCAAGATCCATATTGAATAAGGAAATAAACAGAAATCGTTTTAAAAAAGGAAATGCTTCACCAAATCGGTGTTTGATTAAAATGACCCAGGCAAAACACTTTCTTTCATTGAGTAATTAGCCTATCAAGGATTGAGTCAGCTATGAATCAGCACGTCTAGCTGAAAAATTAAAGAACTTTTTTTCATGCAGATTATACAGAAATGTAAGCTCTGCCACGAGATAAATTGCATTTATCCGCCTTTTGGACCATCAATTGTAATTTTCAAATAAGGTATATAGGTGCGCTTGCACAACTGAGTTAACAGTAAAATAATAATAATAATAATAATAATAATAATAATAATAATAATAATAATAATAACCGGTATTGATTACATATATGCAACTTCGGTATTTAATGTGGCAAAGAACAAAATGAATAATTCACTCTTATTTTTCATGAAACCGTTGATATTGACCATGACGCAAACTTAATTTTACTGTATGTCTTTTTGCCTATTGCACAAGAGCTTAAATGTGGCCTACTTTGTGAAACGCTACCGATTGCGAGATTAGATAAAATTATCGCACGATACTGAAAAAAATTGTATTTCACAATTGATATTTCACAACAAGGGAATGCCGAGTTGTTACGAAATATATTTTCCTTTAAAGGAAATCTCACAAATTGTATCTAGGTTATATAGATAGGTGCTTCATTCCACAGTTGAAGATGTAATAACATATTTTAGAACAGGACGTTTTAACATAGAAGGTGGACATTTTTCTAGTAGAAAAACTCAAGTGAAACTTTCAGAAAATATGGATGGCTTATCATGCATGATCTTGAACAAAGAAACATGTCTGCGAGGAAGATCCTTGCAAACTAATACACCATATTATTTACCCCATTTAAAAAGAGAAAAACTTTCTGCCAAATGGGTCCCCAATGTTTCAATGACGGTTTTTTACGCAATTAAAATTGGCATTTCTCCACTTTGACGTTCTGATACGCAAAACTTTTTTTTATTTGGTCACTATTATCTTTTTCTTAAACTTAAGAAACCACTCAAAGAAATAAAATACTACGAGGAAGTTGTTTGCAGCTCAAGCAAAGCAATTTTTTCAATGGTTTTAGGAAGTTGACCAAACATTTATCAACTTCTTTCTACAGGTGCTGTTATATCTAAGAGCTATTTGTTAACACTTAAGTTAAATTTTAGTTTAATATTTGAGTACCCAATGTTTGTTTCCCTCTATTACTTTATATCTCTACAAGATAGAAATTAATTCATAAACTCTGGCCAATCTCGTCAATATTTTTTGTAAACATACCTTGAGGAAAGTTTATTTCTAGTTGACTAACAGTCTCCTATATAAATTCCAAATACTAGTAACGTCTAAATCTTTCTGATCTTACAAATCTTATGTTCCTTTGGATACTCCTAAAGCCCTTTTCCAAAAATCGAATTGAATTTTATAAGATAATCTACCCATTTTGTGTGAAGGGAATGAGAACTGGGTATACAATCTGGGAGCGCCTAAAAAGCGCTGTTTCCAAATTTTGCATACAGAAATTAGAAGTCGATTGACATGCTAGGACCTGTTTGTAGATCACTCAAATTTCTAGTCGAAGTGTGCAAACCTAAAAGAAATTGCATTTTTTAAGAATGAAATATTTAAATAGCATGTACCTTGTTTCCATTCATAGATCTGAAAATAAAGGCTTTCATTTTTTAACTTTATAGTTTCTCTCTCTGAGTTTGTACTTGAGCTTGTAGAATAGCATTATCAAAATATGTGCATTCTTCTTTCAATGTATCTTAATTATCACAATTTAGACTTTCGCAATGCTGACTGTAAACGTTTTGTCAGGAATCTAGAGTAAATTTTAGCAACGGTCCGTTTTAATTGAAATTCTAGACTAGACATATTATACTGCTTCTGAAGCCTTACGTATAAAATGTTCCATAGAAGTTAACAGTTCAGAAACAAAAGGAAAAAAAAAAAAAAAGAACGATTTCATTCTTTCATAAATATAATATGTTCTCATTAAGGAATACAATATTTTCATGAAGTATTTAGCACTTTCTTAATAATAGCAATAAACTTAACAAAAAAGCAACTGACCAATTTGAGGAATATATATTATATTTATTATATTTAATAAAATGAGAAATTAAGTAACTATTGGAAATATGTAGCTAAAATAACGAGAGCTAGAGAAACATAAATAGTAAAAACACTTAAATAATGACAAAATTTTCGTATATAATAATAAAAGCATATAAATAATAAACAGCATTAGAATACTCAGAGAAAGTAAATTATAAAATGAATATAATAAAAGGAAAATAGTAAAGTTGTCAATAGCAAAACATACGAAAGCAAGCTCAAATTAACAAGCCAGTTATATACCGAGAGTGCCAAAAATCTTTCACAGTAAATATCTGTTTAATATATTTTAAAGTTGGACTGCAAAACAACAGTAATGTGTAGTATGATGCTCTGTAAAGAGATATGATTCACATACATTATGATAGCGTTGCTACTTGACAGGTAAATTAATAATGAACAAATGAAGCCAAAATTATCGTAAACAATAAATAAATTTGAAGTGGTACTGGAAAACACAGAATATTGTTGAAGTTCAAAGGCAATGGAGACGTGTGTACAGAACAGTACTGCCAACGCGAGTATTCGAAACAAATTTTAGACTTCTGGTACCGTATGCGATGTTTGCAAGAGCAGATCTGGGAGACTCGCACAGCAACAAGCCCCGCGCACTGGATCCAAGGCACTATCCTAGGCACTGAAGTAGGAAATGCTGTCTCAAAATTTCCTATTTAATTATAATTGCTACGGATAACTACCATATTAAAGTGTATCTTTTTTCAGGTAATTAGGGGTATTAATATTACAATTAAAAGGAGGACCCCAATGTTATATGTATTAGTCTATGTATGTAGATATGTCTTTTCGATTAGTAAGCGATATTCGCATTATCTTTCTGTAATACCATGTCTTTGTTATGTTTTTGTAAAAGAAATGGGCATTGTTCTTTGTCGGAGGAAAAGTCAGGACATTAGCTTTACCTGAGGAAAGGGTCTTTTGTTAAGCATTACTATTTTGAGACCTCTCGGACACACTCGCCCGGGCCAGATGTCAATACACTGTAAAAGGCTATGAATAACTGTAACTTGCAGTCAAAAGGAAATACCGCATACAGAAACACACGTTTTCGCAGAAACCATCAGATTGGCTGTTTCAAAGGAAGGCCGCATAAATGACTTAAACGTCTGTAATCGCAAGAATCTAATGCAGGGTATATGCCTATTTTCCTTAACGTGGGAAGAGAAAATGTTTCCTGGTAAAAACCCAGAATCTTCAACCAATCAACATGTTCGAAAATCCGACGAGTTAAAGCAAACTTGAAATAGATCATGCGCAATGTGATCCAGTAATATTCTAGAAGGAACCAAATTCAATGATATTTAAAGGAATTAAATTTTCGCGAGGCAGGAGCCAATTGGCATAAGAGATTTAATATTAACTATGAGAAGTTTAAGTGGTTAAGCCTTTCCGAGGGGAAGGAGTCCTAACAGAACAGTAAGAGTAGTAACAGCAGTAACGGTAGCAGCAAGAGTGACATTTAGTCAGCATATTCATTATTCAGTGTCATACCACAGTAGTTAAACCGTCGCGAAGAGTTAAAGTAAATCGTTCGTTCAGTGAGAGTCAGTCATGCAGTGCAACGTAATAGCAATACTAGTCACAATCGTGTTAAAGTGAATAAATATGCGAGTGAATACAGCGAATTATAATCCGCCGAAACACAGCATGTTCCAGAACTTTCCAAGTTGTCAAATAAATTAAATGTTAAACCAGTGCCGAACTTCATTATTACAGTGAACAATCTCCTTCCTCCCTAATGACTTCAAGTCATTAAAAACAGTCCAAAATTACCCTGAGGTTCCTTTCCTCTGCATTGGAACCAGAATGTTAGGAAGCATCGAACTCATTACTCCAAGAGCCCAGGCAAGACAAGAAAGCATCTAATTGTCCAATTAAAATTATAATGATAAATCATACATCGAACATCTTAAAATAACCCACAAGAATTCCCGTTCCAGACTATCTAAGGCACTGGATAGGACGAAAAGGTTCGATTCAGTTTCCTCCGCGTTCTCCGGATTTAATTTCGTTATACCTATGGGGAACTCTTAAGTATGTTCTATACCATAGAAAACCAGCTACATTGGGAGCACTTTGGGAAGGAATTGAAACAGCATGTGCTGCAATCGCTGAGGACACTTTCGCAAACATTGCTCAATCAGTAGTTCAACGTGTTCAGAAATGTATCGACGCCGATGGTAGGCATTTTGAGCAGTTTTTGCAACTGTAAAAGCCTAAGATGATTAGTGCTCATCATTTTCTGTTTGTGCGAATTCAGTTTTGTTATGATAACACGGTTTTTTCTTTGCTTGAAGTGCATATACATTTTTGGTACCCTCTGTATACTTGTACCATTTTTTATCAGGACAGTGCATTTTGTCTCCAGGTGCATTTCATATTTTAAGTATTATCTTTTTTTCTTTTGAGATATTCATTGGGGATTTTGCAAAATGTCACCTTTTTGTTTTTGCAGGATTTTGAATGGACAACTTTTATCTATAATTTTGAAGCTCATAAATTCTACATATGGTGCTGAGTTTTTTATAGAACTTTTTCTGAGGTTTATGTTTATGGTTATGTTTATGTTTATCAAATTATTATCACAATCTCATAATATCGAAATATATTAATAAATCATAATTCCAACTATACGGTTAGCGTCATTTTTTATTATATTATCCATGTAAGTATGCATTGTTGTATTAGATGATAAAATAATAAAAGCTGTTTCATTCTTCATTTATTTACAATTTGCTGATTCACTTTATTAGGCATACATAGGCATACATACATAAATACATACATACATAAATACATACATACATAAATACATACATACATACATACATACATACATACATACATACATACATACATACATACACACACACACACACACATACATACATACATACATACATACATACATACATACATACATACATACATACATACATACATACATACATACATACATACATACATACATACATTCGAATCTATCTATATAACTTTGTAAAATGTTTTAAAATGTTACGAAACACTTTAAATGTTTGAAAGACATATGACAATTGCAGCACGATAATCAATATATGGGTGAACTATATTTATAATATGGGAAGAATAATGAATGTATTTGCTTTACCATCACAACTATTGTCATTATCAGCAAACTATTATTACCACGACGTGTGTTACTTCAAATATTACCGTCATCATCATCATCATCATCATCATCATCATCATCATCATCATCATCATCACAACTACTCTAAACTTTGGTAGCATTACCACCTCTGCTACTACTACTACTACTACTACTACTACTACTACTACTATTACTACTACTATACTACTGCTACTACTAGTACTACTACTATTACTACTACTATACTACTACTGCTACTACTACTACTACTACTACTACTGCTACTATTACTACTGCTACTACTACTACTGCTACTACTACTGCTACTACTACTACTACTACTGCTGCTACTACTACTACTACTACTACTACTACTACTGCTACTGCTACTACTACTACTGCTACTACTGCTACTACTACTGCTACTTCTACTACTACTACTACTACTACTACTACTACTGCTACTACTACTACTAGCTACTACTACTGCTGCTACTACTACTACTGCTACGACTACTACTACTTCTACTACTGCTACTACTACTGGTACTACTACTACTACTACTGCTACTACTACTACTTCTGCTACTACTGCTACTACTACTACTACTTCTGCTACTACTACTGCTACCACTACTGCTACTACTACTACTGCTACTACTACTACCACTGGTACTACTACCACTACTACTACTACTACTACTACTACTACTACTACTACTACTACCACCATTGCTACTGCTACTTACACTTTTATTTTTTACGGGCTGTTTAATAAAAAACATTATAATTTTAATGATCTTTCTCAAAGTAGCCTTCGTTGGATGCAGCACTGTCCTAGAATTTTAAGATTCAAAGAATAAGATTCCTACCAATTAATCAATTTCTCTTTTGATCATTAACTTCTACTATCATTTTATTAACATGAATTGGAGCACGCCCTGTGTTTCTGCCAGTCTTTATAAAGACATGCTGGAAATGATTTTTGACTTGTTTTTCAGAATCGACACCGCATTCTTCACCACTGTTTTATGACGGAAAATGACTCCCATAAAGGTGTTTCTTCAATTTAAGAAAAAGGAAAAAAATCACACGGGGTTAAATTTTCGTTATAGAGAGGTTAAGGATTACACTTCGCGTTGCTTTTTGCAACAAGTTTGCGACCTGCTGGTAAACCCCCCTTGAATATCGAAAAATGAACTTTCTCAGCAGGTAACATCATCTTCAACTACATGCAAGTCTGCAAGAGTAAACGTCTTTTTGTTCTGGAATTAGCAGTCTTGAAATCCACCATGCACAAACATGTTTCATTTGCAATTTTTCAGTTACAAATATGTGAGTGGCAGGCGCTCAGTGAAATTTTCACGGTTTCTGAAAGTGTTCTTAATGTTATTCGAAGATCCTCTCTCATAATGGCCGCAACCGTAATTTTTTTTTTTTCAACTCGAAGTGTGCTATAATGAAAATCGAACTTTTCGTAGGCCTCCTATTACATTGCACATGCCTCAGCTGAAGATCTGTTGATACGAAAGCAGAATTTTAGAGCAGCATATTATTCTTCATGTGTCACCTCCATTTGCTGAAGGCGAAACTGAACATGCCTCAATTTGCACAGGTCTCACAGGTGGGAAACAGAAATTAAAATTAAACTGTACTTGTGTACATTTCATATTAAACTCACAAAATTTTGTTAAGTTAAATTTTAGCGCGGGGTATTATGCTGTAAAAAACTGTGATATTTCTTTATGAACAGCCCTCGTAGTTGTAATAGCAGTTTAGTATTATAGTATGACTACCCCCAACATTATACGCCAACGTAAGTTGTTTTTCTTATTCTTAATCTGTGGTTGCAAGATCTGTGTCATAATGAAAAGTGAAATGTATCACAGAGATATTGTCACATATTATTAGCGCTTTTTTCCCTAAATCAACTCAGTGTTTTTGAATATTTAGAGATATTTAGAATTACTGACCACATTTCACGGGCTCTCCTGAGCTGGTGCCCCACACTCTAAGACAGTTAGGAGCGTGAGTTGAGTCCTTGTTGCACGCGCAGGAGGAATGAAGTACCGCGACATGACAGATGTGCCACAGTATCCAGAGTTGCAACCTGTTTCAACATGCCGATATGCCGCTACCGTCTTTTTGTTTGCTAATTCTTTCCCCGTTAAAGCACTTCGGCTTCCCTTGCACCATGATAATGGCGCCGTGGCGGCTCCAGCCTCCTTTGTGACGTATGTTGCCCTTTCCCTTGCCAACCTGGTTCTCACAAGTGCTGCCACTACAACGTGAAGAAAATATCACTCAATGTGGCGAAGTTCAAAATCGCGAACAGAATTCCTTATCGTAAATTTAAAGTTAAAATCAATTGACAGAATAAAGTTTGTGAAGATAACGCTCAAACTTGATTGCGTCCAAAACGCAAATACTCATGAGCTAGTTAACAGTTTTTATTATTGATGTGTTTAATCTGAGATTGTGCTAGGAATGGAATGTTTATTTAGGGTGAGGAATTTAAAACATTCGCCTTTTTATCTTTTATAAAAGGACTAATACTGATAAAACTTTTTCCACAGAAAAAGAAAGAGAGAAAAAAAGCTTACGAATTTAGAGCATACAAGAATATTCACATTATGAAGCTTAAATTAGGTAAAATCAAAATACTTACAACATTTTTGGCATTCTTTCAAGTGCAAAGAGTTAATGACCTTGCCCCATTAAATTATTCTGATGTAACTACATATTATGTTCGCATGAAAAGAAACGCTTAGAAAGTTGCAAATAATGATGTTGAAATCTCTCGCTATAATGAGAATAAATTATTTTTAAATAGTTATTTAGCCTGTCAGCTGAATTTTAACAACTAGATGAATTTCTTTAAAACAACAGAAACACATCTTTGGTTTTTGTGGCGACTTCGTCTTATTATTCGTACTGTCTTGTTAGTGTTATGCATCACTCAATTGTTTAACTTTTTGGGAATGTACCGATATTACAAGCCCTCAGTATTTGATCGAGAAAAGTTTAGTGTGCAACACTTTGAAAGAAAAAACTAAACTTTTCAAGTCAATATTTTTTAATTTATTTAGTGAGATTGAATTATAAAACAATATAAAATCACTTTCACGTGATTTGACCTAAGGAAGTTAAAATAAGGAGATCATTTCAGTAAGCAAATAACATTAAATTGTTTAGCGCTGTAAATTATAATTTTTCCACATTAAATACTAAGCAAATATAATTACACAACACGTTTTCCCAAAATAGACTCTGAAATTACATAGAAAATTTATCTCTAAAAAGAAAAAAATTTACCTGGCACAAAATTTACACCAAAGCATAATTACAAATTGATAAATTTACTATATAACTTTCCCAGAAAGTTTAAAAAAAAAGGATTTCGCTTTTGGGATTTAAGTCTGGATGAAAACTCGGCTGTAATGAAAAGAAAAATTAATTACTTAATCTCCTTAAAACAGTTCAAAATAATTTAATCTGAAAACATTTCAATAATTAAATAAAAATCCCTGCAAAGCAACTTTAACACATACCCATATTAAAAATAATTTACCCAAAGGAATTCCAGTTTTTATCCAATTTGACAATGAAACTTCTCAATTGCACAATTTAAAATATTACCTGGATGCATCAATATCTGGGTCACCGGGTGAATAAAACAGGAGTTAGTCACCGTCTAACACCGTGTTGAAAACGATGCAAGATTTCAACACAAGGATTATAGCATATGTAGTATGTCATTGCAAGCAGCTGCAATACGACGTAATATGGTCGGCACGTACAGGTAGACCACATGTGGGTTAAGCATTACCCAGAGAAGGCATAAGAAAATTTTATTACGTTACATAAAAATAAATTTGTACACACCACTAGCTATTTATTATTAAATAATCTTTCTAATTCTCCTTGCATTAGTTTTCAAACATTATGTATAACTTAATATTAATGGTAAGAACGTGAGAAGTTAAGCGGATGATAACCGATAGGTATTCAATGGTTTTTAAGTATTGATCAAGAGTTGCTCTTATTGTGAGCAGAGGGTCTCAGGCGGTAACGTTTGGAACTCGTAATGGGAAGTCTCGGGTTAAAACTCCTTGGGGTTGGCCCTTCTTAGCTTGGGTTTTCTTTGTGGTTTCCCCTTGATTGTTTAGGTAAGTGCTGGGATGAATATTTTCTTTCTACAAATTTTCCGCTCTCTCAATCCGTTCCATTCTGTTGGTTCTGTTACAGGGTCAAAAGTACCAGGGAGAGTTGGGCTGGTGCGGTGTGACAGTGGCTTGCATTTTGGAAAGCACTCTGCTTCGGCGACTGGTATGAAAACGGTATTTTTGAGAGTCTCGAACTCCGTGGAGGGATATCCGCCAGTTTCGGGATGTGCTATCTAGAAGACCCAGTCTTCATCAGTACCTCACAGCCTTTAGATCCCGTCCTTCCAGTATCTTCCTCAACCTATCTCTTTCTTCCGAATGTGGATACATACATGCACAAACGGCCGATCATAGAGCAGGCTTAAGTATAGGAATATCCTCCTTTGTCACTAACAATTCATTCCAATATTTACAGCTGAATATTCGTTTTATTACACCACATATTACTGTCTGTTTGCAACGGAGCGTTTGATATCATGGGCCACGGTACTAGTGATGTAGTGGTGACCTACTTGCCTCCTAAGCTCAAGATCGCGGGTTCAAACCAGGCCAGGATAGGTGGATTTTTTCGGGCATAAAAATCCTAAATATGACTTCCTTTGGAAGGGAAGTAAAGCTGTGGGTCCCATGTCGCAGATTTGCGGCATGTAAAAGAACTTCAAGCCTGAAAGAAGAGACCTCTGAGCAAAATTTATCAGCCGTTTCACGCCCAGAATGGGAAACTGATGACCTGAGATGTTAAAGAGCGTCCATAAATAAGCCAAATCAACAATAGCGTGGATGGAACTTTATAAGTTAGAAAGTTGCCATACTTGCAGAATTCAATAAAAATTCTATGAAGATACATCCGGTTAACTGAATGCCACACATTCATACTTCGTTGATTCGACTCTGCTTTACTAAGTCATCATAAGTTGTTTACTAAGCAATAGGACATGTTTCTTATGGGGCTGACATGCCCGTCATTTGTGAATGTTGCTTCATCAGTACCAATGCATGTTGTCTTAATGCCTACTCACAGTAATTTACATGATTCTGAAAACCCTGTCCCTGTAGTTCTTGAGTAGAGCGATATATTACAACTGAATTTTGTAACGGCAAAGAATCTTCGGTCCTTACTTTTACTAATACTAGCGCTATCACCAGAGCTAAGTTGAGCATTTAGAGCAAAAATATTACAAAGTAAGGTAACAATCTTTCTGCAAACAAATAAACAGTTACATAATCGGAAAGGTCATAGTGATCATTATCAAATGCTTCTCTCTGCCGTACAAATCAAATAAATACATGTTAGTTGTACTGTGAAGATGAAATATCACGGTATTTCCATTACATTATCTCTCGACCTATTAGCAGTAGGTTAGTACATAAATGTCATTGTCATTCAAAGTTTATTTGCTGTAATGTTCGCTTATTTGTGAGCCTTTCAAGATCCTTATTTTCAATTCTCTTGTCATTTACGTTTCAATCATCGTGTAGGCGTTAATAGTTGCAGCTGAAGGTTAAAGCTTCATTGGAGATATCTCGTTAACTATTTGCATTAGAAATGTGCGGTAAAAGCTATATTCATTATAATATTACATAAATACTTAAAATGTTACTAAGACAATCCTAATTATATTATTTAAATTATAGCTTTGTTTTTAAATATCTTTTCTTATAATTTTCATAAGATCTATAACTCTAAATTTGTAAACCCTCCTTACTCATTGATCCTGTGAAATAAAGTCATAAATCACAACTCTCGTATAGGAGACGTTTGAATATTGTTTTCCGTTTTGAATTCTGATGTATTCCAGTGAATAAAATATTACATTATGCATAAAAATTTCATTTTATATTCTCAATAAGATATCTGCATTTTAAAAACAACAAGGTAAGGACATGAAACCTATGAGGAGCGTGCAGCTGAAATTCTTAAAAGAAAGCAATGAATCGACTCTCTTGAGGTGCAGATATTG
The DNA here is from genome assembly GCA_030762175.1 of Metallyticus violacea. NCBI lineage: Eukaryota > Metazoa > Arthropoda > Insecta > Mantodea > Metallyticidae > Metallyticus > Metallyticus violacea. The sequence continues at coordinate 55,964,668 of CM060843.1, read as the reverse complement.
ACATCAATGGGTGGATCAAAGCTTGGGTAGTTTGCTGTTACAAACTTTTAATTTATTCACCTTTCTCAATGGATATTAAATGTTTACCATGAGTAATTTCTTAGCTTTAGATTACAGTTTTTCATTACGATTTTTAAATTTGTAGGAATTCGTTTATTTTGTTCCTATGGATATTACTCAAAAAGTATTAATCCCTTATGTTGGAACAAGACCGCCTCCTTGGTCTAATGATTAGCGTTGCTGACTGCTGGCCGGGAGGCCGGGGTTCGATTCCCCTGTGCCTACTTGGGAATTTTCAAAGTTAGGGAGATCTGGAACGGGATCTACCTAGCCTCGTGAGTACAATTGGGAAGCTGTCTGATGGAGAGGTGGCGATCTTCGATCTAGTAAGCCGGCGGGATGCGGTGTACTGATCACATGCCTCCCTGCAATGATATCATAAGAAGACGCAGTGGTCATGGCGGAACGCCAAGGCCCCCATGAGGGTAAGAAGAAAACAAGCAGCACAATGAACTGAAAATTTAAAATGTGGCTTATAACCATCATGAAGAAGCTCAAACGTCAATCTGTTTTTCTTTTAGATGATAGACAGATGTCCCATGCAAATGCAAACTACGGTGACAAATTACTTGGCATTATATATTTAACATGCCGTACGCCTCCACGTCGACATTACTGAACCAAAGAAGTGACCAAGAAGATTTCTATAATCTGCTGAAATGATAACCCGAACAGTTCCGAAAATATAGGAGAATGACTCCACAGTTTGATAGCGCATTAAACCTAGTTGCGCCGTTGTTAATACAAGGGAGCAATTGAACATCATTATTCGAAGCCCTCCACCTCCATATTTCTTTTAATTTCTACATTTTTCTTTTTACCATACAAACAGGTATACATAGGTACATGTTATTCGCTTCTGATTAAATGACGCCATCGATGCGTTCTTCGTTCTGGTTGGCTGCTTCCTTAGCTTTCTCACAAGCGAAGATATAGAAACTTGAAACTTTCAATTTTTATGTCAATGCCTGTGCTTATTCAATAGTTGTGAATGGCTATATTGAATAACCAGACCACATGCTTCTGTGATATGTTTACGTCTAATTCGTATTGTGAATGAGCCGTTATCCTGGTTCTCGTATCTGTTATTCTCCCTAGGTCCCCAACTCCTCTCTGTTCACTATAGCCTGTGTATATATCTCCCACGCACCAACACTTCCAGACATAGGTTCAAACTTCTATTGGAATTCAGAAATTGTGGTGGTATTCCTAAAATGTTTTTGCATTCTGCCAGAACTTGCCTCCAGGTATCGCTTTCTTCCCAAAACAAACAAATTCTTACGCCATGAAACAAGAATTAATTTTCTTCTGTTCCAGGTAACTAATCTAAGCCATACCATACCGCTTCTTTGTTCTCTCCCACAGACATCTAAGTGATTCCCTTCCTTTAAATCTAAACTATTTGAGCCTTCAGGTTAGACGAGACCTTTTTTGCGCATTGTGCCTCACTATTTTGTCTATATACATCCCGCAAACTTCTATTAACTCTCCGTAACCAAATATACCACAGTTCAATTTGTTCTAAGGCTTTCCTTATTATTCTTAACTATTACTTTGTTGTTGTTATTTTTAGATTTGCGCTTTCGTTATAGATACAAAACTCTTTAAGAACCCCGAAATTTGCTTTTCACCTCCCTACCTGCAGCATCTATTTCAGCAATTGTGTTTGTAACTGATTTATTCCTCCTTGTTTTCCTACCCCCAAGTTTCGACCTCGTACGACTGAGTTGCCCTAACAATCACCTTGCACACCATTTCCATTGTTCTCAATGGTTTTTGTAGTATTTTTACCCAAATATTTAATATTATTCTTCTTCTCCTTCATAGAATTTGAATATAGGCCTGTTTCCAGTCAAGAGATTGAGTCTATCTATCTACTTATTGGACGGCCTTTTTTTACCCATTCGATTTGTAGTTTAGCAACATTTTAGGTATTTTACTTTTTATTAATTCTCTTTCTGTGATCATATCATTTTATTTGTATGTTATGTATTCTTTATAATGGATTAAATATATTTAGTTCTTCTCTTATGCATTCATTCTGTTTTTTTTTTTTTTTTTATTTACAGTACTCCATTTAATCAGTTTCTATCATTCTTCTATCTGATGCATTTATTGTTAAATTTTTACAAGCATGTATTAATACAGGCCCTGACATTACTTTATTAAATGTAACTGTGTAATTAATGTTTTGTTTGTCAATGTTGTTCCTATTGTGTCATAAATACTATAAAAAGTATTATATATTAAATATTTATATATATTTGCTATATTAGATTTATGCTTTTCCCTTTTATCTTTTTTCTGCTTGTCTAGCTATTGTTATATATATGTATATATGTGTGTATATACATATATATGTGTGGATGTGTGTATGTGTGTTTGACAATAAGACACATTGAACCGCAAATAATTAAATCGTGCTATTTGTATACTTCCATTTGCAAATCATTTTCGATACACTTAGTATTATTTGATCATCTGAGTATATTATAGTGTCCAGAACTTTGTCATTTGTCATAAAATGATTATTTAATTGATTTTGTCACTGATTAATAACTTCATCGACATATATATATATATATGAAAATAATCAATGCTTCAATGTTAGCCATTATAAAAATGTTACCAATTTTATCTCCTCTGTCGATAAACAAAATTGTTTCTAATTGGGATTACATTTAACAAATGGTTTCAGTATGCTTTCTTATACATTATTTCGCATAGTTTGTTCCTTAACACCTTATAAAATGCATAAATATATTGATAAATTGAACTTATGTCTCTTTTGAATTATTAGTTCTAATACAAATATGAAGTCTGAACATAAACGACCTATATAGAAACCACTCGGTTCTTCTATTAGTACTATCATTAATTATATTTATTTTAGCACAAACCTCTAGGATTTTGGCAGTCTTGTCATTTTCCTTTTCGGATATAGAGTTTAGGAGTATAGTATCTCTCTTTCATTCATCAGGGCTAATGGATCTCTTCCAGTATATGTGAATAATTTCTAACACTCTTCTTTTTACTTCTAGTGGTGTATTTTTAATAACTGTATTAAGTGGTATATTCCTGGATAGTATTTATTTTTGTGCCTTTAAAGGACATTCTCTAATTCCCCTATTTCAACAAGATCTGCCTACTACAAAAAGTGTGGGATCAATAATTATCTCTTCTCTGTTTGTCTATAGATGATGATAGTATGTGAATCATCTTCAATATTTTTTTAATGGCGTTTAACGCCCGTTTTAACTTCTATCACATCACTGTATTGTGGACACTGGTGATACATGAGATGAAATGATAAACTGGGATAGGATTTTTTAATGAAAGGAAACGATCCAGGCCAGAGTTAAGGATACCTTACTGGCATTTGCCATTTATGAGGACTGAGGAAAATCTGGGAAAACCTTAGTCAGGGAGGACGGTGTAAATCGAAACCTAGACCTCTCACTTACGAGTCCGCGCCTTAAAGGCCTCAGCCACCAGTGGCGGTCCAGTCTTCAACGCCCTCTATTTTTTAATATGTGCTCGAGTTTTGTGATCTATACGTTATGCCCAGCTAATGTGACACCAAGTATATTAATTTTTTCATATTTTTTAATATCTATCCTCCATACTCCTACCTATATTTCCTGCTACACACTGCAGGACATTGAACATTAATGTTGTAGTTTTCTTGTCACTAACCACCATTCCTCACATGTAGGTAAGACACTTGATAAAACGTAATCGTGTTGTATTAAAATGTTTTAGGCTATAAAGCGGAGTTTTAAGAAAACATTGAAAGCATAAGACACTGGAAAACTATTTTATAACAACATAAAATAATGGATATGTGCCAATGGGATCTACAACAACAACAGCAACGACAGTAATAATAATAATAATAATAATAATAATAACAACAATACTATCTTCACAAAATATAAGAGATGAGAGATGCGAGACTTTCTAAAGTATGTTTTCTACCATTTTTATTGTAATGCTTCTTATATAGAGTAATATGTGACAGCGTAATAACGTTTTAATCATCGCGAACCAGAAGGTAAGCGAGCGGGCACCCTCATCAGAAATTCTTTCGCTGAAAAAGTCGATGCACACGCCTCCTGCTTTTGTTCCGTCAATAGATACAAGAAGAACTGATATACAGCCGTTTATGGCACGAATATCCCATCTCCACCCTCTCTGAGATGTCGGGTGCCTTTGACTTACGACGGATATTGAGTGTTATGGCTCGTAAAGCCGGATGTAATGTCAGTCCCACTCCTAGCGAATGAACACATAATGTTCTTGACGCTGAAATAATGTTTCTCTTGCCACGAGATGAACCTTTTGTCATGCGCCGTAAATAATAATGATGATAATGGCGGAGGACTTGTAATGGTCAGAAGTGTGGGCGTAGAATGGAGCTACAGCAGTAGCTTTTTTGTTTTTTACATACTTATGACCGTTTGCACCAGGGCAGTCAAGTTTTGTGAGATCTAATATGGCTATACTTTAGAGATTTTCTTTGGAGAAAGTATGAATCAATAAAAATTGTAAAAGTGGACATTTTCGTTAATTAGAAAGGAACTGAAGCATTAGATACTTTATAAAATAAAACGCGAAAATATATTTGACTAACTAAAGAGTCAAGTTAATTATTTCCTGATATTTTCTTCTCACAGTACTGTTCAATTGTTCCATAATAAAGAACAATTTCAAAATGTAGTTTTAAGATTACACAATTATTTTTCTATTGCAGTTTATTATTTTATTTATTTTAATATGGGAACGTTGAAAATCGTTTCTGGTTTATAAGTCGACGAAACAGTGATCCGTAAGTTAGTACCTTGTAATTTTAGATCTAATATAACATTACATAGACTGCAAAATAACTTAATAACTGAATGGAATGTACACGATATACATTTATAAAACAGTGGTAAATAACAAACAAACCTAGTTGGAAGGATGTGCCATGAGTTACCCAATTATTGTCACAGGAATTTTCATTGAATTACTTGTAAGCAACCCATGTTTTAGGTATCAGTATCATGGAATTTTTTGCCTTAAGGTACAAGCGATCACTTTTCTAAATATAACAAATGACAAACCTGTAATACAATGGTTTCACATTTCCTTAATCATAGCGTACCGTAATAGTTACGTTATAAGCACTTAGTGCGAGGTAATCAATAAAGTACGTTATACATCAAGGCTCCTTTACTTTCTTATTTTAGGCTTTGTTCTCGTTGCCAACTAGCTTATGTAAATTTATTAGTGTTTTGTGCTCTGAAAAAGACTATTTGATTTTTAAGACATTATATGACTTTACATTTCGATTCTGGAACTCGTTGGCGATGTAATGGTAAACAAGATAAGAAGAAAGTGTGATCCATAAAGAAAATCGGTTTAAAAGCATTAGATTCTATTTTGGTACTTCTCAAACGTATTTGTTACTGATGTTAGGAGTTGCATTCTTTATAATAAAATATGTTACAACATTAGTTATAAGAATCGAGCTTCCTTTTAATATTATTATATGTAATTAGAAAATCCACTACCTAATGCCAGGCATGCCCTGTGTAGTACGGGACAAGCCTTGATATTCTTTTTTCTTGGAACTGAGATTCAGTCATTCAGCTGCTTATTTGTGTTACGTTGATCATGCGCGCGAGAAATGAGGTGTATCTGAGATCATTCAGAAAATCAACGTTGTCACGTCTCTGTAATTACTTTCAGTACATGTGTAGTGCTAGCAGAAATCGGGAGTGAAATTGAGTGTAATTCTTTTACTTATTCATTATATATTAATTAAGGAGAAACAGGAAATATTTGATAATAAATATTCATAATATAATAATATAACATAATACAAATATAATATAGTATCTGGTTTTACCACCATGAGCACTAAATCTATAACCGCGTAGTCTTACCTTTTCTATCCCACATACTAAAAGATCTAATAGCTGTGAAACACCCAACTAATGTCAGAACATTCAGAAAACTCTTTACAAAGGTCTTGCTCTATTTTATTACATTATTGTTGTATATAAACTTTGAACTACTTTTACCAAACGCCTAGGTCCTTTCTTTATTAATGTATCTCAGAGTCAAACGCTTTTTTAAAGTCAATGGGTACTATATTATTTAGAATTGCTATATTCTGTACGTTCTTCTATAATTAGAGTCGCCGTAAAGATGGTTATTTTTGGTCATTTGGAGCCGAAGATATTCTATTGTTTCTGCAATAGTCCTATATTTTTAATATAATTTTACATATATTTGTGCCCAAATTTCAGCAGATTTCCTTCATAATAGCTAAATTTCATAAGAATCAGTTCTTACAGCAATATTCTACATTTACAATAAATGCCTATAAAATATAGAATTTTATCACAACGTGATCGTGAAACATGTTTTAATATTTCATTATTAATACTATATAAAATTGGCAATTATCTTTTTTACGTGTTTCAATGATTATTTAACCTCTTCTACTTTAATCGAATGTACACCTTAAGGCAAAAATAAAAAGGAAAAAGAAATGGCCTCACTCTTAAAGCCTGGACATATTTAAGTCCACAGAACCCTTCGCCAATTAGTCATTGGGTTAAGCGGCTCTAGTATGTAAGATAAGTTTTGATTGTAACTTATGTGTATGTGTAATGCACACGATTTTCACTGAAAGCACAGCGAATAAAACCAAATTCGCTCTAGTTTGAATCCAGCTTAACCAAAGGCCCGATGTGGATAGCCGAAGTCTTTAAGGCACAAACTTCATGAGCGGGATATCAGAGGTTCATTTCCCATCATGGCCGTTTTCCCTGAATGAGGTTTTTTTCCAGGTTTTCCTCAGTCCTCATAAATGGCCGGGGAGGTACCCTAAACTTAGGCCTGGAACGATTCCTTCCTTTATAAAATAAATCCTTTCTTAATTTATCATTTCATCTCATGTATCATCAGTGTCCATCGCCTTGGTGCCTCTGTAGCAAAAACGGGCGTTAAAAACCATTCATTCATTCATTGCCCAGGTCATAGTCGGATGAGCTATTCTATTTCTGTCCTGGAGTTTATTTCCTCATTAGAAATTAAGCGTCTTTCATTGGGCTTGCCTCCTTTCTACTTCCAAATTAAAAGATTAATATTTGGGCTTACACTTCGACAGTTGAGTTTTAAATAGAATTGCATTTTTAAATTTAATAACAATATTCATTACATTTCAACTATATGGTATATTTAGTTCCTGAAATGCGTAGCTCATGAACTTGCCTTGTCGCTCAACAATAGATTTAGGAATTATGTTAATATATTTCATAAAGTACAAAGACGCGATCACTTATGAGACTCTCTTGGACCCACTTATGGCTCATGCTGCAGTGGGAGAAAGAGTCAAAGCAATTGCATTTTGCGAGACTCAAAATGTGAACAGTGCTGCAAAAAAGAAAGGATGGACCGTTTACATCACTCCACTGAAACTGGTTCTGAAGCATGTTGTGCTATTAGTTCCAGGCGCCCGGGCAGCTCATAAACCTAAAATCGATACCTCTTACTTCCTCATCGATAAAACAAAGGAAACACGATAACCATCGTTTTTTCGATTAGGCTGCTAGGTTGTAAACGAAGACGGACAAACTGGACGTGGAATATAGGGCAGCAAGTGCCCACCCGGGGCTGTCCGGACCCCTCCCCTCTCCTTTAGACAAACTGTTGATCTCTCTTCGATTATTTAAAGTCGTAAAACATTCGCTGTAAAGAGGGGCAGGCTGAATATAAAGCTGTTACCCCTGAAGCAGGGAATTTTTTCAATCATACTAACCACTACATTAATTGTAGTGTGTGTTAAGACCCATATTTTTTGCCTATTGCTGGTGTAATTAGATATCCTATCTTCATTTAGGTTTTCATGCTGCTAGATGTGGTATCTTTGCAAGCTATGCTTTTTTACAACTTTTATGACTTTGTGCGTCGTTTTGATTTTTACACAATTTATGCGTTTTTAAACATAATTGTACCATATTGAGGTGATTAAATTTGCATTTCACAAGTTCAGAGTACTAAATTTCCGAAATATATTGCTTTGAAGATATTTTACGGGATACTAATAACTGTTTCTTTCTTCTTCTTCTTCTTCTTCTTCTTCTTTAATTCACTTGTCCTGCTTAAGTAAAAAATATAAAATATATGAAAATATATATCTGTATAATTTTCAGAACTGACTACAGAATACATAGAAAATAGTTTTCTCTTGAGAATAGTCAGTCTTAAAAAATGGTTCTTGGTATACAGAATTTGAGAAAATGCTCGGGTAGTTTTTATTTTTTTTTTTTTTTTTTGAATAGTGTTTAAAGCCTTGGGGCACCACAGGCTGTAGACACTGGTGATATATGAGATAAAATGAAAAATTGGGGATTTTTTTTAAAGAAAGGAAAATTTCTAGTGCTAAATTTAGAGTACCTCCTCGGCATTTGCCATTTATGAGCACTGAGGAAAACCTAGAAAATGCCCCAGTCAGGGAGGACGGTCATATGGGAATCGAACCCCCAGACCTTCCACCTTAACTACCTCGGCCACCGGTGGCGGTACTTGGATAGTTACTTCCCTATTTAGGGGGAAACATATATTTCACGTTAGCGCATTTTTATGTCTCAGATTTAGCTCGAGTGCTGGTATTTATTGCAGGCCTGAGACGTTATATAATTTTAACCTTCTTTGTGAAATTAAAGAAAATATTATAGAAAGTATTATTAACAGCTGGATATAAAATAAGATTCTGCAAGAATGTAAACTTATTTAAAAGTAACAGATATAACTGTACGGAACGTTGGAAAAATACATGTAAATAGAAGCATGTCAAGATATAAGCTTTTCAGAATCACAGATTAACGCTTGGTGAATAATTAACTATTTCTTTATTTCAACGCTACTACCCGGTTAATGTTCGCTTGTCTCCATAAGAAGAAGAATAAAAGCCCCTTGTTCCAATTCCGTGGTGTTCCTTTAGTAAATTCTTCACATTCTATTCGCCTCCCAGCAAAGATTCAATGCATGTGCAGTGTTGCATAGAAATTGAGCGGGTGCTCCATCGTGCACGATCCACGTTCCTCTACCACAATATAATGCATTACTAGCACTTAACTATTATTATCAACGCTTAAGGAGTGAGCAAACTAATCTGTACTACTACTATTTTAAATTACATGCCTATTAGTGTGAGAGATAGTAAAATTCCTATTTGGAATTTTAATAACATGTCCTATTTGGAAGATATAATTTAAATGTAAGCACATCTCAGATAGATGTGACACAGAAACCATTCTTACACAGATAAAGAACTGTTGAAGATTTTCAATGATATTTTCCAGGATCTTTCGTATCTAGAGGACATTCCATACATAGATGATACTCTAGGGAAGCATGAAGATGACCCTGAAATTGTTTGGGAGAGTAACAGTTCGCATAATGAAAATTACTCGTCAATAGGAATGGGGACTTCAATGTGTAGGAATAGGTTCTCGAAATACTTAGATTTCTACACTTTGATCTGAAAACAACAAGGTCAGAATATTTAAAAACAGATCAAAAGCATTAATATAAATTTTTGGGACATGCGTGATGCCGTTATCTGCAATATATGACGATAAACTCGGTATAAAGTTCTGGTTTCTAGCAGATGTTGACATAAAACAGGTCTTTGTAATGGGTGCCAGTATCTGAACGAAGATGAACAAAGAGCAGTTGACGAAAAACCCCTCGAGAGCTTAGTGATGATACTAGTAGCACCATATCGTAATAAGGAGACCACATCCTTATTCTAGTTTTCAGCGTTGATGACTACTGGCCGGGAAGCCCGGGCTCGCTTCCCAGTATCTAAGGATTTTTCTAAGTTAAGGAGGTCTGGAACGAGGCCACCCAGTCTCACGAGTACAATCGGGAAGCTGCCTGATGGAGAGGTGACATACTGAAGTCACGAAAGTCGCGTGTTAGGCGACCGGTGGGGTGCCGGCATACTGATCACAATACTGCCTTCTGTCAATGAAGTCATAAGACGAAGATCGCGGCAGGCCAAGGCTTACCCCGGGTTGTAGCGCCAAATGAGAAGAAGAGCGAAATGTGATTATAGATAACGCATTACTATAGCGAAACTGCTGCCAAGCTGAAAGTTGGTCTGGTTGGTACAATGAAAGATACAATAAGGGAAACACTCGATATTATAAGACGCGTTTCTGTTATGTAAATTTTCCTTAAAAATGTAGACCCTACCCTGGCTGTTTATCAACCGAAAAAAATGTTCTAGACAACTCATTGTACCCTGGTGTTGAGGTTATGAAAAACAGCTTCCGGATACAATTAGTTTCTACAACAAAACAAAGTTTGCAGTCGACGTCATGGACCACATGGCAAGAAGACACTGGGACATATCGGTAATGTCGGTCCTGGTGGTGTAGTGGTAACCATGCTTGCCTTCTAAACCCAAGATCGCGGGTTCAAACCCGGCCAGAATCGATTGATTTTTTCGGGGTATAAAATCCCAAGTATGGCTTCCTTCGGAAGGGAAGTAAAGCCGTGGGTCCCGTGTCGAAGATTTACGGCACGAAAAATAACCTCAATCCTGAAAGAAGAGGCCTCTGAGCAAAATTTGTCGGCCGTTTCACGCCCTGAGTTGAATGGGATGCTGGTGACCTGAGATGTTAAAGAGCGTCCGTAAATAAAACAAATCATTATCATCATCATGTCAGCAGTAAGTGCATGCTTTCTTCAACATGTTTGACTTAGCTGCCATCAATTCATGGAATATTTTCAAGACAATAACAGAATGTAGAATTAGCCCCAGAAATGTTAATTTAGAATATGCACAGAATGTATGAAAGTTAGAAACCAAACAAGAAAGACAGAGATGGACGAAGATGAAGATAAAGAGTAAATTTCGAGAACGAAAAAGGATAATTTGGGACAACAGTGTCAAGTGAAGAAATGTCCATACAAAACAAACATAAATTGCAATAAATGCAGAAAGCATATTTGTGGAAACTGCACAAAAGTAACAACAAAGAAAATAATTTGCATTGAATGTAAATAAAGCCCTGGAATCGTATTATAATTTTGCATTATTGTATTTTGATTTAATGTTTGTCCTTATTAAAACAATGGAAAAATATTTAGAAAGTGCAAATACACTTTTAACAATGTGGGTGTATTATTTATGCGGTTGGACTTACAGCAGAGGGTAGTGAAGAATAATTAAAATACAATGGTTATTTACAGAACAACATTTAAAAAAGAAACCAGTCAACTTAATTAAATAAACGTTAATCTAGAATTAAGTAAATCAATCTAATTTAAATGTATATCGAATTAAGTTTTTACATATTTACATGTCAGTTGACTTAACATCTTAATTAAATACTTATAAATAATTAAATACATAATAACTAAAAACATGTCAATCTAGTTAAAATATGTCAATCTAGTTAAATATGTCAAACTAATTAAATACGTCAATTTAATTTTACACACATTAACTTAATTTATAAAATTATTAGCTAATCAAACATGATTCAACATGTTTAGGCTTAAACACTTATCAGCTTGAGTAATAATATAAACAAGTTAAGCGAAGATGATCAGTTAAATACAATTAGGAGTTAAACAACATTTCAAGTAGCCCGAGGAAAACATTTGAACACTAATTGGTTTCCTATGTACTTATATCAATGAAATATCTCTACCTATACAATTTTAGGTTATTTTTATATCTTGCCCCCAAAGAAAAATGTACGTAATCTATTCCAATCAGTATTCGTTCATAAATACTGATAATAAATAAAAAATTTCCCTGGGCACATTACAGTCTTTTATTGAGCTACTTTTCTATTTGTTCGTTATTAAATGAGTTGGAAAGTGGTACATTAACGTTTCATTTGTTTAAAGTTTAATAACTGCTGAAAATCAGTGGTCAATATGGCCTCTTTGATGGTTCTTACTGTATAGCAGGCTGTAAAATTCCACATTATACAATTACTGTAATAAACAATTTTCTCGACTAGTCACTTATTTTCCATAATAATCGCAACGCTGTTAAGAAGTAAATCAAAATTGGTTTACATTTTTCCTGTATTTCTGGTTTACTTTTTACATTTTTTCTGCTGCAATAATAGCAATTAGAAAAAATTTCACAGCCTAAACCATTTCTTTTGAGCTCAAAATGATCGAAGTTCTTAAACGAGCATTCCTAAAGCTGGAAAGACATTGTTGATAGAGCGAAGGCTAAATTCCTTAACAACTTGTATTAACAACAGAATAAAATAGTGCAGATTACGAATTGCAATACAGAAATTTGAGCTTAAGACGTAACCTGTAACCAAAGCAAAGTAAAGTCCATGATAGTATCCATTTTAAAACTTGCAAAAACCATGCTGGTAAAAATCTCTCCTCCATTCATCATAAACGCCCTACAGCTTGGGTTTAACTGTTCTATTGTTAAGCTGTTCTTGCAGAATAAGACACAAGAAAGGGAACTTGCATTTATTGCACATTGGGTAGCTCACTCATGCACAAACAAAGCTTTCTCCGTTTAATTTCTTTGACTTTAGTATAATGAACTGACCTGCGGTTCAACTGATGTTGTCCATTTGGATGCCTAATGAAGAGAAATGCTCTATTGTATGGCTGATATGTTGGAAATTGTGCTACCAGGCATAGGATGTACAGGAATAAAGTTTATGATCTCCTACGCCGTGCTTTCGCAGCTGTGCTATAAAGGTGAATTTTCTTCCGGTTAGTTATTATATATCTAGCTGGCTGTCGAAAGAAGTTTATGAAAATAGTTTCTAAAACCAGATTTTTTCGTAATGCTGTATTTTATTCATCATATTCTTATGTTTTACTACGAAATCGTACATGTTGCCACGAAACTTTTATTCGTTAGCGACCGTTAAGAGTGGTTGATTGTATTAAAAATATTTAATAAAGCGTGTGAAAGTTATTTTCATAAGAAATGTGCCAGATTTTCATAAGGCGAATGCGTACAATTAAATACTGGCTACTTTTTGCACAATTTTCACGCCAAAAGGAGCTACACGGGATGAAGTTTTTCGTGTCATTCGGTCTTTCGCCAAATACATACATAAAATTGTCAACAGCTCTAAACTAAGAAATATCGATATGCAATATGACTATTTTATATTAGTACAAGCATTGAAATTTTAACTGACAGTACAATGCTGTGCAATCTCTACTCAACGGAATCAGTTAATGCCACACTTTGGTTACATATCTATCTTACACCAAAATGTAAATACTCTGTCTTCGCACTCCAGGGTCTAAGCAGAGACGAGACAAATAGCTTGTTAGCTGCCAGTCTAATGTAGGTTATTCATGATGTTTTGAGACAGCTTCAGTGGAAATGGATGAAGGTTGGGTGTGCCAGAGGTCGTACAGAACGACAGTTTCACCAGAGATGCCAAGAGCTTGTGGTTTATCTTACCAAACAGTAGCCAAAATGGGTAGACGTCTTCAACGGTGGACGCCAAAATGTGACAGAAATAGCTCGACCAGGTCATGCAAGAAGAAGTAAAAAACTGGATGCTCTTTCCGTGTTACTGGAAAAGGATCAGCTCTATGAAATTTCTGAAGTAGACCTAGAGAGAAAATTATTGTATACAGAAACCTTTCATATTCTGAGGGAACGCCTGGTAGATCTAAAAATTACAGCACGATGGATTATCATGCTTTGACGGAAATGCAGAAGTGGCAATGAAGAACTGAAAATGACTATTGAGCGAAGAGAAGTGAAGTGTGTTAAGTCGCGAAAACAGGGCAAAAGCTCCTTTATATATGAAATACACCCATACTAGGTAGGTTTCTCGCTGTTTCGCACAACTAGTTACTTCATTATTATTTCCCTAACATCTCATTCGCCAGATTTGTATATTGAAAATTGGCAATAAAATACATACAAAACAAATAAACATCATGCATATTAATTATATAAATTGGGGTTGTTGCTATGGGCTACTACATACATTTTGAAACCTTCATTGCATTTGTAGGTAGTTATCCACGTTACCATTATAAATAATATTTAACAGCGGGGATTCGCGCGTTAAAGTGAAAGAGCTATTCCAGTGCTGCTCTCAGTGTAACCGAATATTTGCGGCTGACTGCAATGCAATTCATAACATCACGTCATGCGATCGGCGTGAGTTACATAGACATACTGTAAAAGAGAATGCATCAACAATGTATCTGTGTATACTCGTAGAATGTATCTGTGACTTTCAAGGAAGAGAGAGGTGATCAATAAGAACGATTTTCATATAGGAATACATGTACGGAAACGTTGCATTCTTGAACTAGACACTGCTGTGTGTAATAACTGGCTAGGTAACTTTCTAGAATAGCGTGGTAAAATAAATAACTTTGTTTTATTTAATGTATTTGTGGCAATAGTAATTTTTAGTGTTATGAAAGATACACATTATGAGAACTTACTGATTGATTTGCATGTATGGAATAGGAATAAATAGTATTTTATATGAAACAATTAAAAAGAATATTTAATAATAAATACCTAAAGGAAATAGAAGCAAAAAAAGAAGACTGTTAGTAGCAGTAGTAATGAAACGTTTTAGAATATATTCAAATAAACATAACTGAGGCCTTACGGCCGTACATGTTGATGTCGTCTTTATAATAACCAAAAGGACCATACTCATACATATACAAATACTAATAGAATACGTAAATATATCGTAGTTTTAAATATCAGTATGGTCCTTTTGGTATTACCCGTAATTTTATATATAAATACATAAACATGAATACCTTTCTCTTGAGCCCCCCTTCTATTTACTCACACCCCCTCTCCAACTCCCCTCTTTTTACTATAGTTATTAACCTCCTTTGTCCGGTCTTCTCTAGAAATATTCCCAAATTGTGTATCTCGCATCACTTCCCAACAAATGTTCAAATTTCTATTGGAAGGTCGTTTCGAATTAAGAAAATATTTGAAGAAATGAGCATTTGCCATCATTCGTTAAGGCGCTGACTCGTGAGCCGAGGTCTGGGGTTCAAATCTCCATTTTCCTGCATTCTACCAAAATATGCCTCCAGGTATCGCTTTCTCCGTACAAAGGACAAATTCTGTCCCCAAAGCATTAACTGTTTTGTTTCCTTTCCATATCCCTAATCTGAGCCATGCGAGACAACTTCTTTCTTCTCTGCCACAGATATTTAGATAATGTCCCCTCCCCCTTCCCGGTATCCATTGTGACATCAGCCAGCTCACAAGACTTCACCAAAGATTACTGGAAACAATTTATGACACTTCAGAGACAAAATTGTAACAAGAACTTGTAGGTCTCCTAACATAGAAAAAGTAGTGGGTGGTGATGTGACTACGCGATTGGTTGCGCATCAGATAGGTTCTTTACACATGTCAGTGTGGAGCATCCTTTTCCAGTATCGCCTATACATATTTCATGGTCAAAGGTGCAGAAACTAAACCCAGATGATTATGATCCTAAAGTGTATTTTTGTAAGAGGTTGTAATACAAGCATAACAAAGAACATTTTGCAAATACTGTATTATTTTCTGATGAATCATGCTCCTCCAGGAATGGCATACTTAACAGCAAAAACAATCATGTCTGGGTATTGAAAATCCGCACTTTCAAGTCGTCAATAATCACCAACATGAATTTCAGGGAATGCGTCAGCGAAATACTGCACCATCCCATGACTGGATATATATTGATGATATAGTTGAAACGGACAAATAGTTTCAAACTCATTGTAATACCCACACTGCTAGAGCACATATCAAATGATGCTCACCAGCGCATGTGGTGACAATATGTTGGCGTACCCCCGCACTTCTCCAACATTAACCTCTCCTTGATTTCCGGCGAGAAAACAGCTTCTTTCTTTACACTAAGAAGAGTAACAGACTGGATATATTTTTCTTATTGCGTGTATTTGGAAAATAAGTATTATGTATTTACCATAGTGCAGAATATTGATTGGCATAAGCAGAATAAAATTAAATGTCTCTACACTTCAATAATCATTTTCAGTAAATTTGTTAAGTTCTGTTAAATGATATACTGATATTGCTATTTATATCAAATTCATGATAATACATGATTTGAGACCGTATTGCACATTTTTTATAATCTTGATTACAAGAGCCTAGACTATGGCAATCAGATGGTTGTCTTATATTTTAACTTACGGCCAGTTTTAATATTAAATTAATATCTATAAAACTAGAAAAAAATGTTTTTAGAGAAAAATCTTATATAATGCCTCTTATTAAATCCTGAGATATGCTTGAATAATTATACCATCACTTGAGATTATAATATCAACATTAATATTTCCCAAAACTTTTTGCTGGTCCACATATTTTTATTTGCAAATAATAATGGTAATGAATATCAATTGCGCCCTAAGCAATAGTTCACATTCTTTCATAATTAATATTGAAAGTTTTGCTCTTGAGTTCAAACAACAATATTTTAGAAGTAAATTAATGTGAATATATTTAAAATAGTTAACAATTTGTTAAGGCCGAAACTTTAAGCTCCTTCAGTTTTAAATAGAATAGGCTGAAATTTGTACACATATTAAAAATGTGTAATTTTAATACATACGCATTTTTATTAAGTCATTGCTAGTAGCGTTTAAACATTAATTTTGCTGTAAATTTGTAATAAACGTTAGAAATATATAACTTCTCTTTGAGGTGAAATATTACCCATTTTATGATTGATTATTCCTAAATACGTTATACTGATATAGGTACAATATTTAATATTTTTTGTCGAATTCCAGGAATATATGTTAGCTTCAAAACGGTATTTTCTAGAATATTCTTGTTAAACTTTCTTATATATTTCGTGACCGTCTGAGTGCTAGTGATCAAAATACTGCATTCCGTGAAACGCTTTATATGCGGAACATATAAAAATGCCCCTAACAAAATACAACCTAAAGGCAACACGCATCTGGCGAGGTTTAAATTCTTATACTGCAGGCTAGAATGCTGTATTTAACATTTGTTTCATTTCATGTTTACATAAAACACATGGTAATCAAACAAGCCGTTAAAATTGTAACTATAATTATAAAACCTTACCTTAAAATGTAAATTCGTAGATAATTGTATGGTTTATTAATTTTATTTGTTTATTTTTTCTAAAACTGCAGTCTTTCTTTACATAGTTGTTTGCGATATTATTAAATTTACATATACATTTACCGCCACGGGTGGCCGAGGTCGTTAAGGCGCGGACTCGTGAGCGGGAGATCTGGGGTTCAAATCCCGCCAGGAACGTCCTCCCTGAATGAGTTTTTTTCCAGGTTTTCCTCAGTCCTCATAATTGGCAAATGCCGGGGAGGTACCCTAAACTTAGGCATGGAACGTTTCCTTCCTTAAAAATAAACCCTTTCCCATAATATAATTTCATTTCATGTATCACCAGTGTCCATCGCCTGTGGTGCCTCTGTAGCAAAAACGGGCGTTAACCACTATTCATTCATTACATATACATTTATTTTTAAACAATCGCACTTAAGTTGCTGTCTTAACTTTGAGATCCTGTTAGAACTGAAAGTGTCTGCTCTTTACTGTTGCAGTCAGTCTGTGCTCGAAAGTTGCAATATGGAAGAACTGCCGAGAAATAACAGATACAACATTCCCAACCAGCGAACAAAATGAACACAGGTATTTATAGAACCCATGACACTGCGCTTTCAAGATAAGTATCACTAAACGGTTTTTTTTCCTTCTAAAAATTTTGTTGAAGGATAAAAAATTGAGGACTAGAAAATTGTTTACGTGACAAAATTATTAATAGAATTACTAAGAATTTCGGTGCAATTTTAGGTAATCTTCTCTACGACCTCTGAAACACCTAAATAATTAAAATAATTTGAAAGTATGCAATGATTATACATAAAAGTATATGTATAAGTTTCTTTCTTATAATCTTAAAATTAATGAACATTATTTGTGTATTATGTTGTATCTTAAGGCAACATCACACAGGCAGATTGTTAAATAAATTAATCACTCTTTAAATAATTGTAATATATTATTAAGTATTGCTCAAAAGAGATGGTGTAAAGCATTTTAATCATGTAAATAGAGGTTCTTTTAATGCCATATAAAACAAATTATCTTTCCATGAATATATATTATATGAAATACGTTTTACCTAAGAAAAATAACATATACAACAAAAGAGTTGTGCCATCTCTCAAAACAGATATAACTTTAAAACAAAACTATTTAATAGCGAAATGTTCTGATGCATTTAAATGTAATGTGCAATTTTAAAGCGTTAAAATGTTATAAATACCATGCTATATAAAAATAACAGAGGCATTTATTTTACAACAATAACACTTGTATTAACATTTCTATGCCCAACAAATATAAAAGAAATTACGAAAATAAATAGTTATATTAACCGGAATTACAGGTCGGCCTAACCAGGAGTTGAAGTTATTTCAAGGTCAAACTGAAAAACGCTTCTAATGAATACTCCGTGGAAATTAGCAAATTTAATTTGAAATTTATATAAACAAATCAATAATTAGATAGCAATGAATTAATAATTTGTTTCTTTCTCATCTGAGTTTCATGGTAAATTTTGAACGTGGTGTCCATTTTCCTTTAGTACAAATAACACCATATAAAAAAAAAATACATTCGTTACAATTTGGTTTTTCTTATTTTCCTTATTACTTTCTTGATTTACTTTTTAAGAACTTAATATTTTATAGATTGTTCCTGAAAACTTGCTGCTTTAATTTCCTCAGTAAACAAAATGCATGCACTAAAATCGGTTGAGTTGGCCATAGTCTCCTGCTAAATACTCCATCACTACAAATATTTACATAACTAATTCAGAAAGTAGTTCTTTACAACACAGGAGATGTGGTTTGGTCGGAATATATAAACAAGTACGGTAAAGACTCTTTCTTCCTTACGTACACTATTTTAGTTCGTACTAAGTCGAGTTATTTTATTTTGATTAGATATTGTAATTATATTGAAGACGTACGTAGACTACGCTCATAATTCCTATCGTTCAACAAACAGTTGAAGCAGGCAACAAATAGCTGAAAGAGGGGTAATCGTGGAGCAGATTTAGATAATTATTACCAACTTCCCAAAGAAATATTAGGTTAATCTAACGAAACTGTGAAAAGTTAATTCCAAATGAATAAAAAATTATATGTATGAAAAAAGGTATAAGGAGTTTTGTTCATGGAAAACACAGTTAACGAGGATATTATGTTAGCACACACGTTAGATATGATAAACTTTTTAATCTATAGTTTTACTGTTCAAACTGTATGAGTTATACTATTACAGGCATGATAATTGTTTTTCCGAAAATATTACGTTTCTCATAGTTTATTCATTTGTTGGAAGAAGTGGATTCCGGAAAATAATTATAATAACATATATTTCCATTTACCCTACTATTTTTAAGAACAGAAAGAAGTGAATTTCTACTTAATATGCATATATGTTTTTTTTTTTTTTTTCAGAAAGCATACATTCAAATATCTCTTCAATAAAGTTTTTTCTTGATCATTTTCGTAGTTTCGTAGTTTAACAGCGGCAATTGCACTTCCCACGCGGCAGCCCCGGGTTCGAGTCCCGGTTGAATTAGTTTTCCCTCAGTTCTTAAAATGAATGCCTAAGAAACTTAGGTTATAAAATCCTCTGAATTTTTTCGGCTGTGTTATTCATCATTCCATTATTTGCTACGATAGATCTTAGGACCCAGCGATTTCTCATTTTTAAAGACGAAACCTGTTTCTTGACATTTTTAAACACTTGTCAAACCCACGTTTTATGTCTGTGTCGACCCCAGAAACATACGAATATGAAACTACGCTGCATTAGCCATATTTTTCATCAAGAGAAAGCCTCAACAGTAAATGTTGTTTTTAACTTTGGTTATAACTTATACTTTATAATACCTGCACCGACCGTGTTTGTCAATAATGGTATTTTAATTGTCGAAAGCTGCCATCTCCTATTTTCACGTTAGATCAGACAATACGCGCCAAATATCTTCCGATTATTCCCGAGAGGGAGGAAAGGCGAATGAGCGAGGCAGACGGCACTTTCACCGGTAGTGTGTTCTTTATCGCGCACGTAAAGATGTAAACTCTTGGCAGGTCCGCTCTGTACTATCCAAGCGCAAGATAGTCTAGCCAGAGATGGTGAATCTGTGCAGATTCTAATTAGAATTTCGCGGCATAAATGCATATCACGTTTATGAACTTTTTGAACCCAATTCTTCTTCATGTGTATATCTTAATTTTAAAAATAAAATGATACCTTCTGAAAATCTTTTATTTAATATGTGTTATGCAAAAAATTGTGCTCTGAGATTTCTACTTTATTTTTAACATCATTATTCTGAAAGAAAATATGTCTAGTTTATTCTGAGGCAAAATTAAGAATGACATATTTCTTTCGCAATCTTATCCGTTAAAGGCGTGCATTAAAAGCAGGTGTTATTTTAAGAGATTTCAATATTTCACAAGACGCTGCGGTTGCTTTGTTTTTAGGTCCTGAATTGACAGTGTCTGTTAAGTAGACAGGGATTTATTACAGCGACTTTTTCAACCATAAAACTCATCTCTGTGTCGGGAGAGGGTAAGGTTCAGGAACTTTTACGAGCCCAGTAAAATTCCCACATAACTGTTTGTTTAAACATGTCATCTGTAGCCGACATCCACAGTTGCAAATACTACCGAGTCATAACGTTACCATAAGGGAACCCCGCGATGACGTAGGTGATGGTGGCGGTATATTCTTTGAGGAACGTGTTTAGAAATCTTGTTAGTTGTGGTGAAATCTGCCTTACTACGCGTAGGTCATTGCTAAGTAGTTCATACATTTGAATCATGGAAAATGAAAGTAATTTACTGAATGCTGCCGGTTTGTATATTTGCGATTAGAGATTATGGCCGACAGTTGAGCATTTGTCTAAAAATAATCTTTTAATTGAATTTCAGATTCCATATTTTTATGTACTAGTTGCATTTTATCTTTATAAATACAATTCACTGTTTTTAATGGTGTTTAACGCCCGTTTTTACTACTGAGGCACCACATGGACACTCTAATACATAAGTTAAATGATTAATTGGGAAATACTTTTTTTTAAAGGAAAGAAACGTTTCAGGCCTAAGTTTAGGGTACCTCCCCGCCTCTTGCCATTTATGAAGACTGAGGAAAACCTATAAAAACCTCAGTCAGGGAGGACGGTCCTGGCGGGATTCGAACCCAGACCTCCCGCTCACGAGTCTACGCCTTAACGACCTCGGCCACCTGTGGCGGTCAGGTCACTGTGTTGAGAAGTTCATTCTATTTTACACATTAGCTGGTTGGGAATTTTAATTTCCATCATACATTTTTACTAGCGGAAAAAATATTAACGTTTAGTAAAATGACAATATTCCATTTAATTTGAACATATAGATAGGTCATTTGATATTCGATAGAGCTCATTTTATCTATGAATAAGATATTTTTGTTAAGAAATTGAATTAAAGCTTGTATTTTTATGCAAATTTATTGTCATTCGTTCTGGCTACAAAGATACTCCCATAGAGTGGACAGTCCGCTACGGGTAGCAGAGACCGTTAAAGCGCTGACTCGTGAGCAGGAGGTCTGGGGTTCGAATCCCGCTAAGACCGCCCTCACTGACTGAGGTTTTTCCAGGTTTTCCTCAGTCCTCATAAGTGACAAATGCCGGGGAGGTACCCTAAACTTAGGCCTGGAACGTTTCCTTCCTTAAAAAAAAAATCCTTTCCCAATATATCATTTCACCTCGTGTATCATCAGTAATCAGTGTTCACCGCCTGTGGTGCCTCAGTAGTAAAAACGGGCGTTAAACACTACTAAAAAAAAATTAGAGTGCACAGACGCACTGAGGGGCAGTCAGTCTAATGTCAGGGCAGCCTTGAAGACACCACAAACACAGAGTGAAATGGAAAAAAAGTGAAAGGTGAATCCGTGGTAGATAAATACGAACCTGGAATATACTCTTTCTGAAAACGGACTGAGGAAAAAAAACGACGAAAAATCTATCAGATTAGTCGACTGCAGCATTTGAACCTGGGATGAACATGAGTGGGTTCAAATACCTTGGGCTCGGTCACTGCTACTTGGTTATTTCGTGATTTTCCCTGATCGCGTTATATAACAATTCAAGAAAAAGTAGGACATTGTAGAATTACCGCATTACTCTAAGTACAGAAAGTGTTTTTAATTAGGTAATATTCTTTCTTGTTTTTAAAGTTATTCTTATTAACTTAGATGTAGATGGAAAATTAATACTTCAGAAATTCTGAATTTAGCCCGAAAGTATCCACTGACAATAACCAAACGCACCAAAACTCGAGATTTCCATTCACTAGGAATTAACTCCGAGCTTATTTATGCATTTTGTGAGTTACTTTGTTTTGTCCTGTATTGTTTTCTATACCATAGATTACAGCAGTGTTAACTTATTCATTATCTGAAACATAACTTCTCTAATCCATAATAAAGTATGTACACAGTTTATCTTCAAAACTGAATTTTCAAAGAAATATAAGCGCATTTTAAAGTAAATAAATGTACTGTAATATAAACTAAAACTGAATTGCAAACACTAATTTCAAAATACTATTGAAGGTATGTTTAAAGTTCTTATTTCACGACTTCCAATGCATGCATTCTATTAGTTGGACAAATTAACATAAGCAGATAAGTAGTACATATTCCCTTCTCTCCCGCAACATTTGCCCCTATATCTGTCTCTTTCTTTGTTTATCTCTGTATTCCTCTCTTCTATCCAAACTTACAGACTTTGACAGAGCCTGTATAAGTCTTCGCTTAATTGGATCCTGTAATACAACACCAGAAATTGAAAGCAGTATTTACTGAGAGAGAGAAAAGGGGAATAAAAACAAAGAGACAAAATAAAGGGAGAAAAACATGAGGTGCAGTTGTTAAAAGGAAATTAGGAGAGAATAAGAGAATATAGAGCATGTCCAAGAAGAAAACACTTCTTGGGCGGTTAACCTTCAGTCTTACACTTGCAGGTAAATATGCAATGACCTCGCCAAGTATTCCTGAGAACTGGTTAAAAGTTTCAGGAATTGCATATTATTAATATGGATACTAACGATAACAAGATTATAAGGAATTACAATTTAAAGGTGAAATAGAATGAATTCATATTATGTAGTGTTTGATCTTATAGAATTTGTTGCAAATGAAAATTTATGTTATTCAATGATGCCAGGACTTGGGAATTTACATCACCTTTTCTGGCGATATGCCCTTAACCACGTTGTATGTGGTTAACGCTTGACCAAGTGCAGCTTCATTTTACTCGCTGTAGGCGCGTTTTTAAACTTTCGGCAGAATGAACTTCTTGGTTTTCCTCGTTACACCGTCGTTAGTAAAATCTCAGTTCGGTGTTTCTCAACCTTCTTTAATAAAGTATAATTTTACATGTTATAATCATTTCAAGTGCCATCCATATTTAAAACTACCAAGGATATCATGACGATAAAAACAATTCATGCATATACCGATAACACAAAATTATTATGTAAAAACTAACTAGTCATGCTCAAGTATATTATGTAATATAATCGTAATGATAAATATCAAATTAATGGGATGCTTGAACTTGCATTTTTGAAATAGCTTTTGAGTTTTTCTGTTTTAGTCTCAAGTCTATCTCCCCATCAGTCTAATTCTTGTATTTTTATTAAAACACTCACAAAAATCCTAATTATACAAATATGCTGCTGAAATTAAAGGAAGAACTTGAAGACGTTTCCAGTAAGCTCGGGATAGTCATATTCCACTTTAGACTAAAAATAAGGGAAGGAAATTTTGAAAATATGAAGTTCTTACAGTACACAAAATATATTTACCTATTTTAAATGCACTCTGTATAGTTTGAAGAGCACACTCTCTAATGTTATCAATGACGCCGCTGTGAATATTCGTATTAAGAGAAACGAATTAGTTAAGAAAATCTTTGCGTAGACTGTACCGAGGCTGATATGGCTGTTTGTACTGCCTGTTTGCCATTCAGTTCAAGCAACACATTCTGTGCTAACCATGACACGAACTCAAAACAAATTGGAGCAACGGAAAACAGTGCACGGCTCGGGTATAGGGTGGCCGGTAAACTCTTATTGACCATCTGTGTGCATAACAACATTGTTAGAAAAAAATATCATTACTTCAATTTAATATATCCAGAGATTAGCTCTGTTCGATTTAGGAAACATGTGAAAAGAGAATTGCATGATTTATGCCTAAAGCAGATCATTTGTATATAAAGTCAGTGCATTTTTAAAATCACATTAGTTGCAAATATCTATAATCAAGATATGAAGATATTCTGAGCTTCAAGTTGTAAAAACGGTTATTCTGCATTTGACAATTTATTATATTTTTATTCCGTTTTTTCTTCAAAAAAAACTTGTTTGCTTTCAATGTAAAAAACAGAACAATAACAACTGAGCATTTTATGACACATTTGAGACGACAGTTACGCTCTAGGAATGAATTCGTTATTTGTTATATCAACAGGATACTTGTATTTCTAATCCAAATTTATGTTTTTTTTTTTTATTTTCTTAAAATTTTCATTTTTTACAGCTACATTTTTTAACATTTATTATCATTTCGGTTTTGTATTTAAATGAGTAAATTAAGGACATATCTACGTTCATGGGTATGATTATGTTTAAACCTCTCTTCTTAGATTATATGTTTTCTAACAGAATAGGGAAAACAATTTTAATTGCGTTGAAAGTAACATTAATTATTTTGTTTCAAAGGTTTTGGAATAGTGTATGCACTAAAGGGTTTATGCACATAAGAACATTCGCAAATGGAAATAAAGACTAAAAGATTTCATACCATTATCTTTAAAATGCCTCTTGCACAATATTTCATTGGTTTTTCCTGATCAGCCAACATGCGAAGTCCACAACTTTTGCAGGATACTGCTTATTATCAGTAATCTTTTAAATTATTCACCAAAAATAAAATAAAAGTTACCAACTCTAGTTCATATTTTTTTCTTTCGCTCCAAACTTTTTAGTAAAATTACTTCAGTTGAAATAGCTTAAGAAAGAATTCAGTTCAACACACTATGATTACAGTTAATGTTAATTGCTGGCATATAGGTGCTGCATATTAAATAACTTTTTCGAAAATAGGGTATTACATACTAATATCATATTTAAAGCAAATTAGCATATACCATTAACTGAAATTATTGAGAGCACCTAGTGACGATAATGGAACCAAGAATGGGTAAATAATATAATGAGGTGACCACAAGAGAGATTTTTCACAACTATCTTCATCAATATGCAAATCAGTGATCTCAGATTATATATTATTGAAGTTTTTATAATATGTAATAATGAAACTTGCAAATGTTGTTTAAAACCTAAACAGTAGAACGTTTGCCATTTGACTGTTTACACGAAATATATAATCTGAACATTATTGACCCCGTTTTTTCCAAAACCTTTAGATAATGTGCTTTTAAATAAACTGTTGCTATTGTAACTGTTTTTCTGGTTTTTTGTAAATGTTGCTATTGTGTTAGACTGTAGTCTTTTATGTACACATATATATTAATTCAAAGTAGTTTCTATTGGTGGGTATTTCATAAATAGGGAACTAAATAAATATATATCGAAATTAGATACATAGCATGTAGAAAAAAAACCGTACTTTTGGTAGAAAACGAGTTAAACGCACCGAGCGATCATTTGCGGTCAGATACAAGTCCTTTAAAAACGGTTGAGTATTTGTGCCAAATGTGGAGAAGTTATCAAGCATTGACTTTTTGAGTCTTCCTGTTGGTAATGCTCTAATAAGTGATCAGGATCTTACAATGTCAGTTAATATTTTATATGCTTCTTTATTAATTTGAGTGATAATGTCAAAAAATTAACACTAAAACAAATTCAGTACACTTCATGACAATAAAAATTCAGAAAAACCGTTGGTATCAGTTAATGCTCTAATGATACAGATTATTGTACTTGAACTGCATCCCATTAAAGGTAGGCACCAAGGTACTCATTTCCCCTTATTTCTATTTTTGCCTATCAATGTGCTGATTTTTGGATTAGCTTTGAATTTTATTTAGGTTTCCTCTAAAATTTTACCTCATGTACTTACACGGGTTTTTCTAATTGTTGTATAAAATATTAGATGAACAGAACGTAATCTATCATCATGATGAGAATTTTTAGCTCGTACAAATTGCAAACTTTTCTGGTTAAGGTCACGGCATTATTAAACATTACATGTTTAAAATATTGGACAAAACTATTTACAGCTAAACAAACAAAAATCGCAAAATTGCTTTTATATAAAACTATTAATAATATTTTTATAAATTAACTTATTATTAACGATATTTTGAATATAGCTTATACTTTCCGATATTTAGTTTACATCAGTTTTGTAAAATGTTTAAATAATAATTAATAATTAATGAGTTTAATCGTTCAATGGCATTTCATGTATATTCTCGCACAGGAAACCACTTCATTATTTTCTCATCATTCATAAAAGCAAACTTATAGAATGTGGGATAGTATGATTTAATATTAACATAAAAAATTATTTGGCTCTTTTACCTTTTAATGTTTGTATTTCTCTTCTTCGTTCTATCAATTGCCTCTCTACTACATTTTGCAACACGCTTTAAGGCTAGGGGCCCCCAGCAAAACTCCTGTAAGAGAAATGCAATTAAAATTGTCAACATGACTAATTCTGATGGTGTTCAAGTGAGGGTTTCCAACTTTGGTAAGCATCCTATGCCAGCACCTGGGACTAGGGTGTCCTGCTATACATATATATATATACTCCGCTTCACGTACATACCTACTCCACTAACTAAACGACGCAAAGAAGAAGACGTAGGGTCGAGTTTCGTCGGCAAAGTCCAATCCAAGCTCTGGGTGTCTGGAAAGAAAACGTTTCTGAAAATTTACGCGGTGCTCTAGCCCCGGTAACAAGGAGACAATTATCGCTGCCTCTTCCTGGTCCAGATTCCGCTCTTGTTACAGAAACATCTGGCTGGCTCTCTCACTGCCACTTAGCATTCACACAACTACTTACATATGGAGCAGAAATTGTCTGCATCTCACGATATCTCCCGCAGTAACATCTTTGTACGTCTTTGTGTACTTTATTGGCCGCTCTCTGTCACGAAGGATTTGGAATTTATAGGCACGTTCGGAAGAGAAAGTACAGCAACCAATGGTGCCAATTGAATTATCCCGGAAAAGAATGGGGGGGGGGTTTGCCTCTGTGTCTTCTTATTACTGTAGAAAGCTGAGCATAGCGGCACAACTTCTGTTTATTATTATTATTATTATTATTATTATTATTGCTTGTCTTATTCACAAACAATTCTTGGTATTTTCTGCTATCGCTTCATTCTATAAAAATATATATTTTAAACATGTTTTTTGTAACTGTCTGAATTGAATCATAAGCTAAGGGGTATGAGTGAAGAAAGTTAATAACTACAGTGATAGAGATAGTTTTATTTGGTTATTTATTTATAATTTCCTCTAAAGATCGTTTATTACCAATAATTTGTTGCTGTCGTAACTGCATTTTTTATATTCTAAATAGCCTTTGCTCCAATAATACCGAGGGTGCCAAAAAATTGTATACACACTTTCACAGTAGATATCCATTTTAAATATATTTCAAGGTTAGACCGAAAAACAACAGTAACGTGTAGCGTGACCGGTAAATCAACAATGAACAATTGAAGCCAAGATTATCGTATGATGTTCTGTAAACAGATGTGACTCACATTGCGTTATGCTAGCGTTGCTACAACAAAATATAGCCAAGAGTATCGCTTGAAGAGCGGAAAGCAATTTTGAAGTGGTATTGGAAAACCGAAAAGTTGTTGAAGTTCAAAGACAATAGGATGAAGAGGTTTTCACCGCGTTCTCCGGATCTAACTCCATTGTACTTCTACCTATGGGGAATTCTTACGGATGTTGTGTACCGTAGAAAACCACCTACACTGGCTGAACTTCGGGAAGAAATTGAAACGGAATGTGCTGCAATCGCTGATGACACTTTCGCAAAGGTTGCTCAATCAGTAGTTCAACGTACTCAGAAGTGTACCGACGCTGATGGTACGCATTTTAACCAACTTGTAACTGTAAAAGTCTAAGGTAATTAGTGCTCATCATTTTCTGTATGTGTGAATTCAGTTTTGTTGGTTTTTTTCTTTGCTTGAAGTGTGTATACATTTTTTGGCACCCTCTGTATTTTAGAATTTAATTTGCATATATGAACTGGTTTGTTTACATTACTTTTAATTGTTCATTTGATATGATAGTAGTAATGAATTCATCTTTGTCCAGGTTACAATACGAAATGAAACTTGAAATCTGTGATCAGCACACAGGAATGAATGAATAGTGTTTAATGTCCGTTTTTGACACAGAGGCACCACAGGCGATGGACACTAATGATACATGATATGAAATGATATATAGCGAAAGGATTTATTTTTAAGGAAGGAATCGTTCCAGGCCTAAGTTCAGGGTACCTCCCCGGCATTTGCCATTATTGAGGATTGAGGAAAAGCTGAAAAAAAAAAAAAAAAAACTCAGTCAGGGAGAATTATCCTGGAGGGATTCGAAACCCGGATCTCACGCTCACAAATCCGCGCCTTAACGACCTCGGCCACCCGTGGCGGTATCACCACAGCGGCATTTAGGTATTCATTCATCAGGTACTTTCCTAATATCCGTATTATTATGCTGATACAGAAGACACGCTTATAGAAATATTAATACCAGTTTGTCAGTCCTCCAAAATTACCTTATGGTCACAGAAACAGATTTTCCAACATGGTTCTGTTCTTCCTCTGTTATATTTCACAACCCAGCCTTAATTCTATGTTTGAGCTACGAACCGCCTGAAACGAGGAAATGCAGGCGCTGCGCATAAAGTTAGTATTCTATGAAAGCATATAATGATACTCTGTTTAAAACTAATACAATAATAACCACTAAGTTATATTATTAAAGATGTTGAATGTTAAAACGCTCAACAATGGCATCTACAAAGGAAATTTCTGTATTTCATCTAACTTTACTCCCGTGAGAACAAGGCGGTATGGATCACGTTTCTTGTCATTGACAAGTCCTGTCTCTCTTAACTTTTTAACAAGTTGGCGAAGAGTTTCTCTATCTGGAACGCGATTATCAGGACAGTTTTTTGTGAATCTCCTTATCACTTCTCTGCAAACATTTGTTTTTACATATGTATGATATATAAAAACATATTCTTCAATATTATGTTTGTCTAGTGACATAACTAACAAAGAACAATTAGCATACAATTTACACATGATGAAAGCACCAGTAACACACGAATGCACAACCAATCGCTGACAAAGTCCCCTTTAAACCACCTATAAGCTGCTACCTATGCGGTTTTGGCGACAGCTTCCGCGCTCTGCCGGCTCAAACAACCTCACTGTATAATGAAATTTTTTAATGTATCCATCGTACTCGCGGAACAAACAGTCCAATAGCTATTTTATCCCTAAGATTAGTTTAAAAATTGGATTTTTATCTGGCATGCTTATTTTGAAAATGCACAATATAAAGCAGGGCTCTACTTTGAGCGCCAAATTGAATATTAAAAAATTGCAATAGCAAAACATAGCATGACTGTTAGTTTGAGTCACTAATTATGTAAACTAATTCTAATTTTTAAGTAATAAGTTCCATGTAGATTGCATGCTCACCTTATCCATACTTCAACTACCACGTAATCCTCCGTGAAGGAAAAAGATAATAATCTGGTACCACTGCATGAGTTGGCTCTACTGCTAGCACATTCGGGTACAGAATTACATCTCAGTAAGCAACATTCATGCAGTTCAGTGGGTGGTTTTTCCAAATTATTTTAATTTTGCTGTCTGTTTTGCTTTCAGGATTTTAGATTATGGACGTTATGTGAGGGTACAATAATACGTACAAAAATGAAGATATCAGGAGGAGAATAGAAATTCCAAGACTGAGAAACTAAGTTTTTTTAACAACAGCAAAAGCCATGTTCTTTTTGTGTCAATAATAACAACAGTTCTGTTTAAAACGAGCAATAACTCAAAGCATCATTTTCAAACTTACTCGACTGGTATATTGGTATTGCATTATGCCCAAAATCTTTCTTGTCCTCTGGTGTTTTGCATACGATGTACACAGCTACGCCGTTACAAACTTAGTTGCCGCGTGTGAAACTTACAGATGAGTAAAAACTGCGTGTCTTGCTGCATGTAGAACTTGAAACTGAGTAATGCGTAGTGAGAATTGAGGAATTGAGAAATCTCTAGCCGCATGTAGATATTATAACTGCGTGCCTCAGCAATGTCGAACTTATAATTGCCTGCCTAACTGAGTCGAACCGAATGCACCATTCGAGCAAGTTTGTGTTTGTAAAAATGAAGATAAACTGAAATACTAATTTACTGTCTGAAGTCTTCATGTAGAACAAAGAAACCAAATACAATGTACGTATTTATTTTTCCAACTTTAACAAAATAAAAAATGAAACTTTGTATTGAATTTTATATTTAATAACTAATTATCTAGCGTTCTCAAAAATAATATAGATTTTCATTTAAAATTTCAGACACATTTTTCGTTTACCGAAAATCACACACAGTGCAATTTCTTTCACTAATTGCCGATTTATTTATAATATAAAGAGAAGAAAATAGAAGGACTAGCAAAGAGTGAATTATCGAGTAACATTTTTCTGCTAAAAGTATGCATTATTCAATAAATCTATATGCAATGTTCAGTTATGTTATTGTTTATTTTGATTATATAAAATGGTTGTGTGATGCAGTATATGCAACACAAGCATAGGGTTTTCATTTTGCTTTTCCCGCACGCGAATCTGGCCCATAGCTGGCAGGTTACAGCTGCGCACACTGACAGCCAAAGATGCGTATTGCCGCTGATAAGGCCGGTTAGACCCGAAACAGGAAGGAATTACTTCGTTATTGAATTTCATTTCATTGTTTGCCATAGTTCAAAGATTTAGTACAAAACAATGCTTTTTATCTAACCCTTTACAAAATGAATCAGCTATGAGAGTCGTATAGAATTTCAAGAATGTTTTCCGAGGATCCATTCATATAATAGATCTACATTACGTAAAATGTGCTTAAATACAAAACAACAGGATGAGCGTTAGACAAGGAAACAAAACGCTGGTATCGCGTGTTGACAGATGGAAAACTGGATGATATCACTTCATTAGAACACCGTACGTCAGCACATTATATTACAGATCGCTCAAATTCATCACTACAATGAAGTGCATGCTTTAAACTCACCTACTCGAGAAGGAGAATTTACCGCCACGAGTGGCCGAGGTCGTTAAGGCACAGACTCGTGAGCGGAAGGTCTGGGGTTCGATCCGCCGGGATCGTCCTCCCTGATTGAGGTTTTTTGCAGGTTTTCCCCAGTCCTCATAAATGGCAAATACCGGGGATATACCCTAAACTTAGACCTGGAACGTTTCCTTCTTTAAAAAAATCCTTTCCCAATATATCATTTCATCTCATGTATCATCAGTGACCACCGCCTGTGGTGTGCCAGTAGTAAAAACGGGCGTTGGACAAAAGTCGTTCAAAAGGAGAAGTTTCATTTTCGGTGAAAAAGTTAATCATGTTTTCAGTACTTTAGCGATCGAGCCCCAGGCTGCATGTGGGCAGTTATGATGTGTGCCGGGCCCACTTGCGGATTAAAAAAACAAACAAAAAAAAAACCGAAAGCTCGATACATCGGGATAGCTACAAAACTTTTTGAAAATATAAATATATGAAAACGTATTAATGTCAAAAATATTTGAAACATTTTTTATTCTGTTATCTTCCTTACGTTTCAGCAAGAATGACAAAAGCTATACAAAGAAAAAGAATTTTGTAAACAGCAGAATTTCCGACAATTGTAAGAACACCAGAATAGACAAAGGAATGAGAGCGAAATGGAGAAAGAAGGAGAAAATGAAAAATGTTGAAAAAATCACTTAGAGCCATGTACAAAAAAAACAAACATAAAATTCTGTATCCATTTTTCTAAATTTTCTCTTCCCGAATATGCACATATGTAATTCAATATATTCGTTTTATTACAGAAACAAATAAAGGTATAAATAATCAAAAAATGAGAGAAAACTTTTAATGTGTAAAAAATTTAATCGCAGTAGACATATGCTATATAAACACTACAGTCTCCTATCTCAACTCTTCCAAACATTTTCGAGTCTTTCCATGGACAGGAAAAAATGAACGAAAACTTAAATCGAGCCATTGTGTATTTATGTTTAAATTTTGAATTCGGCGCCATTTGCTCAGAAGTCATAGTTTGGTTTGCACTCCTTTAAGCGTTCGTAGATTTGTTTTGTTTCAGTGGCACCACTGCCCCTCAGCTTAGTCGTTCGTGGGTATAGAACGGTTCGTCAGCTGATTTCTCGTGTCGTTAAATGCGTGTTTATATCGGTTTATTTCTCTTTAGTTTTAACCGTGTTTGAGTTTACAAACTATTTCACAAGCTAAGCTATGACTGTAGAGTGTAGAATGAAGTGCATGTTTATGGTTTCGTGCGTTTTAGTTTTATTGGGCGTACTGGAAGTAGAACAAAGGCATGTATCATGTCGGAAAATATGACGGTACGTATGTGTTATATGTTGTGGAAGAGTTGAAGTAGTGATATAGTATCAGCAGCATAAAATGCATGAATAACTATCAGCGTATACATTACACAGAATTGAATTCTATAAAAGTATAGTGTAGTTACAAGGTTCACAAATTAAAGAAATCAGAAACAAGAAAATGAAAAGAGTTAACGAAATCAAACGACTTAAATATGTGGATATATAAAAACGTTACGTTACCTAGACATCTGTTAAAACATTTAGTATTTCAGCAGTTTTCTTGTAGTGCATACCAAACGTATTATTCATCAAGTATTCCACTCGCGCATATGAACGGTGCTATAAACGTTTTCGTCGGGCTAAACCGGTGGAATTGCTTCAGTGAAATTTGTCCTACCAATTAATTGATAAAATAAAACTTGCCCTAAAATTTGAAATGTAAATTTTAAAAATGCAGTTACACTACGTGATTTTTAACAATGCTATTTTAAATAATATATGGTAATACTTTAAGAGTAAAATGTATCCACATTATTGAATATTTATATTGAACCCATTATTGCTTTGAAGATTCAAACTTTGCTTGCATGTTGAGTTTGGATAAGTGGTAGAAAGGTGCATATTAGGAGACAATTACTTGCAAGTTATTGGGTGTTCCCGTTTATTCACGAAGAATTACATAGAAACCCACGTCATGTAATTTAACCCAAGTGACATTTAGCTGTTGATATTTTTTGTAACACTTAAAAGTTCCCTTCTGGTCGAGGTCAGGCAATTTTTTTGTTTCCAGAACTGGTTCTGTGCGTTTTAATGTATGTTAAAACTCCTGTATGTGCTGCTAATTGTATCTAACATGTCTATTGATTTCAATTGTAAGTTTTTTAAAAAGGGAACGGAGGAAAAAGAATGCATTGTAATGTACATAACTTTACTTTTAAAAACAAATCATATTCTTATCAATGCTTTCCGATTTAATCCAAACTGTTAATCAAAGTTTTAAATTTTACTTTAATAATATGTTGCAATAGAAGTAATTTTAGAAAGTTAATTTTCAATACAATTTTGAATAATATGAAACCATTTAAGTAGCTACAGTTCAATGGATAAATTGTAAAACATTGCTATCGAAAAAGCAGAAAAAATTCCTAATATTATGTTGTATTTCATTGTCGCTAAACGTTATGCATAAAATTTGGTTTTTGGTTGCTTAGTTCCGACGTTTTTGGTTGTAAAAAATGTCTTTACACTGGGGGAGTTTTCCTTCGCGGGACCGCTTCTGTTGCAGTTTGCCCCAATTGACCGAGCTCTACATTTCTCGTCTCTTTCCCACACTTGAAGGTCTGCCGAGGAGGTCATGTACGAGTTTAACTCTAGGAACGTGCGACGTATTCTTATGTAGTGTTGTGTTATGTATTCATTCAGTGTATTAATTAAGCTAAGAAGACTCAATTCAGATATTCTATTCACAAAGAGTATTTATTTATGATTCATATGAGCGTACAGATTTAGCGCATGATATACGGAGATTGCATATTCAATTTCCAAGTCTAAGTTCGATTCACCAAGTTTCGTGAAACTGGATGTTCTTTTGATAAATTACGTTCCCCTAAAAATCACTTCCTTGTCTTTCTCAGCAAAAGGGAATGTTCTATTTCTCTGTTCGAACAGCCACAAAGCTATTGAAGTTAAAAATCCTATACATTTATTATAGTGCAAGAAATTAATTCGGGTGACCTAGCATCCATGAGCACATTTAGTGATTGCATTTTGAACAGGAGAAATTGACTTAATCTACTTTTCTTTGCGGGCGAATCTTGATTCCACCTAAGTGGGTATTTTAATTCACAAAACAGCACATAGTGGACTTAAGAAAAACCTAATCTGCTTCACGAGGAACCCCTGCATGGACAAGATAGGAGAGTGGTGCGTCATTAGCGGCGAGAGAATAATATGTTCTATTTTTTTAAGAAACAATTAATAGTAATAGATATGTGCAGACTATTTTGGAAACCTTTTTACACGAGTGAGTTTTTGGGGAACTAAATGGGCAAATATATCTATTGAATGGTTTATTCATCCAAATATTCGAATAATTAATAATAAAATATCAAAATAACAAAAAATAATATTATATACGATTTTAAATTAGGAATTCTGCAACGACACACAAACGCATTTCTCCTTGTACGCAATTATTAAATATTCGACAATAGGGTCATCACTAATAAATGGCCCCTCGGTTCCTCGATTTAACTTCCTGAGACATTTATCTCTAGAGGGTTAAAGAAAAAGGAGTACAAGACAAATGCACACACATTAGATGACCTGAAAAATAACATTGTAAATTTATTTCTCTTTTTCTCCGAGAGAACAGCTAAGAGGAAATGGTTAATAACATAAGCCAATGCCAGAAATGTATGAAAAACAAAGGGAAGCAGTTCCAGCATCTTCTTGCTTGAAATGAGTAAAAATGTACCTTTTGAGTATTTAAAGTCTTGGTAATAACTTGGCGACTTTTCGATTCCCGTTCACTGCGGTACCAACTTGAACCGACCGGCCGTTAAGCGTAGAGTTGTCCCGCAAAGGAAAAATCACCTTTATTTCTTAAATAGCTAGATTTTTTTCTCTGCATGTTGGATTTTTATCATGTTAACAGTTGGGATTTTCTGCTATAGTGTTCTGATTAATGCAATACATGCAATTAAACGTAATCTAGTAATTTAAGTTAGGGAACGTCATAATTGTTTAGCATTTTGTCTGAATAAAAAGAAAGGTTAAAATAAATCCCAAGAGATTTTGGGTTTAACTTTTTAATTACGATACGCAACAAAAGCAATTGTACTGTTAAGTTATTTTGAGATTTTTAAGTACTTTGACTTATGTTACATAATAACTGCTACATTTGTTTTGTATACATATTGCACATAACTGTTGTGCATTGTTTTTACAGCATTTTCATTGTATTTAATTACAGCGCTTAACAGTATTTGTTTTCTTTGTTTTACGGATGAAATTATTATATATAATGTTGTATTTAACATGTTCCGTATCCTACGAGTTTATTCTAATTACGGGATCTACGGAACTGCAACTAAATAAAATCCAATCACTTCCTTATATACCTAAAGTCTTTTCTTTGCAATTTCATGGTGTTGACAACCGATACTCCCTAATTTTTATGTGTAACTACGCACACCTCACACGTGTTTGATGTTGTACATCTTAAGTGTGCTTTATTTGTCATCTACTAATATTAATGCCTTTATTTTGTATAGGAGCTATAACGTGTGTCATCATTATTCTCGTGCCCTGTCTTGTATTTTGACACCCCATCAGGGTGTCTCTGTGTACCAACTTCAGTGATCCCTTCACGATTTTTCAAAATTGCCAACCGTTATATAATTGTACTATATTCAATACAGTGCAATGGTAATGGACGTTTGGAAATAGGCATTTAAAAGTATCGTTAGGCCCGCTAATAGCGTAAACTTAGCTAGGAGTTGCACTTTAAGATTGTTATAGATCACTATCTTTAGGTTAGGTTTAAGTTTCACGAGGACCCTTGTAAGAATGAATATTCACTTACTTTAGGTGAGATATACGCTTAAGTTTAGTTCAAATATATTGCCATAATTCAGCCTTATTCTTTACCCCTGCAACGTGCCAAGACATCTGGTGCGTTTCTTGCTGTTGGTAACTGTGACGTCATGTCGTACACACAATTTTCTCTTTCTTCCGAAATATGCTATAACTTTCTCGCTATTTCTGGGATTGGCAGGTGGGTTACTAGCTTTCAGCGCACATACTTCCTCTTCTAATGGCTAATGCTATAGGTTTATGTAAGTTCCGCGGCCTTTATTTAAGTTCCATACCATTTTCAATAATTGAGTGTTTATGTACGTTTTAAGTTTTATAGACTAATTATAGTTTTGGAGCAATAAATACTACTTTAGCAATATTCAAAATTTAGAAATAATTCCATTACATGTACTTTTTCATGTAACACGCTAATAAATTTTTTTAGCCTTTATATCAGAGTACAGACTTTTGTTTATCTGAAATTGTATTCGTTCATTTATTACGGTCAACGGCGATTTTGTAGTGTATTAAACAATGTAAAACACCTTTAAAAGATACAAAAATCAGAAACACAGGAATACAAATCTAAACATCTGCACCGTTTGACTGTTTTTACACGGTCTTCTCTTGTTACCAGGTGCTCCAGGTGAACATAACCTTAGCAGGGAAAATATTAACTGAGTGTTATTACGTCACGCACTTCAGATGGTTGAAACTGTGAAGAAAGCTGTAAAATTCAATATTTAGACCTTTAAACTATCATGGCAGTGTTTCTGAGAAAATATTTCCAATGAGAAGCCATGATTTCCATATAAATGGATTGGACAGGTTTTTACCTTTGCTGTAACTTAATCTTAGATTCCATTGCGAAGTCACTTGCCAAGTTAAAGGCTATACCATGCTACGAATACCGTGCTTTTCCGATTTTGGTTCTGAGTCATATATTACACATATTATTCATTTTACATAAAAGATCGCCCTGTACGTGGAGTACATTGGCATAGGATATAAATGTTATAGATTTGATCTACTGTAGTTTGCTATTTAAGATAGTTTCTGTACTTTTCCTACAATAAAGATCATGTTTATTAAGTTTAATAGAAGTATTAATTACGCTAAAATTAATTTTGTTTTACCTTGCATTACTAATCACTAAGAAATAATCTTTTGTTTTTAAATTACCATATTTGGGGACGTGACTATGTATTTGTGTATTTTATCCAATCAAAACATTATAGAGTATGGTTTAGTGTACAGATATAATTCAGCATTGGGAATTGGCTTATTTACAATGCTGTGTCAAGCAGTAAATTAGAAGGAAACTAATGCGCACTTGGTTAATTGTTTTTTTTTTTTTAATCTGGGTTAGTATGTTTTATAATTCTTGTTGCTCATATATTTATAAATTAAGAACAGAAAGAGGTTTAGCTTTTCTAAAATTAAAAAAAAAAAAAAAAAAAAAATAGAACGGTTCATTTCTTTATAATATTAACTTTTGTTCCTTCTTATATACCTTCATACCTTTAGGCGGTGTTCATTTATAATAAAATTGTAACAATCCATAGTTAGAGCATTTTCAAATATGAACAAAGTTTAATGCAGTGTACTTTAACCACAGGGGTGAGTGCTTAGATTTCAGGTTTTGGCAATACATACATATATATCAATGAATGTTTTAAGGTTGCAATAGAAACGGTGTATTCCAGATTCCAGATCTATATGTTACCAGCTAACCTGCTCAGGGTTAATGTCTGAAGTTTGTGTTTGATCACTGCTGTTAACTAACGCGATTGTTTTGTTTTGTTTTTTTTTCCACTTAGTCACAAAGGAAAATAATTGATTAATTGTTTCAGTAATTTAAACTTTCATAAAATGTTGTTAAAACGAAAAATAAAAAAAAAAAAAAAAAAAAAAATTAAGGAAAATTGCAGTAATATATATATCTTGATTTGGCTTTTAAAACGTGGAATTTGAATGTTATAAAGAAAGATGAATCACTTTAAAACGTATTGCTTAAACAAATTTAATAAAGAATAACTCGTATTTTTAATAAATTAATTTATGTTACACTTCAAATAGTGGAACCCGCTTCTCTCTCTCTTCCTCTCCTTCCCTCTCCCTGTTTAAGATATAGAAAAAATTATTCTATGTACTTATTGCTTGTTTTCTGTTTAACATTAAGTATTTAATGACATAAAGAATAAGAATTTTCGTAATCTTATTTAATACTTTCCGAAATATAGATTGGGTTTCATAGCATTTGAATCTCAGCAATGCATGAAACAGTAAATAAATTGATATAGTATAACTATTAGCTGAAAATACTTCATAAA
This sequence comes from Metallyticus violacea, assembly GCA_030762175.1. Taxonomy (NCBI): domain Eukaryota; kingdom Metazoa; phylum Arthropoda; class Insecta; order Mantodea; family Metallyticidae; genus Metallyticus; species Metallyticus violacea. The sequence continues at coordinate 55,925,908 of CM060843.1, read as the reverse complement.
TTATACGTGATCTCTGATTTTCAGATGCAATTAAATCTCCTTACATGTTCAGGGAAACCAGTTTCTTCCCCGGATTATGCGCTATGTACTTTATAGAATTTTTCTATTTTTTGCCCATAAAAAGTGGTCCAATTACTTTTTAAGCTGACTTTATGAATGTTTGCAAATGACGACTTTTAAAACTAGTTTTTCATTTAGTAAAATAGTTGCAGTTGTCGGAGCATTTCACCTGTAGCGGCAGAGTAAAACTTAAATGTTGTCGAGTACATAATTATGAGAGCTGGCTGCTACCAGTAAATGAAGGAGAAAGTATACTTTTAAAGATCCCTTGAAAGCTGTACTCTCTTTATACGGGAGTTCTCCAGAAATGAGAGTAACATGTTTTGTTCATAAGGCAACAGAAGCATTTTACATAAGAAGTAGTAATTAAATAAAATAATGAAAGTGGACACGGGTCTCGAGAGAGCTAGTAGGTAGCTTTTAAATAATTATGCAAATTATGTAAATCTTGCTTCATAGAAATACATAATAGAATTAAACTAATAACTACATAAAATAGAATACAGTAATTTCAGCGATTGATGAAAACACAACGAAAGAAACTAAATGCCTGCTGCCTTTTTGAAGAAAGAAGAAAGATCTGTTTTAAACTAACATTCTCTGTTTCATCCTCTATTTTAAGCTAAAGATCTTTTCCGGCTTAATCATTCAGATATATGTTATTATAGTTGCATATGAACAACCTGTATGAAATTGGGCACTAAGGACCTTATCTAATTAACACTGAAAGTTATTTTTAAAGAGGCAAATGGTTGCGTCTGTGTTTGGTTCACAAACGCTGAGTTCAGCAACTCATAACTGTATTTCCACGAACAGGCAGCACCAAGCCTGCCTGGTATATGGTTTCTGCTTAGCTGTCAAAGTATGCTGCTGGTGTTGCTGTTATTATGCCACTGGAGATCATTACAAAAGTGTAACCTTGCAAAGAAGAGGCATGCAAACTAATTTCCATACAGCTGCACTCTTCACACAATAAAAAAGAGACTCTAACCATTCGGAACAGAACATGTCCAACTTCTGGGCTTTAATGAGAAAGCACAGACTGTTGTCTCACCGCATCATGTTCCTTGGTGGTTATTGGTCATAAAAAAGCTTATGTCTTTATCTTACCAGTGAATGTAACGGGGAAAATTCAATTATTAAATAATTGTTCGGAATGATAGTTAAAGCACACTCAACACTTAACATTGAAAAACAATTACGTATAACATTGGATGCGGCAAGAAGCAGGACAAAAAAGGGAAATTGTTATAACAGTACTTCTTAGGCTTTCACGGCCGGTGTTATAGTTAAAACATACTGGGCTGTTTTGCCGTGGTCCATGGTCTACATTACTAACATAGCTTTCACCAACTACTTCGGTTGGCATCTTCAGTGGAAGATGAACAATACCTAACTGTTAATAAGACGGCAGAATTGATCGGTCCCTGTCTGGCTTTAGAGGGCGATCGATATTATATGTGCGGCGGAAGTAGATGGGGAGGATTTAGGGGTGATAGTTGTTTGTTTTTAAGAACGGGTTTCCACGTGCTACTTAGGTGGTATCTCCATCTCTATTAAAGATGTATGGATGCTGTTGTATTTCCAATGCTTCCCTCATAGCTAGATTGAAAAAGCCTTGCGTTTTTGCATCCCCTTCTGTTTTATTAAAGTATTGGCATTCATTTATTGCATGTTCTGCTACTGCAGGTCGTTCGGGTTGATATAAGGCGTAGATGTTGCTGGTGTTCCTCCAATCGTTTTTTAATCGATCTTCCTGTCATGCTTATGTAAACTTTGCCACATTCACATGGTATTTTATAAATTCCCTTAGTGTCTAGAGGATACCCAGGGTCTTTTGCATTATTAAGCATTTGCCCTAATTTAACTCTTGGTGTGAAGATAGATTATATGTTTTTTTCCTTTAATATACGTGCTATACGCACAGTAATGTCTTCTATGTACGTCAGAACACCTTGAATTTTTTGTTTGAATATGTGCTAGATTTTGATTTGATTATGCTGATTTAAACTAATTTTAAAATTACAAAAAATGTAGTCTTAAACCGCCTGAAGACTTTGAGCTTGGATCCTTTTAAATTGCTTATTATACCAGTGTTAATCATATCAATTGCAATTTTATTTATTATACCTTTTAATAACTTTAAAATTCAAAGAATAAGTGTCCGGCGACTTTATAAAGTGTATTAAAGTGTGAAAAAAGCTCTTTTTTTATAAAATTTATAGTTAGAAATATGAAACTTTGTAAACTGCAAAAAATAATAAATAAATGGTAAAGTCTTTTATAAAATTACCGTTAATAGAATGATAATAGTTCCAATAGTGCAAAGATTCTTGAATTCTTCAAACCTGAAGCTTATTGATACTAAAACAGTTTTAATTTACATTTTGGAAGCTCGTTCATATTTTACCATAGTTCATACTTACAGCCTACTCGGTCATAATAGAATCATCTTGCGGAGTCGCCTAACTTGGCCTTTGATGATGGGGTAGTAGCTAGTTTCATTAACGCTATGTGTTTCACGCACACTAGCTTGATTGTTGTAAATATCGAATTAATTGACAAAAACTTAAGCGGAAATATATTTTAGCTTGGCTCAGAGAACTGCTGTTTCAAGAATGCACCACAATACAACGAAGTATCATCTGTTTAAAAGGCCCAAGCTCTGAGTACAACACAGATATTCAAACAGCGAAAAATAAGTATATAATGCAAGTAGCTTCTATGCAGCTGAAATACCTGAACGTTTGACTTTGCTTATCAGAACTGCCACTGAGTCTATTAAGTTACATTGCCGAGACTTACTGAAATCTGTATGAGAACTTTTTTTATTCTGTATGAAACAACTTAATGCTATTGTGTGGTTCAGAAATTAATGATAGTTTGGTATGTTATTACTTTTAAAATGTAAGCTATTAATGTAATATACATATTCCTTTAACTTATATTTGTATTTTGAATCTTATATTTGACTTACTCTATTAGTGTTATTGTTGAAAATTAGATAACGTTTTGTTATGCTAAGCATCTTATAATTATATTGGGAAGCAAGGATTTATACATTTTTCTTCCGTGGGTTTAAACTAGGACATACTGCTATGCTTGAAACGTTATGGAAGTATGGAGAGAAGAAAACACTTCCAAACATATATTTCTCAGTTGATTCTAAAAGTTTCAAAATACAGAATCCAACAATGAAATAGTAAAATAGTTAGTTGATCGACCTCAAGAAAATTGTTGAAATAAAAACACGACTAACTACTCAACAATTTGCTAAGAATCTCGACCAAAATAGGAAAAATAAATGGATCCCACCTGAATTAAACGAGAATAAAAGTATCGAAAGTTTAAACTACGTTTTTTACATAACAAAAACAACCCCTTTTTGGATCATATTTTGATCTATTATGGAAATGAATTCTCTGCGACAATCGTAAACAACCGGCACGTTGGCTAAATCTGGACGAAGCAACGAAACACTTCGAAATCCAAAATTACATCAGAAGATTCTAGCGACTGTATAGATTCATTTAATACGCTGCAGTCTTCTGCATAGTGGTGAACCAATTACATCGGAGAAGTTTTGTCAAGAAATTTACAAATTAGGAGCTGCAAGAAGCACTAGTCAATAGACAAGGGCTTATTCTTATTTACTGCAATGCCTGGCCAACATTTTGCAAAGAAGAGTCCAAAAGCTGACTAACTGAGCTATGAAACTTGACCTCGTCCAGTCTTTCACTTGTTTAGGCTACGGGATAATTTCTTAAAGAATAAAGGGAAGAAGAGACGTACATTTATAAATTCCATCATCTATTAAAGACTTCATTTTTATCGAAAGGTCATGGATAAGTCAGTTTTAAAGTTTAATTTACAGACTTATTTTTATTAATGTTCCTTCAATAACAGCAATAAATCATATCACTCCATGGCCAAGAGCTTTTAGTTGTATTAAATATAATATTAAAGCTTCCAAATTCGTGCTCTAACTTGAATGATAATAAATATATTATTTGCATTTTGCAAATAATATAGCGTTAGTGTGTTAATCATGAGCGGCTTGGAATGCCAAAGTTAATTAATCAGGGGCTTTTTCTACCATAAGGCTACTTTAATAATTACGCCCGCATCAACTAAAATGTTAAGTAATGGCCTTTCAGTTGCAAACATTAATACATGTTTAATTATAATGCATCATGGATACCAGCAGAACATTTATTTTAACCAAGTATATTATTATTATTATTATTATTATTATTATTATTATTATTATTATTATTATTATTAGCTTTACAGTGTGCAAGCTATTGACAGGACCAAAGAATTTTGAACGGATTGTGTGATTTAATATGAGACCGCTAAATTCATGCCAAAATGTGAAATGCTGTTACTTTAGGTAGGCGCTTAATAAGCCCAAATTCCTGCTACAGAAACTAACAAGTTAGGCCATCTTTTATGGGTTCTTCATTCGGGTAGTGTATTAAGCGCGGGATAAAGGTGTGTGCGGAGAGGGGAAGGGGGTTTGCTGTTCCTTATTACAATGCATCTTCGTGCTCTGAAGTTATGATGAGGGCCAAGTGCCACAGTACAGTCCTGGATAAAACCTGTAGAACCAAACTCCAAGATTTTCATGCAGAAAGAACGGGTAAAAGTTATTTAATTGATATATTCAGAATTATCTTATTTTATTCATTATTTCAACTTCTCGCTAACTCCCCGGATCAAACGTGGAAAGTGGAGCAACTTAACAAAAATAATAAATAATACTTTAGAAGTAGAGAGTGTTATTGTGATACAAAAAAATGCAGTTGTGACGTGGTTTATACAATACTGCTTTCAATATGACTGGAAATCTAACTTTGTGAGTACCATTCAGTTTGTACCGAATCTTGTTCTGTTAATACAAACTATAAATATAATAAGTTAAAACATTTACTCGCTCATATTAATAAAGTAGATGTTAAAACTGTTTATTTCTGTGACAAATACTCTTTGATTAAGGTATTACGCATCAATTTCCCATTGAAAACAGAAAAGATGTTTTACGAATATTATTTTTCATTGTACACATGAATTAGTGTTGAAGTCTTTATCTTTATTTTTCCGAATAACAGTCACAGGCGGTTAGGCCAAGGCTGATAATTCTTAAATTCTACCTTTGAAAACTGCATGGTATTTTTTCATAAATAGTCGACTTAGTGTTGTTGCAGAATCATGGGAAAAAGTTCATTCCTCGTCACCAAGGGACAAAAAAGGGGTGGAGGGAAACAAAATCATATCCCGTATCTGTAGTTATTAACAATTTGTTGCAGGAAAATGCAGCATGTTACATGGTTAGCATTTACACATATACTTGTACACATATAAAAGATTATAAGGAGAATGAATGTGCACAAAACTCGCATAAATTGGGGTAGTATTGTAGCTGTCAATAACGCATTGCCAAGATGGAGTGAGTTGCTGGTTTGCGGAGGTAATATAATTTGATCTCCCTGAATTTGTATGAATGTTGCTGCTTATCCTCAACAATGTTAAATTAATTAATTATTCCATGCACAGGAAATAATTAGAATATTTTTCTTATAGGAAAAGGCTAATAAAGTTAAGTTTAAACCAGCTGGCTTAGAAAATGTGATCTTATAGGATTTTTAGGAATTATGAATAAAATTTCTTCATTGCTATGAACTGCAATTTAAGTTGTAAATATACAAATTCGGCTTATAGTATTTGTAACACTACGTATTTTTAATTATTTTCTGAGACTACCAAAAAATGTGATATATATATATATATATATATAATGCCAAGTAAACTAGAACTCTGTATGTACACCTTAAGAAAGGTCCAACCTCTGAAGTCCGATTATGTCAAATCCGCTTCGGCACAGAGACTTGTTCACATACGAAAACCACCAACCATTTTATGTTCAATAAACTATAGTTGCGTTATAGGCTTTCAATAAAAAGTATTTTGTTCACATAAAATTATTTCAATGGTGTGTATGGCGTAAATTCGAGAACATTAATTTTTTCTTGTTAACTCCTAGACTAATATGTGTAGTATGATAGATAAGCTTTGATGGTTAACTAGTATGTGTGCTTGGGAATGTTGAACCAATTCGGGAAGGGGACAATTGTTTTTTTGTTTTTTTTTTCCTTATAGTGATAGGTAGTGTTCAATATTTCTGGATTAAAGTTTAAAAAATTCCAATATTTTAAAAGAACTTATTGATATCACTGATTGATTTGGGTACCAAATGTTCCCTACTATAAATAAGAGCGTTAAGAATGGAACGCTAAAGGAAACAAAAAATTTAATATGTTGTCATTTCATATTAACTTGCATTAGATCAGTAGAAACAAATGCAAAATAATTCAGATGGAGGTGGAACATGCAAAAGTGCCTTCTTTATAGGAAGAAACTTTCAAGAAGTGCTCAAAAATTTATGCTGTTTTAAATAGGACTGAAAAGGCTGATGATTCAATTTCTTTTCTTAAGCAAATCAAAATTTTTAATGTGTATTGAATTGCAGCCAAAACAAATTATTTTATGAAGAATTGGGGCATCAAATCCCTAGCTCGTTAGCCTGAAGCAATGAAAATATTCTAGGGATTTCTTCACCTCAGGAATTGTTACTTCACACTTGTAATTGAACCTGGGATTCCAAATGACTAAATTTTTATGTAATGAGCATGCAAAATGTTGGTACTAAGGAATACGCTGTATTGTATGGATATGCCTGATACTAAGTAAGCCAAATTTTTTGAACTTTTAAAATTAATTAAAAATGTAAGTTCAACGTCCATTTACGAACACTATAAATACTTTAAAAGCTCAAAACTCAAGTTGAAATTGAAGATTTTGTGAAATACCTGTTTCATATATGACGTCAATAAATTATTTGTATTATTACTATTAGAAGTTATATAAGATTCGTATTGAAAGCTCGTTTTTAACAACTTAAGGAATAAATGGGACTGATGAACTATTCATATAAGTACTTTAAAATGCTTCTTGTGAAGTTTCTACTTTGGGAAGGGAGGGGGGAAGAGAAACGCATGCACTCTGATTGCGAGCATCTTACCAACCACAGTGCATAAGGCTACTAGAATGTATATAATTTGTTAGAATTTAAGAGCTAATAGGTAAATTAACAGCTTGTATTCCCATCACATATATTAGTGCGTTATAATTTATGGTAATTTATGTTAATTCACATGAAATTGTATTTATGAGTTCCATATAAATCATAGATAGTATTTTTAATTTGAGGTCAATAAATACATATTACTAATTAAAACTGCTAATTGTTTCCCATCTCTACAACGATACTAATAGAATTCATTGCACAGCTACATGTTTCTTTACAACTATTTTACAATGTATAAGAAAATCAAATACGCGAACCTAAATACAGCATTAAGTATTAATAAAACTATTTTTTCACTATGCTTGTTTATTGACGATCGTTATATAACTAATTATTAGAGGGAAAATAACGATTATAGGCAATAATCACTAGGATTTGTTATTATTCAAATATATCCAGGAAACATTTATTTATTAATATTTGGGTGTTCTCATGCTTACTAGACCCTTGTATGTAAATAAATTGTTTAATTTTCTTGTCATTTCTGGGTTGTTACAAAGTGAAAGCTGCTCAAAATTTTGCCTATTAAGAAAAAACATTTTTATTCTTTAATAAAATATATCATTAGTAAAAATACGTCTATAAAATGAATGGCCAGTCATTGAATAGCCCAATGTAGTGCACTGTAGTGTTAATGCTATTCTAAGTTTTTAGTGCTGCATTTTTTAGATTTAAAAAAAAAGAATGACCTAAAGTAATGAAATGACTTTTATTTCCTTTTCTTTTTTACAAAGTATTTTAGATCTTTTTAACTGTACGATATTTAATATCAATCCTTATGAAGGACGTTAATGAACTATGAGATAATTTTAAATGTAGAAGTGTCTTAGATAAACAATTTGAAATTATCTGTCTGTTCAGATTTCAAAATTATAGCATTTTACTAAAGAAGCTTCCATTCCAAATAATACCATACAATAATGACACGAACGTTGTAGAACTTTGTACTTTGGCGCCAAGTAAGAGCAGATCATTGGTATCGAGTTCGATTCATCTCCATTTCTTTTTATATTTATTTATTTTTTATTTTCACGTATTTTGTCTGAACATATTTGGCCACAAATAAAAACTACAAACGAAATAAATACAATGCGACTAAAACAAACATACCTGTACAGCTCTATTATTAAGGGGCACAATTCGTACGAATATGAAGCCTGTTATTTAAAATAATAAATGCAAGTAAAATATTCTACACAAATGTACTTTTTGGCGGCATCCGGCGATAATTTAAGGAAAGACAAAATCAGAAATACTTCATAATACAAGCAAAACAAAACTGAAAGGATTTTAAGTCTAGACAAACAAAACAAAGCAAATTTGATGATTTGGTCATATGAGAAGAATGAAGCAGGATAGACTGCCAAAGGAAATGTAAAAATGGTTTCCTTTAGGAAGAAGGGAAGACCGAAATTAGTGTGGACACAGGGAATAAAGAATAACGGGAGAAAGAAAATTGAAAGACGGAATCTGGAAAAACAGTGAAGGATGGAGAATGACTATTGAAGCGTAAACATGGTGCAGGAAGATATCCAGAAGATTGTAAAACCTGATTATACGATAATGCCCCAGTCTGTCAGCCTATCCATCAGGCCACACAGAATGGTGCATGACACCCTCTAAGAGTCTAGACTAAGTTACATAGCATGATAAATCGATTAAATGTTTTACATTGTTATACTGTCATATAATTAGTCTGAGATTTCAGAGAGTTTAAGAACTAAATCTTGAAAACACTGATGATTAACTATTGAAAATCGAGATTTCCTCTCCCGCAGGTTTGAAGACACTCAAAGGTAAAGTTTTACCCTATTTTGCTTTAGCAGTGATTTATTAGCATGTACTTTAAACTTCTTTATAACCGCGTTATTTTTCTTCGTGGACTATAGACTTCTTATCCCAAAGTTGTTTGTTGAGATCCCTCTACTCTATAGAATTATTGGTGTGCTTTTCACTACAACCCGTTACAGGTATTCTTCGGGGTGTGTGTGTGTGTGTGTGTTTTTTTCTCTCTCTCTCTCTCCCTCCACAGTTTTGGTTTCTGGTATACTTCGGTGTGTGTGTGTTTTCTCTCTCTCTCCCTCCACATTTTTGGTTTCTATCAGAATTAGGAGTTTTACAGATTTTTGTCTCTTTTGGTGCACCTGTATCTGAACTTAATTTCCTTTCAATCTTTTTCTGTTTTTTTTTCAATAAATACTAAAATGAAAAATGCATAGTTTTATAAAATTCATCTTTCTGGTTAAATTTTTACTCGTTTCTTATATTTGGTCCTATGTTGTGATTTTATTCTTCATTTGGAATTCCTATCCGACTTTCACGATCTTAGTTTGTTAATAGTTATTTTACAATTATATTTTTTCCAATGACACTAGAAAGGCGCTTATCTTCCCCTTAATTAAACTGAAATTGTGTTCTACTATACAATATTCAATTAGGAATATTTTGTATTATAATAATTTAGTTCGTGGTGAACTTTTTATTATTCTATTACAGTGAGATTATTTGAGTTAATGGCCGCCTGATTGGGCCTTCTTACTGCTTACTACAGCCACCACACCGGATAATGGTAGATAAGAGTGCTCGCGTAAAATTAGAATGTTTATTACAATATTTTTTTATCTGCTGAAAGCATTAAATGATACTGAATTCAAAACATGATAATAATAATAATAATAATAATAATAATAATAATAATAATAATAATAATAATACGTACAAGCATAAATCTGCGATATATTATTAATATGTTGAAAATGATGTGCCTCAGCGGCAACACGTGTAGAAAATTTCTGTGCTTAATTTAATTTTTTTCCCCTAAGAACATGGCGGTTCGCAATATGTTTTATCATCAAAAGATCCTTTTTGTCGTAATTTCTCAAAAAGTTAGTGAAGATATTTTCCTTGCGAATCGCCTTACCACTTCTCTGCAATATTCCCATTTACATTTAAGTACCGTACACAAACACCGTTCTTTAAGATTATATGTATTTATTGGCACAGCTAACGAAGAACAATTAGTACTCAATTTACAAGTTAATTACTGATGATTAACATACAAACGTACAATCTCTCGCTGGCAAGCCTCCCTTCACACTAATTACAAGCTGATATTGGCACATGTCGTGTATTATACGACCTTGAAAATTTTCTTCTCTTAGTAAGCAACCGAGCATCGCCGGCCCATAAATCAAATAGTCTCCTTGTATTACATGTTTTATTGTATTAAATACAATACAATAATTTGAATCTCTAAAGTGATTATGTAAGTGCAAGGCAGAAGTTCACAGTTATAGATAATCTTAGTTGTACCTTCTTATTGTTTTATTTAGCAACTTCTGGATAAATAACGGAAAAGTTAGTTTGAATTGCTTCCTGTTTCAACATCAGAATTTTGAGACGTCGGGTACTAGAGTCGAACTATATTACTTGTTGCAGAAGGCTGGCATGACGGAGATGAGAAATATGTCTTTATCGGTCGTAATTGCATGTCCGTCTGCTCCCGTCACTGTTCTTAAAGCGAGTCATAAAGATTAAAGTGATAGGTTGCCACGCATTAATACTTGCAAATACGATGCAGTCATGAAGCGGCTGTTCTCTATTAGACAAGATATAGCTGCCATCTGGTATTACGGAAGCATAAACTCCTTACAGACATCTGCTGCACATTTTTTTTTTGTTCCGAAGAACACTTTAAAGGAGCGTGAAAACAGCACGAAATACCTGTTGTTTTGTAGAGCGGAGCAAGTGTTCCCTAGCCAAGTGTCAACTTTAAAATGACAATCATCATGAATGTTGTTATTATAATTAGTTCATTTAGCATAACATACTTCTTATTTAGAATTTCTGACCTCTTAGAACATTCTGGCTATAATCTTCACGCAACAGTTGAAGTAAACCTTACATAGACGTTATAAGCGATAAGAACTGTGACGTGTGTGTGTTAAAATAAATAAACAAATAAATAAATTAAAAGCAGGCAGACAAAAAAGGCACTATAATACTTGGAGTAGGTTTTACTGCACTTTTGTAATTAAACTGCTGTTTTCAAACCGATATTTGCTATACTTTGTACTACTGCAAAACTACTGTTTCTCTTAAAAAACAAGAAAAATTTCTCTAAATTTTACGTTACAAATTATATTCTTCTATAAATAGAAATATTTCTAATCCTTGAAAATGTTCTCTCTGAAGACGCGAGTGGAACAATGGTTCCATTTTCTGCAGCTCTGCACGTATTATAACAATTATTTTCAAAACTTTTTCATCCAGGATTCTGTCCTAAGATCTTTTCCCTTTTTTCCCTCTAGCTGCAGCCCCGACTTTACCAAGAACCTTCCTGTGTTACTGTAACTATGTTTACTGCATTTATCGAAAGAATTCCTTTATTTTCCAAGTTTAAATTTTTAAGGAACTTAGTATTTACTTTTATTTGCTGTTACCACTTGATGCAAGTAGAAGAAATGGTTGCTTTAATTTTCTTTGTCTGACAGCTTTCTTAATCTGTTGGCTTACTGTATTTTTATGTTGTTGCACTTAACTTTTAGGGAACTCAGAAACAATGTAAGCTATTGTGGTTGTACCCATGAAATGTTTTTTGAAAAATTTCTTCAAATCTCCATCGATCCTACTGATACCGAAAATGACAATGAAAAAAAGTGTATATAATGGAGGTATACCTAAAAGAAGTGGAGGTTAAAGTGAAATTTAAAAATTACTCTAGCGGTCCCAATTTTAACATTTTTAAGGAAATCCTACATATTCCATTGAAAAAAAATAAGAAAAATAGTTTATGAAAATCTGTGAAATTGGACTATTACGAGGGAGGTTACCTAAAATTTAAAATTAAGTCTAACGCATTAATATTTGTTTTTTCGTAACGAAATTCTGTATATAACGTTTAAATAAAAATTGGAAAATAGTTTCTAAAATTCAAGTAACTGGAGCAACTAGGAGTGAGGAGTTTACCTCAAACCCAAATTTTAAAAATTTCTCTAGCAGCACCAATATTTGTTTTTCACAACAAAACTTGACATATTGCCATTTAAATAAAATCAGAAAAATAGTTTTCTGAAAATTAAGGAAATTGGACTACTAGGAGTAAAGGCATACTTGAAAACCGAAATTTAAAAAGCACTCTCGTGTTTAATTTTCTCTATATTGTTTTAAAATAAAAGAACAAATTAATTCAGCGTATAAACTGCATTTATAAAGATGCATATGTTTTACATTTAGCTAAAACATCGTCCTGAAGATACCAAATGTGAAATATTACACTAATGTGTGTTTGGGAATTATATTTGTAAGAGCGCTCTGTAAATACCTTAAGAAAAGTTTGCATTATATATTTTATTACAATAACATTTAAAATAATTTTCAAAGCCAATGAAAATCGATAAACTTTCAATTCTTTATTTTTGATTGTGTAAATTTGCTTAGTACTTTGTAACTGTTTCTGAACAGTAACGTGTTTTTATTTTATTGAAACACATGAACATCTTAAATATACAATGTAACTGGAAACTTTCTGTTATTTCTCTCTAGTGACTGTAAAAATATCATGGGCTCGGTTCATAAACATGGTTAGATTTAAAAATGTTTAAGAAATACCCATACAGTTATAGCTTTGTCTCTCAGTGATTATATATTTCATTTAATTAATAAAATATCATTGATTTTGTGTTTCAATAAAATAATAATTACTTTTTATTATTATTATTATTATTATTATTATTATTATTATTATTATTATTTTAGCTTCTCTGTTGTGATACTTATAGAATGCAAGAACTCAAACTTTGTTTCCATAATACCATACAGTAATATCATAATTTATTTCATTTCATTAAATAATATCAGAATTCGTATTTATATTTATTTTTAAAATTACTCTACTCTAGGGGGTGAGGAATTAATTAGTAAGCTAATTAGTTTACGCAGCTCCTGCATTATGGACTTTTTCCACATATAACCTGAACACACACAAAAAAAAAAAAAAAAAAAAAAAAATAATCTACGGATATGTGCCTTGCCATCAACAGTGGATATGTTAGGATATGGCATACTGTATATAAATAAATGAGCATATTAAAACATCGGAACTTATCTTTCAGCAGCAACTTTGGCGGAAGATGGTCTGGCTGCTTGTTGTAAAATAAGGATCGTTTCCACATCTCATAACCATATTTTGATAAAAATATTCCTAGATGATGATTTGGCATTGTTTTAGCTTAATGTAGAACACTAGAATTCTTACAACGGATCAAAAGTTCGTTCCAAGCTCGCTTATTAAAAAGCAAGTGTTAGAAACATTCGGTAAGAGGAAATACGGCTATATGGAGCGTGTGCTCTGATAACTGAGCGGACTAAAACACATGTCTGGTAGTAAGGGACTAGTTAAGTTCGAATCTTCGTTATGCTTCAGTTTTTTATTTGTTAGTTTTTGCAGAACATTGTTTAATATATAGTAATTTCCTCTTTTTAATGCACAAGATATATTTAAATTTTAAAGCATTTATGCTCAAACGCAAAAACATAAATTAATAATCCTAGTATTTAAAAGAAATGTCAAATTAATAAATAATATAAGAAAAATATAAATTACATATTTGCACGTTAATATGGAATGTGTAACAGTTTCTTTCTCTTATTTCTTCATTCTTCGGCTATCACTGGCGCTGCTGTGTTCATGCGCGCGCATCTTACAGAAGGTTGTATATTAAACAGCCTTGAGCTTCTCTTTGTATGTTAGCAATCATGCTGATTTCTGGTTTGGCTGAGCGTCGCGCACAAAGACAAAGCCACAAGAAGATCACTCGATACTTTAGTAAACATTACAAGCTCTTCTCTGTCTCCGGCTGCAAGGTCGCTTGAAGTCTTGTTATCTACAGCCACGAAGAGGATGGGGATGGTTCGCCGTCGTCCTGGCTCATGAGCAAACCACTCCTAAGGAGATTCCTACTCTACTTGAAGAACCAGACAGCAATCTCTTCCGCTATGTCTCTGCAATGAGAAGTAATTCTAATTTCCCTGAGTCGAACCGTAAAGCTCTATAGTCGTTTGAATGCTTCAGGTCTGCCAAGCAGGAGCGCCACACATATTTGCAGAAGACAATGCAACTGGAGTAGGTTTATATTCAGGCGAGGTGACATTTTCTAATTGTCTACCTCTCAGGAGAACACGATACGTGGCTTAGCTGCATCGCCAAGGTCGCCTATATGTGTCATGCTGGAGTTGAAAGTCACAGGATGGTCTATTAGGATGAGATATTCTGATAGAATCACTGAATTCCAACAAAATCTTGTTCACAAATGTCAACAGGTTTCAAGCTGGTTCTCCCATAGGCAATATATCACGATTATTGCCCTCTTTGCTTACCAGATTTGAATCCTATTAAAAATATTTGGGCAGAGGTGGAAAAAAAACTGTTGGAGTTAAATTGGTATGCATGCTATGGGAGGATGAAAAAGGCTTTGTGGGATTAAATGCAGGACACTTGGAAGTCATTATCCTCCCTTTAAAATTTTAGCTAGACATTTGGTTTCATCCATGAATCGTCCATAATATGGACAGTGATAAAGAGGAGAGTTTGCCCATCTGACATTAAGTTAATTTATAATTTCTCGTTTGAGTTATATTTAAGATTATTTATTAATTTACTATTTATTTTTAAATCAATAAAGACTAATTAAGCTTTTGTGTGAGTTTTAAAATTCAAATACATCTTTACAATTAGAAGTTAATATTATCATTTTATATTAAAATTTAGTTCTACTTGCAAAAAAAAAAAAAAAAAAAAATCGAACTTACGCAGCTCTCGTTACTAACAGCTGCTTTTAATCGCTCAACTGACTGCAAGATACGCGCGTAGAGTCTTGCCAGTGTGAATCGAGCGCGGGGCCGAGCAGAACTTAAATTAAACTCTTCTAGAATCAGCTCATTTTTTATCTTAGGGTGTACTGCAATTTTAAAGTCTTCAAGATAACAGTTGTGCCACAATTCTCAAACTTATCTTCCGATATGGTGTAGTTTGATGTTAAATGTCAAAACTACGTGTTTTTAATTGCCATAGAGAATTGGCACAAATTAACAATACTTCTTCAATTATGTTCCTTTCTTAATTTATTAAATAATATTGGAATGAAGAAAACGATCGATTTCAAACTTTGTAAAGTTAAAAAAACGAAATAAGCGTTTATATGCTGTAATTTTAGGAATGGGCTCTTATCACCAAGTAGACAATTTTATGTTATATAAAACTTCCACGTCTTAATCTTAAGGTTCTGTAATGAATATTTGATTAATAAGCATCTACTTGTTTGCTAAGACAATGTCACAGCTGTAGTGATAGCCTAGTAGATCATATCTTTCTATTCTATGTCTGGCGAGAAAGCAACTTTCACTACAACGGGATACTAGATTTATTATAACTCAGATAAATAGTTTGTTTCCTGTGCTTGATGGAATTCCTGATGAAGGAAAAAAAGTGAAAGCACCTATTTTAGTTTTAATGTCCGTTAAATAGTACGATTTCTTGGTTAAATTTTAAGCATTCTATGTTGAACATAAACCAAGTTCAAACCAAGCTCAAAAATAAATTGGGATTCACATAAAATTCTGATTCCTAAACACATTTTATATTTTTTGTTTGTTCTTTGTATTGCAATTGTTTTTATAAAGTGTCGCATTTTTTTCGAATATTTTTAAATTTACTTCCTGTACGATAATAGCTTTTCGTCATGAAGTATCTAATTTTTCGTTAAGTTTTTTAATATTTTTATGTGTTTTTTTCCGTAAACAGCATGACCATAAACACTTTACCGATGAGCATTTGTTACAGGTATTAGTACAAATGCATCGCGGTGCTATAAATACATGTGTTAAGCTCAAAAGATATTACGATACTGCACACCGAAGTTTTAGCATCGAACAGTGTTAGAATTTGTTGTAGGTTGTTTAACGCGCCGAAGGTTAGAACTATAATTAAGAGGTTGCTTTAATTAAATGATATTTCCACAGCGACTGTTACATAGCATGACGTAGGCAGTTAGTTGGTGAATTTACCATCGGTAAAGTATGCCAAAATGGTTAATAACTGAGAGTTTCATACTTTAAATATTCCATTTTACGAATATACTTGGGGCGTTCACTACTGATAACTCTAAAAAGTAGCAATTTGTAATATATTACCGCCATTGCCAAAAATTGTGTTGCTACATCCCAGATGTAGACCAGCTCTGTGTTATTTGCTGTGACATACTATTGAGCTCGTGGGTAACGAACAGACAACAAGGAAGGAGATAATCATGGGTAACAATGAACAGCGTGGTTTCTGTGGAGGGAAAGAATGGCTGCTTCATTCACACGAGCAGCACCAAGTCGCAGATCGGTTTTTCGTTGGGTATCGCAGTTCAAAGACGACAGGAAAATCGCAAAAGCACTGGGCGTCCAGCAACAGCACGTGAAGACAACATCCAATATGTGTCAGGTTTGATAATGGAGAACATAGAGTCACTTTTGATAAATTACAGAATGCTACAGGTCTACCAAGGGGAACCATTCACATCATCCATGAGGACTTGATGAGAAAGGTGTGTGCGCTATGGGTGTCTCATTCCCTCTCTATTGCGCAGAAACAGAAGCATGTGGAGATACGCTAACGGTTGGTTGAACTGTACAGCGCGGATCCGCGAAAGGTTCTTTGAGCGTCTGGTTACCGCGGACGAGCTTCAAGCAGTTGTCCATCAGTGGCATCGGAGTACCCAAAAGAATGGTTTAATATGCAATACAGAAACTGCCAGAACGATGGCAAAGGCATATAGATATTGGAGGTGAATACCTCTAATTATACGGCCATGGGTGGCCGAGGTCGTTAGGCGCGGACTCGTAAGTGGGAGATCTGGGGTTCGAATCCCGCTAGGATCGGTGTACTGTGGTTTTTTGCAGGTTTTCCTCAGTCATTTCCTTCCTTAAAAAAATATTTTCCCAATATATCATTTCATCTCATGTATCACCAGTGTCCAGTGCCTGTGGTGCCTCAGTAGTAAAATGGGCGTTAAGCATTATTAAAAATGCTCTTAATTATATTCTGTATTTCTCGCCTCGCAGTAAATTCCTACCGTGAAAAATAATCGTAGTGCCATACATGTGAACGTGATATATAGAAAATACGAGCTGAAATTAGGAATGTTTTTTTAAATATTTTTATTACTGCTTTGACCACATTGGCCGGCTGTATGAATTTCTAACAATGCAAATAATTTTTCAGATCTCTATTTTTTTTATTTGTTAGTTAGTTCTTCCACACATCTTTGTAATTTTGCATATTAGTTACATTTTCGTCTAACTTTTTTCTTGTGCTGTTTATCTAATTTTTACCGTTTTATACGAAATTCTACGATAAATAAGAAACGCAGTTACCGGCGGCTTATAAAATCAAATCGGATCTCAAGATTCAAAGATAAAGACAAATTATGCAGGCCACTTTCAAATGTTCCAATTTCTGCTTAAATATTTATTAGGTTTTCCTACTAGTTTACTCTACAATTTTTTTCTCTTCAGAAAATATTAAATGTCTTTTATATACACTACTGTTAAGAGTTCGGTTGCATTTAACACAAAAAATCTTAATTATATTTCAAGAACTTTATTATTTTTTTTAATTTACTAATGCTGTAATAAACGATCGGATCTAGAAATGTATAAGACATTGCCAGAACGTTTTGAGTGAAAAAAGAAATACTATTTTAAAAAGTGTTCTTGCTGCATAACCTTACTATTAGGAAAGTATGCATGTCATCATATCCACAATAAAAATAAACCAACTATTTATTTAACAAACTAAAAACAACAAAGAATAATTAATGTCAATGTTTTAGCTAACAGTGTGGGTAACTTAAATTCCAAGGCATTTTTCTTCACAACGTAACAGGGTCGATGCGGTCACGAACTTAATCTCCCAAGAGTCACAACCTTCGAGGTATCAAACGACCATCTTTTAGAAATAAATGGGACAGGGATGCATCACTATGGGCATTGGACGGTCTATTCCTAGAGCAATAATAATGAAAATTTATGTAATGGGCCTTTGCCCGTAAACTAATTGGTAAAAGTGTAAGCAATGAAACATCTAGAAGGCCATGGGAAGCGGCATGCTCTGCTACAGAGAACCTTTCCTTTGTCAACCTTGGTACAGACCTCAAATGGAGTGTCGGTCCTCTTTTATCGAGAATTTTACCACACAGAAATAAGTTACTTGCAAATTGCATTGCTACCTTTAACAGATGGAAATTATTTTTTGATTAACCAGCATTATTAGTAGCTCTGTTCATTCAGTGAACTTATGAACTGGTGCTTTGTTCTTGGTCTGCATCCTTTGAATAGTCTCATTTCCTCTTATAGTCGCCGAAATATGGAAGGACTTGAGAGAAATAGAGGGTACGTTTTAGCTACAGTTATAATGCCAAAGTATTTCTTATTATGTTATAAAATAAATTTCATAGAGAACGCTAAAATAGAAATCAAGTGTTCTTCTTCTCTATATTTTTATTTATTATTCAAATAGCAGAACAAAATTTGGGAATAAAAATAATTTTGCTTGATTTTGTATTAACATTCCCAGAATAAAAGGTCATTGGATTATGGAAGCAATCTGATCACATGAGTATTTTCAGTTAGGATTCTTTTCTTAATAAGAACACTAAGGCTAAGTAGCTATAGCATTATAAGGAACACAACCTGAAAATCTCATGATTGTCGTAAACTATAGTGATTATAAAAAACCACCAACAAAATGATTTATAATAGTAAATCTGAACAAATATAATTTTTTCTAAAATCCGTCATTGTGCCAATCTTGTATGAACATATTTTTGTGAAGATTCTCTTGGTAGATTATATTGCAATGTCAGAACGTTTTATAGTAAATTGTGATTATTTGGCTAATAGGTCGCTTTATACAAAAATACTTTTGAAAAATTGATACTGTGGGACCTCATTCATATGGACCATTTTTGTAAATTGAGGACTATCAGCACCAAAAGTATAATTAATATATTGTTTTTTTTTCATAATGCGGGAATTAAATAACAATCATTTTAAAAGTAAACATTTTGCCTTTAAACTATAGAGGGAAAATAACTTTTTTTTAATCTTTTTTGCTCCAGAAATTTTGTAGGTCATTTTTGAATAGCAAACACTGATATTCTACTCATGCAAGCGAGAAAACAGCATTATTCTATGTATACGTTTGTTTTTTGTCGTTATCAATTTCAGTTTGAAAATATTTTTTTTTTTTTTTTTTTTTGGCGAGAAGATTAAATTTGTTCCTAGGATTTTTTTTTACCTAAAACACCAGTTCCTTTTGATAGTGGTGAGATTTTTATTAGAAACACTAACAAATACTATTTTAGCTGATCTATCTAGTTCGAAATCTGGTTCGCTTATGCTAGTACTCGACTTGGTTAAAAGCGTCTGCAAATAAACTATATCGAGGGTTGTGTTATAAGGAAGAAGTTCATCGAAGGTTACTCACTATTATTTCAACGATAGCAACGTTTTAACTACTTATACACGTTAATCAAGCAAGAGACATTTTTATTTATAGTGAAACCGTGCTTTAATATGAGTAAGCATATCTGATTATTATTGTGATTATTTATCACAACTAACACTTTAAATTGTAAAATCAGAAAGAATAACAACAATTACTAGTATGTGTGTAAACTTTTATACTATAGCGAATCCATCTACAGTAACCAAACTTGTGAATGATATTTCATTTGATTAGGTGCGCCTCAGTGTCTTCATTGCACATGCGCCATGAGATTTGTGAAAGAAGAAAAGAAAAAAGAAAGATAAAAACGAAAGGTTGTTATGGCGAAAGTGTAATGCTCATAAACTGATAATTATATACTTACAAGATGTAGAAGAAACTTTTAGAAAACATGAACATATATTCCGTTATCCTAAACATAATATAAAATGATTTAATAAACATGTCAGTTAAATTATTTTGACGGAACTTCATTTAGAAAATCAGAAGTTAAAAAATATAGCATTTATAAAACTACCACAGTGAACTATTTTAATATGATAACTTTATAATTATTTTTATATTACTAGTATTTGATCTAAAGGTAATGTCAGTAAAAATTCAAATGTAGCTGTTTACTTAACTATTTTAATATTTTACAGAAAACGCATTTCTAGTTTGTGCCTCTATCTAGATATTCAATTAAGTTCATCTCAGGCAAATGCTCATAACACGTAAGTACATTCCTTGAGCACATGTGGAAGGTATAGAACTTTGCTCTGTATTCCTGCTTACCGCCAATGGACCGTTACGTGTACAAATGCGTTTTCCGTGCCTGGACCACACACGTGGTCAGGATTCGTGATTTCGCAAGCTCGTGATTGGTCAAAACCAGCCAACACGTTCCCAATTCTTCCATCATTTTCATAATCCTTCAATCAAGTCCAGCAGGCAGCGAGAATACTTCGCTATTCATCATCATTTTGGATGCGTGCATCGGCGAAGCTACTTGCGCTCAAACCAAGCACAGGAATACGCTGTTATTAATGTAGGAAAATGCAGAAACTGGTTTAAGGATGAGCACGCGCAGGAAGTGCAAGCGACTCCACATGAGTTGGTTCGTTCGAAGGTTAGTATTCCGTCTTGAAAGAATTGATTCGCCCGTTAATGACTTTGCGCTCTATGTGAGTAGCATGGTGATATCTGCTACACTCTCGCTGAAAATAACAGTGCGCCCGGGCTAATCCGTAAAGCTCGCTGAAATTTGTGCCTTTGCTTGCCGCCTTCAGACCTCATGTCTCTATAAAAACAAGCATTATAAAAATTTGGCCAGGTATAAGAATTTTGTTATATTTATAAAGCGAAAATTGATAACAATGTCAACACCACTAGACAGAAACGTGTAAAAGGAGAGTTTCTTATGACGCTCCAAAAACATGCGGATGTATAGGTAAGAGTTTCTCTAACAACGTGAAAAATCTAAGATAATCATTTTATTTGAAATGTGTGTTCTTCGTTATATTGGCTTGAAAAAGAGACTATTGCGCGAATATAAAATTGTAATAGATACCAAACATATCTTAGTATATACTGCAATATTCTTTTTCAAAAACTTAATACTATACTAATAGAGAATACTGCTAGTTGTGTTTCTCATTACCAGAGGACACTAGACATCGTATTCCAGCCGATAGCGGCCGTTAAATACGTCTTTGGCATTGGCTGGATGGATAACAAGTGTGTTACCGCCTGGCAGATGGGCGTGATTACATTTGAACGGCCAAAAGGACATTGTAAACAAGAAATTACCGACTTGCTGTGTGTTTATGCACATTGCGGTGCATATCAAGCCGTCGTTCGGAAGAAAGTGCTCACTGAGTGTCCTCTAGCCGCTCCGCAGCGAGACATTTGATGGACATCAATGACTATCCACAATGGTCGATTAAGAACGCAGGCTACTCGGAAAACTGCATTCCTTGTACATGGAGGCCAAACTTTACAAAATACACGACTGCTGTGGGCTATACGCCTCAAAAAATGACAGTTCAGCACTGGAAACGGATCATCTGGTCTGATGAATCCATTTCTGCTTTACAGCACAGTGCCAGACGTAGTATACATGAAGACTGTACAACCAGAAGATGGGTTTGTTTTATTCTAGGGATGTTTCACATAAACCAGATAGGTCGTGATGTCTTAGTAGATATTCACTTGAACCATTAATTCCTAGTTCGGCTTCTAGGCAAACAACTGCTGTCTTTTGTTTAACATCTCACTGATAATCCAGTTATGGGCACATCCAATTTTCAGGATAGTTAGCGTTGCATCTGGCCACGAAATCCCCGAACTTTGTTTGATTCCAATTGGAACTTTCTGAGACCATCTGGTACCACAGGCATCACAGGACACTCGCCGAATTTCGATATGGATTGATAATAGTGACACAAACATGTCTAATCCATGTCACGGCTGCTGTTATTTGCTCCAAGGTGGACTAATTCTAATTCACAAAAGGGTGTAAATTTTTGTCTGTTGTGGTTATGTAGCTATTATTTTTTTTTTCTTATAAAACAATGGAATTAGGAATTAAAATATAAATATTGACTAGATATTTTAACATTATGTATCCTTTATTATTAAAAGTAGGTTATAAAGGAATTGTAAAACACCAATATGAAAATAACCTAATGAAATATACAATTATTACATACAGCGATCAAATAATATATTATTTTCTGGTGCGCTTTTCATTTATTTTTATTTTTATTCTTTTTATTTTGTTATTTGCGTCTAATTTATTATTTATTTTAGTGCAATTAGCGACTATGCTTGCTACTCAATTGTTTTGTTGAAAGTTTAAACGTACGAATGAAAGAAGATCGGCAAATTCTTAACCAAAAAATAGAATCGACAAATGTTATCGCTAGATGGTTGTTATTGGTTGAAAATCAATACTTTCATACTTTTTATTGGTGGAAAGTTACATGACTTGGCAAGAGTGAAATGTTAGATTACAAAATTTGTTTTTGTTCCCTCTTTCAGTTTAAGGGTAAACGAAAGTTAATATCTGAAATTATCAAAGTTCATTCTAGAAGACGTTGTAAGAAGGCAATGCTAAGGCAATATGACGTTTTTGAACACGCTTTATTCTCCTATATTAAACATTTAACTTTTATACTATGTTATTCACCCACAATAAATGTCCTCTACACAATAGAAGCGTATATGCATTATGAAAACCTTTTAATCTTCAGTGGGTGCGCGAATCCCAGTAAGACTGAAGTGAAAGTTTCGTTGGCGCAGGCAATTAGCTTGCTCAGTCGGGTTATAGTTGTATTTCTATATAAAGTGTATGTTAGAATTTCTACTGTGTATTGTTGAATAAGCCGAAATTTAGATACACACTAGACAAACAATATTTACTCATGATTGTTATGAGCAATCTACAAGTACTGTGGGAAAGAATTTCGTGCTTAATTTCCAGGAATGACCTCTGCATTGGTAGGTGCAATTTTCAGACTGTTGAATAAAGTTCCAACCCAATAGTTTTCATTGACAAGAGGCAGAGACTAAATTCATTTTATTTATTTGGTTTATTTATGGACTCTCTTTTAGTATCTCAGGTCATCAGCGTCCATTCAATTTAGAACGTGAAACGGCTGATAAATTTTGCTCTTAGGCCTCGTTTTTCAGACATGATGGTTTTTTTACATGCCGTAAATTTGCAATACAAGCTTTTCTGCCCTTCCGGAGGAAGCCATACTTTAGGATTTTTAAGGCCGAAAATAATCCATCGACTTGGCTAGGATTGAACCCGCTATCTTGGGTTTACAAGGTAACCATGGTTAGTAATAGACCACGGACCGACCCGAGACTAAAGAACCGGGTTGGAGAACTTAATGAAATTAGCTATCAATTAGAAACTTTAATCCATATTAAATTGCTGATGTACGTAATATGCAGCCTGTATACAACAAAAATGGAGGTTCTGTAACTGGTTTAAGAATCATATGCCTGAAGAACTTCTTTACCCTAATCTATTATTTTTCAGAGATAAAGCTTATTTCAACATTTTAGCATATGTCCACGTGCAAAACAATATACAGTGTTAATCCAAGTTCAGTAATGGAGCTTGCACTTTATGACCGAAAGATAGTATAGTAGGAATATAGTGCCAGTCGTAACATTGCGTTCATATTTTATGAAGGTATTCTTAATTCTCAACGGTACATAAAAAACATCGGTTTTTTACCATTTTTTCACCTTCAAAAGAAAATCATGACTTTTTTTGCAAGATGATGCGACTTCACAAAGAGCTAAAGAAAGTTTCCTGGCATTGCGTGGCGCGCATGATGAAGAAAATGCGGAAGATAGAATTATTTGTTTGGGTTTGTCATTTCCTAGATCCCCAAATTAAATCCATGCAATTTTTTTTTAGTATGGAAAATTCAAAAATATAAGTGTATAGCAACATTCATGTGATATAAAGGCAAATATCAGTGACGCATTTTACAATATTTGGGAGAATATGTATCAAAATACTTTCAAAAATATCCAGACGTGCTTCACAGATGTACTTCGAGCATATAACTATATGATGGTGAATAAAATACTGGCTATTACTTACTATTAATAATTAACGAAAGAAACAAAATATGCCAGCTATGGCTTCCGACCATAAGGCATGCTTTCTCTCGGCAGATGGCGAGGCCGTTGCGCACTAACTTCTCGTCGAAAAATCAATTTCCTATTGCGTGGCGGAATGAGGATCCTATATAGACCTGTAAAGTGTAGAAAATCAAATAATATCTCAGCTGACACTAAAAGGAGCTTTAAACTCATTTTTTTAAAACTGTTTAACTTCATATGGATCGGAATATCATTGATTTGGTTTTAAAAGTAAACCCTAGAATTTAAATACAATCCTTTCATTAAGTAGTAATAAAAATTGTGGCAAAATGAGGATAACGGATGTAATTGAAATTATTTACGACACGAGTATTAGCTAGATAATGATTTAGAAGTCCTTGCTTCGTAGTGCAACCTGTCCTCAGCTGTTAGAAAGTGCTGCAGGAAAATATTCAGAGAAATGAAGAGTGGCATTTAAATGTGACTGTACTTCTTCACTCGCTCAGTCATCGACACATACACCCGTTGTTATGTATGTATTTAGGGCGGGAGGGGCCCATCCTTAAGTTTGGTCATTCATTTAGTGTCACCTTGCGACGAATACAGGCTGTTCCGTAATTCAAGACCTTGCGTGCATCCTAGTAGCTGAGTTTGTGCTCTTGTTACGAATGTTCGGGATTTCTATTCACATTTTTTTCACACTTTAACCTTGTTGTCCAAAAGAGACCATGAATTAATAGTATGCTCAGTAATGAAAATGGAAACCATAAAATGATCCTAAAAATACAACAGGCATAAAAAGAAATTTTATTTAAAACTATTGCTTCCTAAGTAAAGAAATTATAAAGCATTACTGACTAAAATGCGTATTATGAATAAAATAAGCATTCGGGTTTTTTAAAGAAAAACTAATTAACTAGTTAAATAAGAAGTGAGATAAAATAAATGTTGATTCCATATTTTATTTTACAACTTTTAACATATTTATTTGTGAAACGATAAAAATGACAGGTAGAGAAAATTAAGAGGGACTAAAATTACGTTATTCACAATTACTACTCGATGTTTTTTATGGTAATAAAATTGATAAAAAGGAAAAAAGAGCAGTGTATAGTATCAGCAGTAATAAAAAGTTTAATACTTAACTTCCAGATATTGCTTACTGAACAATAAGAGAAGTGTTCAAATGAAAGGAGGATTAACAACATAAAAAAATCTTATAATTAAATATGATCCAATATTTTGAATAAGTTTACTGCAGGAAAGATAATGTCTGCCTTTTAGGAAACTTAAGGTTTCCAATTAAATGTGGCACATTATTATTCATAACTGTGAACTTTTTCGGGAATCAAATACTAAAGAACATGAACATAGCAAAAATATTCGAAGAGTTCATTGTTATTAAGATAATGCTGAGCCTCTTCCGGCTGCACGAATTTTCTATTTGGAATTCTGATGAAACTTTACAGTTTTCAGAGGTTGAAATATTAGAAAATAAACCTTTAGGGTCACATTCCTATGATATGACATACTTGTATATTATTAAAAGATCACAAATGCGGAATCTCAACATAGAGTAAACACAAATTTTATAATTCCATAACTGAATTGTTTTATCGGAAACAACTGCGTTTCAGAAATTAATTATGCATTACATAATAACAATTTAAAGCGAACATGCAATTTGAGATGCATGATTTTAAAGTTTAGAATTTTAAACTTTTCTGTTTTTATTTTGGCGCGTCATTTGTTGAAAAAGCTTTCAAAAGCAGGAAACATTTATGTTCTATATTATAGTATTATGATATATATAGCAACCCAATGAACTATGAACCGACTGGCGGTGTTTTGCCTATAGGCGAGAGAGGCGCTCGTTGCCGTCTGCGGGTATCGTAGAGTGGCGCTGATACAGCCAGTTGCCTTAAACATATTAAAACATTTTACGTACTAAATGTATTAAAAAGGGGATGAAACTGCCACAGTTTTTGTTTATTAATTTTGACATCTCTTTAAAAACTATCCATTACTCACAGTTATACCAGTACACAGGCCAACATGAACTACAGCGTGTGATTGTTTTTTAAAAAATGCCAAAAATATATGGACGAAAGTCCCCAGTTTAAGCGCTACCTTTATTTCAAAATATTAAAGAAATCTACTGTATGGTTCAGGCCTTTCTACGATTTTTAATAGTATTTAACGCCCGTTTTTGCTGCTTAGACATCACAGGCGGTGGGCACTGGTGATAAATGAGGTGAAATGATAAATTTGGAAACAGTATTTTTAAGGAAGGAAACATTCCAAGCCTAAGCTTAGGGTGCCTTCCAGTATTTGCCATTTATGAGAACTGAGAAAAACTTGGAAAAAACCGCAATCAGGAAGGACGCTCCTGGTGGGAATCGAAATCCAAACCTCCCTCTCACGAGTTCGAGCCCTAACGACCACCCGCAACCGTCCTCTCTACGTTACCCACATACAGCAATAAACGATGCCTTCCCACAGAGGTAAAGCATTGGGTCATAGTGCGTTCGGTCGTTCTGTATCTCTTTTTGTTCTTGTGTGATTATAAAACTAAACAGTTGCCTTTTAATTATACAACAACGATAAATTTAATCAGAAACATATTACGGCATACTTTCAATGTATTGGAATGAAAAGCGGCATATAAAACTCAATTACATTTACAGTGCTTATTTTTTAATAGTATTTAACTAGTTTTTAATGATGAAGCATCATAAATGGTGAATCCTGATGATACAGTTTATGAAATGTTACATTGGGATCGACATTTCCTTTAAGGGGAATAAAATATTTCGGGTCTGAACTTAGGGTACTTGCTATTGATAAAAACTGAGTAAAACTTGAAAATTTTAGTCAGAAGAACGATTCTACCTGGAATCAAACTGCAGAATTTCCGTTAACAAGTCGGTGTCTCAACAATTTCTGGTTTTAGAGCGGCTCTTGACACACAATAGTCTTGATACTTCTTTGTTTTGAATGTATGATAAATATCCTTAACGAGAACTTTTTGAATGTCCGTTAAATAGTCTTGATCCGTCATTTATTATTTTTATCCCAGTTCTACTAAAGAATAGCAGTGATAGAGAATGTATAGGTAAGCTGTAACCGTCGGGAAGATCTTGTGAGATGCTATAAACTCTTTTCTCAAATGTTATTTACACTTTTCACTTATTCCAGTGCAAATAAAATGAAATCATAAGGGTCTGTTATTAATTAAAGGTAGAAATAAAGTAAAAAATTAGGCATGTGTATTTTGATTTATACTAACCCACGAGAAATGTATTTTCAAAAATAAATAATATATTGGATACTACTAGACTTCAGACTCGAGACAGAGTCAACAATCAAAAACTGAGAAGGACATGATTAAGATTCTACAGGATGATGCCTCAATTTGCCCTGTCCAGGAAAAGTGATAAGGTGAAACCTAACCGAAGTATTTACAGAACCACAGCATAGAATTAAAAAATTAGATGTGGACAAAGAATTGATGAGATAATTTACTTAGATATTTTTGGCGGTACCTGGCTGGCCTAGTGGCGAAGAACGGAGAAGAATGAAAATACTCTATGGTGAGGCATCTGACAGCCAAGTTTAAGTTTGTAATCTCTTCTGTCCTTCGTGGGGAATTATAATAATATATGTTTTTTAAGCTTATTAATAACTCAATATTGACTTCTTTTTAGTATTTTAGTTAAAATATTTAATATTATTGATGGGAGAATACAGGTTGTGAATTAAGACATCCTTTAATCTGGAATTTGGATTTGTTGAGATGGTTCTTCTTTCTTCGACCTTAATCCGTCCTTCAATATTCTGAGGCGTTGTACAAGGCAGGTAAGAGGTGTCTTGTAATGTGCCATAGACAGCGCTGTATTAAACATGTTAATACCATAAAATAATAACATGCGCCATGTTTATGATCTTGATTTGAAACACGAAGCTCCGTTATATCAAAACTTCTGATCCGAGATCTCGTGACAGTTTCATCCTCAAATTACCTCATTAACATTCTTTTTAAGTTTGGAACGCAACGATACGCTCCCAACCTCAGTCCGGCATTGGGTGACACTAATATCTAAGGTCATTAATAACTCCAAACTTTCTACCGTTAATTCCATTATCGGTACCTACAGGCGGCGATATTACAACGAATAGACCATTTGGTGAGTGGAGACAGGCCATCATGCCACTTAGCCTGGACGACGCCAAAGGTATGTTGTATTTCCCTTTCAGAGATGACCATGTACCCTCCTGCATAGACACGTTCTTTGGCCTTATTAGAGGAATTTTCAAATATAAAGAAACGCACTAATAAGTGTTCCTTGTTTAGCTAGAATTAGATTACCTTAGAAGAAATTGAGGCGAATAATGTGGATTTTAAACCAGTTGTACACTCACTATTCATTAGCAACAGTGTAAAATATTTACAAACATGAGTGGATTATTGGAGTCACGTAAGTGAGTATAGTAAACGGATCTTTTATGGGTGTGTTCATCTTTACAGTTCCAGGTAGCGAAAATGGAACAAAGACATACGTACATGATATGTATAATTCGGTTTGCTTTTTATCTCAAATATCAGGTGCATAATCAAGCTCGCTGTTCACGAGTATATGGTTCATTTTTTTTATAATCCTATAACATCAAGCATGAAAAGATTATTGCACTGTCGCTCTTCGATTACTAAATTACTTTCATGAGAAAGGAAACGTGTTGGGGTCGATTTCATTTCAGATCAGACATTAAATTATTTACTCAAAAAGATAAAATTTCTAAAAAAATATGAATTTAAAGAAAAGTATAAGAGCATGCGCCAGTATTTAGAGAAGGTAAAAAACAAGTGGAAATGGACTGTTAAAAGAGAGAAGGAACAATAATGTGTGATTATGAAAAATCTCATTGGCCTGACAGTGGCGGGGAGTGGAACTATATTAAATTTATTTGAATTATTGAGCTTGTGATATTGGAAATTGTTCTAAAAGGTGAATAAATGTGACATTATAGTTGGTATTTGAGAAATGAAGAAATTAGTAGTTTTTAGTGACTGTGGCTAGCTGTTAAAATGATATAAACCGAGTAAGTGAAATACCTTGGATTGGGTCTGAGCCTGCACCCTAGAATTCTAGCAGGTTGCTGCTGATAAATCGGGGACTGGGGACTGATGCATTCAAGGTGGAAATTTTGTATTTTGTTTAATTATTTGGAAATTAGATAAAGATACTAGTATAAAATTAATTATTGTATTTAAAATGTTGTAAGTGTCGCACTTAAAATAGCCTGGGCCAGAGAGGTGGGTTTGTGGTAGCATATTTTTATTAGAAAAAAATAAAGAATATAAACAAATTTCATTTACAAATTCTGCAGAAATCTAAGTTCTTTAGTGAACTTGTAAATGAAAAAACACAGGGGCTCGAAAATTCCCAAATGAAATGTAAAATGAGACTAGAAACGCTGAGAATATTTACTCCCAGGAAAGTTTAAGAATCAGCTTCAGAATTAACACGGTTATTAACAAATATTTATAACTGCAGAACAATCAAAATATTTTAAGTTCGTGCATGCTAAATCCTGCAAACATATTAAGTATTTTCTTGTATACTGTTAATAAAGAAATTAAAGAAAAATCAAAACGCGATTGAAATAGAAAATATCAATCCTAGTACAAGATACGCAACCCATCCTTAATTATCCCATGACTGGTTCTGTAACTTAATTTTTTCTATCTGTTATTAATACAGAATAAAAAGGCAATAAAGTTGCTTACAATTAGCAAATGAAGGAAGAAAAGGGTAAGATAAATTATGCATGTTTTGTAACAAGGAAAGGAAAAATACAAATATGCGATTAAGATTTCTTGAATGTTTCCAAGATAATTTCTTTA
This sequence comes from Metallyticus violacea, assembly GCA_030762175.1. NCBI lineage: Eukaryota > Metazoa > Arthropoda > Insecta > Mantodea > Metallyticidae > Metallyticus > Metallyticus violacea. The sequence continues at coordinate 55,895,635 of CM060843.1, read as the reverse complement.
TAGTATATGGTTATGCTTTATTTTAACTGAATAATAGGACAAGACATTACCACTAAAGTAGATTTTAATACATTGGAGTACAAAAATGAGTTTGTAATATCATCATTACATCATTTTAAAACCAGTCGAAATTTAACTTTCAGGTGAAACTCGATAGAACCCTATCTTGTATGTTTATAAACTTAAATAATTAAAAGTTCCAAAAATTGATGAGATTAATGATGTCATCAAAAATGTAGGTTTTAGCTTGTAAAAAGAAATAGAGGCTCTCCACACTAAACTGCAGTGTATTTCAGTTATTCTTAATAATTATTGAAAGAGCATCAATCACTTGATCGGTAATGAAACAATGCGCCTTTGAGGTATTTTCAACAGAATGCAGTAATGTTGGCATGGGAGATTTAGAACTGTACTCGTATAATGCTTCGTCAAGAATCGTCTGGCAATGCTGCTTGATATTCAGCTTTGTACGTAATACGAAAGGTTTTGGTTTATAATCATGGCCATCACAACGTAAGCTCATTCTTGAGGACAAATGGGGAGCAGCTTGATAGAGAGGTGGCGTCTTTCTATCTCGAAAGCCATGTGATGGCAATCGATTGGGGTTTCGGTGTGCAGATCACATGCTCCCTTTCAATATGCCCTCTTGCCAATGATGTCACATACAGAGATAGAGGCAGCGGTCGCTGCTGTAGGCCAAGACCCGTATTGAGCAATTGCTCCAAGTACAGGTGGAGGTGGAAGTTAGTAGCAGATACATATATACCGAACATTTTGTTTCTGTAACACATATTTAAAAAAAAATCAGTTAAATGTGATCAGTATATTTTAAATGTTTGACCTAGGAAAAGGTTGCTTTGGAAGACAAATACCGAGGGTGCCAAAAAATTTATACACACTTTCACATGAGATGTCTATTTAAAATATTTCAAAGCTGGACCGAAAAACAACAGTAATGTGTAGTATGATGTTTCTGTAAACGTATGTGACTCACATACATTATGATAGCGTTACTACGTGACAGGTAAATCAACAATCAACAATGAACAAATGAATCAAGATTATTGTAAATCAACAATGGACAAATGAAGTCAAGATTGTCGATGATCTGTAAACAGATGTGACTCACATTACGTTATGCCTAGGGTTGCTTCAACAAAATGGATTCCAGATTATTGTTTGAACAGCGGAAAGCAATTTTGAAGTGGTAGTGGAAAACCGAGAATATTATTGAAGTTCAAAGACAATAGGGACGAAAAGGTTCCCACCTCGTTCTCCGGATCTAACTCCGTTGACTTCTACCTATGAGGAACTCTTACGATGTTGTATGCCGTAGAAAACCAGCTACATTAGCATCACTTTGGGAAAAAATTAAAATGGCATGTGCTGCAATCGCTGAGGACACTTTCTCAAACGTTGCTAGTTCAACGCACTCAGAAATGTAGCGAAGCCGATAGTGGGCATTTTTAGCAATTGTTGTAACTTAATATGATTAATGCTGATCATTTTTTGGTTGGGTGAATTCAGTTTTGTAATGTTAACACAGTTTTTTTTTATATCTTTTTTTTTTTTTTTTTTATTTTTTTGCTTGAAGTATGTATACATTTTTGTGGTACTATTTGTATTAATTATTGCCAAGAGTACACTTTAACATTTTTAGGTTTGAGTGTTTTAATGCGTTTAATTAGGTTAAAGTAGTTTGTAAAACGGAAATCAATTTTAACAGTCTGGAAAGTTGATTCTCCTTTATATCGTATCTCTTCTTTATCTTTGAAAAATTCATTAAATACAGTTGTATTTGCTAACATGATGTCTAGAGATAACTGAGAGAGTACTGAGGCAAAAAAGTATGTCGATGAACGAACATGGAAGTTAATGTGGATAGTATTATTAGGTTAAGTTCCAACCTGAACTTTTTCCTAAGTCACTTCATATACGAGCTATCAGGCCTTCAGTTAAATCTTTACGCGAGCATTCAGCTGTTGGGGAAATGAGCGCAGGCATAACACGCATTCTGTCTTATCAATGTACAGATGGAATTTACAACGATTATCAGTATGTTTTCCTGAACATCTGTAGCTAATGAGTACCCTTGTAACAGCTGTAATCGGAAGCTCTGGACTAGTGTTTCCTGCAATCACTAACTAGCGGTACTATAAGGCGGAACAGATTCCCCAAACATTTCAGTGCAACGTATTGTTAAAAGTGCTTCAGCTTGACCAGTTAGTGTCTTAGTTGGAATTAAGCTGAGGAGAACCATTATGTGATAAAGAATTTAATTGACTATGAAAAGCAGTTTATTGTTGAAGAGTTCTCTTTGAGGGATAGGTCTCTAAACGATTGCAATAGGATCTTTTAATAACATCTTAATAGCGAGTGTATAGAGTCTTATTCTTTAAATCTATTCTATGCTTATTACGGCATCTACCAATTACTAGCATGTTAGTTCTGTTCACTGTGAAAGAAAATGCTCGTCAAAATGCTTTAATTAAATTCACTCACATCTTGATGTCCTAGCCGTTAGGAGACAGAATTGCGACATGGCTTTGTGTGAGTGAACAAACTTTACCCAGCGGTTAATTTTTGCTTGTTTAATTGCTTAAGCTCACACAGTACTACACTAAGGTCAACTGCATCAGCAAACGTGAGAAGTAAATCTGTTCGAATTGGTGGCATACAAACAACCAGCCTCAAATGTAATGTATGGTTGCCATTAATTATTGCTTGACTCATAACACTCCGTGAATTTCTGTTAGATTCCAGGAAGAGAAAATAACCGCCGCACCTGTCGCCTCGCCCGATATCGATAGGTTGGTTCCTGCCATCGATTGCGGCAAGCTCTCGCAGTCAAGTTTCCCACGAGAGATGATGGTCAGCGTACCGGTCATTACTGCAGGTTTCAGAGCGGCCTTGGCCGACATTGCGCACGGCTTTTCACTTTTTCTTCTTTCGTTCTGCCGAGAAGAAGCAGAGCAGAACGGATCAACAAATCGTGTAGCATTGTGCATTACAAATTCGGCCAGTTTCTGGCCAAACGCCATGTTACATCACTGCCAGATAATCGATCCTTCCTCTTACTAGGTGTTTCCCCCTTCTCCTTTGCAGTAACGGATACCTTCCTGAATGCCTACAATTATATAAGCTGTTTCGAAAAGTGTTAAATGTAAACAAACCATGGTGTGCTCCAGATTTCATGCAGATGATATATATGAATTTAACTTTAAGGTTTTTAGCTTATTTTGTTCCCAATAGAAATTGAAAGGTTGTTGAGAAGCCCACCAAAATTAAAATGATTGAGTATGGGGATATGACCTTACCATAAAATAAAATATAAGAGTATCAATTTTGTGCACAAACATAATAAATGTGTACAACATTTTTATAAAATTATTAACGCTTTAACTTCAATATTTTTGAAATTAAATTATATGTGATGCATAAGGAATTAAGAGAAAATATTTTACAGTGAAAATACTTTTATTTTAGTGTTTCTGATAAGAGGTATGCCTGTCTTTGGGATTCGCATAACTAAACTACAGACTTAATGAATATATAAGCATGTTGGCATCATTAGATTGTATTATTTCTTTTAGTCTGTAATTGTATGATCTCCACTCTTAAAAAGTTATAGCTTGCGTTGCGTTCACCAACCTTTTGTTTCTCAAATGATAATTAAACAAAATAAAATTGCATCATAGTTCACTTTGCTGTAAACCTTGCTCTGTATCAAAATTAATTAAATTAAACTTTTTTTGGGGGGGGCATATTTTATTTCTGGGAATGCACTGAGTAAAAAGACGCAATTTCTGTACATGAAATTTAATTTTTATGCGAAAAACCGATTTATAAACTAAACTCTGCAACTACTACAAAGCACAACTTTAATGAAATCGAATTGATGAAACATGAAACCGATTCCCTTCAAAGGGAAGGAGTATATACACCGATTTATTTGTAGTTTATTTAGTCTTTGGGAGGGTATTTTATACACAAATATCTCTTGTCCACCTTGTCAACAATATCATCAATTTATTTTCATAAGAGGGGGGCACTATTTACTTGTGAAATTTACGTCTTATCTCTCTTTACCCTGCCGATTTAACGCTATGAAGTTGTTTAATACGGTTTCAGGACCCATGCTACATGGATGAGTTATATTTTTGTAAATAAATACACTAGTACATTCTTATTGCAGTGTTCCCTTAACCTTCGCTCTTATATCGATGAGTTCAAACAAAAAATGTAAGGTTAGTGGAAAATATTTTGATTAATGTTGTTAATATCCAAGACTACCTAAATAATCTGCATGAGGATTCAACGTATTGTAAATAGGTCACTTGTTTCTTGTAATATTCGCAATGGTAGTCATAAAATAACCTTTTATAATCTTGAATTTCTAGAATTATTTCTGAGAAATCAATTAAGTTTTCGACTGAGCTTTTTAAATCCTTTCCTTGGTGATTTTAAATTTCTTCCGATTAAAATACAACAGTAGCTAGCAATCTACTTAAACAGGCAGGGCATTAAAATGAGAAATTCAAGAAAGACCTTTGAACATATTTTGATTTATAATAAATGAATGCCAGCATGCCTTTGAATTGGTTATTAATGTGTTATTGCAATTTCTATAATACATTTGTGTGCTATTTAAAGCTCGAAGGGGAAACACTCGGATCTATGGACCAAGAAATGCAAGTTGCATTAATTCATGATTCCGCCATACTCTAGCTGATTGAGTTCAACAATTCAGGCAGAAGTGTTACACTGAAAGTGAAAGTAGTTCATATAGATATTTTCTTTAATTGTAAAGAAAAGATGTGTATTTATACTCATTTGCATGGGCTTGTATCCCTTTTGATCATAATTTTAGTTGTATCGTAATTTTATACCTATAGCGTATAGGCGTCAACATGCGCTTTTAAGAAGATTAAGGTTTGATGTGTCTGCTTTCAGTATAAGATGCCATGATGATAAAAAAAACTGTGGTGCGTTTTCTCAAAGCATAAAACAAAATTGGAATATATTTCAATTATGGAATATATTAAAAATATCAAAGTAATTTATTACAAATGAAAATTATAAATAATTAGAACAATGAATTACTTTATTCCAGGCAGCTTGATTCCAGTAGGCTTCATACTTAGGTCTTTAAAGTTTGGATAATTAACAAGAAGATAAAATATGAAGATAGCTAGAATATAAAGTATATATTTTTCATATCATCTATAAAACTTTTAAACACCTATTCATACAATTGTTACACATATTTTGAAGCTCACTAATTTTCAAGAAAAGGAAAAATTGAAGAAAATTTGTGAAATATTAAGTAACATTGAAGTTTAACTTTATTTAATATTGATGTTAGTTTAATATATACCTTCGTTTTATCAACACACTGCCGCATTTCTTACTACAAACCAGAGAAAGCCTTTAACATGTTTGGACTATAGATCAGTTTCTTGTTTAACCAGGTTTTAAAGTCATATCCTTTCAAATGTTTATGAACATGAAGTCATGTTTAGAACCAGAAGTACTAACGTACTCATCCCAGAAGATTGTTAATATAACATTTTTCATATAAGTTCATTAATTAAGTGACTTGACATCTCTAACCCTGTTCATGAAGATTCACAATCCTTAATTTTCATAAACGTCAGAGGCGAACGTTAAGACTTAAAGTTCTTCCAGTAATCAAACAGGAGGACGTCACGCAATCATCCAACAGTTCTGCCGCTTGGCTAATGAAAGGTAAACATTAGTAGTAGAAGTTGCATATCCGGAACAGTAAAAAAACAAGCAATAATTTAATTAGAATAAAAAATCTAATAGAAAGATAAAGAAGCCTTACAGGAAATACAAGAGCTATAATTAAGAATGCACTGCCACATGCAGTAAGACTGGTCCAAAAGAACAGTAAATGAATTTCTGCACAAAGTAGACCACGTGGTAGACAAAATGAAATCTTTAGAAGAGATAAGAGTGCATAGGTAACTAAGCTTTAATTCATGTAAATTCTGAACGAATGTCTTTTGGCGGTATATAAATGATAGGTGATAAATACATACATAGTGTGAGAGTATATGTCTAGAAAATGTTACAAAACCGAAAATATATTAGTCCTAAAGCAACAGTATTATTAAGTGTGCGTATTATAACTAAGAAAAATGTTAAAGTGTGTTAAAGTTTATATATATATATATATATATAAGTTTATATATGAACTTTTATGAAGCAATCATAATGTACATTTGGCTGGATTAAGAAAGGTATACATTATAGTTATAAAAATCACTAGTAATACGTGAAATATCTTTAGAGGTTTAAGAAATAAGAAATAAATATTTCGTAGTATTTCATAGTGTAGTGAATTTATAGACGTATATATTTATTGACAAAACTATAATAATAATAATAATAATAATAATAATAATAATAATAATAATAATAATAATAATAATAATAATAATAATAATAGATCCTCGCAATTACAGGCTGCCACAATGCACAGCAATACATATAAATAAATTTGGAAACCAGAAAGTAAACAAAAAATGAGGACAAAGCAAGCAAAAACGTATGAAAGCAAATTTGTATAAAAGGAGCGTGAATAGGAAAAGGAGAGATTATTTAAAATTGTTTTATATGAATTCTTCATTACTGTACAGATAGTGGCAAAGTAAACTAGAGCAGCTATCATGATCTCTTTTACCTTTGTTTTCTGTAAATTAAACCTTTTCCAGGTGCTGAAACATTGCAGATAAATGGTCTCCCATCATGAGGGCAATGACTTCTGTATTTTGAAGTTTATATATTTTCTTAAAAGTATGGTACCGTGATGCTGTAGATATTTTTTTCTTGGTTCACTTCCTCAGGTTGACCCGTTTTTCAAATCTAATGGTATGATCTATTATATAACCTATATTGTTTGATTGTATGGCAATCATATCGATTTTTCTTAAACTTCCAGTAAACTTATCCCAAAAACTCGAAATTATTAGATCGAAGCTCTTCTGCGATCACTGAGCAAAACCTATGGTGGTGGAGTGTTTCTCCATAAGGACAGGAACCCAGGACGTGTGAAAGCGATAGTATCTCTCTGTGTCAGCACCAACAGAGATTTAGTCTCAAGTCCTGCCTGTAGAGATCGTACAGCAGAGACGTTAGCTGTACTCTTAAAGCAAAGAAGACACTCCTTGGGCTCCGTCCCGAGCTACAGCTAGCCAACTCCTAGCCCGACGAGTCGCAACCAAAATGAAAAAGGGCATTCGCTTGATGCATGTATTCAATTTGTGTTAAACGTAACGTAGCCTATACATTGTCCTTCGTAACTTTCTAGTTGCAATATGTTGTATGTTATTATAAAACTGAGCTTTTCAGGTATATCAATTTATCACTTAATTGTCTTATTCGCAATTAATTCATATACACACACGGATCTTAACCTAATCTCGGGTAAATCCTAGAAACCGTTGGCCAGTGGTTTGCTGCGGCTAGCTACGGCCTGACGGCCTACGCTCGCCTCCTTTTTTAAATAAAAATTTATAGGGGGTTGTGTGCTACTAAGGTTGAGTAAATCATTGTAATGATGGTAAAGCTTCTTTAACTCCAGCAAGGAAATATATATATATATATATATATATATATATATATATACACACACATTTTTCCGCCATGAGTATTTGAATCCACTACCTTTGCATTTACAACACGACGCTCTATCCATCACAGCTCACTTACCTTTAAGGGAAGTGTCTTTTTTTAGTTTCCCGCCATTCAGTCGAAGTGAGACCTTCACGGTGTCGAATACATGAGCTTGCCATAGTGTATTCTTGGTAATGGCCATCACCAAATGCTCTGTGGGAGTTCAGCCCATGTTCATTCTTTCGTAAAAAAATTTCTTGTTTGTTGAGCGTTCCTATAGTCCAGTAAGAGTATCCTTGGCGTTCTTTTAACTTTTAGTTTAAGTGAATTAAGGTACTCGCTGTTTTCGCTTACTAGGTCTCTAGAACCTAAAAATAGACTGATTGAAAAAGAGATTTGCACATGTTTTGCTGTTGTAGCTAAGCTTTTAGACGTTCATGTCGGTGTATAAGACGTGATCAGAAGTGTCAATTGGTAGTTGTAGAACTTTTTCAAAAGTACTTTTAATTATTTTGTCACAATCAACAAGAAATCTATTACAATTTAATACATGTCTACTGTTTGGGATGAATATATTAATGATGTTCAGATAGAGGAATTCAAGATTAGGAATTTTTGTTTGATTTTAAGTAAAGAAGAAGAGATAAGTCTAATTTTGACAGGGCTCTGGATTATGCTGTTTGCAAAAAAAGAAAAAAAAATCCATTTGTAATACGCATGAGTTCAATAGCCACCTCTTTATCTTTTGCAATTATAGCAACGTCATCATCGAAACCTAAAACTGTGAGAGGTGGAAGATCTTCTGAAAAGGTTTTCCCATAGTGTCTGCACAAAGTATCTCTCAAATTACCTAATATATGATTTGTTGCTAGATTGTATAGAGGTGTATAGAGAGGGGATCTTTGCATTACGTCCCTTAAGATAGTTTTAGTTTTACCCTGAGGTGTTTCTATTTGAGTTTCATTTTCCATTGTAGATTGATAATTACTTCCGATAATTTAGAAGGAATTCCTTCTAAGTGATATGTCTAATTCAAATGAGTATTACCTATGTTATAAAGGGGTTTCTTACATCCAAGGAAACCACAGTAACGTCATATTTTGCCCCCTCTTTTTTTACAGATTTTAATTATTGACTCTAGTATCGATGTATTTATAAATGTGCCTGCTATGTTTGTAAAGTTTCATTGGCTTTCATTGAAGTCTACATACATACATACATACATACATACATATATACATACATACATACATACATATACATACATACATTTGTTGATTGGATTTATTTACGGACGTTCTTTAACCCCTCAGGTCATCCTTGTCCCATTCAATTCAGGGCGTGAAACGGCCGGTAAATTTTGCTCAGAAGCCTCTTCCCTCAGGCCTGAGGTTCTTTTTCATGCCGTAAAAATATGACATGGGACCCACGGCTTTACTTCCCTTCCGAAGGAAGCCATACTTAGGATTTTTACGCCCAAAAAATCCATCGGTCCTGACCGGTATTGAACCCGCGATCTTGGGTTTAGGAGATTTACCACTACATCATACACACCGACATATATATATATATTTATATACATACATACGTATAATGTGTACGACAAAATGTAAACATCTATTTTAGAAGACAGGCAGAAAGTTATTGATAAATTGCAATCGTCTTATACAAATTTAAAAACAATGATTGCAAATTTCCCATGACTGCAGACAGCTGAAGCATAATGCTGAACACGTTATACTCCATCTGGCGTTGTAGTAAAGAGATCAGGAATCATTGGCCCTCTTTCCTGGGTGAATTTTCCTCACCTTTACTCCAGATACTATAAATTACTGAAGTCTGTCCATTTCTTGCTCCTTATGCTGCACCCTAAACTCACCGCCATGGTTGGCCGAGATCGTTAAGACGAGGATTCTTGAGCGGAAGGTCTGAGGTTTGAATCCCACCAGAACCGTCTTCCCTGATTGAGGTTTCTTCCAGGTTTTCCTCAGTCCTCTTAAATGGCAAATGTCGGGTAGGTACCCTAAACTAGGTATCATGGTATCATTAATATTCACCGCCTATGGTGCCTCACTAGTTACGGGTGTTAAACACTATTAAACAAAACTTTAAACTTTATCATATGGCATTGTGTGGATAAATTTGTGGAAAAATAAACAGCATGAAGCTTGGTGCATATTTGTAATATCGGTTCCATTAGGGGATATTTTCTTTATTCACACTGTCAGCATTTTGATCTTGGTGGTCTACTGGTATACTGGCCTGGTAAACCCAAGATCGCGGGTTTTATCCCGGCGGGGTCGATACTTTTTTTTTCGTAACATAGCTTGCTTCGGAAAGGAAGTAAAGCCGTGAGTTTTGCGTCGTACATTTACGGCACTTAAAAGAACCTCAAGCCAGAAAGAAGACGCTGATGACCTATTAGAGTGTCCATAAATAAACATAAGCATAACTTTTGCAGATTATCTTAAAGGACTTCTGTGCTCAAAACTATGAATATCCTGGTTTCATGTGTATGCTGTACTTTCTAAAATATAATATGCAAATTCGTTCCTCAATGTTTGAAGATAATTATGGTATTGATTTTCAGTTATTTACTTGAGTGATTATTGCTGTTCATTTCGGTTCATTAAAGATACAAACAGTTCATCTTGGGGTAATTATTACGCACCTTTTTTATTTCGAAGCGAGAAGAGTGCCAGTAATATGTTTAGGCATTTTTGTTAACTGAGAAGGAGGATTGCGTCCTCCTACTGATCTGAGCTTGGCAATTATAGAAGAAGCAAGTGTTATTTTAGCATGAGATACGACTCTTTATCATAGGAGCTTGGGATGAAATGCCATAGTGCCCTTTGGCTGACATCTGTTAAATTACTCTTACCCCAGGGCTAGCGAGCCCCATGGCGTGAACCTCCGTAACGTGATATATAGCCTTGCCCAACAAGAAGATGAGTAGCTTAATGGCGTTTCAGTGTTGAACTTTGTCGTTGGTTATGTAGAGGTATCCTCATTAATAGACCTGAAGCGATAAAGGTGCAGCTAAGCTTACATTTATATGTTGAATGAAAATAACTTCTGTATGTCGTTTGGAAAGACTGAAGTAGGTAACTGTAAAATGTTGCAACATACGTAGAGAAAACTTCAGTACGGCATGTGAATAACCTAGACTGCGGTATTATTTATTTTTATGTTTCAGATAAACAAGTAACAAAATGTTAAACAACATAACGCTTAATCAGAAGAATTATTTTATTTTTCTCTTAATTTATATTAATAGCTGTTGCTCAATATCCGTTTGCGGACGCATATCAACTTCATTTTGAAATACTCTTGTTTAGAACCGGGTTTCATTGTTAAAGGAATTCTACAGTGAGGTTATTTGGGTAGCGGGCCGACGGAGCGCGTCTGCATACTGCGAGAAGCCTGTCGTCAACTCCATATATATTTATTTGAGGGAGGCTTTGTCAGCAAGCCTTAAAAAAGGAGTTTTTATATACGATACATATGTGTAAACGGATTCTTGCAGAGAAGTTGTGAGACGATTCGAAGAAAATGTCCTGGCAATCGTGTTCCAGGTAGAGACATTATTTGCCAACTTGTTAAAATATTACAAGAGAAAGACTCTCCCAATGACAAGAAATCTGTTTGGAACCGCAGTTAGATGAAATGCAGAGGTTTCCTGCGCAGTTGCCGGCAATCTATTGTCGCTGAGGGACATCATTTTTAAATGTCACTCATACCTCGTGTTAGTATTTATTATTGTGGCATAGGTACTTTGTAACTGTATATTTTAGGAATGCAATATGTTGGTAACTTAGTAAACATAGCAATATGAGCTGGAGGGATCTTAGAATTGAAAAGGAATATTAAGCGATGTCCCTTGGACATTTCTTTTGTGAGATATGAAACCGAACTGTCTATCCAGATTTCCCACAAAGTCATTTATGGATTAGAGGCATATTATTTGGTCAAATATGTAACTCGGGTATGAATAAACTAGTTTTTTAACATGAAAGGAACATTGTAATTTGGTTTATAACGATTATTAAATAAAATTACTTCCTTTATTACCTATTAGTTAATTTTTCGAACAAGAATGTGATAATTTAAAACCAATTAAAGTTTGACTACACCCCCTAATGTCACTTTATTTAGCTACTAATAAATTTAGACAATATGCAAGTAATCTTTAAATTGAATATATTTGGTTTTTAGGCGATGTGCAGATTATTAATAGCTTCATATAGCTCAATATCATTTTATGCTTTCATTAAACATATAAATACTAAAATAAATATACTAACTTTACACAGATTGACTTTATCTCCCTTTTTCTGGTTGCGGCAGTTGCATTTACCCGTTAAGCAATGCGCTCAGCCGGCTCATAAATAAAAAAAAGCTCACTGTATCAAATGTGTCACAAGATATTTAATTTGACCGTTTATTGTATAAATCTAATCATCTTTAAATATATAATTAATAAGTACATTTATTTAATAACTAAAAGACAGAAAACTTACACATCAGCTTCCATTTTTCCCTCCTCTAGTGGCTAAAAAAAATGTTGAATGTTCTAGCTACACCGGGAATAACAAATAAATTGCAGGACACCTTCCTTACACGTTGAAGAAGAAAATATGTTATATGGACATCGGTCCGGAAACGCTTTATTTCCATGTTAGAACTCATCTTCTACAACTTTTCATAGTACATTAATCATGCGAAACATATAGGAACAAACACATGAAACTCTTTCTTACATAAAATGTTCAAAATACTCTCCGCTACTGTTCATACATGCATCAACTTTACCTTTCTTCAAATGGGACACAAAATACTGAACATTTCATGTATGAAAGAGTTTCACGTGATATGCTGGTACGTTCTGTTCTTGTATGGTTCCCATAATTAATGTACTATGAAGAGTTGTAGAAAATGAGTTCTAACATGGAAATAAAGCGTTTCCGGATCCATGTCCCTATAACATATTTTCTTCTTCTACATGTGAGTAATGGGGTCCTGAAAGTTTGGTCGTACTTTGTTACACCCGGTATATAAAATTACTTAGAGGACATGACAACAGAATAGTCATTTAACATAAATGGAGCAATGCTAACACATCGAGATATAATATAATATTTTAATGAAAGCTTTAACTAATTGGAATTTATTTCATTAGATAGCATGTTATGTAAATATGTTAAAGATTTTATTTCTTTGACGAAATCCAAGGTTGTTACTATTTCTTCGTGTCTTCTCTGCCTCAGTCAAATCGTTTTAAGGTTATTATAAATCGGTGTGAAAGTTTTTCTCACAGTACAAATTCCGGAATACAGATAAACATCGAGATCTCTCCCTTACCTTTCCATTCTTGTGAAATCGTCCTTGTGAAGATGCATCTATGTCACCCTGCACTTTGGGAAACAGGGAGTGCACTGTAACAGATAATGTTGGCCAATTCGAGAGGTTTGTGACAACTGTTCAATAAATGTCGAATAAAACCTTGAGCAAGAGAACATCGAGTCCTAGTTTTGCAATCGCTGGCCATTTTATAGCTGCATTTGTTGCAAAAGCGACGTTGCGTGGCGAGACATTAGCTCTCCAGCCAAGAGTTTTCGACTGGTTCCCATGGTAACAAACTCTTCGTCGTTGGCACGGGGCAGCAAAGTTACGTTGATAGCATCTCCGTGCTTGTTATTGAAGCTGGAAATCGTGCTATCTTGAATCTAAAAGACATTCATCTATCTTGCTTATATTCATTCTTTAATTAAATCTAAAAGGTACATTCTGGCGAAAGTCTGTTGATATTAACCATTTTTATTCTACGGGAGTAAATCAGCTAGGGAAAAATATACTCACGTAAATTGCCATTAATTAGATATAGGAAAACTTGAATTATAATATAGAAAGCAAATTATTTCTGTAACGTATGTGTTTCCATTTTGTCATTTCGAGCTTGTATTCACCTCCAATAATTGAAAATATTCTCGAGAGACTGTGCTCTGTTACCTAGTGAAAGGCATGTAAGATACGGAGTGCCTCTTTATGCGACCTTAGCTTGGTGCTTTTAACAAGAGATGGATGGGTTCTCGATACTCGAAACTCAAAATCTTTATATCCTCGATACTCGAGAGGTGTATACATTGTCGATTATCCCTGTGCAAGATCTTCATGCTTTTTCGATACTGTTATTATTATTATTATTATTATTATTATTATTATTATTATTATTATTATTATTATCATAATTATTATGCACGCCTTTAACAGATTTAGTCATTTGCGTGTCATTCATTTCACGGCATGAATCGTCGCTCCTGGTGGTGTAGTGGTTACCATACTTGCCTCCTAAACCCAAGATCGCGGGTTCGATCCCGGCCAGGACCGTGGATTTTTTCGGGCGTAAAAATCCTAAGATTATATGAGAGGGGAAAAATATATTGATCGTTTTATTTTTTTAGTTCTTCATTTTGTTTTATCTATAATTCTAAGTATGGCTTCCTTCGGAAGGGAACTAAAGCCGTGGGTCCGGTGTCATACATTTAAGCCACGATAAAGAACCTCAAGTCTGAAAAAAGAGGCCTCTGAGCAAAATTTGTCGGACGTTTCACGCCCTGAATAGAATGGGACGCTAATAATCTGAGATGTTAAAGAGCGTCAGTAAATAAACCAATTAAAAAACGGCGTGAATTAGACGATACATTTTGTTCATAGGTTGTTTCTCATTAATAAGAATCTAAGAGGCAGGTAGTAGCATTTAAATTTTGGGTGGGTATAAGTCTGATAGTGGACCATTTAATAAACGTAGTATCCCTTCCTTTTATTTCTGCAGATGGTATGGCGGACGGTAATTTTCTTTAAAAACCAGGTAGCAATGGAATAAAACGTACTAAATTGCATTTGAAGCTGCTATTCTCGAATATGCTATTGCATTCTTTCCCAGCATGTTTTTCACTTTTCGCTTCGCCTATAAAGTAACCTCAATTGTGAGTCTGACCAATAATAAAAGAGAATTTTGGCAAACATATCATGTCGTTAAACTATGTAATCGCAAGTTTAATTGTTATTAAAATATCATACTTTAGCATCTTTACCGTGGAAATTGCTTTTATAGGTACATTATTGCTTAGCTCTTTTCAAGTCAATTTCTGTTTTGAAGTGACAGAAGACGGAGTTTTGTGGTCTACTTTTTCGTATAATATCAGTTAAGTGTCAAACTCTCTTCAATTGTATCCCATAAATGATATTCCAAATACTTTCCGAATTTGTAAAGAATTTCTTTAGATGGAAAATCTGATGTCACTAGAAGTCAAAAATCACCTCAATTCGCAAAATTGTTATTACTTGCTTCCAACTAGATTAGAAAATTCAAATCTATTTGTTTGATATTATCAATGCTCTCATAATTATAAACGAAAATTATTATTTTATTTGATAAAATATACAAATATTGCATATCAAGACTAAGCATCTATAGGTATCAAATATCAACCCGCCTACATTTCTAACCCATCAAGGCCATGGTGCGATTCACGAAGTTTTCCACTGAACAAAGACTTTGAAATTATAATTCGTGTATATTAGAAACTTGATAGTTTAAGGAAAAGTTTGACACACACCCTAAAAGCTTCCACATTTTTATTAATTAGACAGAGGAGGAATTTTAGTAATGAAAACTGACAAATACAGTTCACCAATACACCAGTGTATGTCCGGTATATTCTTACTCTGGTATTTCAAAATGGCTAACCACAAAACATTTTTAGTTTTAACCTTTAAACTCTGTAATTCTCTAGTTCTACTAAATAACTTTAAAGTAAGGCTATTTTTTTGCCGATGTTAAAATACAGTGAGATAAATTTTTATTTTACCTCCCACGACTGGTTTTATCATATCAGTCAAGTTAAATAGCAACCATGAACGTCTCGGTTTATTTGTGAAATTAACGAAAATGTAATTTTATAGCATCCTTAGAAGAAAGAAAAATGAATAAATTTATTAAAGCACTATTGCTATAAGATATATGCTGCTCTTTTCCTTCTTCTATAGGAGTTATCTGACATGCAGGTGAAATTTCTCCTCAAGCCTAGGAAATCTTTTTCTCTGATGAATGACCTTGTAAAACGATACTAATGAACAGCACTTCGTTATTATCGCCGAACCTTAAAGAAAGCGTTAAGCCTGAGCTTTTTGAATATCTAGTGCGCTTTTAGTGAGCACTGATATATTATGTAATGTTATAGGTCAACAATCAATGTTTTACGTATTATATTTTTCTCCGAAGTAATATCACTCCGGAATTATTATATGGATGAGAACTAGAGAAGAAAGATCATTTGCAGCACGTTTTTCATTTTTAAATATTTAGTATAAGTGAGATTACGGTAAAACTAAAGTAAATACAATCCGAAGTGAGTCATAAATTTAGTAAATATATTCTCCTCCTCTATAGCGCTACAGTCCGATATAGAGCTCTGGCCTGCCTAGTGACCGTTGTGTCTTCTACCGCCGTCTTAAGACCTCGTCGATGGAGGGTAGTATTGCAGGGAGGCATTTTATCATTCATTTATCATCTGCTTTTGAGATCAAAGGACACCAACTCTGTTATCAGCAGTACCCCAATTGTCCTCACGAGGCTGAGTGGACCCCTTCCAGACCTTCCTAACTAAGAAATTTACTAACAGATACGGGTCAAAACCAGAACCTCTCGGCCAGCAGTCAGCAACGCTAGCCACTAGACCAAGAAGAAGGTTTTAATAAAGGCTTCAGTTATTTTTACTAGTGAAAATACAAAGGAAACAAAAATGTTTATCAACCATGAAATTATTTTAAAATTATTAATGACTATATTTTCAGGAAGAAATAGAGATGACATAAATGCAAAAATCCTATCCGTTGTGCAGAAGATATATATTTTGTTATAGCATAGGATAAAGAATTTTATCGTCAGAAGTGAAATATCAGTTTCAGCTAATTTTACTACAACGTGTGGGGTCGCTAGTGTAGTTGTTAAACATTGGTGATTGTGGAAAGCAAGATTAGCACAGAACAGTATACTACTAAAAATTATAATACGTTAGAAATAATATATGTAATTTTTGCTTATTAAACGGGCCAAATAAGACAACTATATTAAAGTGCTTGCATCACTGAACTAATCTTTGCGTAGCGGCAGAATGCAGAGTGTGACGTAAGGCGGTTAGTTATGTTCTCCACCTGTAACTCTTTAGTACATCTTTCCTACTGTAACTTTTTGGCTGTTTATAACAAAGATTCTAGGCTAACTATATCAATACCCCTTGAGCATGCAACGTATTAAAAGCTCCTAAACATGTTCTGGAATCTGCTTCACTGAAAGTTTTCAGTTAAAATTGATAAATAATAAATATATAATAACCAAATTTTCTCGATATTGTAGGCTTACTAAAACACCAGTTGAAATTATATAACACTATTTAAAGTACAAAATTAAAACAAACAGTTTTAAGGCTCTAGCGTATTTTACTTCAATAGCTACCATCACAAGTATTTGGAACTATGAGCAAAGCTTGTAAATGTTTTCTTCGTAATCGACAGTCTCAATTAAGATTATTTCTTGTTTCACGATCTGTTAATGATCTCAGAACGAAATGGTCGCGTTAGGTTTCCCTAGTTACCACTCACGAACATTTTAGTGCTGTGGGATATAAATCAGAAACTGGAAAGCTGAAGTGACAGCTGATTAAATGAAGAGAATGAATATTTGAATAATTTTAATTACTATGGTTCACACAGATCTCTAGCTTGGATAATGGTTAAAATTTTTCAGAGTTTAAATATTGCTAAGGCTATATCTATATAGAGCTTTCATTTTAAACTTTTCCAGTTTGAATAACTACTTGTTTTATTTAAACAAATGTCGATGTAGATATTGGATGATAGTTTAAAACTAATGTTGATTTTTAATATTAAGTTTTACTCACCCTCAGCTATTCCTATTTCGAATTCAAGCGACACGTATCTCTTAATGCTACTTGAACTAAATGAGAATCCTATTGGTATGACTTCTTTTTTTTTTTTCTATGTTACCTGTACCCCTGATTGTTAATGTTGTTTGAATTTGGACAGATAAAAGTAGTTTTTAGGATAAAAACATTTTGTTTTGGGTAATATTGTGGCACTTAGACGTCAGTAGTGTATGTGTTGGCAGTATTGTATCATATTGTTAGCATAATACAATACTACAATACCCTGGGAGGGATCGTTAATGCTCATGTGAACATGGAGGGGGATTGTGGCGTATGCACAGAGACGTGACGCTATCTATTCGAGATTAAGTGACGCTTTTTCCCCCCCTTGCGAGACTTGGTAGAAAACGGAAGTGCCACATATCGGAAGAGTCATCTAAGCAAAGGATGCCAATTACCAATCAGTATGTGTAAACAATGTATTAAATAAATCGAATTATTATGAAATGGATAACATATCTTGGTTATAATAATGTTTTCGTTTTAATTATCTTCTTTTTAGCTGTTTGAGATAGAGATAAGTTATTTTGATGGGAATTAAGAAATAAATTTGTCGCGTAAATGAAGAAATGTAATTTAAGAAATTAGTGATTGGCCCTTTAAATGAATTAGATTCGCGACAATATTCTAATTATTGATAAAAGCCTATTTTGACACTTCTGACCAATTCGCTTATTTCTGTTCTTTCTTGTAGGATATGTGCAGTTTTGAAACAATGTATCGCCAAAAACCCAGCTATTATATTAAATGCTCAATAATTCGTATAGTTCCATACTATTCATATTAACACTATAGGTTGTCAGGAAGCGATTGAAAACAGAAGATATGATAATTTTGAATATGTAAATATCAATAGATAAGAATTTGATATTATATAATAGGGATGGCTGAAAGTAAGATAAACACAAACATCTCTCAATATCTAAATTAACTTTTAAAGTTAAATTTATTTTATTTTAAACATGTAAATATTCAAACGGCATATATTTGAAACGAGAGGCCTGCATTTTGTCAAATATTTTAAATTTGTTTTCTTTCGTCGATTTTATTAGCTGATAGCGAATGCGTTTACCGGATTCCATGATAAATGCTTCATTTATTTATTTTTAAATGCTTAGTATACACGGAAATGAAGTAACCATCAACACTTTACCTTTGCAACAAATACTCTAGGTGTTTTTCCATGTGTTTACATACCATAATTAATTTCTCTGACCTCCCTAAAGCTGCAAGAGCAAAACACACTAAACGCTCAACGATATTAAGACATAGAGATAGATTAAACTCCATAAAGCAAAGCATGCGGCTAGTAATAAAAACAGAAGAAAGTTAATTTGAGTCCACAAAGAAATCATGTCAGCTTGTGACAGTGTAGCTAATGAAACTGGGAATTCAGCCAAACAAACTCGTTTCAGTTTTAATGCATCCGGCTCATGGAAAAGGAGATTCAAAGCACGGAATCTGTTAAAATGTATGCAGCGATAAAAAAAAAAGTTACGAAGGAAAGGAAGGACATGTGAGGCAGTCAGGCTGACCAGGAACTCTACAGCTGGAGAAAGAAAAAGAAAACAAAAACATTTTGTTGTGGTCTTTCGGTGACTTGGTGTTTTCCAAAGGAATGTATATATTAAAACGTTTAAAGGGGGAATACGCCATTTGCTTGAATCTTGATAATTTTACAGGAATTGGTGATGTATAGAGATCGCTAACAGCTAACGCTTCCGTCACACATTTGCATCAGTAAAATGTAAGGAATTACTTAAAATTGGAAAAAAAAAAAAAAAAAAAAAAAAAAAAAAAATGCATTTCTCGAACTTTACATTGGTTAAGGAAAATAAAATTCTCATCTACCGGGAGATCGATTAATATTACCAGCGTAGAGGTTTACTATCAACAAGTACGTTGTCATAACCGAAATGTGAATAGATAAAACGTAATTTACTCAACATATTAAGAATGCAAATACTGAACCTGTCATTTTGTTCTAAGATAGGTAAATGAATACATTTATAATGACTACTTTTTTCTTTTAATATTCATCAGATAGGAACGTTGATGAAGTAATCAATAGATTCACATGCTCTGATAATGTTAGTGGAGTCGTTTAAAGAATAGACAGATATATGTGCTGCTGCCGAAACGCGAGAGCACCCTCTTTCCTTCAATTTAACAGAAAAGACTAAAATCATACACCCAAGTCTCTTCGGACATAAGCTATTCATGGAATATTGATCCTAATGTCAATTTTTAGTAACTTTCCTTAAATCATTCGCAGTTTTTTATACATTACTATACTGTCCTAACCTAACTCTGGAACCTCAAACACTTTCGGAATGAAACGAGGTATGAAGAATCTAGTTGCGCAGGAATGTACCCATGTCAATGACTCACACATTGGGAAGATATGGACAATCCCGAAAATTTACAAATATCGTTTCAACTAAAAGTTACATTTTTCTAATGGAACATGTATTTTTTTTCTTCGTTTTTTTAGTGAAATGAAAACTACAGGTACAATTACTGATAAAGATATCTGTAGCACAGTTTTATAAGAAAAGACATTACGGATTATTTTTGAGTGATTTTTGTGTGCTAGATATAATTTACAAACTTGAAGTTTCTTTGCATCAATACACTACGCTCTTTGCATAACATCAGAAACGGGACAACATCCATTGCCACTCTTTAAATGTTTACCTATTTCAGAAGGTATGCGGTTTAGAACAGTAAAAGCAGTTATCATTATTTGACCTCTACTTTTCAGTTCGCTAGAAAAAACATACAGGTTCCGTTTTAAAAAAAATGTAACTTTAAGCTGAAAGCTATATTTTAAATTTCCTGGATTGTACATACCCTCCCATTGTGTGAGCCCCTGACATGGGTACATTTCTGCACATCTAGATTTTTCACATCTTGTTTCTTTCGAAAATATTTGAGGTCGCAGAGTTAGATGGTGAGACATTCTGTATATGGGTTCCAGTTCTTTAAGCTACATGCAAGAACAAGACATAGGCAACTACGCACTTCTGAACCTGCACTGAGACTCAAAACGCGCATGACCTTCGATGATAAAGTGACAATAGTACTTTGCTAGCAAACAGAGTAGCCTGTTTGTGACTAAAGTGTAATTCGATCTCCTAGTTCTATAGTCACTGAACAACACACTTTATGATATCCGTTACGCTCGAACATTCCAATGAATATGCAAACATAACAAAAATGCTCTACAAAAGTAATTTTATTTGGAATGCATCAGCACTATCTTTACTGGCAAGGTTCATAAATTTGCTTCATAATACGGTGTCTGCTTACGGAGTCGCTAACTATATTGAACGATTTCTTTACCCTTAATATGCTGACTCAGAACTTGTGCATGTATTCATTAATTCATTTCTTTCGTTTTCTTATTTTCTTTGGTGCTTGCAAGAGACAAAATGTTAAGGATCAGGAAAATAATTATTTTAATTTCTAAAGCAATAAATATATCTAAAATGAACAACAAATATTAGATATCACTTTACAGAGTATCTCATTAGTTAATACCTAACATATTGTGCAATACTTAACAATAATTTTTATGCCTGCTTTGGGGTTAACCAACTTGACCGGAACTGCCAATTATATGCGATGTATAAATCATATAAGGCAAAATTGTACTTTTTTAATGATTGCATAAATCTGTTAATACTAAATAATTTCATTAAAATAAAACAGGCCTACACATTTTTTTTACCAATCGAAAGTCTACATCTTTGCATATCCTATTCATACAAGAACTTAGTCGATCCTGGTGGTTAGTATAACCATACTTGCCTTCTAAACCCAAGATCGCGGGTTCAAATCCGGCCAGGATCGATGGATTTTTTCGGGTGTAAAAATCATAAGTATGGCTTCCTTCGGAAGGGAAGTAAAGCCGTAGGTACCGTGTCGTAGATTTACGAACCTCAAGCCTGAAAAAAGAGGTCTCTGAGCAAAATTTGTCGGCCGTTTCACCCCTGAATTGAATGAGACGCTGATGACCTGAGATGTTAAAGAGCTTCCATAAATATATCTAATTAAATTAAATTCCAAGAACTTTCCATTTCATAATACATATGTTTTCATTTACTCCAAATATGGCAAGTTATGTGACCATTTCATCACAACAGTAGTGTTGTTATTGTTGCAGCACGTAAAACGTGTTTCCAAGCGATTTTTGTGTAGGTATGCTTTTTGTTTATGGAAAATGAAGAAAAAGCTGGCAATAATGTTGTTATCCAAAACAGAGAAGCCTTCTAAACTCATCTTTATTGGGTTTGAAGTGAAAAAGTTGCCATTTCAAGCAATAAGAGCACAAAAATGGATATTTCCAGCAGCAATGTTGGCGTATGTTCATTAAAATTCTGTGTCAGTAAGGAACATTGCAAAATGAACCATCCTATCGAAAATCTAAATACCTCGAATAATTTTACAATAAAATAAGCTCCGTATGTTATAGGTTCTTAGATATAAAGATTATAGAACTTTGACTTTTGTATTTCTTTTTTGAATGGTGTTTAACGCCGTTTTTACTACTGAGGTACCACAGGCGGTGAACAATGGTGATACATGAAATGAAATGATATATTGGGAAAGAATTTTTTAAGGAAGGAAACATTCCAGGCCTAAGTTTAGGGTACCTCACCGGCATTTGCCAGTTATGAGGACTGAGGATAAAGCTCAATCAGGGAGGACGGTCCTCGCGGGATTCGAACCCCAGATCTCCCGCTCACGAGTTGAAGTAATGGTTAAAATATATTACGATCCCAGTTTACTATTAAACAGTTGTACAATTAAACACCTTTTAATAATCATGAAATAATAATAATAATAATAATAACAATAATAATAATGAATAGTGCAAACTACTGAGAATCGCAACCAATAAATGTAGTATACTAAAGTCAGGTGAAATATATATCTGCAATTTTTTCATATCTCTCAGATTGGCTTTTTAAGATGAACTGCAGACACTTGCAGCAAGATAGGGTGTCAGGACATAATGCATCCATTACCTGTGAATCAAGTAAATCGCAATCAATGAACCAATAAGATGGCCAGTACGTTTTCTGAAACCTTTCTTCATATGGCGACTTAAAATTAAAAGTCTACAACACCCAGTCAGGAACAGATTCTATGTTTGTGGTCAGTAGGATCTCCAGCTGAGTAATTTAGGGCAAAAAAAGCGAATATTTTATGAGGGGTTAGAGTATAGATGAACTGTTGACGTAGTACTGGTTTTAGTAGCGTATTTTTGAATATGAATACTTTCAGTAAGTGTATATAAGTTAGATTAGTTAGATATTAATTGTTTGCAAAGTTTTGTATCAAGGGGATAATGTATTATAATAATAATAATAATGAGCAATAAAGCTAAAATTACATGGGGGACGGAGTGCTACATCCAAACAGGGACCAAACTTTGTAATCGGGGACTCGCTTGGCAATCAGGAGCGTAGCGGATGACTAAAATAGCAGACAGAGATGGTAGTACTTAAATCTGTTCTAAATGTGTGGAAAAAGAAGAATGGAAGAGTGGGACGGAAGAATGGAGAAAGAGATACCTATCGGTCCTGGCAGTGGCAATGTTGGACTTTGCTGTAAGATAGAATGGAGGAGGAGGGAGTAGGTAAATTTAAACAAAGTGAGATAGCTCATATCGGAAGAGGCAGGCAATGGGGAAAGAGCGTATGAGAACGTAAGTCACAATTTATATATATATATATATATATATATATATATACACATGTGTGTGTATGTGTGTGTGTGAGAGAGAGAGAGAGAGAGATAGAGAGAGAGAGACAGACAGACAGACAGACAGACAGGGGGGTAGTGTAATTTATTTACTTTTGTATTATTTTCTTTACTGTTTCAATTATTATATATTTATAATGTTCTATTACATATTGCTTCTTTTTCCATTTATTTGTTTATTTAATTATATATACATTGTTTGCCTCTTAATAGTTAAATATTGGTTTGTGGAGTTTCATGTGTAATGGGAAAGCAATCACTGTTCCAGGGTCTGTGTTATATAGATGATTTAGATTTGAAAAAGCATACTTTATAAATAAATATACTAGTACTGAGCAATAAAGTAGAAAATAATCAGCGAATACTGTGTCTAGATATTGCTGCTAAATATTAAGATGTTAGCACGGCAAATTTAATTTAATTAGTGTAGTATCTCTTGTTGTGTCTGTTAATCTGTGAGGTAATTTATGTGATGCAGAATAATATAAACTCTTTACTTTCCCTGTTAGCAACTCTCTAATGCAGTTTCAGAGATGCAGGTTCACAATTTTACGATTCAGGAAATGCCTGCTTCAACTAAAGACGTGTGAGACATGAATTGACCTGGTTAATGGCATATCACATGATATAAAATCTAGTGACTACCGCATCTCCTAATAGTGCTGTCTAACCGTTCGATGCCAGTTCAGGTGTGAACCTTCATTTTAATGCGTGATGTTTATACCCTGCGCGTGCTTCACTCCCTTTTTTCCAGCTTGTTAGATAGCGCATCCGGGACTGCTTGAAACAGTGGGCGAACACGAGTGCTCTAATAGTTGCTCAAAGGTCACCAAGTTTATCATTATGCCGCTCTATGAAGAACGTGGCTGTCACCTCCGATGCTAATACTGAAATTATCCATGAATAATTGAAAAACCGTCCATTATTTAGAAATTGAAAGCTGTCAATCTGAAATGCAGGTCCGGTATTGTTTCACCTACCCGCCATTTAGCAATCATCGTGCGTTTTTTTCCGCCGTGTGTGGTCGTATTTATATTTAGAGCGTTCTCAAGCACTCATAATTTATGGACATATGTGATACAGGGTGTTAACGAATTGCTGAGCTTTCTGGAGTTGGCTCTGAATGCTGACTTGTAAGTGGTCACGTGAAGAAACGTTAATATGAGGAAAACTGAATTGTTTTGAATTGACTTTAAAGTTAGTTTGTTTTTATTTTCATTTAGTTAATGCCCTAACTATGCAAGACGGTGTAAATCGGAGAAGAAATCATTGTTATGCTTATTTAATAATAATAATAATAATAATAATAATAATAATAATAATAATAAGAAGAAGAAGAAGAAGAAGAAGAAGAAGAAGAAGAAGAAGGAGGAGGAGGAGGAGGAGGAGAAGATGAAGAAACGTTAAATTTACAATGGCCCTTTATTTTTTGGGGGGTGACTTTATTTGGCTGCTTAAAACTTACTTAGTGCGTGATATTTGTTTTTATTACATTAATTATTAAAATGTTCATTTATACTTATAAAACTGCCTTACCTGTCTAGTGATTAGCGTTGTTGGCTGCAGCCTGGGAGGTTCTGGGTTCGTTTTGGTTATCCTTTTTGTTGCTATCTCTGGATTTATTTATTTATCGGTCATCTAACCCAGGGAGCCATAGAATATAAGACGGACGTTAAAGGCACTCTTGCTGCATCGGCGTGACCTTCCTCCAAGATGCGAGCGAAAGATGGTTCATCGATTAGATCATGACCCATAAGTCCGGGAACAACATTCTACAGGATTAAGCTCTGCTCTTTTGTTGCACGATAGTGCTTGTCCTCAAGCGTCCCGTTTAATAAAACACATTCCAACCAAAGGTATTGACAAATCTATTGGATCTATTATTCTGTCTAAAAAGAGTATCTTGTGGTCATACAATGACTTCTGCAAAAGTACATTATATATATATTATTTTTGACTGAAATGCCTGTATGTGTTTTGTTATCAAGCACACTCAATCTTTTCATTGTATCACACTTTATGTTGTATAAAATTAAATATTGTTTTTGGATTACAGGGAACTTGAAGGAATAGCTCGCCAAAATGAGAAAAATGAGTGTGTTGAACTGCACTGTTTTAAACATTTTATTGTATAATATTTTATCTTTTACGTGCTATAATTTTATTTTTATAATGAACAATAAAAATAATAAATAGACCTAAATGGAATTACCTTGTTTATTATTGGGCTATGTGACGAGAGCTTTCTGAACAGATTTCCGCAGACACGTAAAATTTGTATTATGTGAAAAATATCAACCAAGTAGCCACATATACGAAAAGAATCACTAAGCATGGAACCAGATTAGTTGGGCAAGAAAGATTAGCACTATAAGCATCGACAAAGCCATGCAGGAAAAAGTAGAAAATTCACTCATTAGAGGGAGCGTCGAAGTACGGGTTCGTCTAGCAACCGAGCTGCGCATGACCCAGGCTTTCACATACGCAGTACCATGATTTAGAGTCTGTTTGTCCATGTTGCAATTTGAGTTGTTATTAATAAGCAAGGTACGTGTTATTTATCGGACCGCATAGGTAGTAATTGTGGTGGTAGGAGTGTACGATATTGGTTCCCGCGTGATTCATCGATATAAACACATCGGTTCCGGCTCCTTATACAAATTCCCATCTATCTCTGTTATTAGCATTTTTGTGGCAACCTCTCACTTCACTTTACTACCCGCTCTTCATTTCTTTCATTCTACGCAGTTAAACACACATCCTTCTCCATGGATTTTCTTCTTTCTTTTTTCGCTATTTTTTAGAATTGTGAGCCTGTTATTGTTTTTTTTTTTTTTATATATTCTTTTCGTATTTCGGATCCTCCCAATTTTTTCATTTTTGTCTGCTTACTCATTTTCAGTTCACTTTTTTGTGATTTTACATGGTGTTTAACTTCTGTTATTTCTCGTTTGATTTTTTGTTCTTAAATTTATTCCTCTTTCACATTTACACTTTTTTCTGCGTGTATTTTATCTTTATATTTTACTTTAAACTCCCAGTTTAACCTTTTATTTTCCTTTACGGCCTGTATTATTACGCAGTGGTATAAAAATTTCCGTATTTTTTTTTAATACTTTGCAGTGCATTCGTTTTCTTACTTAACAGTGTAATTCCGCTTTTTAGATTTCGTTACTGACATTTCTTAAGCCCAACTTTTGCTCTTATTTAAAGATATGCGTAAGATTTTACTTGAGGTAAGGTTGATTTATGCAGCTAAGCTTTTAAGCCTTTTATATGTTTTGGGCATATGGTATGCCTTATAATAGCCAAAACCATGTACGTATAAAATTATTTGTGTACCTATGCAACAAAGGAAGATATTTAAGTAATTTTATAAGAGTTAAAGGGGGCAATACAAGCTCTTCATTCCGATACGCAATAAGAAATTTATTTTTCGGACGGAAAACTACTGCATAACGGCCTCGCAACATCATGTTGCTTGGCTAGAATTCTCGTAGTGCTACCATCTGCTGTGGTATACGTCTGAATTCTTTTGAAATAATTTTGAAAAAATTCGCTGCAATTCATTCTCCCAAATATTGTACATTGCTTTCCAAATACTTTGTTTCAGCGCCTCCAAGATTTTTATTTCAGGTACAGCAATATTTTTATCTAGATGAAGAGCAGTAGCTGAATGGCTTTATACGTACTCCCCACAGATACACCAAATTGCTGGGATAATCATGTTAAAGACATTCGAGACATTTCTATTCGTTAGTCTGATTTTATAAACTGCTTCTCTATTAAAACCAGGTTATTTGGTCTCTGCTTCTTGTCAATGAAAACATCTTTAACCAAGTTTTGTTCGCCAATCTGAAAATTACACTTTCCAGTAGAGAGTTTATCTCTGGAAATTCAGCATGAACTTCTTTCCTATAGTACTTGTACGATTTCTTTTGTACATAGCAATCATAAATATATTTTTATTATTTAGAAAATCTAACACACACGTCCTACAGAAATGCAACTGAAACTGTTGGCGCGATTAACATGACGGGGCAAGTTGATTTGTCTGCTTCAGCGGAATTTTCACTCAAGTCTTATTAGGAATTGCGCGTCCACTGAAAATCGAAGGGTTTCCACTTGTGTATAGGAATTCCATTTGTATAACTAAATGATGGCACACGAAACAAGCATCAAACTAAAGAAAAATAGTATAGGATTTTATATTATAGATAATGTGAATTCTGTATGTGCCTGTGAGTTGAACGACACATATCAATGGAGTGCGCTTGGTGTTCTTGACGGAGTATGTGGCGTATTGAATTAGCACATAGATATGTACCAGAAGACACACGGAGCCTACATCTAACTTGATTTATCTATAAGTTAAATTTTACAGCATTTTTGTTTAGTTTCTTGCTTGTTTCACATGTCCATAGTTTCTACATTGAAAGTTTCAGTGAGTCAAAGCACCATGACTTAGGGACGCACATTCCTCAAAGCAAAAATAGCGCAAATATTTTGAACCATTGCACGTTATCATAATACTATACGTAGACATTATAAAGAAATTAAGGGATGATGGCCGAGCTGAAGCCAAAAAAAAAAAAAAAAAAAAAAAATAATTCTGTCCCTTTTTCTCTGTTGGCACCTATCAATTGCTAAATCCCTCGACCGCTAATTAATGCCACCACCATTGTGCTCAATTCGGTTTTCGAATCATTACACATACTTCGCTAATATGAGTTCCCTTATATTCAGTTGAATCTTTGATACTATGTATTAATGTCATAATATGAAAAAATTACTAATAATAATCGTTAAATTTATAAACAATCGATACGCACAGTTTCTGGCCCTTTTTAAATGCAAAAGTAAGCAAGCAATTTTCTTATGTAATATCTTTAGAATTAACTGATCATTCTTATACAGTGAATTTATTTCATACATGGTAGGCTTTCACGGCCTGAGTCTTGAATTTGAACCTCTTTTCGGACTTTCTGTACCATGGTTTGATGGTCAAATTATATTCATAATAACCTGAAGGGGGGGGGGGAACTTTCGCTCTGAAGATGCCCATAGTGTACGACGTAACATCGGGTCATTACAAATACAATTTGACCAATAGACCAATGCCAATAAAACCGTCACGGTTGGCCGAGCTCATGAGCAAAGTCTGGGGTTCGGTTCCCATTAGGACCGTTCTCCTGACAGTTTTTTTTTACAGATTTTCCTCAGTCCTTATAAATGGAAAATGCCTGGAGGTACCTAAACTTAGGCCTGGAATGCTTCATTCCTATGAAAAAAATTCCTTTCCCAATTTATAATTTTATTTTCTGTATCATTATCAGTGCTTGCCGTCTGTGGTGCCTCAGAAGTAAAAACGGGCGTTAAGAACTTAAAAAAAAAAAAAAACTGCCAATAAAGTCCCGAAATGGATATTAAGATTGAAGTTATTTGACTTAGAACCTCATTAAAAACTGTAAAATAAGAGATAAGAGTCGCCGTGCTTAAAGTTTGTATTTATGTTTTTACCGAAAGCATAAAATGATAATACGCACTAACCTGTATTATAAGTGGATGGTTTGAAACATATTTCTTGTCATTAAAAGACCCTGTCGGTCATATATTTTTAATAAAGGGGTGAAATTAATAATGATGAAATCAATATTACAATATTTAAAAATGAGGCTTATATTTAGTCGAATAAAAACATTGCAATTCTTGAATTTAAACGCACCTCCTCTCCTCATTCAATAACTATTATCAATTATATCAATAAGTCAATCCTAATTGTTCTCGAAAATACTAATAAGAAGACTCAAAGAAATAACAGAATAAAATATCAAGTTAAAAAGCTGTATACAATCTCAAAACTAAATAAAATGTTCAGGAGATTCACTCACAAATGAAGGGTTTCGGTTCGAAGAGCAATTTTCTTTAAAGTTCTGTATCTTAGTAATGAAAACCATAAAATCATTCATGTGTGTAACAATTCATTTGTTTAATATAGGTCAATATATTTCTTCAAAAAGTACATGAGCATTTCTGTATAAAATGTATCAAAGTGGAGTTAAGTAATAGACACAAACACGTAAAACAACGTCTGAATAATCTTCAGAATCATATTCAATAGATGAAAAAGTAGTCACCTGAATTATTACATTTTTGAAGTGAAAAGCTTGCATAGAATACTGAAGCACATTAGCCAACACACTTCTTCAAATTGTCGATAACATTACATAGCCTGAATGCCTTTTCTTTTCAAAGCATATGCCAGAAGGATGATGTTGTATAAGAAATTGGGTAGCTAGTCCCCAACTTAAATTGGGAAGTCGAGTGTTTATAATGAACATGTGGTCTGCTCCAATGTTTGTGCCAGCTCTTTAAGCGAATTCCGCACAGGCTTTCGATTTGAAAAATGTAATTCAGATTTATGGAATGTGGTTCAGAAGAATTTTGATGGTTTTGAGCGTTGTGTCTATTGTTGTGCTTCGCTCTGTTTCATGCGCTTTAAGAGCTGTACCTATCGGCCTATATCAGGCAAGTGAAGGTTAATAATATTAATGTTTTTATGATCTTTGTGGCCATTCAGATAATCTGTAATATTAACCAAAAATTTTTGTTAGAGCCGAAAATTTTCCATTGAGGTTCATACTCTCAAGCATACTAGACATGGCACACGAAGGAAATAGACTAAACATATTCGGTAACGCAACAAAATCTAGATCCAAAAGGAAATAGAAGCAAAATAACTATGATTTGAAAGAGGAAATGTATTAAGGCTACTTAGAATACGCATCATAAACGCCTCTAGGCCTTTCGATAAACAAATCCAAAAGCGAAAAATGCCAAATAGGCCAACAGTTCCAGCAAAAGTCGATGGAATGAATCTACAATATGCATTCAATATGATTATTTAGGACAGATAGTTGTCTTTTACCAAGGAAATGAAATGATGAATTTCTCTGACTTTGAAGGTTTTCTGTCCCTCACTGCTGAACAACTTTGAGACACTGCCGGCCTGTGATTTGCAGTGTAGCCCTCACATACAAGTTAATGAACACAAGTGTGTTAAACAAAAACGCAGAGGAAGAATTTAGGCATATCCCGAGAAACAGAATTTCAAATAAGTCGCTAGATGGAATATCATGAACAACCGATATCTGGAAATAAGCCGTCAGAACGAAATGGAAGAGGAGATGACTCTTCGCTAGACTACCAGACGACAGATAAACGCAAATTCGTACCATGTGAGACTTCTGCAAAGTCGGAGATTCCATAGAACAACATGCAAATGAACACTTTTCTTCAAAGAGTGGGTAGGTGATCCAGTGTAGTAAAATGTGAGAGAGAGTAAAGAGGCATAGAAGGACAGCTTGACAGTAATAAATTGTAAATTAGGTAAAAAAAAACTGTATAATGGAAAGAACAAGTGTAAAAAAAACTCCGTATACCATAAAGCAAATAAAAAATATGTCCGATTCTTGAAGCCTGAATATATGTAATATATTTCATTGCAGGGCTTTATATGAGACATACTAGCCGTTTTATGTCCGGTAAGCCAACAGTAGCGATATAGCTTTATTCGAAAAATCTCCTGTGATCATGAAATTATGTTAGTAGTATAGTACAGACAGCCTGCAAGAGGTCGTAGATTCCACACATTTAACTTTCTGGTTAAATGCTTCGCTAATCGGCTTGGTAAGCGTTGATTGGTACTGGTGTGTGTTTAATGTTCACCTTTCACTTAGCAATGTAGCAAT
Source organism: Metallyticus violacea (assembly GCA_030762175.1). NCBI lineage: Eukaryota > Metazoa > Arthropoda > Insecta > Mantodea > Metallyticidae > Metallyticus > Metallyticus violacea. The sequence goes on along the minus strand of CM060843.1, from coordinate 55,864,464 downwards.
CGCAAGTTTGTCCTACAGCTTTATCGAGTGCTATCGACGTTTCCCGAAGTTGGACACACTGGAAACGGCCCATTTTTTTTTTAAATCTAAATGGAAAATATGAGGTATCTCAAATATAACTCTCTTACCGAGATAGAAAAAAGAGTTTCCTCACGAATGAGGCTTTTGACCTTACAGTCACAAATCAGGCTATTTATTTTATTTAATAAGTTAGTACTGAAATAAAATTTCCCTAACAGTTAAACTATTTTTGAATATGTACCTTTTATGCTATAAAATTTCCTTAATAACAAAAGTTAATTTTCTTAAGCAGAATTATACAAATTTGTAGGTAGTTTTGCGCCATTAATCTTTGTTTTTAGTTCTTATAAAATATTTCTTGTTTTACAGTACATAAAGATGAAGACGTAACCTCGTTTTTCACTTAATGAATCAAATTTTTGTTGCCGGTATAGCCAGGTGCCTGCCTTTGGACGGGAGAATACGAAGTTCGATCTCCGGCAGCAACATAGGGCTTTCTCTCTAGTCTGTAGTGTCCAAACTGGCCCAGGTTCATTCCGAACGACTACCCGGGGGGGGGTTTCTGTTGTACAAATCTAATATTTGCTACGTCCTTCACGGTACTCTATTCAGTATGGAAGATGTTAGGAAAAGTAATGATTTAAGAAACCCGCAGGATTTAGTTTTGAAATTTTATGTACCAAATATAACGAAAAAAGAGATAAATTATCAAATGCATAACTACGCCCTATTCCCATTTTAAACTAAAAGAAAATAAGTGCTCATTTAGATAGTAATCACGAAATAAATAGGCATTTGAAAATATTGAATATTCACATTAAATCCCAATCATTAACAAGAAATATAAATTAAAACCCTAAATACAAAAGAGTGATGCTTGGATCGCAAGGAAGCTAATAATGAAAATTTCTCTAATTTATAATCTTAGAAAGATCCCTAATTACGAAATAGCAATACTGAATACCTGGGTCACTGGAATGACAATTATTACGGTTGACCGCTGCCTAAACAAATATTGCGGTAAACCGATCAAGAATCTGCCACCCTAATGCAGCGGTGACTCCCACTGTCTCCAAGCCAAGGGCCACAACGTCCTTATTCCTATAATACAACGACCAACTACATAATCTCTGCAGAAATATAGGAGAATTAGAGGGAAAAATAAGGCTAATGTCATAGCTTAGAACCGATCTCAAAAGTTGTCAACCAAAGAGCGATAAACATGGTTTTAAAGAAAATGTTAGAGAAATGAACATCGTAGAGACCAGGGAGGAATGGGGAAAGAAAAGGAAAAATAGATTACGTTACTGATGTATGATTGCATACCTAATGAGGCAGAGGCGACGGAAGCCTACTATTGGTCACACTGCTTTATATCGAATTGTGCCCAAGTGTGCGATGCTTAACCTAACTCCTGTTTTCACTAAACATCTGAAAAAGAAAATATTCCGAAACAGCAAATTGATTATAGTTTATATTTAGCATCGAAGGTATAATATGTGCAAACATTCATAATGAATTATTTAGAAATTAATGACCTGAAATTATTTACAAGCTAGCCTTAATGTAACAGGCACAATATTTTCCAAATTAGGCAACTAAAGTCAGTTGTTAAAGAATTATTTTATGGTTAAAATAAAATTAGTATTTCCCACTAATTCAACCCACTAAATGATAACGTGTACCGATTTTGTAAAATATTTTTTGGATTTGACTTAGAACTGACCTTGCTGATCTTCTAGGAAAATAATCAGTATATTCTTTTTATACGATTCCCTCTTTGTTCTAATAGCGTCTATGCCACTGGGACACCGTTAGTGAACTTGCTTCCGACGCAAGAAGAACGGAAGGGCGGATGTTGCGTGCACATGTGTTTGACTAACGACCTAGTGCTGGCAAGGTCCAACCCGGACTTCCATTATTATTTCGAGGTGCGGCGCGATTGTCACGTAGGTCAGGGACTCTTTCGTAATCGCCTGCTGTTTAAATATCATCTCCTAGTGGGGCGGTATACAGATAGGCAGCCTGGGGCACTTCACGTAAATTAATGCATGTTCTGACATCGTAGTGCGTGAAGGGTAAACCCGTTCCCAGCTCGTATTTAAATCGGAATACATATATCTTCTATTAATTGGTGGCATATGCCCTCGGAAAGGGTACTCTGATTAACTGGATGAGGTCTTCGACACGTAAATTGCCTACTTTCATTCTCATCATCTCTCTGAATTCCGGCGTACATGGAAAATTGCTTTGGAATGTTTTTAACCTCAAAATTTAACCAGCACATACCCAAATTGATTTTTTTATTTAATACATTTATATTGAAAAGCTTATCCTCTCTATGTTGATCGCTTTTTCTCAGACGTAAAACTGACGAATTTATGATTAACAGGATTCAAATCTTGTTACATTAAATAATTTCTCTATGTGGCTCATGAAATATTGAAAATTCTCCTAATAATTAAGAAATTAAACGTAAACAAATACATTTTAATTCCATTTACGAATATGGATCACTTTAAACTTATTTCAATGTAGGTTATTACTTATTTTATATTAGTATAATCTCTAAATCATATTTCTTTTGCAAGATGAGTAAAGAACCAAGAGTAAAAAGCAAATATATCGAGGGCAATACATTCAAATTTAAGCTTCTCTGGTGTAACTAATATATGGCAACGTGATAGTTGTGATCAAACTATAATTCTTTCACTTTATAGTATGCATTAATGTCCATGGCTTAAATGTAGCTTAAGTATACATTTACAAATGGTAAAACATAATCTTCAAAAATTAAAAATGTCGGTATAGAAATAAAATTTAATTAACAAAATCTAACTACAAACAATAATTAAAAAAGGGTACGACAGGGTTGAATTTTAAAATTGTTTTATGACTACACTCTTGAAATTCTTTATGAATGGAATAAACTTGCCTTTAGGGGTATAACAGTTACAAGTAATTGTTTTAAAAACACATTTTTATATGCTGACAAACAAGTTCGTCGTCAAAATAGGAGAATTGATCCAGTGTAATATTCGCAAAATTAATGTCACATCTGAAATATTTAATTGTAAAACAAACACAACTAAACGTGTAGCCATCTAAGTTAAAAACTCAACTGGATCCAAAATTGTGATAGATAGTACTGAAACAAAGCTCACATTTTAACTATTTGGGAAACCAAGTATTTTATGCTTATCATAGGATATTCAAATAATTTTTTGATTTTCCAAAATATGTGTGGCATAATCAGAAAACATTTAGAAATATAATTAAGAAGGACTTGAAAAATTTTATATACAAAGACAGCACCGTTACTCTTTTTTTGTTAGTGAATGCTGAATTTTAACTTAAAAAGAAGAAAGCAAAATGAAGTGAGTAAAACAAAGGTATGCACGTTGAGAGATCACATTAGAAATGAAGACATACGTAAATAATTAAAAAGTTCACCCCTTCTCGAAAAATTACAAGTTACAAAAAAAAAAATGGATTGCGTATTTATAAAGATTGGAAGAATGGGCTAATCTCCAAAAGAAGTTTGGAGATAACCCCAGCCGGGAAAAGAATTCAAGAGGACATGACGTTGGTGTATTTTGTTTAAACTGAATTTGTTTTAAGCAGTTATTCAGACTGGCAAGTTTTGAAATGAATGCCGTATTCCCATTCGGTGAAAATTCCATATTGTAACTTTTAGTCATTTTATTTCGACTTATTCCTTCTTAATAATTTCTTGATTGCAATAACAGGTCAGGTGTATTCGCTATTTTTTAATTGCTATTATGTTGAATATGCGTAAGAAATATATGCATTTCAATTTCTACAATACATTGTTCAGACGGCAGGTAAAGTTATTAGGCAAACTTGCCAAGAGAAAGATAACTTCTTCAGATACCCGGATGCAAATCAACCAAACTCTTTAATAATGAAGTACCTGCTCGACAACTGAATACAAATTGACACGTTATGGGCTGTATTCCAGATAATACTTTCTGAATAATTCACGCACAGCCCACTCTTGACTATCTACGCAGGTATTCAACCAAAGATTGATTTTTAATATATGTGCGTTAGACACAAATCATTATGGTTAAATTAAAAACGTAATTAGTATCTCAGGTGTTACTCTATTGAAAGACCTTCACCTGTACTAGAATGATAAATTTATTCACCGTGTCAAGCTAAGTATAACGTACAAATATTTGTGTAATTAAAACTACTGTGAAATACCAGTGATAATTTTGTATAACAACTGAACAATTAGGAAAATCATCCAAAGACTTATGATGGTCAAAATAGTTTATCTCTCGTGTTTTAAATGAGAAGTTTGTAGATATCTCGCCAGTGTGTAGAACAGCGTATCATCAGCGTTTTTTCTAAAGCAAGCTCAGTGACATAGTTCACAAAACCGCAAAGGGGCAATTTGTATTCGCAGTAAATAAATAATATAAACATATTTTATTAAGAACATAAGTTTTGGAATGTGATGAAAGTCGCTCCTCTAGAGACTACATCAAATTGTATCATTGAATGCATCATTAATAGGTGACTGTGACCGAAATTTGAAAGTTTTTCTTTGTGGGAGCTCGGTTTTTAAGTCACAAAATCACAGATTTTAAAAGAAGCATTAATTTTACGATAAAGCAATAAGCATGTTTTTCTACTTCCCTTGGTTCTTCAGAGTTAATTTTCTTTCTTTTCTATAAGAAGAAATTGAGAACTTAAAATTAAACAATAGTGTAGCTTTAAGTTATTTTTGAGTAATGAACAGCCAACAAGGCTGATAATTTTGGAAAGTAATGGACTCAGTTGGTTAAATGTTTTAGACTGGCGTTGATAATCTAATTTTAATTGAAACATCATATTAATATAGTTTAGCTATACTAGGATAAATAGTGCCTACTGTTAACTGATTGCACCTTCATAAAGGTACTAAATATTTGGTATAAAATGTGATGCTATTATAACAACCACATTATATATTATTAATCCTCATTTTGCGATGTTTTATTTTCCGAAATTTCACAATAATAATGGAATTCGTGTACAGTTTTTCGAAAGCTGTAATCTAAAGCAATCTACTGATATATTTTTACCAATCTTTAAAATAAGGGACTTTCCAACTTACTTGTGTCACTGGTAAATCAGGGTTGATAGTAGTTAAAGAACTAGATGAAGGGCCAATTCTAAAATCTACGAAAACTCAAAAGTTAATTTTTTTCAACTAAGAAGATTCCGATAAGTTTTATGGCTACACAAATTCTATGAATTGCAACAGATAATACGCATGTCCTGTTCTGAGATCAACAGAGAATTCATGACTTTTCCTTCCCCAACAAAAAGTTCTGATCGAAAAATGTCTGCTGTCACTAGTTTGAACCTATATTTAAGAATCATTTTGAGCTTATAAAACTGTAGAGGAAAAAAGGTTGTTATGGAATACAATTTTGTTCTGTGGAAATTAGCTGAGGAGATACTCAAAAACATGTACTGGTAACTCACTTTTGCGGAAATTTAATCGTTATCAACTATAAAAAAGAGAATAGTGTCAGAACATTGAATACTATTACCCAGTACTACACAGTGCGTTATTATTTACAGAAATCGCAACTAGACTGGTTTATATCACGTTTAGAACATCCTTCATTGCATTGCAATGAATGCATTGCACCCGTTTTCCCTCTGACATCTCCGAAAAAATTGGCACTACAAAGAATACACCCTGTAGTATTGTATTCTGGTTCAGAATACACATCACAATGACTGGACTAATTTTTCGTGCATATTTTGAGCGGGTTAGACCATTATTTCTTCGTCACACAAGCTCCTGATCAAACGCTTTCATATTTCAAGACTCCCATTTATTTTTATTCTTGTGGTGACTTTGGCCATTATCACTGGATCCCATTCTTCCTTTTCCTTTGATCTGGTGGCACTGGTTGACTGTGACAGGATTGCTGTGAAAGAAAGAATCTAGAATGCCGTTATACTTTGAGCAATTAGAACTGTATCATTTCCAAACTACTACAAAATAAGTTTTAATACTTACGTAAATATGTTTTGAGCGACTAAATAACATAAACTAGGGGACCTGTTCATTGTGTTTCATAACCGTCTCCCTTTCCTTTAATATTTTGGATGCACAGCTTTGGTCTTCAGAAAAGATCACTTCATATTATTATTATTATTATTATTATTATTATTATTATTATTATTATTATTATTATTATTATTATTATATAATACACTGTTTTGGTCCATATAATTCTAATTAGTAATTTTGATTCTCTTTTTAATATTACGTATGTTTTGTGCTATAATCTCGGACAAAACATCTCCGAAGAACTAAGGCCTGCCACAGAGTTCACAGCATGGGCAAAACCACTGTATTTCAGTTAATCTTAAGCTCGGTTTACTATACCGGATTCTCAAGCTGAATATCTCATCAGTTGTTCTCAAGATCTTTTACAAGCAGATAGATATTGACAAAATAGTGAAACAATGACATTATTTACACATACTTTTTAAATATAAATATCATACTCACATTACCGTCATTCTAATTAGCAGTAATACACAATGCATATTAGTTACGCACCTTGCAGAAATGTAAATACTGAAAACTTTCGCACATTGTATGTCACCAAAGTGACAACACAGTATTGTGGTTTTGAATTGTCCTGGCGAACGAACTTGTATAGATTTTCGCGAGAAAATCTAGAAAATTTATGGTGGGGGGGCAACTTCGCTGCTGCATAAATGTAACAAACAATTACAAGACAGCTATCCTACAATGTGTTCACTGCGCATCTTTTACTCATTCGCCAGGACTATTAAAACTACTTTAACTGCCGTTTGTAAACAAGGAGAAAAAGAGTTGATCGACTCGGTTTAGTTGAGATTTTGTTGATATGGCTATGGAATGGCATGGTCAATGCCGTAGCCGTAGAAATTTCTTCTTCCTCCAAATTGTAGCTGTCACAAATCTAAAGTAATTTAAAACTAAGTGTAGTTGACAAAAAATCGTGTGCTTTAATTATCTTTAAGAATTGTATTAATTAAAAATAAATACTGAAAAGCATCTCAAATGACAGAGGTATGACAAATAAAAACTCCAAGAGGGGTTAATTTTTAGCTAACGAACTAACCAGCAACATAGTTGATTAAGCAATTTAAATACTTTTACATCGGTCTTACTTGCAATAGCTTTTGTAGAAATAGACTTCTGTCATGTACCAGCTGCTGGTTACTTCTGGAATGTCTGTATAAGGGAAAAGCAGGAAATTGCACAGGAAACCCTAAGCCAACGGAGGCACCAACATTGTTATGCTCAATTTAAATGGAATGGTAAGAGGATAATGCAAAGACAGTTACAAATTGTGAAGAAAAGTCGTGTTTCGGAGCACAGCTGAGTCACCAACTGAAAATCACAGAGGCAAATGGTTCACACCGAAAAGGTTTTCAAGGTGAAAATTAGTGTCTGCATTAAATGTATTATCATTATTTATCATTTCATAGAAGGGGCAAAAAATTGCGGAGGTAGGGGGAATGTTTACAAGTCCGCACAACTTTGATGTCGTGGGAATCGTGACTGCCGCAAAATTTCACGTGCCCTAATGAGACCAGCTGTGACTGAAATGTATTTAAATTTTTTTCCTGTCATCATCAGGTCCTACAATGCTGTAAAATATTCGCTCTTGACAGCCAATGCAACAAGAGTGTTGAAATTACAAATGACAAATACGGCTGTTAATGATGCTGCGATGAGTCTGGCCCGTTCCATAAATATTAACGCAAAGCGGCCTGCGGCATGCTCCAACTGAAATATATTGGTCGTTATGGAAACGGAATCCTAACACTTTATCATAGCATCGATCTTGAGCGGGGGCCTGCCTTATTTCACTTCTAATGCCCATTAGTTTGTGATAACTATCGCCGGTGGAGCAGTGAATTTATAATCTCTTGTTATGAGTTAAGTGAAGTTAGCTGGAAGAAAACTCTTTCAGTTTAAATAAATTAAATCAGATGTTCACATAGATCTGTAGGTGTGTTTATTATTTTTTTTCTGTCTTCTGTCATATATGATAATACTGACCGTTACGGTTAACTTTCGTTTCTTTTATTTCTATTTTTGAGGGAGTTTAGTCTTACCTTCAGGCATTTTTCTGACTATCAGTGACTATTTCACTTATGTGACGTCATCTTAAAATCAACTAATGAAACGAAATGGCATTTTGAATTTTGACCAATTACAGCTTGATATCACAGTGAAATTACGGAAAAAAATTATTAAAACCGTTTTATCATGCGACCTGCATTTGTTTTATGATCAGTGTAGCCAACTAGAAACGTCCACTGTATAATTCCTGAGCATGCAGGAATTATATACTGACCACTTTTCTGTGTTTTTAGTAATTGTAAATTTAACTAACTTAATGTGCATTCACTCAAGTAATTGCTTTTGCGTATTCAGACAAACAGATAAAATAATTTTGTAAATTATGTAACAATATCTGCCTAAGCAACCATAAATCTTAATAAACACATTGTTCAGAATAGTAAAATGTTTCCTCTGTTGGTATTAATAAATCGAACGGTAGCGACTGTAATAGTTGACTTTCGTCTATTTCATTCTCGCAGTTTCTGAACAGGTAAGTTCAGAAGTAAGTATAACATTTTATGTGTGTTAATAATCCGTGCGCCAAATATATTACTTCTATTCTATTCTGTTCTATTCATGAAATAGTCCCAAACCAGTATTTGCCTCTTCTCTATTGGCATTACTGATAATCGACATTCGCCTGTTGCAAGATGGTGTTTAAAGGTTAATAATTGATAATGCAAATATACACTTATTACAATTTAATAAACAAAGTTTAAGGGATCAGTGTTAAACTTTATTATTTTATTCATGGAATAGTGCTAATAAATATCACACACTACGTTCGTGAATGTATTGGCAATCTCGGACCATCACGTGATATTACTTGTGATAATTTAACTGCATGTAGCTTATACAATTCTATTACTAAATTTTAACATCACATTCTTCTAAAGGTTTTAATTATTTAAATATGATATATAACTTGAATTCTTAATGAAACTTTTATAAAGTAAACTTTTAGACTGAAAATTAACATTTTTACATGTTTTAGAATTAAATTCATTAGAAAAAGTTATATTTTAAAAGCATGAGAAATTGAGGTCGATCTCTGAATGCTGACTTTGGTGCCGAGGTTTGCATTCATATACTATTAGAATTGCGCTAAATACATAGAGTAGGCAATGATAATTATGCAATTGGAAATTTAAAAGCTTCACATGTATTATAAAATTAAAACTTAAAATTGAAACTTTTCTCCTTTGATATAGGAATTGAATAAATATTTAAAATTAAAAATATAGCATTTATAGGTTAAAACTAAAAAAAATAATGCATTAAATAAAATATTTACAATGTCATCTTTGGTTATCATGTAACTACTACTAATCAGGATTTTATCATATATGAAAAAGAAATTAAAACAAAAATTGATCAAAAACTGCTCAGTAATTTGCACATAAGGACACATCACCTATTGCTTTCATTAATCCAGGAGTATAACTAGATATCAGCCTCACACGCTCTGATATTCTATCCAAGGAACCGCTGGTGAAATGCTCGAATTGACAACGGATTTATGCTATTAAACATTTCTTCACAGAGTGCCCAAAATACAAGAAAATTGCTACAGCAAACTATACCATCTTACATCTAAGAAATTAACAACAAATAGTTAAATTCCTGCGTTGAAGGACGGTACAAGACCAAATAGGGATTATCGCACTGAATAAATTCCTTATTGTAAATATATTTAAACAAAAAGTCCAAAAATGCCTTGACTTTTCTTAGAATAAGAGAGAGGAAAGTCATAAATCTCCTTGCACCGTATAAATATAATTCTTAGGGACATAATTATATCTTGTATATTGTGCTGTAGTCAGCAGAGAAACATGTACATTGTCTGAACCGAAGGAACGGTAGATATGCAGTAAACAAATCTGAAAATCACTAGGGCTACATATTGTAAACTCCAAAAGTTTTTGGACACTAACGGAGGAAAAGGGCTAATTTTTCATACCAAAACTGATGAAAGTTTCCGTTAATAATTCACGATTATTTTGTAAATATTCATATATTCTATAACACTTTTATTTTGAAAATATTGGTTTTAGCTGCTGTGGCTAGTGTTTCGTAAATATGCATTTAAAGTAGTGAGGTACATAAAATAGCTGCTTAACCCTTCCTCATCTCTTTTTTTTAATTTAGTTTTTCTGCAGCTTTCAGCAATTATGAATCCCTTGCAGGTTCTTACAAAAGTTCTGTAGATCTTAATTAAATCGTCAGGAATGCAGAGGACATGTTGTATGTGGTTGTGTTTAATGTTGTCTGAATATTTCAGAGTGTGTAACGCGCAAGGAAACGAGTAAGGTGTCTTGTACTGCGACAGGCAGGTTGACTCTGGGTCCATTACAATCATTAATATATTCCTGACAGAGATTAGCCCAACAAGGGACTCGTTTTAACGTATCTTGTTCTTGTTAGCTTTTCTCGAACAAGAAAGGTTAAATGCTGGACAACTTTCCGGAATAAATACAGTTCAAAATTATTAATAAATTAAGGCCTTTTAGGTGGAAAGTGCATATTTTAGTACCATAGGCATTTAACGTATGCAATTTTCTTCCTTAAAACTATCAAACACTTTTAAAGAAACGTCAAGTGTAATTTGCGTTACACATTATCATGAAACATAACTCAGCTGATGAATACAGTATTCGCTTTCTATTAAACAATGGGGACCAACCAAGAGCTTATGATGTCTGACGGCAGAGTGAGGAGCACCTAGCCGGAGCACCCCTGCTTCCCAAAGGAATCTTCGCCAGGTACTTGATACTTGTGTACAATGACATGTTACTAGGAGGTGTGAGATTATATAGTTGGAAGTTCATCATTGATCAGCACGGTTGCTGGCGGATATAAAATGCACATTACAGTCATAGTAGAGATCAGCAACGGAGTAATGAATAGCGTGTTCCCTTGTGAACTTTGTATTTGTAGAGAAATCTACTGGAACAAATCATGAAGTAATGCGGTCTTGGAAAATTAAACCAGGAAAATGATCAGTGAAATAACAGAAATCAAATTGTACCAAGTGTGCCAAACTTTCTTCGCAGGTATAAAGGTGTGCTTGACAGATATAACATGAGCGTATATGTTTGTACATCTTGTTAATACGCTAGTAAGCTTGTACATCTGTTCTATAGGAATGAAAGTGACACGTTTTTTAGACATTTAGTGAAGTGGAGTTCTCTGTACTGTACAAAATATTTAACAAAAATATACTTAGGACCACGGAGTATGTGTAATAATTTGCAAACAAATTTTGGTTTTATCACACATGATATCATTAGAGGGCCTGAGATTGCGATAAATTCACGAACGTAATGAGTGAATTTATCTGAAGCTCAGACACTCGAGTAATATTTATTAGGAATATTTAACTAATAAAACAAGAATTTAAATATAACTCTCGTAAACTTGGATTACAATGTTGTAATAATTGTGTATTTGAATTATGAATACTTAACCTTTTCAAGCTATCTTGCAACAGACGAATATGGATTGTCAGTAATGCCAATAGAGCAAGCCAAATATGGGTTTAAGCTATTTCATGAATATAATTAGAATAAAAATAATATATATGTACTTCGCGCAAACAATATTAACAATTGTATAAAATGTTATACTTATGAATAGCTACCGGTTCAGAAATCTTGAGACTGAAATAGATGAAAGTCAACTATTACAACGTTTAATTTACTAATGCCAATTGAGGAAAACAAAACAGAGAAAACATTTTACCATTCTGAACAGCGTGTTTATTAAGATTTATGGTTACTTAGGCAGACATTGTTACATATTTTACAAAATGATTTCAAATTGTTTGGCTGAATACGCAATGAATATACATTAAGTTAATTAAATGTACAATTAATGAAAACACAATGATCAGTGGTCAATGATGCGTGTTCAGTGGGGGGTATAGAGTTGACTACACTGACAGCAAGACAAATGCACTTCGCGTGAAAACAGGGATTTGATAAAATTTCACGAAAATTTCACTGCGATATTGGGCTGTAATTATCAAAACTTTGTTTCATTTCCTTGATCTATTTTATGATGACCTCACATAAGTGAAATAGTCTATGTAATGTTACCGGAGATAGTTCATCCTAGCAACAAAATTAGAAAATCATAAATTTTAATACATAGCCCATTTTAAAATTTAATGGGGCATTGGGCACGTAAATATTCTAACACATATGCATCCTCCGAAAGGAATTTGACTATAGCAACTGATACTGTTAGTTGGTGAGGGACTTTTAATTGTGGATTACATAAAAGTGGCATTTCCGAAAGCTCAAAGAAAGGATCAAGTAGAAGAAAATTGATTAAATGTTTATGGAGAAATTATTAAACTTCAAAAGACCAGTCAGAAATAAATACGTTTTTCCACGTTTAATTTATTTAAACCCTTTAGGGTATTTTGTTAACAGCTTGGTATGCGAATTACCCTACTTTGAAATCCTCATCATAGTTTTCTACATACTATAGTTATTCTTTGTTCGACAATGCAATGCAGCAAGGAGCTTCCATTATCTTCTACACCATTCGAACATGGACCACACCACACACATGGACCATACTTCGTATGTTTTTCTCCTCTTCAGGTAAATACAATATTGGGTGCTGTATCGGGGGAAAAAATAATAACGGTCAAGAAATAAATGCTGCTTTGAACATTTTTTCAAAAGTCAGCTGGCAGTAATCTATTGTGATTATGGGTGAATTGAGCGAGAGTGCGAGAGAGAAAGTAATCAATAGAAAGAAAACTCGAGACGTTTCAAGGAGAAACCGATAAACTTTATAGGTAAATAAGCAATAACAAATCTCTTTGTTTTTCTCAAGAAACTTAAATGTATAAATAGTTAAGGAGCAGCATTTATATATTTTTTAAATTTGTTGCATATTTAGAAATTCAAGCGATTCTTGAATTATCAATTGGAAATATAATCACAAGAGTAAGAACGTGATATACAAAGAAGCATTATTTTAACATAAAAGCAAATAGAAAATGTTCTCTTTAGATAATATAATTGTGTGCAGGGAAACTTGATATAAATATTACACGTCTAATTTGTAATAAGAAAATAAAAATGTTATAAGGGCATCACGAATTCCAATGAACGTAAAAGTTACAAACGATTTGAAACATACAAACAGCCATTAATTCATTTTTAATAAATACGACGTCCAACTATAAGTCTATTCCGAAGTGATGATCCAAAATCATTTTTTTACACCGCCTTCAAAACCTCCTCCTTCACGATAGCCTTTGATGAACCAAAACGTTGGCCCTGCAGTTCGTTTTTGAGACGAGGAACAGAGAAAAATTTAATGGAGAAGGCCGGGGCTGGGTGGAGCACACGTTCGATTTTTTTCTGGCCAAATGTTGAGCAATAATATTGCAAACGTGAGGACCTGCATTGTTATGGTGAAGGCGCCAACCAGACGGATGTAGCTCAGGCCTGTTTTGTAGAATGTGTTCGGCTAGGAATCTCAAAACAGACTTGTAGTTCTCTCCATTAACCGTAGTTTGAGGAGGACTTCGTGTTGATAAGCCATCATTCGAAGCACGAAACTATTATAATCTTTCCTGCCGACTGAACAACCTTGACTTTCTTTGGTGTCGGAGAACCAGGTGATTTCCATATTCAGCTCGCCTGTTTGCTTTCGGAATTGTAATGGTGAAGCCAAGTCTCAACACCTGTAATGATGGAATTCAGGTATGCCTCGCCATGCTCAGCTCCCGACGCACTCCACTCGCATATCTCGACATCCACCTGGTACAGACGCCTCTTATGTGACCATGCAGAATGATGAACACACTACCATGGGAAATCAGTAACATGTCTATCAGTCTATTCACTGTCATTCGTCGATCTTTCCGAACAATGACGGCAGCTGTGTTAATCGTGGTCTTGTTCACTGCAGTGGTTGAAACACCTGGACCGCCTGCTTTAAACCACCGGAGTGCGGTTGATTGTAGTGGAACTCATCGCCATATGCATACTCGGCCATACCGGATTTCTGCAAACGGAAGTAAAATTTCAGAGTAGCGTACTGCTCATTACGAAGCTAATTAATTTTACGTAGGCCACTAGCGAACACTCGCTCTTGGCTGGCGTCCTACACGAGATGCATGCTGGTACTCGCTGCCAATTTGTTCCCACCTATCAGATGAGATCTGTTCTTATCATGACAAACTATTTAACCACCATATCTTCAATTTATGATGAAAAATAAATAATTTACTAACGCTCGTATTTAAATTTATTTTACATTTCACTTTTTATACATTCTACAAAGTAGCCATTACCCATAGTTCAGTTGCTGAGTCTTGAAGCTAATCCGGATATCTTCGTGGCAAAGCTCCTAGAAAAAAATTTAAACAAATATATCACAAATATTTTAAGAATAAATGTAACACTAACCAACACCATTTAACTTCTTTTTTGCACTTGAATGAAAATAAGTTAATTTGTGTAATTATTGTCTGCTGAATTCAGATCTTTGAGTAGTGTTTAACCTCCAATTTTACTACTGAGGCACCACAGACGGTGGACACTGATACATGAGATTAAATGATAAATTGGGAAAGGACATTTTTATAGGAAGGAAACGTTCCAGGCCTAAGTTTAGGGTACCGCCCCGGCATTTGCCAGTTAGAGGACTGAGGAAAACCTGAAAAAAAAAAAAAACAGTAAGGGAGGACGGTCCTGGCGTGATTCGAACCCCAGACCTACCGCTCACGAGTCCGCGCCTTAACGACTTCGGCCACCCATGGCGGTCAAATTTAAGTCCTAAGAGCTTATTTGGAATGTATACAAAATGTGAGTAACGTATGGTATTCCGCACCGCAGGAATCCCTCATCATACGAGTATTTAAATAAATTAGTAATCATCTTCAAAAGTTTAGTTATATCGCAAAATGGCATATAAATGCATCAGATTAATGCACCTTTAATCAGATGCAAGTTTCGGTGTTGCACAATGTAATTTCGGGTGTGTGCGTGCATGTGCGTGTGTGAGAGCATTCCGACCACAGTCGGGATTCGACCCACGGATCTTCAGGCTTCCGAGTTCATGCCTTATACCAACTAAGCTACTTTGTATATTCCCTGGAAACCCCCCCCCCCTAATTGTCTCTACTAAGAGATTTACTCGTATTCCTTAAGGGGTGACTCATAATGCTGTACGAGTATTGTAAAATAACTCTTTTTATACATAACTTAGTTGGTGGTTAAACCAGAAGCCTGGGTCATAGGTACTTCTTAAAGAATGACTCTCTCATAGAAGAGAAACGTTACGGAGATGTTCGGGGCATATACGAGTACAGTCAGATGAAAGAGGATCGCCATTCCGTGCTTGGGGAGCACACGGTAGCTCAGGTGGTAGAGCATCAGTCTGGAACACTGAAGATTCTGGTTCGAATTCCGACCATGACGGAAAATTTTCAAGTCTCATTCTTTCCAAAGAATGAACTTATTTATAGAACAGCAAAATACATAAATCTTAGAAAATAAATTCTTATTCTTGTTCTTCCACATTCCATTTTATTCTTGGTCTTCGTACTTGGCGTTATCCTCAGGTTTAAAATTTAGTTAAAATTTTGGTGTCTGTTCCACTTTCATTCGTAATATACTGCTACCAATTATTTTTATTTTTATTAATTTTTCCATTAAGCATATTTAACGATATTTGAATATATCTTTATTTGTCTAAGAGAGTAAATCCAGCTATTGTTCTTAAAAATCTCATCTCCTCGGTTTCTATCCTTTTTCCTGTCTGCACTCTTTTTCACTTCATGTGTCGCCATTGACATTGTCTTTACTTCATAGAATTTCATTTGTTTGCTTTTGACGTCTTGTTCTTTATGTTCTCTTATTATTCATTCGACATAATTTATTTAGTTTTATATCCAGATCTTCATTTTTACTATGTGATACATTAAAACTAGATACTTGTTCTATTATTTCTTAATAACTATCTTACATCTTACATGATTGTTCCCTTTAAAAACCATTTTCTTTACTTTACTTTACTTTACTCCTCAAAAATAATCTGATCGTCAGCAACTAAAACTGTTTTCAGCTTATTTTTATTAATTTGAATACCTGCAGTAGAATAGTTTCTCCACTCTTTAAGTACTTCGTATATATGTAGTGCTGGCAATAAAAGCCACCCCTGTTTGGCGCCTTGGTTTTATTTATAAATTAAAACATTCAATTGGAGAGTGAAATACTTAAAAATGTATATACCAAAGACACTTAAATAAAACTACATGTAGCCTTTATTGTCATTTAGACCAGTATTTTATAGTAACCTCACGTTTTTACTGCCTTGTGAGAGATTCCCTCGCGCCCAAGAATCCTAAATCAATTTGCCGAGATAAAATACACAAAAGTGCGTACAAGGATATTCATTTACGTATCAGTCTGTAATAAACTATGCATACTAGAGGAAAGTGGGCTTAATTAGTTTGCTCCCTGTTTCCTAATGTTCTCTATTTTCTTGCCCAGGCCCAGTAAACTTTGGACTTCTTAAGGAGGAGATTAATTTGCCTTCTCAAGGATGTCGTACTATTTATATATTGCTGGGATTAAGGTCAGGATGCTCTGTGCCTCATAACAAATAGGCAATGCGGCGCTGTAGAAACAGATGAGTAATCGTTCTATTGTGATGTTTCTTTCCTTTTTATTTATCTCTCTCTCTCGCTCCTTCACCTATGTTTCATCTGAGCTGGAAGTTTGAATCGTAATGAGGCGGTTGCTATGAAAGTACTACTTATTTCATATGAGTAATCAGTTTGAAATTAGGAGCAGGCGTTTCGTACTAATTTATTGCCATTTTCTGTTCGACTCTCGCGTTTTCTAACCCCCACTAAGGGTCACCTCGTGTCGGTCATCCCTCATCCAACTAACAAGCTTGGAAAGGTGTTCACTCATGGTAACATGCATGTTGTCCTGATGACCTTATGTTACTTGCTTTGCTCTTTAATTTAGTGTTACTTTTACTTTGTAAACTATTTCTTCGACAGTAAGCAAAGAAGCATGTGTGTTGCAACATTCATAATTTGTAACAAGGAAAGAGACTAGAAAAGAGTGAAAAATGGTGGACAAAAAAGACGTAAAAAATTTTAACCTGCAGAAGAGTGCTAGTAGTGGGAAAAAAAAAGCAAGATGTAAGATGAAAGAGAGTTGTTCGAGTGAAGAAAAGAAAAATAAAAGACCATAAATATAAGCTCAGAAAGGAAAATTAGAAAAGGAGTGAACAAAATTAAAACATAAAAATACAGCATTTCATATTCTGACAGTTTAAGTTTCACTATTTTCCACCTTATACACAAATATGTAAAGTTGCATTAGTACTAAGTCATGTTAAAAATAAAATGAATTTATTCTTAACCTCTCATATACAGCACAATAATGTCTCTTAAATGTTGTAAGAAACGAAATTCAGAAACTGGGAAGAAAATTCAATCTAATACAGAAAAAAAATTGAGTTAATTGGTTTAATATTTTAAAATAAATATAATATTTAGTGAGGCAGAAGCAAGTTGTAGAAAACGTATGCAGACCTCATTAATATTAGCAGACCAGAGCGAGATAAACTTCAGCTATAAGAATTAATGAAATATAACGAGCCCTTATAAGTTTAAATTGAGCAGATGTTTGTTTACATGTAATCACTTTCTAACTAATGAGCGAAGGCAACGTGACGATGTTAACTTTCAATTATATAAAATATAACTTGCTTATAGTTTTTATTTTCTAGAACAGGAAGCAACATTTTAAACTTATTTTCAATTGGTTTAAAGAATTTTTCGGTGAGCAAAGCTTATACTGTAGTAAATTTTTAAATGAAACAAAACTATCGTCGATTTCTAAACTGAGGAAAGCAGTTGATGTCGTAAATAGCTTTGAAATTAGTAAGAACATTTTTCTTGAAAACTAAGCCATAAAATTAGCCTAAACAGAGAGCAGTCCCCCCCCCTCCAAACAGCTAATACTGTATAAAACAATACCACGTGGTACTCCTTGTATTGGAATCTTCGTACAGAATATATAATTGGTCATATTTTTTTAATTGCGTTTAACGCTCATTTTTACTACATTGGTGTCACAGGGGGAGGAAACTGATGGCATACGATACGAAGTGATAAATTGAGAAAGTAAATTTTTCAAGCCTAAGTTCAGCGTATCTTTCCGGTATCTTCCAATGAACAAGACAGGAACATCTGGTTCAAGGGGATGGCCCTGACGAGATTCGAAGTGTAGGCCTACGTTTAGGAGTTGGTGTTTTAGGGTCCTCGGCCATCCTTGTAAGTAGCGCACAGAAATTGAAAATAAGACTCCTGCAGGCTATTTTGAAATATTAAATATCTATACATCTCAATTCGTTTACTATTCAGGTCTCTGAAATAAGAATTAAATATATTGTACATTAAATTTTTTTTCATTAAGGGAAAGAACTGCTTATCATAATAATAATAATAATAATAATAATAATAATAATAATAATAATAATAATAATAATGCAGCGTTTTCAACGAAGTGAACGCCAACGCGGCTGTAATATATGTATTGATGATACAAAATGAGAAATTTGAGAGTATAAAAACTGAGTTGATATCTTACTACAGTATATACATTTGGATATTTGGAGTTAAAGTTTTTTTTTTTTTTATCGTTTAGGAAGAAGTTAAAAGCTCACTTCTTACCTGCCAAATTCATAAAACACGGAAAACATACCATATCTTCAATAGAAAAATAAAAATTATTTTCTCTCGCGATTATGACCCTACATAAATTATTTAAACGAACTTAGGAAGATAAAACATACAGCATTGAGATAGCTTCCCATTTAACATTAAGATTTTCAAATGTTAAAGTTCCTAAAACTCGTACACGAAGCAGTAACTATTTTACATCACTGGTTAGTTTTCTTTGCTCGAGGAGGGATACCAGTTATCCAAAACATTGCCATGTATGTTTTATATATTTTCATCATGAAATGGTACACCTTCAGGAAGATGGGTTTTAGCAAAATATTATTTTTCTATTGGTTAAGCACCGGAGCTTCCTGATATACACCCTTCAGTTTAGAAACAGCTCCAGATGATAGATCTAATTCAAGCAGAATGCGAAACCTGTATCTCTATATATGCAACTGGTTACTTGCTTCTGATATGCAGATGTCCTTGAAGTACCATGATTCAGTATATATTGAAGCAGATTTTTTGTGTTTTATTCTCCATCTACTGCGTATTTATTTTTATCTCTTCGTCAGTACAATCGTCAATATTGCGGGTTTACTTCAACACCACATGGGCTGTGCGCAACTAAACTCCCAAATAGCGAGACCACCTATTTACGACTGTTCTAGCACGAACCTTCCACTGATAATCTGAAGGCGATGCCCACGAATACAATCGCGCGCTGATCTTGGCATGTATTAACATGCGAAGCGATAATCAAATCTGGCATTTTATTGCGTTGGTTTTTATTATCTCGGCCCTTTGTTGTGGGCAGCACAGCGATAACGGTATCCAGGGGCGTGTGGAAGGTCACTCTCATCCCACTGTATACCTCTAAATGAGCCCCCTTGCAAGGGCAATCTGCCTGATGACTACATCGAAATAAATTGAGCGTGAATCAGTATTAGCGAATTATTTCTCTTGTTGTGTTGTTTTACTCCTCTTTGCTTCCGTCATATTTCCTCCGCCTTTCTCCTTTCTCACCTCTTGCGTAATCTTTTGCAGAGATCGTTTCGGCTCGTCCAAGTGAAACAAATGAATCAGGAACTCGCAAATGAAAGACTTAATAAATAAAAGCTTAATTTTTAGAAAACAACAAATATAAGTTGTTTCATATAAAGTGCACAAAGAATAAATAAATAATTATATTCATATGCACATAAAAATACTGTATATTCAGAGGGGCACACATTTATTGCTATTTGTAGAATTTTATCATCAAAGTTATTATGGAGATGAATAACAGTTTGATTTTCAATGTTTAAAGAATTCAAGTATAGTGACAAATGAGGGTAATTAATAATAGGCACAAGTGTTATTGGCATGTGAATTTAGTTAATAAAACAGCATTCCAAATAATAAAATCTTTAAATGTTGGTAATCTCTATAGGTTCCAGTTGGATCCTACTGCCTTCTATTAGGATTGGGACTTTTTCGCGGTTTTCCGGTAGTCAAGCCACATGTTGGATGTTTTCTTTCCGCAGAGATTCCTAAAATTGCCTATTTATGGTTAAAGAGGAAAGAAAACCAAGTGAAAAGTATAGAAATTAAAGCAATCTACTAGCAAAATTACGAAAGCAGGTGACACAAAGATTGCTCACAAATACAAGAGTCAGTCAATGTAATGCCTCCTATTTTCTCTTTTGCTCTTTTAATTTACAAGATAATACAAAAATTAAACAGCATATAGCCACAATTTTCATGGTCAAGTCCAACCTTTTTAATATAATCTCCCTTATATACAACGGTTTTTTTAAAGTTTTATTGACTGAATTGGTCTTCTTGGGACGTCTGTAGATTGTGAACGTGATTATTGTAGGTGTAAGTCTGTAGGGGTGAACGACATTAAAATAATTAACGATGAAGTAAATGAGCTCGGAGTCCTTGGCGCCTTAAAGCTGTATGACATTGATCTTCTCGAATGAGGAAAAACTTCGATAAAAATCTTATCCAGAGAACTTGACCTGACCGGGAATCGAACCCAGGACCTTTAGATTAGTTGTCGCAAACGCTACCACAAAACCACGAATGCAGTCATGGTTTTTGTCAACCTAACAAGGAAATGTATTTCTGCGCGGTATAAATCTGTGCTCGACCCTAAGACAATGGTTTCATAAATTGGTTGCATGATGCGTGGAGTCACTGCAGTGGCCGTTTCGCCTTCATAAGCCAAACGGGCTTCCGTACAGCGACGAACTCGATTGATATCTGCTGTTTCATCTCCACAAACCTTCAGCATTTCATTGAATGCAAATTGCCCTTTCACCTTCCGCATTCAATAATTCTATCTCAGCTCCCAGTCTTGTACGCACTGGAAATCACGCCAATTTAAATTTCTCACATTATCAAGCTATTTTTTTAATGGTGTTTATCGCCCGTTTTTGCTACAGAGACACCACAGGTGGTGAACACTGATGATACATGAAATAAAATGGTAAATTGGGAAAGGATTTTCAAGGACGGAAACGCTCCAGGCCTAAGACAAGCTATTTAAAGAGAGAAATTATGAGGGTTTACTCGTACTTTATAACTCTGTAATACCATCTTTTGTACTATAAGTTACTCAGTATTATTTCAGGGATAAATAGATTTCGAGATAAATCTAGTTCAATTAAAGGGAAAACAAATAAGGAGCAATAATAATAATAATAATAATAATAATAATAATAATAATAATAATAATAATGTCCGGCATCAACCGACTCGATGTTCAACAACTGCAACATTAATTCGTTAAATGATGCTTTCATAAGCAGTTTTTTTTTTCAACTCAGAAAATCAACTTTCTCTACAGGAAACACGGTAAAAGAAGCAACAATGAAAAAGGAAGCATAAAAGTTTTTTTTTTAATGTCGTATATACTGTTTCTTTTGCATTTTAGTGTCATTTCTTGTCATTCTTGCTGGTTGGTCCATCGGATTTTATCTGAATTGAATTCTGCAGAAAAAGACAGAATACAAGTAGAATCACTTTTCAGGCGGTTACATGCTCAAAGAGGACAACGCTATTCCAATGGAAAAATGATAGGCTAGAAAACCAGTAAAGAGCAACAGCAGTTAAAAACAGAATTGGCCTTCATTCCCTACATAGCTATTATGTCAGAAGTTAAGATGCTATCTCCCACCAAATGGTGATCTTCTCGATTCTGAAGGACATATTCGTAGTTTTCTATTCAAGAGCGAGCTTTCATGCAGCATATAATCAGAGAATGTACTCGTTACGTCAGCGAAATTATTTCAAACATTCCTCCAGGGCCTTACGCAGCATTGAATAACGCAACCAAGCTACAGTTCATCAAAGGCACTTCTATTATCAAGTGTGATAGACTTCGCGCGGTCAACCACTTTAATTGCGTAATTTTTAGATTGCATTTCTTCTATGTTGAAACTGTAATGTGTGGTTATATCATCTATAAAATCCAATAGTTAAATGACATAAGTAGCAATTTCGTAAAAGTAACTACAGTAAAATCTTAGAGCAACTGCTGTTCAAGAATTATCAACTATACGCTCAGGTTATATATCTGTACAGGCTCCCTGATCTAATTTTAACCTTCGATTGGGTTCTAGATATTATATAATCTCGGAGAATGGCTACCCTGGCACCATCTTTACATGACGCCATTCGTGTGCCAAGGACGAAGCCAACATGATCCATCGTTTTGACAGGCAGGCCGACAGACGGACGGATGGATGGACGGCAGAGAAATGAAGTCATTAGACTGGATGCTACACCAGAGAAGCAGCGAAAAGAGGGGGGAGGAATTAGAACATCACGGTGAGCATGAAATGCTTAAAGTGTTTTACCTGCTGGCAGACACAACACATACATTCTGAAAATATTGCAGATTCCTCAACACACATTTATTTTTGGGCTTGGTGAATATTACTTGTGGCAGGATTGCTTGAGTTTTATTTTTAGCAGCAGGACTAGAAATAATAATTTGTTGACTTCAAGAATTAGAAACTTTTCAGGAATAAAATGCAACATAACTGTAGGTGTTCCATCTTTGAGAACACGCAGACACTGGTAGCCGAGTCGTTAAGGCGATTCGCGAGCGGGAAGTCTGCGGTTCGATTCTCACTAGGACGTCCTTCCTAAGTTTTTTCCAGGTTTCTGTCAGCCCTCATAAATAGCAAATTCCGGGGAGGTACCTTAGGCCTTGAACTCCTCCTTCCTTAAAAAAAATCTTTCTCGGTTTATCATTTCATCTAAGGCATCAGCAATGTCTACCGTGACAAAGACCAACCAAAAGGGTTTGAAAATTGAAGATATTTTATGTATTAACTATTGAAACTGAATCTGTCGATTTCTTTCGGATTGCGTTATTGCATTTTGCTGAGTGAACCCCGTCATTATTGTTTTGCGAGAATAGGAACATTAAAAGGGATAGACGCATTTGATCTTAGATTCCTATGCAGCTAAATGTAACAGGAACTAGTGAAGGGTACTGGTGTATCGAAAAATATCCTTATTCTTAATGTGAGAGAAAAACTGAGAGTTTATAAATGCAAAGAAACAAAAAAAATACAGCGAAATTATCGTGTAAAGAGTTTCAGAGGGCAATTTAGCGAGACTCCTCTGGTATTAAGAACTATCCATAACAATTTATTCAGTAATAGATATGTGCACACCAGTCTTTCAGGCCTGTTTGCATTGCTGCAGCCGAACTATCATTTTGTGTCTCCCCTTATTGCTGCAAATTTTGTTTGCCAAAACTGCGATATTTTGTTCCACTTCTAATATTTTTATCAATGTATGCTTATACATACATCTGTCATAGTATTTTAATTAATTAAAAACTGTACTTCTAGTACGATAATTTTTCCCAAGCACTTCCACTTGTTTTTTTTATAAATATGTTTCAATACACAAGTTACGAGTGGGCAGAACGCAACTACATACTGGGAGAATCCAGTCGTCAAGGTCGTTTAATGCATGCGCAGATAGTAGATTGTAGTTTGAGGGATACTTTGTCTGCAAGTGTTTTCTCGTCATTTGTAATAAAATTCTAATAGTTCTTCGTTAGTTACGCCACTATAAATACAGTCTTGAAGAGCGGAGTTTTATATACGATACATATGTGAAAACTGATTCGTAGTAAAGAGATTCCCGGCAATGTTCCAGGTAGAGAAACTGTATGCTACTTGTTAAATAGTTACGAGAGACCGGAATCGTGTTCCGCTTTGTCCTTATGGTAGAAAAGTTATATGAAATATGGGAACGTTATAAGCAAATGGCGGCAATGTATTGCCGCTGAGAGACATTATCACTTTTAACTTTCTTGTAACGCAGGTTTATGCTTATTATTATCGTCAATTTTAAATGCAGCATCATTTTATCTTGTACTAAAATAAAAGTACAAATTTACGTGCGGCCGGCCACTCTCCCTATCTCTCTTTTTTCTGGTTGCGGCGGCTGCTCTTTCCTGCAAAGCAGTCGCCCTCAGGCTGCCTGCAATTTAAATAAACTATAAAACTTTAAGAAATTGAGAATATCTTACTTTATTTCTCTTTTTAGCTGACTATTTTTAAGACACATATTCCTTATTTTTGTGGCATCACTAAATAATAATTATAACGAAAGTTTTTTTTTTTTAAATTTAATGTGTTAATGATGTTGCAAATGAGCTCGGATCCTTAGCGCTTTAAAAATAAATAGTGTAAATCTTTTCAGGGTAAGGAAAAACTCAGAAAAAAAACGCCACCTCATCGATATTTGAGCCAGAAACTCCGGATTAATAGTTGAAAATGCTACCACCAGACCACGGAGCGTCGCACATTGGTATTCTCCACAGTTTAGTCTATTCTAGAAGTAAACATTGACTTATGAACAAAAAATTTCGGCTCACAAAACAGCTTATTAGTATTAGCCGCATATTGATACATTGATAAAATCACCTTTTAACAATATTAGCTAAGTTAATGCACATATTGAATAATGTGGTTATTACGTTAAAAGAACTCTACGGCAGAAATATATGTAAATGTTGATCTGTGTGAAAATATATGCAGTTTGATATCGTTTTTCTTGTGTTAACGCCCGTATTTACTACTGAGGCGCCATAGAGGGTATACAGTGATGATACATACAATTAAATGATAAACTGGAAATTATTTTTTTAAATGAAGGAATCGTTCCCGGTCTAAATTTAGAGTACCTCCCCGGCATTTGTTATTAATGAGGACTGAGGAAAACCAGGAAAAAAACTCAGTCAGGGAGAACGATCCTGGTGAGAATCGCATCCCAGACCTGCAACTCACGAGTCCGTGCCTTAACGACCTCGGTCGATGATTGGATATCGGACTTGTCGGCGGTTGCTCGGCCGCCAGTCAATGAGACAGGATCGATTATTTGCTAGTGTTCTCTTCATATTTAGAACTGCATTAAATGCCAGTGCTATAAGGCAAAATGCTACATAAGTTAAGAAAGAAAGCTGAAAATATTTAAAAATATAAAATCTTATAGCCAAAATTAAAACTTTGAATAAGACTAGAGAAATATGTAAAGCGTTTTAATTAGTAGTCCTCTTAGAAGTTTAAAGTTGGGCATTTATTAAAAAAAAATATTAAATGTAATGAATGAAAACTGCATGTCGAGAGAAGACTGTATGCTCAAGATCGTCAGAAAACTTTATTCTGGAAAGATAAAGACAAGTTCGAATATACCTAAAATATGCAGAAAGAAACGTGAATTAGGTGGGATTGTGTTACAGAGTTCGGAAATCTTTATAGATATTAAGGACATTTTTGGAACTCTATATTTTAACAGAACATTTGTAATTTAAATATCGTTTTAAGCTAATACTAGACGGTCTCGTTCCTTAGAAAAGATTTTCTTGAAACACCAAATCCAATGGAGCCTGTTGTAGAGGCTAAGAAGAACCGCTTGCTACCCCGATAGCTGGTTGAGGACTTTCCATACATAACAAAAGGTTCAGGGCGATGAACCAGCTTCTCGTTGATAAATGGAAGCCAATTTCAAGAAGACGTGACGAAAATTCCTCATGTACAAGTATGAAGTGGACCACTTAAGAAATGCTGCAAGTGTCTCCGACTGTGTGATCCTCGATGATACTATACCGGGTCTGGATGTCAGTGACATTAGTTGTCTCTAGAAAAGATGCCTCTCTTAGGAAACGAAATCTCTTGATAGTCTGGCTTTAGCTGCTCAATGGTGATGTAGTTCAGCTGTAGTTTATCTTTGTTTGGAACAATATAAGGTTTCTTAAATGTATATGAAAAAGATAAGAATAAAAATGTATTCTTTTACATATAAAGTAGTCAAGGAGAAAAACAAATAAGTAAAATATATTGGTGTCATGAAAGAGTTATTTACAGTGCTGGCTGAAACTGGATTCTAGGTTTCTATTAGCATATTATGACCAACCGAAGGTCAGCATAGGGTTATAGCTATTAGCCAGAGGTACTGTTATTTTAATTAGCTATATTTATTTATTTTGTTTTATAAAATTGGAATAAGAATAATTATGCTTTTATAATTTATTAAATGTATTACATTAATTGTAATCATGGTGGGCCACACTTAAGATTGATCTTGGCGAGATAGGTGGGGGCCTCTTTTTATTTTTCTTAACTGTTTTTTTTTTATTTTTGATTTGGTTTTATTTTCCGACGCTCTTTAATATTTCAGATCATCAGCGTCCCATTCAAATCAGGGCGTGATACGGTTGACAAACTTTGCTCAGAGGCCTCTTCTTTCAGACTTGAGGCTATTTATCGTGCCGTAAATGTTCTTACCTTCCGAAGGCAGCCATAATTAGGATTTTTACGCCCAAAAATCCGTCGATCCTGGCCTGGATCGAACTTGGGTTTAGGAGACAAGTATAGTTACCACTACACCACCCGGACCATTTTTCCCCCATAGACTTTCAATAAATATTCAAATGCTGATTTTACGGGTAAAAGAAAAAAAAAGATGATTTTTAACAACAAGAAAAATGTAAAAGTCCTTTGAGATAGCGGCATTTTGCTTATTTTTCCGATAAATTGCTTTGTTAATATTTACTGAACACACTTTTTATAAGATCAAGTATGCCAGAAGGTAGAGCGAGAAAGAATTAGATTTTTTTTTAAGTCATGGAATGATTAGAAAATGAACTCATTTCTGTTATAATGTTTAGATAACTTAATTTTAAAGAAATTATACTTTTAAAACATAAAGCTTTTCTTAACACTTTAATACTATATCTACGTATTTAATAATCAAATTAAATAATAGTTCTTGTACTAATCCCATATTTTAGAAATTTAAAGCATGAAAAAGTTTATTTCATAAATTCTTTCAAATATAGCTATACCAAAAATGAACAAATAGACTGCGCAGCTAGAGAAACTACTCGAAACTGGGAGAACAAATAATAAATAGTCTCCACTTATCAAGACTTCACTACTTAAAGCAAAATACAACAAACAGGGTTATCTAGACAGCAAACTATGCAGTAACAAATAGCATTACATCGCCGGTTCCATTTATGAAACCAAAGCATTGGGTTTTATGTAAGACCAGAAATATTGGACATAACAGTGACAAATTCAGCTATCCTATATAAGGCACCACCGCTGAATGTAAGCAACACTAACGGACCTCGACTCTCAACCACATCTAAGCTGTCTAAGCACGTTAGACAGAGACGCTGGTTCAACATACCAGCCCATCTTCAACAACTCAAGAGTCCAGAAACAAACTTACCTATTTTAAATTCTGTAAAACATTTCTCATTGTCTACAAAGGTTCTTAAGGACATAATTGTGTTGAGAAGATTAACAATATTTTATAAAATGTTTCTAAGGTGTATATTTCGGGATAAAATCTTTAATTGAAGCCTAAGCGAACTTTGAGACATGACAACATAGTAGACAAGATCTTAATTTTTTTTAAAAAAAAAAAACATGTGTGATTGTAAATATAATCTTTTTCTGAAACAACATTTTTATAATCACATATGTTGGTACAAATTTTTTCTATACAAGAAAAAAATACAGATTTTAAAAACGTATCTCATTACTAAGGTACAATTTTATGTAAACTTTTGGGTTATAGGCTGTTTATTTTTTCCTAATAAGCTTATCACTTATTGACTGACTAAATTATAGATTTTATTTTTATTTAAACAATTTTTGTCATGTAAAATGAATTAGAAATTACTGCTAATCAATATATTAAAGTATATACTTTTATTATCCTAAAAAGTATTTCGTCCCTTTTAAGATATTTGTTAATTCATACAAACAGATACAATTTCAGTATATATCGTTTGGTTCACGAAATAATGCGTCTGAGATTACAAAATCTAAATTATAGAAAAATGTAAAAATCTAAAAGAAGTTTCTTTTTAATCAGTCTAAAGGCTACAGAACTATGTTCATGCGTTCCTGTAATCTTAAATTTCTTTATTTTTGGCCTCTTTCGTCACCTTGAAGAGCAAAACTGTTTGCTTCGGCAAGCCGATGTTTGTTGATTGCCTAGTTTCTTCAGACAATATGTCAAAGTACATAATCGTTGAACCCATAATTCCCACTTAAATAATTGGAACAACACATTAATATTTTGTGTGCGTTTCTATGGAAATTCTAAGCGTTGCAATACGGATATATAGGGTTCGTTAAAATATGAAGTACACGTAAAAGCAGTAACAACGAATATAGGCACACGATATATTCGGATAGCTACTAATCCTTCTTCACAATGCACAGATCACCTCTTGAATACCAGACCAAAAACCAATATGGTTACTCGAAAGTTAGTTTAGTCATGTGTTATACAAAAAGCAACATATTTTGTTGTAATGAACGCTAGACAGTGTAATTAAGTGCCAGAAATATCAATAAAAAGTGTCTTCAAGTCCTTACAAAGAAGTTAAATAAAGGAAATGCAGCAGTGATGGATTTTCCTAAGGATTGGCGAGTATCTACGCAAAATGTTCTTCAGTATAACGGTGTGGTTTAGGCACGCAACAATTTCATGATTTTTAAATTTAAAATCTCATATAGCTCTGGTATTACTGGTTGAGAAAAAGTATAAAAAAGTCTAAATGATGAAAAAGAAAAATCTATTTTGTGATCATTGTCATATCCTATTGTTCTTATACTATTGCAAGCTGCTGGGTTAATGAAAGCTCTGTTAAATAATAAAAAAAATTTGTTTGGATTAAAATAAGAATGCTTAATGAAGCAAATTAAAAAATTGAAGATTTTGTTTATTTGCAGCTTGTTCAAAAGTAAAATAATAATTGAGGGCAATGAACTAGAAACCACCAGTTTCGTTTTTAACTATTTCTTCAAAGACATTTTTGGAGCGCAACATAGGAGGTGTTCTCTCATAAACGGTTCTGTTTACAAACTTCAGAACTTTAAAGTTGTTACTTCCTGGTATAGCCGAAGGAAAAGCGCGGCTGGAGGAGATTCAGGATCCTAAAGGCAGATTCCCACCGTCCACTTGCTGTTGAGTCAGAGAGCAGGATCTGAGAGATCGTGAGAGGTAGATCACGCCGATTACAGCACAGCGACCGAGGTGCTGAAGGTTACCCACGAGGATGTCCGGTAGTGCCGGAACACTCCCAACTCATTTGTTTGCTTTGCCAAATTGCTAATCGGAAATTCACTTTCATTGCATTGCAACTGTGAATATGATCCAGCGCCAAAATATACAGAATAGTATTAGAAGATAATACATGATACGATATTAAACAATAGTGTGACTATCATTCTGATAAAGCAAAAGTAGGAAAGGGATGTTTTAATCTTTCGTAATATCGATAGTGTTATTACAATGTTGGCAATAACGTAACAAAGCGGTCGGAGATAAAGAGAGCGATAGTGCGACCGATAGGTTGATAGCCCGTGGAGAGGTACGTAGCAGAGAAAGGGTAAACAATGCTTACTTAATAAAAACAAATAATATAATTAATAAAAATATAAATAATAATAATAATAATAATAAAGCGTCGTACGCGTACAATTAGTGTATTTGTATTAAAATTTGTTTTTATTGAAAGCATAAAGTGATAATTTATTTAAAATGATAATAATCAGCATTAACCTGTGTAATAAGAAATGCTGAAATTGTTGCTTCTCAGATACAATACGTTGCCGGCATCTAGGAAGGAAATTCCTGTACTTGAACAAACTTTTCTTTCCTAAGAACACGACACATTTCTTATAGAATCTGCATGTCATAACTTTTCAACAAGTTGAAACAGTTTCTCTACCTGGAGCATGTTTACTAGGATATTTTCTTGTTCATCATTTTAGCACTTCTCAGCAAAAATCCGTTTTTACACGAATGTACAGTAACTCACTGACAAAGTCTCACTCTAACTACAAGCTGCTACCTTGACGTGCAGTTAAGGCCTTGACGACTAACTTCTTTCAGTTCGCAGCCTTAACTGAAATAACTTCACTGTACAGCAACAATGTTTAATTACTATCACTATTATCACTTAAAATATCACTAGATATTGAGTCTTTGAACTACCTCGCTTCTAGCTTAAAACACAAACTTGGCACTTGCGCTGTCTCGTCAATTAAGAGAATCTGCTTAACCTCGTCTGTTATAGTTTTAAAATTCATTCGGAATCAGATGCAACCTTTAAATTTTCACCATCACTTTCAATGTCCTTATCTAGGTTTTTATTTTAAATAACCCATTTTGGAACTGATTAAAATATCGTATTTACGCAAATCCCTTTTTGTCCAAATGCAGTATTCAAAATTGTGGCGCGCATTAGATTCGAGTTCAAATTCGTTTTCCGGTAGCTTAATTCACATTTTTCGTTTATCATGTCATAATGCATTGCTACAATTCTCGACTTCGTTACATTTATTGTTAGCCAATTATTACAGAGAGTGTTTGAGTAATAGATAGTCATGAAATTGAGGGTAAGCGGAGAACATTTTACGGTTCTTCAAGAGTAAAGTAATTCTTTATGCTGAAAATAAAAATGGTAACAGAAAGATAGTTGAATGTAATTTAGAGTAAGGTTCGCTTGTGACGGCAACAGAAATTTATAATGTTTTCTGCTAAAACTAGTAGGAAGAAATTCACTGGTTTTTGCAAAAGAAAACATCCTGACATTGAAGAAAAAGTTCTGGAATTCGTCCATGAAAGGAGAAAGAACGGTCAACCTGCGACTATTGTCACCATAAGAAATAACTTTTTCCTCTTTGACCTACATCAACTACCCTGGCAGCAGCATGAGTGATGGATTTTGTCCTATGTGCTCCAAGATGTAACAATATACCACTTAAAATTCTATGTTCTGATTGTTTTATGAATCGGACGGGTTTATCTAAGATGCTGTACAACAATACGCCAATTTTTTTATGATTTTAAGTTTCGAATTTGGGGCGCGCATTACATTCAATGGCACATTGGATTCGCATAAATACGATAGAGTTTCTTGCGAATATAATGCACAATCAATTGACACTTGAAACATGTTATTGCAATGAATTTTATTTAATTATAGTTTACTGTAACACAATAGAGTACTTGCTAGGTTTATGCTTTATTCCAGCACCACTTTAATACGAGCACAACAGTAGATTTATGTTTAATTCAACACTACAACACTACAGTTTAATACATAATAATGTAATAATAATAATTACATACATGTTTTATTATAATAGAATGTTCTTTCTTAAGAAAGGTAAGTTAATAAAATTAGGTACATCCATTCTTTGGTTTAAACAAACATAAACAATGAAATCATAAATAACAAACAATATCATTCATCACTTTATCGGAATTCTTGGAGAAGCCGTCTGCATTAGCCTTGCTTTTAGATACAGTTTAGCAATTTATGCCTAATCACTCTTTTCGCACCAATAACAGAAACCGTTAGGGCCGAAGTTGAACGAAACTTAACGAAGGAGACAGCTCATTTCGTGATGTAAAGAGAGGCAACGGGATAAACGAAGGAAGTATAGATTTGCGTAAATTAAGTACCATAGAACACTTCAACAGCTCGCCAACTGAATGATACCGGAAATGAAACTGAAGCGTGACAAAAGTATCCAACATTACTTATACGCGTAGAATTTTTACAAAAATCAGTGCAAATGTCGTTATATTGTTCTATTTTCAATCAGTCACTTAAATGGAATATGACATAGTTAAATTAGAAACTGTTTTATCTTATTAATTTTTCCTAGAAAGTTATTTAATCAAAAAACTCGCGCTAGGGTTTCTACTTTATGAAATCGAAATTGTCTAGACACGATGATTTCATATTTTGTTAGGGGGTAGATAAATTGTTACTAAAATACTTAAACATACTATTATTTCTTGTGATGCTGTTGTTGTCTTTTGAAGGTATACTTTGCAACAGAGAAAACTAGCTCTAAATTTTAATTCTTCTTTATTCAAGATAGAAAGTAGATCGGGCAATCATTATTTTTGTGCCAAATAGCAGGTTTTCCATCTCCCCTGTTATTTCAATTGTGAATACCACTAGAATCTGATCGTTATCAACCCAGATGAACAATGAAACTTCTTCAAATATCATCATAAACAAAAAAATCAATCAAAACCAAAAACATAAATTCCATTGTTATTATCCTCCTATTTTCAAATGATACTTAACACATGATCTGAAAAAGTCTAGGCATTTTTCATTCATTCTGGATGCTGAACATCAGAAATAAAATTTAGACAGATCCCCTCCAGCACATCACTGAACGTGTCTACTGAGAGTTTGTATAGTTGTTTCGCTACATTTCCTTTATAGGCTTTAGACATGGTAGGTAAACACAAATGAATGAAATGAGTCCGTTACACCTCTAAAAGGGCAAGGTCTCCAAGCTCAACTTTCCTCCTTTGGTAAACAGCTCCATAGGAAAGTGGTTACCTACATTTTGTTTAGTCTGTGTCACTATTTCCTTCATTTAACTTCTTTATGTGGCTCTTGACGATACTTCTTATATAGGTTTCCAACACCAAATATACTGCTTAATACAAAACGTGTCATTCTTTTCCTGTACCATGTTGTACTACAGGGCCCTATTCCACGAAAGTATGATAGATGGATTGTAACTTTCTTTTCTATGAAAAAAATACAGCACTTGTACATTATTAGTAAAAACTATAAGTGATGTCATATGAGATGGAACAAGATGAACAGCTGTTTACCAAATTCGCCAGACCTTCAATTAGGTTATGTCTACTCTTGAATATTTAATTTATTTAAAGCATAATATTTCCAAACTATTTTATATTCATCCTGCAACTAATTGTTTCTTTTCTATTCAAATTCAAACAACAGGAACAATGAAGTTGTCAGGCAACGATAGAAAATGACAAGATGTGATAACATTTAAATGTTGCAAGTTAGGGATACCATTTTGAATTTCAAGTGGAGGTGGATGAGGACGGACCTAAAATGTAATCAATATTGGTTTTAAACTTCCTCCTCGGTATCTAAATTTAAGTTTTGTTAAACTTATTTTTTTGGTACATTGAGGATTTTTTCCCCAGGGCCGTCAGGAATATTATTGCTAACACAATCTTCTTAAATGACATATTTGTGATACTGCACTTTTCACAACTTGTAGTATAGCCGTCACAGTACAGAAATGTGTTTCATACTTACTGTTAGATTTCTACGACTGCAATCGGATCTCTATATTCATTTTGACTTCAAGGATCAACACTTTTCTGTTTCATTAGCAGAAAGCATATCAATGAACCAAGAAAAAAGTATGCATGTCAAGAATATACTATGTAAGAACAGAAAAAAGTCAGAAATTATACTGTAATGATTATGGAAAGATACATTTACGGACGATGGGACTCTACCAAGGGAATTCCACATGCCGTCTACGTGAATTCTGAAAAGACTACAAAACACATGTTACTAGAGTGTGAAACTATGCGAAGACAAAAACATCACTTTTATGACAGAATTACTTAGAATATCTATTTCGTCGGTCCTGGTGGTGTAGTGGTTACCATACTTGCCTCCTATACCCAAGATCGCGGGTTCGCACCCGGCCAGGACCGATGGATTATTTCGGGCGTAAAAATCCTAAGTATGGCTTCCTTCGGAAGGGAAGTAAAGCCGTGGGTCCCGTGTCGTACATTTACGGCACGAAAAGAACCTCAAGCCTGAAAGAGAGGCCTCTGAGCAAAATTTGTCGGCCGTTTCACGCCCTGATTTGAATGGGACGCTGATGACCTGAGATATTAAAGAGCGTCCATAAATAAAATCAATCAAAAAAAATCTATTTCTTAGGCTTTTGGGGAAAATTCTAGAGCTCGCTAAAGCTCTAGATCTGAAAATACAAGTTAAGGTTAAAGGAGTGCACAAAACGTTTTGGGGCTTAAGTTCAAGGTGTATTTACACACTCGAACGCTAATCAATACATGAATCTATACCCAGTCTTTATCCTTATACCTAACTTGGATATATTTCCGCATTCCTATAAACGTCGTCGTATTAATTGTCTCCAGTCGGTTTGCGTAACCTTTCTGCCAATAATTTCTTGGACCATCTTATTACCTAATTCATTTCAGATGTGGATTTTGTTTTACTTTATACACATATATTTCTCCTCTTATACTTTGACGTTTAAACTATTCAATAGTTTATCTTAATAAATACATTTTCTTTACTAGCAGTTATTTCTGCTTCGGTAAAGTCACGCTTGTTAAATTTGTATATATCCTTTGTGTTTCTCTATCAAATTTTTATATCGGAATCCTGAATTAATGCATTTGTACACTGGTTGTTCATTTGTTCTACATTACGTTTCATCTTTACTACCTCTTTGATTATTGTACATTTTCTTTATATTATTATGATTGTTAGCTTTTAGGAATTACACTTTATTTTTCCTTCTCTTGTGAACTATTTGCTTTTTTGTCATTTTTTACCAATCCTGATTTCCCATATTATTTATATCTACAGAGGGTGTCGAAAATATATACATATTTCAAACAAAAAAAAAATACTTTAACATAACAAAACTTTATGCACACAAACAAAAATGGTGAGCACTATCATCTTAGACCTTTACAGTTACAACAGTTGCTCAAAATGCCCACCATTGGCGTCGATACACTTCTGAGTATGTTGAACTACTGATTGAGCAACGTTTGCGAAAGTATCCTCAGAAATTGCAGCATATGTCGTTTCAATTTATTCCCGAAGTGCTGTCAGTGTTGCTGCTTTTCTACGGCATGAGTCTCAAATTTATTTCGAATGCGTGCAATTGTTACTCGCGTTGACGTTCCTGTTCTGTACACACATCTCCATTGCCTTTGAACTTCAACAACATTCTCGGTTTTCCAATACCATTTCAAAATTGCTTTGCGCTGTTCAAACGATAATCTTGACTTCATTTTGTTGTAGCAACGCTTGCAGAACGTAATGTGAGTCGCATCTGATTACAGAACATCATACGATAATCTTGGTTTCATTTGTTCATTGTTGATTTATCTTTCACGTTGCAACGCTATCATAATGTATGAGTCACATCTGTTTACAAAACATCATACTACACATTACTGTTGTTTTTCTGTTCAACTTTGAAATATATTAAATAGATATGTTGTGAAAGTATGTATAAGTTTTTTGGCACGCTCGGTATATTTTCATTGTAAGAGCTTCTAAGTTTTCATGTTCAGGGACTGTTGCTTAAACACCAGTAAAATGAAAGTAAATACGTTTACAGAACTGTTCCCGAACTGGTGAAAGTTCAGGAGCAAGTGGTGAGAGTAGTTATGTAAGACGAACTCTAAACGGTTATTAGCATAATGACCTCAAGACAGAAGAGAAGGAAATATAAAAGTTCTTATATACATTTCTCATTGCTTCAGACAACCAGACTTACGGTATAAAATAGAAAGAATGTAGGTAGCATAAATTTTTCCAGAATATTCAATTCTAGAAACTGTCTTATAGAACACTGGCTAGATTGCCTCTAGCACAAAGCCTCTTCAATGTTGAACCAGTTCCCCTAACTTCCATTTCGAGAGAGCACCTTAAATGGACCTTGAACAGCTTGTGAATGTCATAACACTTCTCCCGGAGTTTTCCTTCCTTCTTTGTCTTTTTCTTTTTTCCTTCCTATTTTGGCACACCTGACTCATTGCCCAATAACTCCCCTCCAAGTCCGCGCATTCCCACATTCCACGCCTCAAACTAACCCTATAAATAATTGGCTGTGCTTCTCCGTCCCCCAACACGACCTCACACCGTGTTACACCGTCATTTAAAGGTTCTTCAAATGTAAAGGTTATTTAGCGATCAATAATGATCACACCATTGACATTATACTTTATTAATATCCTCTGCCTCATTGTGTGAGAAAAATATCGCGAAGAGATTGCAGGTTGTAGCGGAATATAAATCATGGTAGATAAAACATGACGAAGCATGGATGTGTACAGATTAGAAGCAAGGTCAATTAGAAAGGGAAAGGAACGTACAACAAACAAGCAAGTCTGAGAAGATCCTTTTCCTTTGGACATTGAAATGTTGAAGCCAGCTGTTTCCAATATTGTCAAATCTATGGCTATTTATTTTATCACTTAACATTATATCAAGTCTATTTCCACAGACTATAAACATAGATGTAATACAAGTTATTTGTTAACTTCTTGCCATTATGTAAATACTTGACGATCTATAGAAAAAATGTTGAATTATTAGAGGAAAAATACAAACAAGGCACTAAATATTTTTCAAAAAACATTTTTAACACAAGACATTGAAATTAAAACCGATTTTTGTTACACTTAGTGCTATTAACACTCCAGTGTTCCCAACTTAATATGAAATGTGTAGATTATTATTAACGTATTTAAGCGAATACAAATTACAAATTATACATTTTATATATTCCTCACGACATTTTTGAAACCCGGCAATAGCGCAATTAGTGATATTATAATACTTTGTTTCCAATATTTATTGTATAAGCAATAATGTTGGCAATCCTGGAACCATGCCAGCCTGGAAGAAAATCAATAACAGCTGAAATCCATCATTCGGGTGAAGCGATTTGGTATGGCAGCCCCGCTTTGGGCGCCAATTTTGAAGCGGTTTGTCGGCGGTAACAGGTGGTCGCCAGTTATGAAGCTCTTTAGTTGCTGGTCTTCATATTTTGTAGCGGCGTGTCGTTAATTATCATTGATCGCTTTGCTGTTGCCATGACAGTAATATCTCAGGATTCTGTTCCCTATTTTGCGACTCATGGTCAACAGGACTAGGAAAAATATAAACTGTGTTAATAATCACACGATAAATAG
The DNA here is from genome assembly GCA_030762175.1 of Metallyticus violacea. Taxonomy (NCBI): domain Eukaryota; kingdom Metazoa; phylum Arthropoda; class Insecta; order Mantodea; family Metallyticidae; genus Metallyticus; species Metallyticus violacea. The sequence goes on along the minus strand of CM060843.1, from coordinate 55,827,247 downwards.
ATCTGAATATATATGGTAATTTATTATTAGCAAGATCTTTCGCGTCCTTTGGTTTTCTACATACGATGGAACTTAGTAGCTACATCAAATATAAATTTAGCTGCCGCAATTTCCAAGGAGATGAACTGAGTCTGATTATCTATCTGAACTGCACTGATTGAACTGATTGTATTTTAAGAAGTATCCCTCTTCTTTGTATAGTGATTTGTTGCCTCCTTGGCTCTACCCCGTTTCTGACTGGGGTACCGTAGAGAGTTACACCAGAGAACTTTCCCTTTTGATGATATACAATTAATATATTAAAGTATACTTCATTATACACATATATGCGTAATATCTACAGTACTAATTAAAATGCACAAAATATGATGAATAGTTTACAACTTACATATCATATTTATATTTCAGTGGGAGTGGACCGCAGGGACTGTGATCTGTTTCACCGTGTGACCAAATGTTTACCTTGAAAAAATAGTTTAAAGACCACTAATTATCACCGCTGCTGTATTGGTGGCATTAACCTGAGCTTTGGGTAACTTTTCTTACATGCTCCTCCTAGTGAGATATACGTCAAATATTTCTCTGAATTAAGGAACGTTTCAGAATGAATGGAATAAGTTGAATTTATAATTATTAATTTATTTTATATATTGAGGTGTATAAAATGTAGACCGACCACGTTTCGCAAATATTCTACCCATAAAATAACGTGCTACTTTTAACAATTATATATACATAAATGAAATTGCCTATATTCTGAAACGATAAATCAGAAAGTAATAATTTAAGAAAGGACTTAATTTTTGTTTTGATAATACCTATAATTATGGAATAGCTTTCACCTCACGCAATACATATAACAGTATTATTACCTTAATACTACAACATGATTAAAACTGCCATAGAGTCGTAACGTTTTTAAATGGGATATATTCTAGTGGAATTTGAGATTTTCTCCAGAAGAAGTCTGCTCCACATACAGTCCAAAAATTAAAAATTATGGAATAGCTTTCACCTCACGCAATGCATATAACAGTATTATTACCTTAATACTACAACACGATTAAAACTGCCATAGAGTCGTAACGTTTTTAAATGGGATATATTCTAGTGGAATTTGAGATACACTCCAGAGGAAGTCTGCTCCATATACAGTCCAAAAATTAAAAATATTTCATTACGTCTTATACATATGTAATATATACACTGTCCACTTTATTCTCTAATCATTCCAATTATTGTTCTAAAGTTTCGTTTTCAGTGGAAAATTTCTCATTTTTTTGTTTTCATTAGGTTTAAAGCTTGTAATGTATAATAGGCAAGTGGCTAATCACATTTTAAAACATTTTTAATAACTCAAATAGCAAGTAGAGCCTAATTAATATTCGATACTTATCTGCTTAAAATATGTGTGATTCTAAATTTCGTAATAAGTACTTTTTCTGTGTTTTAGTGTGCAGAAATGCCCCGATTTACACGATTCAACAGAAAATTACATGCGGACGAAACATGGTGTGTGTAATGTTTCATATTTTTAAATATGAACATGCTTTGACTGTTCACTTCAGTTTCATTTATTAATATTAACTTAAAATATTAGAAATATTATTTTTACATGTTATATCGTGGGGCATAATCTACTTTACCTGAGATAAATCCAAATGTTTACATACATTTTTTTATTAAAAGTTTTTAGAAAAGTGCACCAAAGATATTAAAACACTTGTTTGGAAGAATTACCAAACTACAGATAAAATCACTTTAAATAAGGATTTGTCGTGAAGGTAGACTCTGAACAAGTAAGAGCAAAATTTGAGAACTGGGACCCAAATTTTCTTTTAACATCCTACAACTCTGCTCTAGCAAAAGAGAAGGAGGGTCTTGTTCCAGCGTTATTTTGTTTTCTTGTAGAAATAATGGCAAAGGTCGTGGATGGGACGGCAGAAAGACTGTCGCGCCGTAAATCACGCGAAATGGGTGGCACAAAAAGGCATTATTGTTCCAGCACGAGATTTAAATACCAAATCATAATGCGGGACGCACGCCGATCCAAATAAAAGTCCGCGAAAATCGTGATAACTGTCGGCAGTAGTTTCATGTGAAGGGAGAAGAAGAGGATGTAGTGGGTCCATCTAATGTACAGGGTGTTTCAGATAACGTGCTGACAATCTAGTCTTATCTTTGCTGTAAGTTGTGATATTTCGGTAATTGTTCTATTTGTAGCGAACAAATTTATGAGATAGGAAGTCGACCTAATACAATGTCTTGTCTTGCCGTTATCGAAAGACGCATTTTTTATTTATTATTTAAATGTGATAAAAATATTCGATAAATATTACCCCAAGAATCCCCTTTGGGTTCAAACAAACAAAATTGCACCAAAATTAAGTTGTATGCCATTTACTTAACTCAGAAACCAATGGTGATGTTAGTTTTTATGTAAAATGCCGCAGTTACTCACTAGAAGATTATGTTTTCGTGCTCTTTAAGCTTCGAAATGGCTTTTGTTTTTTCAAAATTCTGGTCAACTGTGGCGTTTAACACACACACACACACACACACACACACACGCACGCACGCACACACAAAAAATCGAATTTCAACATTGAATTGAGAGGTAAGTAAATGATCTATACTAGAATTTGGTTGATTTTTTTGTGTTCCTACGCGAGGGTGTTCCTTGTTTAAACCTCCGGTATTTAAAATAATTTAACAATTGGACCACATTTTGCAAAAAGTAACCAAATCACAAAAATATAGATATAATAACAATTAATGGAATACAAGTTTTTTTTTTCTGCAGCTTCACATAAAACTGTAGTGAAACGCTACACTTATTTATGAGCATTTGTTTTATATGTAAATAAATTTAACAGTCGTTTTGTAAGGTTAGGTATACTGTGGGTTGGTTACTTTTTTTTTTTTGCATAATGTGGCCCAATTAAAGGGAATAATTCATGCACATTTGAGAAAACTAGCTCACTAACTATTTAATGGCTTCGTTGTTAGGGAGTAAACTATTGATTTTTTCTTCCATATTCACCAAAAGTGAATACTTCGTAAGAACTTTTCCACACCTTTTGCTTCTTTTTAAGAGTGCATTTTATACAATCTTATATTTAACAACAGTAAGTTCAGATTCTGGTTTTGCAAAGACATTACATTGTTTTAGCTTAATATATTTTTTTTTAATCTGTGGGATAAGCGTCACATACTGAGGGACTATGATTATGGAATTGGGTACCTTATTTGTTAATGGTCACATTTTCTTTTGACACTAGTCGTTCGTGCTGCAAATAATTGATTCATCCTTTAAAGAACTTAAAATGGTTACAACTACTTTTTAATATTAATATTCCTCTATATTGGAAACATTGGAGGATTGGGCTTTTATAATTAACTACAAAGTACGAAACTTTTGGAATATTTATGGAATCTACATGTTTTATAGATTTGGTTTTAAAGTATCGTTCTCATTCAGCAATGAATAGACCAATTATAAGTTCAAATTATTTAGGATGAATGTTACATACATAACTTCAAGTTTTTTTGGCCCCTAAGTTCCTGTATTGCAAACCACCCTCTCATGGACATAAGTAGACTGTAATTTTGAGTAGATAATGGAATCGTACTTTTAATATAGATATATTTTAAAATCCAGTGACTTCAATAATATTCAGTTTATCAGTTATTTTTCAAACTTTTTGCCGTCATAATTTCATTCTAAGTAAGCAAATGCGGTTGGAAATTCCTATTAAGGACCCTCAGATTCCACTTAGTGTTCCAAAGCGGAAATCGTCTAAAACTCCATTTCTTCCCTAGAACTTATTGTTTTGAGTTATTGTAGTATTGTTTTTTTAGCCAAGCTGGACTGTCTCATTACCATGTGCGAGGATTTATCTCTGCATTCCATTCATGATCTACTTCTGATTTATCTAATATTTTTACTTTATAGCACAAGAATACCTGAATAAACTTTAAACGCCAAATGAGCAGCTTCAAGTTCATAAATTTTACATTATATCACAACAGATATTGAAATAAGATCACTAGGAAAGTGGAGCCTCATTCATTAAGATATGTCAGCAACTTATGTTATAAAATATGGTAGAACATCTTTGAAGACTAGAATGACCTGATCATTGGAAAATTGTCGGAACAAGGGCAAAAAATAAAAGCATTCTTTAGTATTGCAAATTGACGAGCAACTATCAGGGATATATTTAACATCTTAGAGTATATTATACCGTGCGATTAGTTTTGTTTTCCCCCGTAGTGTTTTGCCTGTGTGCGTCGCGCCATTCGTTAGCTGGCCAGCCGAATCTCTTTGATTAGCGAATGGTTAAAGCAATTACACAAACAAAAGTTAACAAATTATCAAATCTGCCCGCCTTCATTTTCTAACATTTTTGGCATCTCTTTAGGAAATTATTCATCGCTCGCTGTAGTTCATTTTGGGAAATTCGACAGTTTCCTGAAAAATATTATCTTTCGAGTTTTGTATGGTGTGCGGGTTTATCTTATATAAGACATTTTTAATTTACCCCAGAGATAATCATAGGCTGTTAATTCAGGGTACCAAGGACACACAAATTCCTACTAATAACTATGTCTTATCGAAACATATTGTAAATTGCTCTCACAGAATTATTCGCAGTGTGAGCAGGGGCAGAGTCCTGTTGAAAAAATGCATGATCACGCTCCCTGTCGGTTAATTCTCTTAAAAAGGGATTAGTAAGGTATTCACATAAGCAACAAAGTCAACCTTATGCTCAAAAAATTGTCCTATGATTCTTTCACCACTGAATTAACACATATGATTCGTACATAAAGACACGCTGTCATTGTAAATACGCGGGGCATCCTATACTTTTATGTATTCTGTCGAATTAAGAAACGGTCTACACAACACACACCCGGGAACAGCTGCGCTACGACTGCGACAGTTAGCAAAGTCAGCAGAAACAAGCAGGCTTGTTAACCCCTTCACGGCATGGCAAAAGATGAGGACTCCTGATAGGAAAAACCCCGCGTCATGGGGGAAAGATCACTGATCGCTCGGTATTTTAACTAAAGAATTAGAGATGGAAAAGAATTGATTGCAATCTTGAATGTTGATATATCTTAAAAATAGTTACTAGTCAATGTTTATATGCGATTTTCACGTCTCCAAACTCTAAGAAATTCAAGAAGTAGCTATCACTTCTCTTTTTTTTTTTTTTTTTTTACCCAGAATATATTGTTTTGAATGGTTACATTAGGGAACAAATTTTAACATTTTCTGTTTTCTAGGGGAAAGAACGTGTTTACTAATTCTTGTTAGGGAAATTCAGAACTAGTCTCAAAAGTTATGTTCTTCTATCACATTTCTAAGATGCAGCGTGTACAATAAATTTGTATCGTATATAAACGGCCGAACATTAAAATTGGTCACCCATTTTCTCAGAAGAAACGAACATCTCGTCAAAAATACGACAATACCAGCAGCATTCTACATTTGATCAAAAGAAAATAATTGTTGTGGCATACTAAGAGGGTTGGATGTTCGTGTTGTACGAAATGCGTTCACAGTGAAACGAGTTTGAGATAAGTGGATCGAAGTAAGACGAACACGCAGACATGAAGGATCCCAACGTCCCCGTCAAAACAACCGAACAAGAAGACAGTGATACTTCCGCTTGGATTTTTGAACACAGAATGTGTTGGAGCTTTAAAGGCCAGTAATGTACCTCGGTCCTGGTGGTCTAGTAGTAACCACACTCGTAGTTCAAAATAACCTCAAGTCTCAAAGAAGAGGCCTCTGAATAAAAGGTACCGGTCCTTTCATGCCCTGAACTGAATTGATTGGACACTGATCAAAAATATTAACAACGTCCATAAACAAACATAATAATAATGATAATAATAATAATATACATTAATAATATATTTACAGAAAATACATGTAATATATGTATTAGAAAGGGAAACTGGTATATCACATCTCAAATGACAGTGTATAGGAGAAGAAGCGTACTATAACCTTATCTCTTGTATTTGAAAGAACACTCCTGTTGATCTTGTATGTTGAGCTGTCGGAAAAAAGCGCAGTAATCTGCAAGTTCCATTGACCTTGATAATGTTTTGCTTCACCTTGACGGTACCGCTCGGCCAGCTGCTCAAGTTATCCGGAAAGAAATCTAGAGGAAGTGCAGTTTCAGCGACATGTGACAACCAAAGCGTTTGAGGCTTTCTAGGTCATTCACAAGTTCTACACAGTTGAGTTGCTTCGTACTTTCAAGGAAACTAGTGCATATTACAGCAAAAGATTCCAGTCCAGTCATTCGTGATTTCAATTCATTGTCTTTTCTACAAGAATAGGCTCTTAGGCTTTTCAGAGCTTTAACAAATGCCCGTTAGTAGCGAACAACAATAAACTTGACTCTGGACAAATAAGAATATATATATAAAAATTTGACTAATGGGTTGCGTTGTTGCCATTTTAGGAACATAACTAGGAATTATATTATCCGTATTATGCAATATATGATGTCAAAAATGGTACGTGATTAAGAAAAACGAGTTACAGTTCCGTAATTAAGATGCCAAAATTAACGAACAACACTTATTTGCTATGAGGTTACAAAATGGTTGTTCTCTTAATAATTTGTAGAACGGAATCACAAAAATGCAAACTTGATTTCAAAATTACTAGATTCATTTCAGGAGATATTCGATATCATTTCTCCTGAATTGAATCTAGTAATTGTTGAGGTGAAATATTCTCTTTTGAGTTGAAGTTAGGTTAGGTTTGGTTCTTCAGAACACAAGTCTTGTATTACAATGTCTAATGAAATAGCTTTTGAACTGCTGGAGCACCATCCTTGGTCTACAGATCTAGCACTTTTTTACATTGTGAAGGCCGTAAATCAGTTATTTGCAGAAGTTTGAGAACTCTTCTTACATGGAAGTTGTACAAAAGTTACTTTATTGCCAGGAGAAATGCGTCATTCATCAAGGTGAATTTTTAAAAAAGTGAAATAGAAATACAGAGGGTGCCAAAAAGGTATACGCATTTAAAAAAACTGTGTTAACATAACAAAACTGAATTCAAACAAACAGAACATGATGAGCACTAATCATTTTAAATTTTACAGTTACAACAGTTCTTCAAAATGCCCACCATTGGCGTCGATACACTTCTGAGCACGTTGAACTACTGATTGAGTAATGTTTGCTAAAGTGTCCTCAGCGATTGCAGTACATGCCGTTTCTATTTCTTCCCGAAGTGCTGCCAGTTTAGCTGGTTTTCTACGGTATACAACATCCTTAAGAGTCCCTCATAGGTAGAAATCCAGCGGAGTTAGATTCGAAGAACGCAGTGGAAACTCAATCGGACCTCTTCGTCCTATCCAGTGCCTTGGAAGATTGTCATCAAAGTACGCACATACATCTCGGTGGAAATGTGGTGATGCATCATTCTGTTGCATACGGTACCATGAGTCTCAAAATTGCAAAAATGTGTCCAATGTTTGCAATTGTTACTCGTGTTGGCGATTCTGTTCTGTACACACGTCTCCATTGCCTTTGATCTTCAACAACATTCTTGATTTTCCAATACCACCTCAAAATTGCTTTCCGCTGTTCAAACGATAATCTTGACTCCATTTTGTTGTAGCAACGCTAGCATATCGTAATGTGAATCAGTCTGTTTACAGAACATTAAACGATAATCTTGGCTTCATTTGTTCATTGTCGATTTACCTGTTACGTAGCAACACTATCATAATGTGAGTCACATCTCTTTACAGAGCATCATACTACACATTATTGTTGTTTTTCGATCCAACTTTGAAATTTATTAAATAGATATCTACTGTGAAAGTGTGTGTAAATTTTAGATATATATTTTAGATCAACCAGGAATGGTTCTTTATAAATGTTTTCAGGGATCTATTGAAAATCACTGCTTTTTTGAGCTTGACGATGTTGGGTAACGTTTTGGAAATCTAGAATTTGTGTTGATTTGAGAACTGGGAGCTTACTAATTCTGTTACAGTTTATCAATCTTAGTGGAAGAATATTGTTAAATTTTTCTTGCTGACATGTCAGTTGATTTGTGATTATTCTATTTCTCCATCGTAGGACATATATATGGTTTAGGACGCAAGTATGCTTACCACTAGACCAGGTGGTCCAGTGGTTACCATACTTACCTCCTAAACCCAAGATGTGGGTTCAATGCCGGCCAAGAACGATGGATTTTTCGAGCGAAAAATCTTTAGTATGGTTTTCTTCGGAAGGGAAGTAAAACCGTAGGCTCTTATCTTGTAGTTTTACGGCGCGATAAAGAACCTCAAACCTGAAATAAGAGGCCTCTGAGCAAACTTTGTCGGCCATTTTACGCCCTGAATTGAATGTGACCCTGATGACCTAAAATGTTTAAGAGCCCGTAAATAAAACAAATCAACAAATTTTAGGTTATTCTGTGCCCTCACAGATATTTGTAATACACCCACTTACTCCAACATTGCAAATTTTCATTTGTGAACGAGTAATCTTTCTTATTTTGGGTATTTGTTTGCAACCTTTGTATATTTTCTACTTTCCCTAACATGGTCTTCAAATCAAAACACTATGCAATTAAAATAATTTGCATCGGGTTTGACTAATAATAATTCAGAGACATTTAAATATTTCTAAGACTCTCTATATGGCACTATGTTGAGTTGGTAGATTTTCCAAAAATAATCCCTCTAACCATCTCAGTAGTTTAGGAAACTAGATATTTTGAAACTTACAAAATAAATACGTAAATTGATTCATGTATTCTAAAATATATTTAATTTCCATTAGGCAAACTCTAAGCTAATAGCTGAGAAAATACATTTGTGGCTATTATATAGTAGCTCCAAGGCAATTCAAACCTCTGCACAAACGTCTAACTTGAACCCTCTTCAAGGAAGAGGGCACATCAATGCACAATGTATGTATTAAAACTTAATAAGGAGCAAATCAAAGGTATGAAAATGTTACCTACGCAAATGGATAACGCTTTTAAGTGAGAATGCAAATAAATTGATGACTCCATTGATATTTGAACATCAATTGCTAGCTTTTCTATTTTTTTTTTTTTTTTTACTTTGTTTTATAATTTACCATAACATATTTTGTTAAGTAGCATTTACTTATAATGTTATATATGAAAAAAGAGCCTTGGGTAGATACCAGTCATATAAGCAGGATTCTATTCCGTTACGCAATCAGAAATGAAACTTGCCGACGGGGAGCTACTGCACAGCACCTGACGAAGAAATGTTGCGCGGACGGAACACGTAGCGGGATTTTTTTTTCTTGTTTGTTGCATTATTTATCGTTAGTAAATAGTAATTAATATTACACTCGAAGTGCTTGCCTTCCGATGCCTGAATCCTATGAAAAAATTTGGAGACGCTTGCAATTTACCCTAAACTATCTCAAAAATATTTTGTTTCAGCGTCTCCACGGTTTTATTTCAGGCACAACATGAATGAAGGTGCAACAGCTGAGTGGTTTTATACGCACTGCTTATAGATACACCAACTTAGTAATCGATAGCATTTCATGTATTTTCTCCTCTTGTCATAACCGTGTTTTCGCCTTGTAAGCTTTGTTCGCCAATCTGGAAATTCTACTTTCCGCTAGAGGTGTAACTTCTAAACACCTAGCACAAAAATTCTGGCCTACAGTACTTGTACGATTTCTTTCACACATAATCATCATAATAGTTTTTCTTCTACCTCATATCTCAGTCTCAACCTACAGCACAGTACACGGATACACAATAGAAAGTCTTAACACGTATCTCTACAGAAATTCAACTGAAACAAATGGCGTGCCAAATATAACTGAGCAAACTCGATTGCCTTCATCAGTGTAACTTTTCACTCTACTCTTGCGTAGCGGAATTAGAGCGCAGTGTATTATTATATGCTAGTGGCCAAGAAATTATCTCGTAGTGTTATACAAATCATGAAATAGGACAGTCTGGTAGTGGATAAGTAAAACAGAGTCATTAAACACAATAAAACATATATTAGGGACGGTTAGGTTCTTCTTCAGTTAAGCGAAAAACAGCGGTAAGCTGTATTAGTTTTATTTGTATATATATATTTGTGTGTATTATCAGCTCTGCATACTCTGTGTGCCCTCGCGATGTCCCCCGTCTTATAGCTGTATCCGTAATTGTAACGCCAGTTTTATCTTTCGTCTCTCGTCATTTCTGATTGTGATAGTCCGGACAAACTACTTGAGCCTATCGAATGAAATTAATTTAACCTGGGTTAAAAAGTATATTGGTTCAGGGGAAAAGGGGGAAAACAGGAATGATCTGTTTAGACTGGGAAGTTGGAAGGCTTAATAAAGAACATATCCCTTTTGTGGAGAAGATGAGGAAAGGGTGCATATCAGATGCTGGAACCTGTTTGCAAAGCGTACTAGTTGCTTGAATATGGGCATTTTCCTAGCAAACGTGCGCTTAAATATAAGCAATTTATTTTATGGTTGGAACGCAATAAAAGTATAATTATGAATAATATGTAATATGCTTCTATTTATACATATGTAAATATTGCTCTTCTTGTTTTAAATAGTTTTATTTATTTATTATTAATTTTTCCTATTTTTAAATGTGTATCATGTGCATGTGTGGTCAACGACCCGGGATAAAATATATTTATAATGTGTATATTTATTATTATAAAATTCTGTGTACACCAATTACTGCTACATATATATGTATAAGTAATACATAATATACTGTATTGTTTATACAGTATCCAAAGTAAAAATGCAATTAAATTCGTTTTAAGAAGTTGAAAAAAAAACTGAAAACCAGCTATAAGTACCGATTTAAGATGTTGACTATCACCTGAAAATGTCTTAAATTACAATTGTGCCTAATAACATATATTTTCTTTTATAATGCAAACTGAATTGATTTAATCCAATAATACTGAACACAAAATCAATTAAAATAGCAATTAATAACGGTTTTGCAAATTAAGTTTGAAAAATCAAGAGTGTGTTGCTACTCTTAAATTAAAATATATAAAATATAAATATATATATTTTAACTTTATAAAGTGAAACAATCAGTTTGTTCTGTAATAATCACAAATGCACTTCTCACCATTGATGCAACTGCAGTCGGCACAAAACTCTGGTTCCCACTGTTAATATTTCCGGCACAATAAATAAATACCGTCTAAAACAAATTCTTTATACAAGATAGGAAAAAAAGACGTACAAACTTTGAAAACTTGCACGAGACACCAAAACAATTTTTTACTAGTATATACCTATATTTGTACGACTTTTTTTCATAGCGATAGAAGCAGGACGTACATTCTTCAGATGTAATGTTTGCTCAAAGTTCGCATTTTATTGTATGTCTTAATCCAGTGCAGTAACATGGAGCGATGCACCTGGAGTGAGCCAATGGATAACATGGGGCGAGCAGCACATTTTTATCAACAATACCAAGTAAGCTTTCCTCTCATCATGTCACTTTTGCTGTTGTGAGTCAGACGAAGGTGTTCAGTGAGAAATGTGCACTTGGAGCAAAATCCTCCATTAGCACCTGTGTCATTGCGGACAGCATGGAAACGATCACACGAACATTTTTAATGTTTTCATGAGCAGCGGTTGCACTCATTTTACAGGCAACGTTTGTATGATCTGCAATCGGCCTAAGTATAATGTTTTTAATGGTATCTGTAATAATGCCTAATGATTCCTAGGTAAGTTTCCACTACATAAAGGTGAACGGAGGAAATTTTGTGCTTTTTTAATTTTTTTTATAAAACGAAGTGTATGCACATTTTTTGTAAGTCTGTCAAGGCAATAAAATTATACATTACTTAAGATGTGGTTTCCTCGAACAACAATACATCATAGGAAAACACGAATGCGTGAAGAAAATATTTTGGTGTTCCATGCTAGCTAACTCTCAAAGTTTGACGGTATAATTCCTTTCCACACTGTATAGAATGCGCTTATATTTATCAACATTTATCACTATCTCAACTTTATCTTTAGTTAGAGATATTAGTTGATTTTATGATACCTTCCTTCATCTGCAACTTCTAATAAATCAAAATTCCATAAGCGTCTTACTTATTGAGTTACCTAACTGTTCCAAAGCTGTGTGTGTGGCCTGGGAAACTCATGCAGGAATGTCTTCTCATAAACTGATAGAACCCTTTATATCCACCATTTCTTCTTTCTTATTAAATCGATGCTTTAAGTTATTTTTACGAAAATTATACCCTAGCCCTCTGATGTATATTTTGCTTAAATGAAACAATTCTTCAAAATATGCTTTATCAATTTAATTTCGATTTCGAGCAGTAGGTCAATTTCTATTCCATTAATTGAATGGAATACAGATATCTATTTTCGCTTATTCATTTATCTTAGAAAAGTGCATTTTAGTGTGTTTCTATTCAAACAATCTTGTCCTTTTCCTTGGCCTTTGGTTTTCAATTCTTTTATGCTTTATAAATATTAAATTTAAAGACATGTATTTTTATTTAATATTAGAATAACTCAGAATGTGACCTCTTTCGGTAAAGAAAGGTGGCTAAGTTTTAATCTAATTCAATTTTATTTATTTTTTAATAAGCCCTCACTCTTGTCTTCGCCTTTGTATCGGCTTCCTAAGACCTTCAGTTCCTCTGTCCATCTTGTACACTGACGTCTGCCAAACCCAGGGTCCAAGTTGTCAATCTACGAGTTCTCTGTTGAAATCTCATCGTTTTGCCCACTTCCATTTAAAACTTCTTGCAGAAGTCTCTGCGTCTTGAGTGCCCGTCCTTTTACTTACCTTGTTGTTCTGTAAGCGTTTTTTAAACTTACCCTAAAATTTTTCTCTCCGTTTTGCTTTGATTTATTTCTAGCTTCCACCGTTTCCTTTTGTTAAACTATGTCTGTGAACCGTAAAGTAAACCTGACGGGATGTAAACATTGATTGCTGATTTGGTTTATTTATGGACGCTCTTTAACAGCTCAGGTCATGAGCGTCCCATTCAATTCAGGGCGTGAAACGGCCGGTAAATTTTGCTCAGAAGCCTCTTCTTACAGACTTGAGGTTCTTTTTCGTGCCGTAATTCTACGACACTGGACCCACGGCTTTACTTTCCTTCCGAAGGAAGACATACTTAGGAGTTTTACGCCCAAAAATCCATCGACCTTGGCCGGGATTGAACCCTGATCTTGGGTTTTCAAGGCAAGTATGGTTACCACTAGACCACCAGGACTGACAGAGGATGCAAATGTGCACAACTGTACTTTTTAGCTTCAAATTAAAAGTCGTAAAATTTGTTTTAAATTTGTCATAATTGAATTCTTTTTATGTCATGTTTCTAAAAAGTAAATGTTGACCAACACACATGAAATCACTTACATATTCCAATTTTAAATTATTTATTTAATTGCACACTTCCATATCATTCGTCATTAGTTTAGTCTTGTCGCGTTTATCGTCTCTATCTGTTGTGGAAGTTTGAGAAAATCTTAAATTAAATATTTTTTCCATCTATATTTCTTCCATAGTTGCCTGTAGTATTATTTTTAAATGTTTCCTCTTCTTGCCAAATTAAAGGTTCAGGTAACATTTGTCTTGCACCCCTTTCTAATTTAAATTCTTTCCCACCTTTATCTCATCGTACTTTTGCTGTAGTATTGAAGTACAGCTTGTTTCTTTAATGCTTCCGCCAGGGTTATATGCTTTACTGTTACAGAGGCTTCAGCAAAACCAGTAAATGTCATGTATTTATTTTTACTTTCAGTCCATTACTAACTGGTTCCTTATCCCGAGAGTGGTCGCTAGGTATAAAATCTCTTGAGTGTCCGTGTGTAATCATTTTGCTCACGGTAATTTTTTTAAAATTTTTCTGTATATTGTTTTGAGTTTCAGAAAATAGAATGTTTATTTTTCTGTCAGTCATACCTATGAAGGTTTTATCACCTATGAGCATACACTAAGAGTATGTAAAAATTTACATAATTGTAGAGCTTACCTTGATTTTGTTGCAGTAATGATTGAAATAGGCTTCTCCCTCTACTTTATTCATTTTCACACAAGGAAAACCATATGACAACTGTCAAATTCTTGGCCACCATGAAAAATTAACGCGTAACCGCTCAAAATATTTCTCACTAAATAGAAAAAGTTCTCGCCAGGATGTTGGTAGCAATATTTGAACTAATGTACACTCAGCCTATTAAATAGAAAATGCAATTTGGAGGATAAAAGAAGACTTTGGGAAAACTAACTTTAAAAGAAAAAACAACATTCAATGTACATATGTCCATTTCGGTTACAGTAATCAATGCTTCGCGATATACAGAAAAATCCCCTTGTAGTTGGTCGCACGATGAGAGAAGTGCTCACATTAGAGCTGAATCTTAAAGAAATCCTAATTATGAGCAGATTTGGTACGCATAATTCTGCAGGAATAATAAAATATTAGCAAGGAAAGAAGACAAATTCATAACAAAACGTTTTTAAACTAATATGTGAACAAAATGTTCAAAGATTTACCACTCCCAAGCATATCTTTCTGTTTTTAGCCCACTGCACTCCTTTCTTATTAGCTATTATTACACTCATCTTCTAATCCTCACCTCACCTTCTATATATCTTGTAAATGTTTATTTATATCATGCTAATTTTAATTTCTTAATTTTCTGCATTATTCTATCTATTCTATTCCAACAGGGCAACTATGTATATCACTTTCTTACGTCCATCTACTATTTTTCACAGTTGCTAATTGTTACATAATATTACTAAAGTAGGAACAAGGACATTCCTTCACGTCCACCTACTCGAGCAAGGCCTACAAATGAAACATGCGCAATGAAACTCTTTAACTTAAACCTCACAATATTGTTGTTATTGTTGTTGCTCACAATCTAATTTATACTTAGGCTAAAGTTTAAGTTATATGAGGATCCCTGTAATAACGAGTATCTATTCTCGATAGGTTAGGTCATGTCAGGTCAGGCAAGTTAAATTTGCTATAATAATAATTTTTATTTATTACATACGTTTGCTTCAAATATAATTCATGAATGCCGCACAGGTTCTGGGACCGTACGTGCTTTTTCAATACACTAAGAAAAAATATGAAGTTGTACAAGCCTTTATTGAACTCTTAAGGGACACAAATAAATATACATGTATACATGAAATAAATAAACTAAAACCTGAAAAAAAAAAATAGAAACAAAAAAATTAAATACACAAAATGATAAGAAAACAAAAAATACAACAATTAACATCTTATACCCCCAAAATGAATCTGTTAATATTTCCAAAATAGTGTCCAATGTTCTATTATCCCCCATTCCGGTTGTCTGCCTTTTCCGATCTGAGTTATTTCAACCTACCCCCTTTTCTTCCTTCTGGTCTGCCAGCAAAGTCCGGCACTGACACTGCACTCCCCCCCCCCCCCCCCCGTTAACCAAAGGGTCCATAGACAACCTTTTTCTCCATTTCCTTGCAGTACCATAATACGATCCCAAGCTTTTTTACTAAACTACCTTAAATCTATACTTGGGAAATATCCGAGTATTTTCGCACTATTTCATTTCTGCTGCATTTCTTGATATTGGTAACGGCAGTACCATACTCACCTCTCAAAGGCAATTCCTGCTGCTCAAAAACTGCTATAAATAAAATCGCTTTACTGGCGTTGGGTGGATGGATTAATAACTTCCGACTAGTTCACATGTTTTCCTGGTAACTTCTGCTATCTTTTTATGCAAGTTTTGCACCTTCCGTTCACTTTTTATTTTGTTGGGAACTATGAGTGTTTTTAAATCTTACTAGGTGCGATTTAAGAAACGTGGCATAGGTTACTTTATACGCACATTATATTCTACATCCCAAATGCATTCTATTTTTAATAAAGCTTTAAGGTTTTCAAATATATTAAATAAACAAATAATATTAGCGTTTTATTTGCTCAGAAACTGAGGACAAATATTCAGAAAATTACTTGCAGAGATAGACTAGTTTTGTTTTTTACGCAGCGAGTATCTCTTAAATTCGCATATATGCAACTGACGCTCAAGTAACGTAGTTTTTGTTTCTAAACACAAGAGCAAATAAAAGGAACAATCACTAATTGTGATTGGCAAATGCGCAAAATATGACACTGTCCTCATATGTGGAAGCTCATCTAAAGATAGCTTACATTCTTTCCAGAGAAATAGAAAAAATATCCTTCAATAAGATAAGGTAAGTTAAATGAAAACTTGCTGCAATTTATTGCTGATATTAATCCTTTGCGGCTAACAATTACCTCAGCCCGTTGTAAATCTCTCGCCACTACAAGCAATACAAAATCGCTTAGAAATTCTCAACCACGTTTCGCGCGATGATCTCAGCACAGGTTAGGTATCCACATTTGATTCCTTTCCAAGGCGTTACATCGTGTAAGGGGTACAGAGCATATTACGGGCGACCTTGTACGTCAGGTTCCTTCTCAACTGTCACGATACTTTCAGGATCTCGCGGCATCAACAGGAATGTTAATGCTGGAGCCGGCTGACCATTTCCTGATGGGAAAGTGAGTGGGTTTCCAGGATGTGGTTTAGAATCGGCGTCGCGGGGGTCGGAACAGGGGGGACCTAGACCTCTGCGATAATTGCTGGGACGTGATGAAATCGGATACCTGCCCTCCAGCTGATCTTGGATTCCTCTAGAGGACTGTTGCCGGAAAGTGGTCAGCTGTGACGTGAAATGTTGTTTCTTCCTCTCTCTCCTCAGCTTTTCTTCCTCTTCTGTTCCATTATTTCTTTATATGTGCATAATTAAATATGCCAGAAGGCAAAGGAAAGCCCTAGAATATTTTTAAGGTTTGTATAATTATTTTGCTGCGATAATTTTAAGTTATTCCAAGAACTAGATCAACATTCAACAGTTGACGAAATATTGAGCATACATTTAATTAAAGTTTAAAAAATACAATTTTACAGGCACCCAAACTTCTGTGAGAAATTTATAATTCCTATTAATAGCTCTTATTGTACTAACCAGAGTATTAGGCATTCACAATATCAGCCTTTAATTGTACTAAGTAGTCTTGACAGAATTTTTTTCAAGTATCATCACCAAATTTTTATAATTATTTTTATATTCTTAAATCTGAAATTTGCGTCGATACACAAGCTGACACTGGATATTCTTATATAATGAATATTGCTAAAACTTGAATCACAAGCTATAATCAAATGAGCATAGAAAACCGCTTATTGAATTTTCCTCTGTAATGTAAGGCAAAATTAATAATTGTTTTCATTCTTGTACGGTTCAGCATTGTAGCCATTCATATTTACATCAGCACAAGCAGCAGCAAGAGCATATAGGCATGTCACCCACAACGCTACTACACCAGAGAAGAGCGAAACAGTTGTGTCATGTTTAGAGGTGAATAGAATCAAAATATTAGAAATGGGTCACTGACTGACATAAAATGTTGTTATAAATGCCGCAAAGAGAAGTTGTTAGAAGTTGCTTTTGAAATTCCAACCTATAAAACATTCAGATTTCGCATCAAGGAAAATTTAAATGTTTGCATCGTGACAATCAAAGTAAGAGATGAATTAGAGTTGTTTTTCTACTGAGCATGTGCTCACATTAACTGGAATAAGTCACGCTGTCGGTGTGTATGTGATAGTGCTTTAGTTCAGTTAAGATATTATGATAGTGAGGTTTGTTCGTATTTAATCTCGAAGTGAATTATGATACAGAACATGATTTCAAATTGCACACTGTGTCTTTATTTATGACTCATGTGTGTTAATTTGTCAACTCCTCAAGTTCAAAGACGATTTGAAAAAAGATTCCCGTGTGTAAATGTTCCAGACCGTAAATAATTCATAATATTTATAGTAAATTTCAAACCATGGGTAGCATTCAGTCTAAGAAACCAAACAGATAACGTAGGGACCTGACCGAAGAACATTAGGAGATATTGGGCATCGTTTGGGGGAATTCCGCCCCCCCCCAAAAAAATCACTTAAGATATCTTTCACAACAAACGGGCATTTCTTATAGATCTGTACAAAGAGCTACTACATTGTTAAAGTAAAATCCATTATAAATAGTTGTGGTACATGCTCTTCAACCTGGTGATCCTGTACCTATGCACATATTTTGAAGTCTGAATAGTGTATACCTACAACACATATTTAAACATTTTCTCGAACGAGGCGGGGTTCCATCTTCATGGCTATGTGTTATTGCAACGTGAGAAACATGAAGTGGCCCTCCATGACGAAAAAATTGGAGTATGGTGTGCCGTGAGCGGGTAAAGAAAGATAGAGACATTTTTCTTGGAAATAGCACTTGGTGCTCCCACATGCAATTTTTCCTTCTCACCTTTTTTTCTAGAATTAATGTACAGGGAACATGCTTTCGCTTTTTTCAACAATATTACGCCACTGCCCATACAGATAATATTTGATGAGAGAAATTGAAAGAATGACAGAGTTATTAGTAAGGTTTTCTGCCTCCCCCCTCTCAATCCCCCAACTTAATCCCTTTTATCTCTGGAGTAAATTAAAAACTACCACAAACCCACATATCCTGAAAGAACGGAAACGGAATATACTCCAGCATTACTCAACGGGAACTACAAAGAGGGATGGATAAATTTTTAAAGAGATGCCAAAGATGTACGGCATGAACAAAAAAAAAAAAAAAAAAAAAAAAAAAAAATGGTGGACAGCAACAGCTCCTGCTTTGTAAAGGCAGTAAGTAAAACTTTTTAAAATAATTCAGGAACTATTGTATGATTGTGTCAACGCCACTCTACGATACCCGTAGACGGCAAGAGCGCCGTTCTCGCAAAACACATAGACGAAACATCGTAATTTGGTTCATAGTTCATTGGGTCGCCGTGTATAGTCAAGCAACCTAGACAGCATAATATTGTTCAAGTATAGGAAAAAACTTTTAATACATCACAATTTCTAATATAAAATAGTAAAACGTATTTTAGTTTATAGTAATATTTGAAACCAAAATATACATTAAAACTATTAATATTTACATTTATATTTTACCGCATTCTAAATTTAGGTTTTGCAGTTATAAAGCTTCAATAAAATTAGTGTAAAGAATGGAAATGAATATAACACAAAGAAATGGTACATGTCTTGCTATTTACAAGTACATAACAATAATTTGTTTCCCTAAAGCCGTAATCAAAATTGAAAAAAACTGAAACACAAATAAAACGAAAGTGTGTATATTTAATAAGAAACGTATTTAAACAAATGTATAAATATTTTCTCATATTTTAAGAATTTCACATTTTTAATTTTCAATAAATTTTAGCATGGCCATATTTGTGTTGTAGATATCGAGCTTTCTGGTGTCTATTATCAAGCATCTGAATCGCAAGGTGGTTCAAATCATCGAACTACTGATGTTTTGAAATGAGCTCCCAAGCGTTGCTACAGAATCCCCTCTGCCAATTCGTTGTCGCGGAAAATTCTATTAAGAAAATTGCGTGTCTGGCGAGCGAAGTGAGGAGGAGCACCTTCTTGGTAATAAGAATCATGTGAGCCAATAAATCGAGGTACTTTGTAAAAATTTCAATATTTTTATGAGCTTTTAAAGCTGGACACTCTGTATTTAAGTATATCTGAATTAATGATTGCAAGATATTAAAGCAATTTAGGTCCATCGCTTGTTTTAATTAAGATATGCAGGTGCAGATTTGTGGCCAAATTAATTTAATACCTATTTAAACAAAATTATTAAGTTAGTGGATTTAAAATCTAAAAAAGTATGTAAGGCATTTTTTCAAAGAACACTTAGTCACATTCCTCTTTGTTGACCAAGGTAATTTACAAAATAATTTTATTATGTTGAAATTTGCGGTGAGTCCAAATTTAGATAGATTTATATGTCAATATTATCTATACATGGTGATATAATGTCAATAAGAGCATTGTGCAAGTTTGGAATATTTTTGTCTGTGGTTCTCTTAATTTTTTTACAAGATACACCTTGAGACTAAAAAAAAAACTAGTAATGTTTACCTGAGTTTAAAGTTAATTTAAATGAATTTTAACGCAAATTTTAGTGCGAGTCCCCTATAAAAATTGTGGTTCTTTTATAGTAGGACCGACGTGAAAAATGAACATTAAATTTAAAATATACCAGGGTACTTATTGTTTCCAGATAAGAAATACATTTCTAGGTTGTTGTTGATTTGTTTTATTTACGGACGCTCTTTAACATCTCGTCATCAGCGCCTCCTCAATTCAAGACGTGAAACGGCCTATAAATGTTGCTCATAGGCTTCTTCCTTCAGGCTGAGGTTCTTTTACATACCGTAAATCTATTGCGCAGGACTCGCGGCTTTACTTCCCTTCCGAAGGAGGTTACCATTAGACAGTCAGGACTGACAAAGTTCTAGGTGGGTGTAGGTAAAATTGGATATCTAATAAAATGTCCCTCTCTATCTCTTGAGGAAACTTCAGGGACATGATTCTGTAATGCATCATTAAATTATAATAAATCTAAGATAGCTCTATATCTCACAGATTTAGCTGTTTTATATTAAATACGTTTGAGAAAGTTATTCATATATTTGCAGAAGTATGATAAGGGATGGGAGAGGTTTGGGTTTGAAAGACAGCGTATGGGTGATATAGACTCGTGCAATGGATGTCTAAGCACATACATAACATTTCAGTGAAGTAATACACAAAATGTGGTTTCTTTTCTCACAAAGTATCTAAATAGATTCACTTTCTATTTCATCACGTAATAAAGCGTGGATCCTTGCCCTTAAACAGCTGGCGTCGCAAAGTCATGATATTCAATTACTCCCTTTGCACAAGAAATCACTTATACTATTGCCGTGTGTGTTATTTAGAAACGTTGTGAGAACAACTTGACCAAGCAACCCAATAACCTTTGCAAGTAATCTCATTATTCTTCTCCCACTTTTCGCGAAAGTGAGACCAAGGTTTCAGACCGCATGACCCTGTTGTCATCAGGTCGGCATTGCTTACCCTTGTCTGATTTGTAGCTATTAGCGAGGTGCCGGCTGCCAGATTAAGAAGTACAAGAAACGTAATAAAGAGCGTTCGTGACCGCTTCAAACGAGGCACTGAAAACCAAACTGCACGAAACAACCTCCCCTTCCCCCTTGAAGCCACGGCTCGGCAATCGATTCGCTCGATTTCGCAACGCAACGATAATCGACCAGAAATCGCCTCAGTGAAAATCATTGGCATGTCCACTTTCAAGTTCAAAGCTTTACGCTATC
The DNA here is from genome assembly GCA_030762175.1 of Metallyticus violacea. NCBI lineage: Eukaryota > Metazoa > Arthropoda > Insecta > Mantodea > Metallyticidae > Metallyticus > Metallyticus violacea. The sequence goes on along the minus strand of CM060843.1, from coordinate 55,805,927 downwards.
TTTGCACGAAACAACGAAGAGAAGAGCCTGGACAAGAATTAGCTCCAGGTAACCATGAGCAGATGTTAATTGCAATAAACACATAGAAAATATACTCGGCAAAGCAAGTTGTTATTATAAGGGGAAAAATAGATCAAGTTGCACATTGAAGCAAATGTTTCTTAACATGAACGAATCATCTTTCCGAAGGTTTACATCTGACATCTGCAGGTCGGAGCACATCCGACCGTTGTCAACCACACTCATAGCATAGTAACCATCATTTACATCTTTTACATTCCTATGTAAATACAGTGATTAATCCTAAGCAGCACTGAAGAATCGGAATAATTATTTGTTTATTTATTTTTTCATCGCTTTGTATATTAAAACTGCAAAAAATTGCGCGAATGATTATTGATCTAAAGAAATAATATTTTATTGAAACACTGATAAGAAATAATATTTTATTGAACCACTCTATGACCAAGATTGAATGAATGAATGAATGAATGAATGAATGAATGAATGAATTAAACGAATGAATGAATGGTGTTCAACGCCCGTTTTTACTACAGAGGCACCACAAGCGATGAACACTGGTGATACATGAGATGAAATAATAAATTGGGAAAGGATTTATTTTTAAGGAATGAAACGTTCTAGGCCTACGTTTAGGGTACCTCCTTGGCATTTACCATTTATAAGGACTGAGGAAAACACCTCAGTCGGGGACGACGGTCCTGGCGGGATGCGAACCCCAGACTTCCCACTCACGAGTCCATGTCTTAACGACCTCGGCCATCCTTGGCGGTGACCACGATTGTAACCTTTTTTGTGAAAAATAACAAAAGGCTGTATTAAACTAATGAAAGGAACTTTTATAGATATCTATTCGGAATGTTGTCACATACCTTATTGTGTTTTATAGCAAAACCGAAAATAATGCACATAAGATGCACAGTTTACTCTTAGGAATAAGAGGAAATATATTTTCCATTTTATTAAAATGTAATAAAACGATCTAAATACCAATATATTCTTTGGATGATCTGGTTCGTAGTTAACTAGCTTGGACATGGGATAGCTTACAATAGCAAGAAAGTACATGCACGTATTTGTTTGAATAAAATCAAAGAAAACACAAATTAGTATCAAATCAAAAAATATCAGAAAAGCATTTCTTTCATCCACAATTAATTTCATACATATGGTTTCCAAAGATAATAAAAAACGTATGGCATTTCTTACTATATGACTTGGACAGTCTTACTCAACTTACATCCCACCCCCCCAGTTAACAAAAATCTTAGGAGTAGCGCGTAATGCTCCTACAATTACGTCATTCATGATGTATTTATAGTTTTCAAATTAAGATACTGTCGTAACATATATTTTATTTTTCTGTGTCAAATTCAACGTTTGTCTTGTTTTCAAAGCGCACATAGGATCTATAATTTCCGTTTGATTTCTTTTTTTATCTATGCAAGATGTAAAGATTTAATAATTTATAAGCATACAGCTTAGCAGTCTATAATAACATAAAATTTCATGTATGTACATAAAAATCACAAAATCGGATAATGTATGTTAAGACAAAAGTGTTAAAAATAACTGTTCACTAAAATCAAAATATAACTTTCCATAAAAAGGGGTGGGATGCTGAAATATTCGGTGAAACGTTAAGAATTCATTTCAAGAGTGACTGATGCATCCCTATGCACAGATAAAGGATCGGAGAATTGAACTTAATACAAACAGATTTAAGGACGAGTGATGAAATCTCAAAAAATTTGGATGACAATGCATAAAGTTGCAATTCGCCCAATTGTTGTTAGAGCCTAATACGAGTCATGAAAACTTTTGTGCCTAAACAAACAAATATATACACGTCAAACCTAAAAGATCGATTATTAACTTATAAGTTTTTCAGTTATGTATTAATCATTGCTTGCATGTAGTATAGCTTTCCTAACCGCCTCACCTTTTAATTTTGCATCTATCCAACTTTAAAAAATATTGTCAAAAGTAACTATTTAATTTACAGCGTTCAAAAATGACTGGCATCTCGGTTTTTGTTTCACAGTAGGATCTATTGCGAGACGAGGAATCTATGCACCTTTGCTATTGTTCTGACAGTTCCCATTTTTGCATATTAAGCCATTCTTTTGGGGTAATCCCGGCGCCACTGATGGACAACTGCTTGAAGCTCGTCCATGTGGCCAGACGCTCAAAGAATCCCACGCTGTACAGTTCCACCAACAGCTGGTACGTCTCCAAGTTTCTGTTCCTGCCTAATAGTGAGGGAATGAGGCATCCATAGCGCACACACCTGTAGCATTCTGTAATTCATCAAAAGTGATTCGCCTGTTCTCCATTATAAAACCAGACACGAGTTGGATGTTGTCTTCAAGTGCTGTTGCTGGACGCCCAGTGCTTTTGCGTTTTTCGAAAATTTTCCTGCCGTCTTTGAACTGCGATACAACGGAGTACCGATCTGCGACTGGTGCTGCTCGTGTGAATATTTGAAGCAGCCACTCTTCCCCCCCCCCCCCCACAGAAGCCACGCTGTCCACTGTTACCCATGATTATCTCCTTCCATGTTGTCGGTCCTGGTGGTGTAGTGGTAACCATACTTGCCGCATAACCACAAGGTCGCGGGTCAAACCCGGTCAGGATGGATGTTTTCGTAAATATGGCTTCCTTCGGAAGGAAAGTAAATACATAGGTACCGTGTCATACATTTACTGCACGAAAAAAAAAACCTCAAGTCTGAAAGAAGAGTTCTCTGAACAAAATTTGTCTGCCGTCTCACTCCCGGAATTGAATGGAATGATGACCTGAAATGTTAAAGTGTCCTTAAGTAAAACGAATAAAAAAAGAAAAAATAAATCCTTCCATTTTGTGTGTTCGTTACCCACAAGCTCAATAACACATCACAGCAAATAAAGCAGAGCTGACCTACATCTGGTATGTAACAACACAATTTTTGGCAACAGGTGGTACTATAGTCTATCTTGAGGCATAAACCGGCACACATTTCAAACTTCTACTTTCTAGAGTTATGGGGGGAGTGTCAAATCATTTTTGAACATCCCAAGTACTTTTACATCTATGAATTTATTTTGTCACAATATTGAGAGCTATAATGCCAAAATTCTAATATTAAAAAAGTTCATGAACGTTAAAGAAGATATGTGATACCAATTAGAAATTTTGTTTATTTGCACAACCCTTGTCTCACAAATTTCACGCTTCGTCACGGATTTTCCCTAAACCAAACTGATTACTGACAAATGAAGACCACACTAAGCTATAGAACAAGAAACGAAGATTTAAAAATTGAGAATACTGCAGTTAAATAAGGTTAGCTCATGATAAGATAGGGTTTAAGTTGATAGGTTAATGTGAAAATTGTATTATAAGGATCAGATAATTTTGACCGTTACTGAACAACAAAACTAAAAATAGAATAGGATTCTAAATTTGCCCTTTATATGGTTTTTCCTTTCGATTTAACTTCGATCGTTTCTACTTATTTGTTGTCTATTCCAGGTGTGTTTGTAGTGACAATAATTGTCTCTAATGAGTTCACAAGCTATAAAAATGATGTTATTTATAGTTATATACAACGCATACCTGTAGTGAAACTACAGTACAAATTAATGCAGGTTTCACATCGTAATAGCCTATTAACAAGACCTCAGCCGTAGAAATTCGCAATGTAACTGAGGATAAAATGGCAAGCCGTTGCAAGAAAATCTTTCTAAGCAAATGGAAGTATATATTTTTAATATGCTTGTGATGTGTTTGAAGAAAAATGAGAAGATAGCGCCTTTTTGAGGCTGCTATCAGTTAATAGGAGATTCATCCGATTAAAGAAAGGGCCCATTGTAACTTATTGATCTGACTTCTTGGCAGCTCCTCTGCTTGTAGCCAATAATAAGACGAGAATATTCATTCGTAGTTGTGGTATGGCTAGAACATTGCCGTTATTTTCAATACTATCAGTAAGTCAATTATCGCATCTAGCGACTATGAGAAAATTTCTTTATTTGTATTTATTTTTCACGCTATGTCAACTCGACAGTTCTGGTGGCCAGATTCTCGATCAGAAGGCGTAATGTAACCAACTTTCCTTCTTTGCAAACCGCGTGACCTAAACAGAATTTGATTCCGGAGACTAAGAGGTAGACGTGTTAGTTTTTTAGCAGGTCCACCCACGGGGCGGGTCCTGCTAATTATGAGACGTTAATGAACAAGGGCGTCATATGCCCCAACCATCTAACTGGCAGAAGACTGCGCAATTTTCTATTAAATAACAGGGCTTTGGTGTTACCCTGTTTAATGCCTTTTGCTAATTTTTCAGACACTGTATTAAAGTGGGCTTTAGTAAGCCTTATTTCCCAAAAATTGTGTTGCTGTTACATGTAAATGTGTCGGTTCTGTGTTTAAATTCGTAGGAAGCAGTGTGCCTCAATGACAGTTGATTTAATATGGAAATTTACAAAATGTTGCTAAATTAACAGTTCGCTAGTTTATGATATAAATGCTTCAGTAATAAACATGTTGAATAAAAGCAACTCGTAGTGTAAGCAATAATGGAATTATGTTATTAAGTTGCACAGAAAAGTCTGTGAATGAAGGAAATAGGTACAGCGAAACAAATGAATGAGATTAGAGCAAAGAGAATAAAGAAAACATATTTTCAGTTTCAATTGGTCTTAAGATAACGAGATATATATATATGTATACCATTTTCCGTTACTTTGATGACTTTCTGCCTAACGTTTTCTTCAATCTCTGGTGAATTTATTTCCATTTTATTAAATCGTTCTATATACGTTTTCGGCTGCTTCTCTCTCTCCTCTTACTTTGGTATAAATGTGAAAATTTGGTGTAACAACAAATTTTCCAAGTAAAGTAATTATAAAGAACCTCTAAAAGCTAGTATACAAAAAGGAGCATTTCTAATAGCTAGGTATCCCTCACCAACGAGCTGAAAAATGGAAAGTAATTAAATGAATATGAGGAACATGTGAACTTTCATTAGGTTCACTTGCCTATGACTGTTTAACGCCTGTTATCACTGCTGCATCACAGGTGGTTGACCCTGATGATTAGGGATAGAACAATTCCTTTGAAAACAAGATATCAGTATAAGCCTGACCTCAGTTTATTGTAATGCAGAAATCTTCTGCTGTTTACTTGGGAACGCTAGGCAGAATTCATGCTCAGTTACACTATATAACCATATGCCAATTTTACCTTCATGGTAAAAAATGTTCCATCACTACTGATGAATAGTTTGGAAAGGACATTTTTGTGGGAGAAGGTAGGTAGGCAGGAAGCACCGAAATTTAAGGTGTAAATTTCCAGCTTTTGTCTTGATAAGTGTTGAAAAAACCTAGAAAAATCAATTAGGAGATTCGAACTATATAATTTCCATTCATGAGCCCATGCCTCAGCGACATAGATTGATATCCCAGTCAACCATTTCATTTTCCTCTTCCATTATGAATTTACCTGGTTCAAATACGCTTTGTTTCGTCATTCTGTTTCTAGTATCTAAAAGAAATCTCTCTATTCTAAAGGATGATGATAAAATTCGCTTATAATAAAGTTTTGTCACAGAAAGAAAAGATAAATTAGAATATATTACCAAAAAAGCTAAAGAGGAGTTTAAATATGGGAAACATATTTATTTTTATTTTGTGTACAATACGTTAAGGATTTAGAACATACAAATGTTCCATTGGCCTTGGAAACAAGAAAAGTAATAAAAAAAGAGAAAAAAACAAAAGTAAAAGATGACAACTAAAACTAGACGAACGAGTAAAAAATGTAAAGAGAGTTATACAAAGGCATGCTAAAAAGTAATGGCTCCTATTTTTTTAAAAACGGTTAAGGCTATTTGATAACTGTCTAGAACTTTGTTATACTTATATAAATACATTTTCAATTATCAATACAATTCTGCTAATAGAAAACTAGTTTCTCAATGTCATCATTGTAGAATTGTTCAGAATCACACTCTTATTCTGTGTCATCAGATTCAAAGTGAAGTATTCGCAAGCGTTCCTTAACTTTTAGAACAGAGCCAGCGAAACTAAACGCTGAATCGCAGTTGTTATGACGTCCTGGATTGTCTGCTGAAGGAGAGGTTGCTCCATATATGGACGAACTCTTCGAATTCTTGCCTTCAGTTTTTTAAGTCTTAGAGTATTTATTGGAATTTATGGTAGTGTCATTGGGCATGCCTTCCAAGTACCTACATCACTCCTTGAATGTGACAGAAGATCGTTGCATAAATGTGCCTCTCTTATACTTTTTTTTATGAAGCTTTCATTATCTGTGAAACTGCTTAAAAACCCATCATCTTCACGTTCTTATAACGGGTGGCCGAGGACTGTAAGGCGCGGACTCGTGAGCGGTAGGTCTGGGGTTCGAATCCCGCCAGGACCGTCCTCCCTGACTTAGGTTTTTTTTCCAGGATTTCCTCAGTCCTCATAACTGGAAAATGCCGGGGAGGTACCCTAAACTTAGGCCTGGAACGTTTCCTTCCTTAAAAAAAATACTTTCCCAATATATCATTTCATTTCATTTCATGTATCAACAATGTTCACCGCTTATGGTGGCTCTGCAGTAGAAACGGGCGTTAAACACCATTCAAAAAAAAGGTTCATGTAATACTTGCCAATATAGTGGTAACTATACTAGCCTTCTAAACCCAAGATCGCGGGTTCAATCCCAGGCAGGATCGATGTATTTTTTCGGACTTAAAAATCATAAATATGGCTTCTTTCGGAAAAGAAATAAAACCGTGTTTCCCATGTCGTGCATTTACGACATGCAAATGAACCTCAAGTCTGAAAAAAGGGGCCTCTGAGCAAAATTTAGCGCTATTGAATTGAATGGGAGTTGATGACATGAGAGCGTCCATAAATAAAACAAATAAATAGTCGATATTTTATATAAAACCGTTAAAATCTTCCGGTTATTTTCATAGTGCACAACTGCACTCGTTCCCGTGATATGCCACACAACCTGGGTACCTTCAATAAGTTCTTCAAAACGGTTCCCAGTTGCAGTGCGTGGCCTTCCACTCCGTTCTTTGTCACACAAGTGAGTTCTCCACTGAGCACGAGCAGGCCAAAGCGAAACAGTACTGACGTTTACTTATCTCAAAAACACCGTCATTCTCGTATGAATGTCATTTGGAGGCAACGCATGCTGCTTTAGCCATTCCGCATTTCATTTCTCATTAGAGTTTAGAACCCCTTGGCGATAGATGTAAATGTAGCTTTTATATGAATCGTAAAGTTAATAACTCTTTGAACTGTAGAAAAAAAATTGAGAATAATCAAAATACTCCAGAGATATCAAAGAACCAAAAAATGCAAGATTGTAAACAGAAATGGATGAATTTACATACAACTAATTAGGCATTGTAGAAAAGACACTTGTGAAACACGAATAAAGAAAAAAACACTACAATAGGTAACGATTATAAATTATTTCATTTCATTAAACCTGTGCATTTCAGACCCACGCTGAAAATAATTTTATTTTTTACAACTATTAGTTTGATGGTTTTTACGCCACAGCTTTAACTACATTGCGAAATAGTTTGTATTTCTTTTGTAGGACTATGAAAGATCTAGACCTATTACCATGCTTTTATGGAGTAAAGTAAGCCTATGTGAGCTGTGTAATTGTCGTATACTAGATGATAATTAAAGACACAAATGAATGGAATTTTCAACGTTGTTTTCTTCGTTTGAGGGCCAGATACGATGCGAGTTGACATCCAGTCTTTTCATATTATCTCACAGGTAGTAGGCTTAAAAGATAAATAGAGAACAGCAAAAAAGAGGCGAAATTAAGAAAAGTCAAGGTGAAGCATAGGCACCTTTTACTTTCGTGGCGGGCTTGTTAAAAGGATCTTTGGACGTGACTAACTGTGGTAATATGGATCTGCGGTGATTTGGAATTAGAGGGTCATGTGGGAACACGATCGTATCAGCTGCGTCTTCTCAACCAGATGGATTTGCTTTGCACGAATCTGTACAGGACAATAATAACCTTCTTCAGGGGCGAAACGAAAAGAAGCGTAACGGTTCTGGTTTCGTTTTTAAATAACAGCTTTATGTCGATATTATAGCAGTATATCTAATTTGTGAAGCGTAGACTCGAGAAGAAACATTTAAAGATAAAAAAAGGCTTAAAGTAGGTGGCATTATATTAACACACACTTTAAAGTATAACAGATGTATTTAAAACTATTCTTGTAGCATTTACAGTCTGTTGTATTTCCTTTCTTGAAAACTGCGATTACCACTGTTTTATTCAGTTCGCCGGATATATTAAAATACACCCATTTATGGCATTAGTTACTTAAAACCATCCTTTATTCGAATTTTCTCAACAATAACAGCGCGCTCTGAATGCTGAAACACAGAAAGTTAATAATGTGCAGATTTGTTCGTGTCGTGGCATGTTGAAATATGTCATTAGGAACGTTCTGTTGGTTGAGTGCTGGTACTAGTGAACTGGCATTGAACCTATCAGAACGAAATTTGAATTTTTTGATTCTATTTGGGCTTAGAGTAATTTATAATATATATTTTTTAAAATATATTAGTGTAGTAGTTTATTTTCGGTTATACTAAAAGTGTTTTAATCATTATGACGATTCCTCTTCCTATAGTGAACTAACTTTTAAACCTCAAAAATGAAACTTCATAACATTCTTAAAAATTTACAAACTTTGCTTCAGGTGCAAATAATTATGTTAAAAGAATGTAGTTTTCATTGTGTTGTGTATTGTTCTTCTCGCTGAATAGAAAATAGGTTTACAGCACATGCCATTTACAGGCCTTGAATTAAGAGCCGTTAAACTAATTTTTATTTCTAACGAACACTAGGGAGATAACATCTAAAACCAAACATACAGTGAAAAGTCTTGATCTGTTAACTGCAATGAGGTTTGGCTCGCATAGTAAGGAGGTTTCCTATATTATAGTATCAAACATTTGCATTTTGAACCAAACATTCTGAGTGCAGAACCTACACTTGCAGAAAATAGGTCCTTAGAACCTCATTTTTAGGTTCATACGTAATTTAAAATTGCCCAAAGAGTAGTCCAAATATTAAAGTTCCAAGCTGAAAGGGTGGAATCTGCTCCACAAAGTTATAAAAATGTGTAGCTGTTGAACAGCATTTCTCTGATGATAATGTGGAGATTTGTGGTTATATTTGCTATGTAATGGAGGATCTTCGACTACCCACCACCCGGTATTTTGTTACACTATTAAGAGCTAGTTGGAAAGTTGGATTTCTACTAACGACAATGAATGAAAATATTACATAGAGTGTAGGTCCATCAGATTTCTGGCCTAACCATTTTCTACGTATGATAAAGACAAAAACTGCGTTTAACTTTTCAATTTTACTTACCCTTTATTGCAATACACATCTCACATCTTTGAATTAACATTTCAGTCCCCCTTCCTCAAATAGTCAGAAGCCTTGTCTGCAAAATGGACATAAACAGCATCCATCACTTCTTCGTCACGTTTAAATTTCCTTCCTTGAAGATCCATCTTGAGTTTTGATAGGAGGAAATAGTCACTGGAAGCTAGATCTGGACTGTAGGGTGGATGGTTGATCTCCTTGAAGCCACATTTCTTCACAGCTTCCTTTGCAACAGGAGCTGTGTTCACAGGCGCGTTGTCGTGAAGAAGGCGTACACCAGCACTCAGTTTTCCTCGCCTTTTCTCTTTGATGGAAGCACGTAGTCTGTGCAGTCGGAGAGCATAGTACTTCCAATTTACTGCGGTGTTCAAGTCAATGAAGAATATTCCTTCACAGTCCCAAAAGATTGTGCCCATGATCTTCTTGGTTGATTGAATGACCTCGGCCTTTAGAAGGGGTGCTTCGCTAGATTTACGCCACTTCATTGAATCTCTTTTGGAAAAGGGATCATAGTAGAGGAGCATTTTTTAATCTCCTGTAACAATGGTTTGCAGAATTTCTCTCTCGTTGCCAGAGCTCCAAAAATGTCTGACAATAAATGACTCCCTGCTGCTTTTGGACTGAGGAGAAAAGTCTAGGCGCCCATCTTGCACTAACCTTATTCATGATTATATGTTTATGAATAATTCGAAGAACTATTGTTTTAGAAAGGCCCAGCCTTGCTGCTATTTCTGTAAGTTTGAGCCGCAGGTCTTCCATAATTTCTTATTCCACAAGAGCGATGTTTTCAGAAGTGAGCACCTCCAAGAGCCGACCTGCACGTTCTTCTTCTTTAATGCTTTCTTGACCCTTACGAAAAAATTTGACCCATTCTTTTACGGTATAATATCGGTAAGGCGATAATCCATATCGGCGAGGCCGAAAACTAATGGATCTACCCTCGTAAATCCTTATATTATAAATATGATTTGAAAATATATGAATATTTAAAAGTGATTGCAATTCTTTTTCTTGATTCTGATAAGAATGGGATAGCAGAGACAAGAACTATTTCTATATTAGGAACAAGTAGCCTAAATGTGAAATTTTTGCTTCTGTACAGCAAAATTATCAAATATTGTGTTAATCATAAAAAAGTGAATTTACTATTATGTCCAAACTGGATCTTGCCAACAATGAATAAACCTTTCTCTGCAATTTTGCATTGAAATTTATATTTTCCAAAATTAATGATGTGAAATTGAAAGGAGGAATATTCAAGGTACTGACAGTACGAGCGTTGATAATTAGTAATCTTCTGAAGTTATACAAAAATATGAGATTGAACATATCTTTAAAATTAATTTTTGAGATTATTGCTGAACAATGAAAAGAGAGTAAAGCAAAATATGGCAGAAAAATCTGCATCTGTTACGTATGTCAGAACCTGTTGTGTTTCTATTATTTAGTATTACTTAAGAACTTAAGTACTGCATAAACAATATGTTTAAATTTATCTCATTTAGATCTAATGGCAAAGAACAGGTTGGTTTAGTAAACAAGTTTAAGTAAATATAACACTGTATAAGTGTCAATACAAAGAAAACCCTATGACAGTACAACAATTAACGGCATTAATGCAGCAATGACAGGCTATTTATTATAGAAAAGTAAATTAAGTCATATATCTTCACTGTGAAATCAGATTTCTTTCTGCTAAGTATGTACATTCTGGTAACAAGCCAAGCCACTAATCGAATAAAGTAATAGTTTTCACCTCTCAGTCTAACCGCATAACACCTACACTTCCAAAACCGCAAGAGTTATTCTCAAATAATATACGATCGATTCTACCAACCAAGATGATGTCATATCTCATGCACCATCGGCTATAGTTAGTCAATGAGCATGCTTTCTCTAACAACCAATGCTTGACCCTGAAATATTTTTATGCTGAATAACAAGTGAGTGCGTAATTAGTGTATATACAAGAGCACAACATGATGGATGAGGTTGCGAAGCCTGTTTTTGTAATGTAATCATTACGTCATATTACAGGCTTCTGAAGCTAAAATTGCTGAAACACATATTTAGTTTTTATACGAGTACGTAGGGAAGTGAAATGCTATCTAATGGAAATTTTCTCAAGACGAATTGTAGAACATTCAGATTAAAATATTCTATACTTAGTATTTGCCAGAAACTTTCAAAACATTAATATTTTAAGATAGTTCAAGATATAGAGCACAAATATCTTCATCTGAGTTTAAAGCTTTATTCCTTGCTATTTTACCCTAAACATTTCTGTGATGCATTTAAGAAGATTTTCTCTTATATAGTTTAAAGAATGTTGTCCATTTAAGTACACTAAATAATGGCTTCAATTATAATAGCTTCAAAGACAGGTGATCAACCACTGTTTTAAACTCACATGCCTATGCTACTTCAATAGAAGTGAAACATTTATCAATTTCTTACTAAACAAAATACCGTGAAAAACATTAATGACAGGTCAATACATTATTTATAAAATGATAGATACATCTGCATTCCAGCCTGTAATTATGATATTTTATAGTAACTGACAACACGTGTGTTTTATCACTCGATGGTATGATACTTTCGTGAATTTATCGTAAATCTCAGACCCACTTGTAAATTTCTACCTACCTACCTATTCAGAAAACGTGAAACTGAAATAGACGAAAGTCGATTATTACAGTAGCTAGTGTTCGATTTACTAATACCAACTGAGAAAAACAAGACAGAAACAACATAACATTTTGAACGAGGTGTTTATTAAAATGTATGTTTTCTGAGGTAGTTATGTAATTTATAAGATGATTTCAGATTGTTTGACTGAATACGTAAAAACAATTATCGATAGTTTTGTTACTATTAATACCTTCCCGATTGTGAGGTGCATGCTAAAGAATTATACAGTGGGCATATAGAGTTGGCTACAACGATCACAAGACAAATATACTTCGCGCGGTACAGGGTTTGGCGATATCGAGCTATGATTGGTCAAAATCTGACAAAAAAATCAATGGGAGAATGCAGTGAGAAGATATTTCCAACAGATTTCGGGCTTCCAATGTGGAAACGGAAAGTTGAAGGCAGAGAGGAAAGGCAAAGATTGAGGAACATTAAGGCCCAAATGCCAAGTAGCAGTGGATCAGTCGATTTTATGATGACGTCACATTAGTGAAGTCAAAATGTTCTGACAAATTCACTAGTGCAGGAAGCTGAGAACATCGAGTGATATTTACTAGTACTATTTCGGGAATAAAATTAGAATAAAAATATGTTATAAAATCCGCTCAGAAATTATTAGTAATTGTATAAAATCATTAAACTGACATTTATGAATAGAAATTTAGAAATTGGAACCTGTAATGAATGAAGATCGATTACTATAATTCAAATTACTCGCCAATGTCAACTGAGAAAAATAAATTATAGATTGATTGCATGTACTGCACTCTTGAATTTGTGGAAAAACAGAATTGGCGACCTGGTAAGATAAATGCACATCCAGGCGGTAAAGTGGTTGCCGTAAAATTGCGAAAATTTTATAGCAATGTTACAATTCAGCATTTCGTTGCAGTTAATTGGTAGAAAATATAAGTGAAGTAGTCTTAAAAGCAAATATCCTGTTTATTTGGGCTTCGTTATACATAGCAGGGGGATTGGGAAGTCGGCAGACGAGTGCACTCCATAAAGGCCCTGTGATTTTCGCTCTTTTTTTTTTCAATAGTGTTTAACGCCCGTTTTTACTGCTGAGGCACCACAGGCGGTGAACACTGATGATACAGGAGATGAAATTATATATTGTGAAAGGATATTTTTATTTTAGGAAGGAAACGTTCCAGGCCTAAGTAAAGGGCACTTCCCCGGCATTTACCATTTATGAGGACTGTGGGAAACCAGGAAAAAACCTGTCAGGAAGGACGGTTCTGGCGGGATTCCAACCCCAGACCTCCCGCTCACGAGTCCGCGCCTTAACGACCTCGGCCACCCGTGGAGGTTGGCCGTTCGATGCCGGTAGGTGATGATACCATGGGCGAACGGCAGAATTGTTCCGCAGTTCATCTAATGTTCCCGAATTAAGAAAATAACTGTAACATCTGCAAGATTTACGGTACTAGACAACTGGGTGACGCCTATGTTGATTAATTTTAATGCCCAAATTTCCACTCGCCAGGTACCTTATTATTGGGAGATATCAGCAACAGCATTTGAGAAGTTGGTAGCACTACTGCCTGTAATCTTTATATATATATGTTTCGTTTTGTCTCAGATTTTGTTACTTGTATTTTTTATTAAATATGTAAACGAAAGGAACAAATGGAATTCTAGCTTTTAAATTTAAAAGTAAATTGTGATAGTGCTTATCTCAAATTTAGTTATATTAAATAGATTATATGAGACAAATTGAACCTATAAGAAGCATTCTGAGAAGATTCCCTTTGTCTAAATAATACTAAAGAGAAAATATATCTAATACTGGAATATATTCTTATATAGATGGTTTTACACAATATTACGACCGAATGATACTCGTCAGGTTTTAATTACAACTAGAAACATTAATGGAAGGTTGCAAAGTAACAACAATGATGGTTTTCTATAGCACATTGAGAATTCTATGCAGAATGGGTGAGACTTCAATCCGCTATGTATTACCATATTTCATGCAGAAGTTCAAGGAATTCTAACGTCAATAAAATGGATAAAGACAAATGTAAGGACATGCACCAAATTTGCCATAAATGTGGGGTCACAATCAATAATAAAGGTAATAATCATCATAAACGCAGGAATACCACAGTACTTCAAATCAGGATTCTGAACTTTACTTAACAAGTGCAAATAACCGTTCATTGGACTGGTCACATTGAAAATAAAAGAGCGGATTACCTAGCAAACAAATAATCCGGAAATAACGAACAGATAGGCCTTTAAGCAAGAAAAAACTGCAAAACTATTACTGTGTTGTATGGAATCAGCTATTCCAAAGCTCTAACATGAAACTCTTTTTCCGCTTTCGTCTTCAGCAACAACAGTTCAAATAATTTATTCCTAACATTTATACCTTAATTCAGTTCCTCTCCAGCCATGGTAAATTGCATCAATATCTGTAAAGAATCGATAAGCCTACATCTCCAAAATATCCCAGTCAATCCACTTTTTTATTCGATGTCCATATCACACCACAAATAGACTGGAATTTCTTCAACTGTAGCAAGTTCAAAGATCCAAAACAACAGACAAGACAATATTTTATGTCGTAACACTCAGTCATTGTAATACGTTTTATAAATATTCTTCCACTAAGTAATGTTTATAAGACTGGAAGATATGGGCAGGCAAATTTTATTTCCCTTGTTTAGATAGAAAAGTTCATTAACATACAAGGATATTAAAAATGAACGAGACAAAGAAAAGTATATTGTAATTTGTACGAAGAATGAAAGGGATCTAATGGTTTCGATTAGATGTTTAAAAAATTTTAAGGGGTTTGAGAGGGGTTATCCCAGTGATCTGTCCTATCTGCGGGGAGGAAGAAGATAAGATACCTACATATTATTTTTCAGTGCCAAGAATCGGATGAATGGAGGGTAAGCTTGATAAGCAAGAAATAGTCATTGAGGGTTACATTTGTTGTAATAAGAATGATTTTTGAAGATCTAATTCAGCGATCTAAATTAGGGGAGTTTTTATGGCAGGCAAAGATGAAATGGAGATGATCAGTAGAGAGTGTATAAAAACAACTAAATTGTATTCTATTAGATTATTAGGCAATGTGACCTTATTTATGTAACCATTTAGATCTGTTTCATTTTGAGGTAGTATTTTGGGGCATCTATTTCAGACGAGGAATTAGGGGATTATTTACATAGAGTTAAAATAAGGGAATGTGGATAATTAACAAACGATTGTTTGGTAATTTGTTAAATTAGTTTGAGAATTGTTGGCACTCATATATGTTTAGGCTTATAAAATTAAACAGAAAGGACTGTTTTGAATTGAAGTAGAGTGGAATATGTAAAGTTGGAGCTTAAAAGAGAGAAATAACATGGAAAATGTATAAGGAAAAGAATGGAATGAGAAACCCTCTGATGTAAAAGAATTTACCTGAAGTGGTGGCTGAAACTCTGTTTTCTGGAACTAGGAGACTAGTGATAAGCAGAAGACAAGAGTTTAGTAAGCAACATAGGTGCTACACAGGGGGCATTCTAACTATGCTATTATGCATTGTTTCAGGAATGAAAATAAGAATAATTATGTTAACTTAAAACTAAATAAAGAAACATTTCTGTAACACAAATTGTATTCGTGGGGTCGGTACCAAATAGGTGAAGTCCTCTTATATTTATTTTGTCTTCAGCGTTTCAATAAATAAAAAGGTAATGTTCGCAAGAAAAATGGTAAATTTCTCGCATTATACTCACAGGGTGAAAAGGAGGTAGAAAAAAAAATAAATGAATACACAAACGAAAAGAAAATTAATATCACTTTTTAACTTTCACAATTTCGTTAGAGAAAATAATTGTGTGCCCCAGCTTTGTGTGCATCTTAGAAATCTTGTCTACAGCTCTAAACAGTTAATTCTGTAAGGGTGAAATTCTGAATAATAAAAAGCACTTTGATGGAGTACTTTGTGATCTAGTTAAGCGCTTGAATGTGTTAAACATAAAATTCTAACAGAAAAATTGAGTTTCTATGGAATGAATAATGTTCATCACATTATCAGTAGGAAACAAAATGTCCATCTAAGTCCATCATATAAAAATAGTTATTAAAATAAACATGTATTCTCAGAAGGAGGTCAGCTACCCTTTCCATTTTATTTAATTATCCACAATTAACAATAAAAATATGGTTACACTGGATTCTTTGTCAATGACACCACTGTAATAGTTTCCACCGATAACATTAGTCATTTAACAGCAACACTGAATTACGTGTTCAAATGTCTGTGTGGTTGATTTAAATGTATAAGATTATAAGTATATATTAATAAATTTGTAACAAATAATTCACCAGACCCCGTTTACATTTTGGAATCAATGATCAACTATTAGATAAGTTTGCTAATATCAAGTTTCTAGATATCAAGCTGATAAATGTCTATATATAATCCCAAAACTAAGATCTGCTATGTGTGCTCTCATATCACTATCTCATCAACCTTAGATCTTCACTAAAATTAGTTTTTTACTTTATTTCTGCGCAATTATGAAATATGTACAATATTTTGGGATAATTTAGTGAAAGCAAGTGAGTTTTTATTGTATAAAAGAAAGCAATTCCAATAATATATTATGTCAATAACAGAAGTATAAGTACCTTATTTCAAATGATTCATCTTTTGACTTTCCTTCTGAATATATAGTTTATATTATAATTTTTGTGTTAAACTCAACAACGGTTTATGAATAATATGCAAATACATAATATAAAAAACAAACACATTCCTTTATTGCCATTTTATCTTCCTATCAAAATGGAGTCTATTTAGATCTCTTTTAAAAATATCAAATTATAATATTAATATTTTTACTCTGTGATGAACGAAAATATAAATATGAATTACAGTGTGCTATGGAGCAAGATTTATTGCTCTGAAGAAGAATTTATTAATGAATCAGTATTTTATCTTTGATAGCATATCAATTGTTTTGCAAAATAATAATATACTTTGACGGATACTACATATAATAAACATTTTAAATATATATTACTACAACTTCATATGAATGATCAGTTTTTAATGCATTTTTCACCAAAAATATGACAAAATATTTCACGTATAACATTAATTATGTATTGCTAGTTTGACATGTTCTACATTTAAAATAGTTTTATATGTGTTTTCTTGAAACGCAATTACATTTTATAATATGTTGTGTTTTAATAATACAATAATGAACTTTTAGAGGAAGATTTGAAGTTTTTTAAGAAATTAAAGCAAATTTTCGACCCTTTAATAGTCAATTAATCTTTAAAGGCCGTGGAAAATTTTATCATTTAAATAACGGTAGAAGAAAAACGAAGTTAACTATAAAAATAGGCTTCAGAGCAAAATTGGTCGGCCATTACGCGCCCTGATTTGAATGGGACGCTTGAGATGTTAAAGAGCATCCTTAAATAAAGTAGTTAACTATTTTATTTTTGTATCGAAATCTCTCGACAGACTTAGAGATTTTCCCCTAAGATTGACGAAATTTCAGGACAGTATAATCACGGCTATATATTGTGCTTTACTCTTTATTGAAGCGTACTGTCAACAAAGTTCCCTCTGAAGAGGACCTTTATGCTACTAGACGTTTTCTCTGTCATACGAGCGAAACATCTTCGGCGTCTTTTTTCTTTATTTTTTCATTATTCCTTACATAGCTTTAAACTTATACACAGCGCAGGTAATAGCATGTTACAATGCACTAAAATCATTTTGTCTGCTACAGTGTAAGTTTCTTGGAACCTATGAAGAAACCTTTGGCTATGGTGTGGATCTTGAGTCATAGTCAACCGGGGAAGAAAAAAAAAAAAAAGAAAAAAAAAACTTTCTGAAGCTGTAAACCACTCTACTGCATAAAGACATGAATTGATCTGACTAAATAAGTGACTTTGTAAAATGTCCGCGATAAAACGTTGAGCTTCTTTACTCTTGTGACAATTCGGTAGCCGTAGCTAATAAGCGCTGTGTTGATGTCACGTACAAAAACAAAACAATGGCAATGACATATAGTTCTTCATTATTGATACTACTACTGTCTACGATTGGCATAAGGTCAACTTTAAGTAAAAGGAAAAAGGATGTATGTGTGTGTAAACTAGGTTGGAAGGGGAAATTGAGTATAAAGCAAATGTCCTTGACTGCTTCAGCCTGGTGTTCGCAGCAACACGCTGGGCTCTCTTAATGTGCTGTTTAAGGCGAGAGAGTTATGTTATTATAAATACATTTTCTGAGAAGTTCTTAAAAAGGCCGGTACTCGCCTCCACATCACGTGCGGAGCAGAGTAAGTCACGCTTTAACCTTACTCCAATTTCCAAGCGATACATAAATTCCCCCACTAATTGCCCAGAGATTTCCACGTGACAAGCAGTAACGTTGAAGTCATGCGTCTCGGGACGGTTGTTTTGCTGTCATAATGAGAACAAGTACCCTGCAACCCTGCTGGGAAAATATATTAAGGTTGAACCACTCGACAACTACTGAACGAATTTTTGCTAGGTATATAACCAAAGACCCTAAGAAAAACAGTAAAGTTTTTATTTCATCTATTTTTAGTTTTTTATGCCCCCCTTTGTCTAGGTATTTCGAGATAATTACTGAAATTAAAACTGCTGCCGCATATGTATTTGAATATAATTGGAGGCTAAAATTATTGTGTGGCGTTTGCTTTTACAGGCAAGAAAAACAACGGATCACTGAAAGGGGAGAGCGCATTTCTCATTTAAGTTGTGATAATTGCATTTGTAATAAAAATATCACTGTTATACTGTTTATAAAAAGTAGGTGTCAATAGATTGTTGTTTGCACATTAGAATAAAGTGAACTTGAATCTTCCTCTGCGTATATTTCTTTCTTTGGTTTGTTTTAATTTATACCCAAGCTATTTCTGATTTCTAAACTCTTACCGTTTCGCTTAACAGTCCTCATAATGCTCCTTATCATTATTGTTTTCTCTGAGACACTTAAATTGTCATTCTCATTTTGGTATATCATTAAATCTCAGCATTTACATTACCAAATGCAGAATAGCCATTTCTGCAACCAGGAATAAAGAAAGATGGCTTAAGTAAGCCAGCTTATGAGACTTTTCAAAGTAACTCATAGTCAAACTTATATAAAATAAAAAGTATTTTTGAAAAATATTTTAAAAGATTTGTGTAAAATAGATACTTTTTGCAATCATTACTGTGAACATTATTCGTCTTAATATGCAGGATGTTCAGGATTTAGTAATGCACACAAACTTTTATCACAAGATGGCGCCCTTCCTCACGTTGCACGCCAGGTTGTCAATTTGTTTAGTGACAGTTTTCTGAAACAATGAATTGGCAGAGGATTCAAAAGTTCGTTTGAGCTCCAAGGTTGAACTTGAGATCAGACAGTCTCAGGCTAGTTCTTAAAGTAACAAGTGTATAGAACCTTAGCTGAGCTCGGGGATTTAGTGCGCAACTCCCTTGTGGTTCAGAAGTGTGGCTCGAATTTGAAAATTATAATTGCAACACTTAAGGTATACGAAGGTGTTTAAAATTGTAATGAAATAAGTTTCTCATTAAAGTATGGACTTTCGTATCAATAATGTTTTATGTTTCTTAATCTTGGTTAGGACTCCAAGACAACTAAAACTTTGCTGCATGAATTGGAAGAAATGCACTGCAAAAATAGGTAGGCACGCTTTGACGTATAAATTTGTTGTCCTATACATTTCTTTTAAGCTGGACATTTTGTAATTTTATCAGGAGCATAGATAGCTAAGCCAGTTATTTTGGGAAGGGAAGATACAAGTACCAGTAACTCATATGGCATTTTGTATAGGTATTACATCATAGCTTAGCACTAAAATAAAACAAAACTTAATAGCGGTTAATAATTGGCAAACTCTATTGTATTCAAAGCTTTAAAACTACAAACGACAACATAACATTAAAATTTCCACATATTTGAGACTAGGTTTATTGGTTTTAACTATTACTGAATCTCTGAATTATTTTTATGTTTAGCACAACACATTTATAGGTTATCTTAATCGATGCTTAAATTTCTCTGTTTTTAAAAAATACGCAATAAAATAAAAACACACCTTTGCGATATAATTTGATGGAATTGTCGCTGGCTACGCCCCTGATTTGTTTTACACATATTTTTTTATATAATATGAAAGAGAATATCTTTAAAGAATGTCTGTTAAAATGTGTACCTTAAAACGAATTTTGAACTTTTCTGTATTTAATATATAAACAAAACACATCACGCACATTACAATTTTGATGCAAAAGTAATGTTATCACTTCAGCATTTGTCATTTCACAATTCAGTAAAACAATTTTAGTATTTTATTTATAAATACTATATCCAATATTTAAATGAACAAATTAATTTTTCTGAATTCAAATATAAATTATACTTGGATATTAGAAATGTTTTTGCAATAAAACACCCTTCTATATTACAGTTTAGAAGGATTAAGCCTAAGTTCCGAGTTCTACCATATAAACCATGGGAATTTAGTTACACTTAATAATTAGAGGCATTAGAGAAGTAGGAGGTCAGTCCATCGCCTCAAATGCCATCTAGTTATGCCAAGGTACAACTTGGATGTAAAATAATGGGCAATTTCGTTCAGGAACCTCCTTATTAAAGTATGGAGTCCTTTAACGTGGCTAATACCCACGACCTAAAGTCCCTCTAGAAAAATTGAGATGCTTAAATAATGATGCATAGCAAAAGTGATACTGCTAATTACTTTCAGATTATATAAAAAGGAGTAAAATTCAATTTAAAAACGTGTCTCTTGCGTCATAGCCTAAAAGAATAATGCTAAAATGGTAATTTTTTTAGTAAACACCTATCCAAATATAAAAGTTAACAGTCGGGGAGAATTTCACAAAATCCAACTCACGTTTTAGCTGAAGCTAAGGGTTCTTTTCGAAAAAACAATGTATGAATTTACATCTTTTTCTGCTTTAATCTACAATACCGAAAACTGGATTCTGAAAGACAAAAAGTAAGCTCAGCGTAAACAGTCATTTGGCCTGTAGGTATTTAGTGAAACTTGGAGATTAGAAAGATTCAAAATTTTATAACCAGTATACCATGAAATGGCAAATGCATAAAGAAAAGACTTGCCTTCTAAACCCAAGATCGCGGGTTCGAACCCGGCCAGGATCGATGGCTTTTTTCGGGCGTAAAAATTCTAAAATCCTTCGGAAGGAAAGAAAAGCCGTGGGTCCCGTGTCGTACATTTACGGCACGAAAAAGAACCTCAAGCCTGAAAGAAAATGCAGCTGAGCAAAATTTGTCGGTTGTTTCACGCCCTGATTTGAATGGGACGCTGATGACCTGAGATGTTAAAGAGCGTCCGTAAATAAACCAAATCAAACAAAATCATAAAGAAAGGAAGTTTGAGCACGATATTTTTTAAAAAATAGTGTTCTCTCTTTCCGTATAGTACAATACACAATATGTAAAAAATTACTGAGACAAGCTTTGAGGGAGAGTTTCTCATACCAAAACAAGAAAAAGGGGGGGAAGGCATTATCGATTATCCAGAAATGCTTGGTTTATTATTGAAAGGTAAAATTGAACGCGATTAGAGGTACAATCCAACAATTTAAATTCGTTAAAATAATATTACACTTTTGCAGACAATCGAGTGAAGTTGTTGATACAAGTATATCTGCTGATGTATATTGTACCCTAGATGGTGGGTTTTGCCATGGAGACTTGTTTACATTTATCATTTAATTAGTTTGTGGTCATCAATTCCTTACGTTTGACTTGTGCTGTATTTTAGTAACGTATGAGTGGGTAACAAGCGTAACAATAATAGCCCATAAACCAGGCATTCCGAATATATGTTAATGAATGTATTTTACTTGTTAAGGTAAGCGGATCTTGCCCCCAAATTTAGACTCAGTATTTTTGTTACACCCTGTAGTATTGAAAAAAGAGAGAAATGTATATGAAATATACAGTAAACGCAGAAACAAAGAAAGAGATAATGTATTGATTGGTGTTAACGCATTTCCCTTTCAGTCCAAACCTGGGCGTTTCTGTTTATCCGAAGCTGATATTGGCTTCAGAAAGAATGCACTATATATTTGTTGTACCTGAGATTTGAGAGCTTCTTGACAAATTGGTGTAAAGAGAGTGCTATGTGAATTTGGAAATTGCTGAAGGACCCGGTACAAAGCGAGATGAAGTAGGCGTGTGATGACGTGGGGCGGGTGGGTCGTGTTCCCATGAGCCACTCGTGAGCAGACCCGCGACCTTGTTTTCCTCCTCATCCACCTGCGAGACATGCATCTCCATCCTACCTATGACAGGTGGAGAGGCACGGCCTATCACACTGCCTAATCAAAAGTTGAGTTATTTTTCGTTGAAAGTGGGCTAGCAGTTTTCTACACCTTGACTCTCGCTTCACTGCCGAGTCTTATTTGGAGTATTCAGTAGCTTTTAGAGTTATTTAATAGCAGTAGTAAAGATGCATTTTCGTTTTCTTTATTCGTTTTAATTATGTCAAACATCGCCATGCAATCACTCAAACTTATTCTTAAGTTACTTGCTCATTCTGTCCAGTCTATATATTTTGTAAATGAAGGAAATGTTCCACAGCTACTTTTACGGTACCTTCGCGGCACTGGCCGTATGAGCACCGAGGAAATTGTGAAAGATTACATCAGGGAGGACGGTCCTGGAGGCCAATGAACCAAGACCTCCGGCTTAATGACCTCTGCCACCCGTGTCGATTTGATACGATATCATTATTTAATGCTTATATTGTTATATATATTATTTTTATTAGACATAGACAATGCGAAAATTTAGGTAAAAATGAGGATTGTTACAGCTAATATCAAGCAGCTATCAATTAGTAGAACTATATTCCATATATATTTTATTTATTTAAGAATAATTACATTTTAAAATATGAATTCATTACGATTTTGGGAAATTTAATAAATCAGGTTCCACCAGTACAGGAATTTTAAACTTTTGTGAGTAAAATAAGGGGGATATGTCTATATAAGAAATATTCGAGCTCACATATTATTTTTTTTGTTAATATTTCTAAACGACGGAAGAAAGGGACCATTGTATGGATTCATTAAAGAAATGATGCAGAATTGTTTTCATACCTGTAATTTGCGGTAACTTGTATAATAATACTTTACTTGTAAGAGATTGTTGTAAGGATGAAGCTAAATATTCTTATTCTCATAAAATTAGTTAACTGAAATCATAGTGCACCTATTATTATTGATTAATTCATTATTAAAACTTTAAAGTACTTTTTAAATTCATGATTTCTAAGAAATCTAATTTTATAAGTTAAGTTTTCCTTTATATATGATCCCCAAACTTCTTTCTTATTTTTAAAAATTTAAAAAAAATTAAAAAATATTCACAATTCTTCTTTACTCGCGTTAATCTTTTATTTGTCAGTTATAATGGCATTTATTTTTCTGTTAAAATTGTTAAAAACGAATCGATTTTCTGTTGAATTTACACAGTGACTTAAAAGGAAACTTATATAACTGCTTACTCATAAGACAGAATGTTATGCATATGCTTTTCTTCCAATAAAAGTTCCTTACAATACAGCACCACACCAGAAGATTCCGCAGCAAAGATATGAATAGGTCAGTAGGTTCTTATTCTTCAACAACGGAGTGGAGATAAAATGTTGAATAGGCGGATACCTTTGGTTAACCTCTTGGTTAACCTTAACTATTATATGCATCATGCCCTAATATAGATTTCATTTCTAATTAATCTAGATATTTCAGTAGTGGTGTAATTAAAAGAATACATGTGTTAAAAAGACATTTTTGGTGTAGAATCCAATGACAATATAATATGTGATTTAGAAAGCAAAATGATTTGTAACGCATTTCATAAAATGATAATTTTGAAAGTATATACCTCTTAAAACAGATTTATGAAATGGAAGAAATTACCGAGGATTTTCTCCTAAAAAGCTATTAAAAGACATATATTTATTTATATACTTTTTCTCTTGCTTTATTTATGGTATACTTGTACTTTCATATGTCTGTTATTTAATTCGTTCCATTTCCATTGTTGTATGTACAAAGAATAATGTAAACGAACATGCCTTTTTAATTAACAGACATTGCTTTCTGTTTAAATAAACAATGTATACAAATTATAGTTTAAGAAAAATAAAAATTAAGGATTATATTTTTTTTATTCTTGGAGGCAATACGAATAATAACGCTTCAGGACATAACATTAGAATAAAAAATATACTCCTCAAAGCTAACCTTTCCCTTTACTTTTATGAAAACAAGTAATATTTTTTTCAGTAGGTAAATACTTTGACTATTTTCACATTAAACTTAAATAACATTGCTGAATAAACTCAATTTAACCGTTTACCCTTCCTGTTTGTCTTTGGAATCGCGAACCACTACAGTTAAATACTGAAAGGCTTGGTGTAGGCAAAAGGGGATTACACATGTGTGTGACGTAACAAAAACTTATGACTATATCTATAGCTTGCAGTTTGTACTGTAGCCAGCATTCGATAGTTCGTGATATTATTCGAAATACGTGTGAAGATTTTTCCTATTTGTGCTGTATGCATTTTCCACAATATCTTCTTATTTATAGTTTTAAAATGATATTTTCTTCCGTGCATTATATAGGTTTATTTATCTTGCTCGTCCAAAATAACTAACGTTAAAAATCATGTGTTTGAAACAATTTTTCATATGAAGCATCAGAAAAAATAATTATTATTGGTATAAGTGGTACTCTCTATTACACAATTTTTTGGAATGAACCTTTTATAAAACCTGTACATTTTCTTACGTTTCTTTATATGAACTTAAATCAATCAAATGCTCTGGTTATATATGCTGAAGTGACAAAGGACTTTCACACCTGATACAACACTTATTTTAGGCGTTTTAAATTTAAAAAGTCTGTATGTATTGAGCTTTCTGGAAAAAGCAATATATGAGCCACATGTGTCTCGAGTAATCATTCTAGAGTTGTAAAACCAAAATTAAAATGAAAACAAAGTAGGTGCTTAATGGCTGCAGATGTTGATGACATTTCACATTCTCGAGTATGTATAAATCCTGCAATTTTTCCTCGAGAATCTTCCAAAACTACTGCAGAAGGTTTATATGATGAACTAAATCAGGAATCTTTACACTGAAAACATTGAAGAGTTCTTATTATTTATGCATTTATATACATAGAAAGTGTTGATTTATCTTCTTTATTGACGCTACAGCCTATAAAGCCCTTCCTTGAGATTACTATCAAGAAGAATTTAGTTACTCTTATTTCTCTACAGAGGGCTAAGTAACAGTTGGTAAGCCCGTTGTATCCATCACCATCTAGCAGTAAATTAAGGTATTACTTGGACGTGACACTACCGAAAAAATTGTCCAGAATCCCTTTTTCAGATATTCGGCGTTTTATACAAATCTAAGAAATGGAACTCATGGTAAAAATTACTTTCTGAGGTTTTGTGATTTGAATTTTAAAGTTCTCAAAAAGACATAAATCTCAGCCGGCATCGAACCCGTGAACTATCTTAAGGTGAAATATAGTTATGAGTTACACTAAACTTACTTATCCCAAATAAATGGTTAAATTTGGCAATAAAATTTGTTATTCGGCTATCTGTACAGCTGTAGAGTACATTATAATTTTTTATATAAACTGTGAAGAGCAGGGTCACACGATATGCATTCATGGGTATAGTAAATGAATGAGCTTTAAGTAATATAGGGCTGCATAGCCTTTAAGAAATCATGATTAGTACAAAAATGTCAATGCTGTTACATCCCGTTACTTTCTGCAAAATTCCACAATCATAATTTATGTGCTTTCAGTTTTGAAAACATTGTGAACGCCAATGCGTTCACTTCAGTGGATATCATGAGGTTTCACAGCTACCTCTTCTGCACTCCTAATTGCCGCAGAACAAAGGGCACATAAAACGTATTGGGAAGAGCAGCATAATTTTCAAGTAAGGATTGTGTTGATTTCATTCGTCCGTGTGAATCATTTGGCAGAATTAAAGCCACGATCATGATCTCATGAAAACACGTGGTTTCGTGACTGGATCCCATATTTCGGCAGCCTTGCTCCTTCCTAACTGTAAAAATCCTTGTGCATCGTATTTCAACAAGTCCAGAAAGACAAGTCCTTGATGTGTATATTACGAGAGTTCACAAAACAGATCAACGCATCACGATTTCCAAGCCACGACATGTACATGTTAATTTTTTCCCCAGGATATGGATCATCTTGTAGCACTACGGTATACTTAAAGTTCCTTTTTAACCTTCTTTCCAAATGCACCAAAAGTATCATATTGGAAAACTCGAATGATAAGACATGCTGATTTTGGGCACTTCTGCAACCATAATCTATTAGCTAGGGAGCTAATCGCTAGCACTTTCAACCAGAGTAACCAATCTCTTCACCAGAGATTACAAAAAGCAAGTCTAAAACTCTGTGCTAAATGTAAATGTGATGTCGCTCCAACCGATAACTGGAGTTTTAGTGCAAGAAAGAAAAATTGCGACTGAATATCTAAAATAAAAATTAATAAACAACTCTAAATCTTAGAGAATGTACTGATCAATATGTAAACATATAAGTTTTTATATAAAATGCTTCAGTACAAGTAGGTTTGAGAAATCTCTGGTTAAATTAATTAAGGATACTGAGTGAATGAATTAGGAAATAGTAATTTGAATAGTATTTCTGTCAACAGTAGAGATGCAATAAAGTAAAAATAATGCAGGTGGAAACAATGTAGAGTTCAATTAAATATGTTTAATAGTGCATATTCTCTCTGAGGACATTTTTTCCCATGAGGAAATTGAGAGAGATTTGGAATTGCTCATATGAAAATGAAAAAAGAAAAAAGAAAGAAAGAAAGGAAAATAAAAAATCGTTCAACATGTTCCGTTATAAAATTGACCTTCCAGCATCTCGACTTTTCTTTGGTGTATTAGTAGTAAGTCCTTCAGCTTAACACCATAAGTGTTTAATATTCTCTATCTGTTCAATTGATTTATCTTTCAATAATTTTACCTTTATTATTTATCTTTAAATATTTTACTTGGATTTGACCTAAAAATGTTATCACCTGTTGTACCTTTGTTAAATTAAATGTGGTTATTTTAAATATTATATCATTTCTTGCAAAATCAGTTTGAGCATCACCAAATATATTTTAAAAGCTATTATTTCAATCTTAAATCTTTTCTTAAACACAATTTTGCACTAAGAAACTCCTTTATATATGTAAAGGTAATCAATTTTATTTAACTAAAATCACTTATGCAAATGCTCTGTTTGATAGTTACTAGCCTTGACATGTATGCTCACAGTCTAATACGCTCTGAAGACGAATAATAGAGAAATTTATTTGTTTAATTTATACCGCTTAATTAAATAATTTTAACCGCAATGTTGTTGCTAATTTATTAAAAGTTAATATTATCCATTAAACCGAACTTTTGCGAATATGGTTTGCTTTTATGAAAGCACTGTGTGTGTTAGGGTGTAGACAACCTACTATCATAGAGCTCAACGAGATCGATTTTGTTTAGATATCGAAATAGTCTAAATTCGTTATGTCTATTTCTTTATTTAACATTTTATGTATATTTGTGCCATTTAAAATTATTTTACCTCATTTTGGAGTTATAAACCAAAAATATTTAATATATGTTTAAATATAGTTGCATATTCTGTTACAAACTTTATTCTATATGAATATTACTTTCCTGGTACTTTTGTAAAAAATTATTTAATTCAATTGAAGCTAAAATTTATATCCGTGAACACGTGCATCGTATCAGGTTTTCTTTATGGCTCGCAATTACGGAGTTTAACAAGGGAACGTGTACATCCTATGAGATTTTTTTAGAGCTCACGGTTAATTGTTGGAGCTCTCATTGTGAAAATTCAAGCATTATAGAAGGATTCTGCTAAATCTGTCATAAAAAATTCAGGGGAAATATTTCCATTTTCCGAAGTAATGTACTAGGAAAATATGGACAGCACCTGATAATCACCGCTGTTGCAAGGCGCATGGAAACCCCTTGCCTTATGTCATCCAGTACTAGAAGTGTTGAGAGTTCGAAACCATACCTTCTAAGTCCATGCGTTTCGTCAATACATACACAGTCATTACCATACTTTTAATAGTTCGCCCTGTTCGCTGTTCATTATAATTAATGCAAAATTTGTGTTTTTTAATTCCAGATGGTAGTCACTGACCGTGTCTTGTGGTTTATAAAACAAATACAGAGGCTGTCACTTGAGTTTACTTCATGTACCCATGCCTGAACACTAGTCCCATCATTTTAATAGCTAACGGGCGAGGAGCACAAGTTCTAATATCGTTCAATATTATATAACTCCTAATTAGTCAATAGATTAATTCTCTGAAATTTAGCATCTGGCACCGAATCTGTGATTTTGTGCAATATGGCTTGAAAAGAATTTTGTTTGCAGTATCTGCTCCTTTCTTTTTCTGACAGTCCCAAGGGACTTAACCAGCATGAGATGAGATAAATTTGACTAGGCATTTTCTATCTTCGGCCTGACTTGTATCTTTTCAGGATACACGCCGCCGATTTTATTGCTTTCTTACAATTTTACGTGTCTGATACCTTCACCTGGAAAAGTTACCCATAATCTAAAGGAAAATGGAGAGAAATTTGTTAGAAATAAGTTTGAGACCGAACTACATAGTATGGAAAAGAATAGGCATCCAAGAGCAGAGATCACTGCAAGAATAATTTGGTGTGAGCAGGACGTAAGCCATAACGAGATTTCAACAGATGGAATCAAAGACTGATACTTGGGACATAGAAAGCGGGATTTCAACGTACAAGATGAACAGAACAGAAGATTTTCGAAAACCGATGCTCTATGAAGGCGAAAATAAAAATAGAGTGGAAGAATTTTACTTAAAAGTTAAATCAAAATGAGTTAGGCCCAGCTTTCCCGAAGTGGTAATTGAGTTTGTTAAAATGTATGCACCTTTCTTTATCGAAAGAGACAAGGGATGTTTTAGACTATTTTATTTAGAAGTCCATAGATACTGAATGTAACAGAAATACTAGGCTAAACTTGGGGGGAGAGAGTTCTTCACACCAAAATAAGAACAAACTCATATAAGTCGGAAATGCCTGGTTTGTGAGAAAGATAACATTCAACACGTTTTGACGTACGATCTAAGCGACTTCGTTAAAATAAAAATTAACTGTTTCAGACAGTCGTGTGATGTTGTCGATGAAAGCCAATCTGTCTATTTTACAGATGGTGATGGTGATATGTTGTCATGGAGACTTATTTACATTTATCATTTGTGCACATTCGTGTTTAGTTAGTTTCTTAATACAGTTAAGCTACACTTGAGCTGCTAACCATGGCAGGTTATTAATATCGTCAGTAGGCAGATATATTTATCTACAGTTGAACGAAAGGTAATGGACGCGAGGTGGCACAGATATGAAATGATGCTCCCAGACCGAAGGCAGCCGAGTAATAAAAGCTTTTCCTTTTTCCTTACCGTCCTCTGTGACAGGATTCAGCACCACAAACTGCGGATTGAGGAAGATCAACATTTGCTTGTATGCCTGGTCAGGTTACAGGGTCCTGGTATCAGCACAAGACAATTGGCCGCAGCATTGATGCATCTTATATGACCGCATTGAGAATGGTCCATTATCAGCTTTTGCATCTTTACCACCTACAACATATTTAGGGTCTTGTGCCTGCCTGGCGACCTTATATAAAATAAATATGTTTTTTTTTACTATGGTTAGCGTTCAAGTGTAACTGAATTGCAGCACAAGTCAAAAGTAAGAAATTGACTAGCCACGAGAGTACACAAATGATGAAAGTAAACAAATTCCCATGACCACACATTACCATCTACGGTAAAATGCCCATGAATAGATTAATCTTAAACGATAACATTAATCAATCGTTTGAAAAAATGTATTATTGTAGCTAACTTAGATGTTTGATCGTACCTCGAAACATGTGTAATGTTATCTTTTAATAATAGCTCACAAACCGGACATGTGCAGACATGTTTATATTACGTTTCTCTCTTTCTAGTTTTCATGTGAGAAGCTCGCTCACAAAGTTTGGTCCATTATTTTTGTTACATTCATATAAATAATCATATAATCTGAGATATTAGTTGGTCTATATCTGTTAAGTTTGTGTATATGTTTAATTATTCTAAATGTTATTGTGCTATTAACATCATTTGCTAAATTGCTGATGACGTTCCAAAATTATTGAACTCGCACATTTCTTATTTTATTTCTTCTTACAAGCCTTTTGGGTTTTATCAGCATTTGCCTTAGAATTCCATCTGTTAACAAATTTATGGATTCATAAATTAAAGAATATTCTAATTAAGAATGTTTATACAACGTTTAGCGTAAATATCTTAAAATAATACAGTTAATGTTTATTTTTTTGCAAAAAAATTCACTTTCTAAAATCAAATTGATGAATGTTTCAAATCTATTGCAATGCATAATGTCTGATGCTTTCTGAGCTTTAAATAATAACTAATGTTCCCTTTGGTTTCATTGATATTAGAAAGACAATTCATACTACATTTAAGTAAATCACTACAAGAACGTGCTATGGGTCCCTTGTTGTAAAAGAATTTCAGGCTTGAGAGAACTGGTCTCTGCCCTGAACTGCACAAGACGTAATGGAAAAAACGTTAAAGAGCATCCTTAAACAATCCTTATAAATAAACAACGAGAAACGTTTGATTTTATATACAACTTTTTGGTTATAGAACGCACTCCAAGGTTGTTTTGAACTTTTCATTCAGGTAAGCACTGTAAAAAAATTAAGTTTGCTAGTATTTAGCGTTAAACTATGATCGCCTTCGTGGTCTATTGGCAGCGTTAGCTGCTACTAATTGGTTCGTTTTCCGACTAATTCAGTTGTCTGGGTAAGGCTTTTTTTATTATTATTATTTTTTCTTACCCTGAGAAGGCCAATGACAAGAACTCCGAACTCATAACCATATGTTAAAGGCCCTCGGGTGCATCAACAAACATCATCTCAACTGGGAAAGCTTAGCGGCGCCCTCTTGGCATCCCGGTCACAGAAGTCCGGGCACAATACTGCCATTATAAGGAGCAATATTGATAAATTCTCGAGTACAGTACTTGAGCTGGAATTGAACAAAAACATTTACGAATATTTAACACAAATCTATTTCCGCATTCTTTGGATTAGTTTCATACCTAAGCGAGCGACAAAAGCATTTTGTTCTACTTTTTTTAAATTTCTTAAAATTGAAACCTTGGGCCCCATTAGCTATTTACTTCTAAAATAAAATAAATCTGATATGTAAATGAAGTGAGTTAATCTCAAGGCTCTATGTTCCACAAAAGTATATTTTGTACAACCGCTAGATGTTTCCAGGAACTATCCATCAATATCGTTTGGTTATTCTAAGATGTTCTGGAGCACATACAGAATCCAACTATTCTTTTTATGTACATTTTGAATGGCTGCGTAATTACTTAAATTATTAGCTAATACTACATTAAAATTCAAAGTAAGCAAAACTCTGTCGTTAAACTGCAATTGCATTGCTTAATCAGAAAAAAAAAAATTAAAACATTAAATGAATATCCGAGACGGGATAAGTGAAAAATAGCTTGAAACTAAATGAATTTAATGTTTAATTTACAGTAAAAATATCAATTTGGTTACTTTTAACTATTCAGTGTGTTTTATCTTTTTTCCCTACAAAAATCACCATGGTTATGTGCTCGTATCTTACATGTGTGAGCATTGTTGATCTGCATAGTTACGCGATTGCCCATACTAAATTTTCAGTCTCATTTCTATGGCTCTTGTGAAATGACTCCCTGGGGAGTTCAAGTAAGCAATAAATAGCCTGGTATTTATTGTCACGAATGAGAAAAGCGTGAATAACCATGGCGAGACATTCCCAGGGATAAAACAAGGGATTTCTTTTACTTTCTTTTAAAATATTACCAATGAAACTGAACACGCACGAGCTTTATGTATAATAAATAGTAGCATCAGATAACGTTATTTCTGTACTTCAAGGTAAAGCTAAAAAAACCTATATATTCTTTTATTTTAATTTGTTTTAGTATATGTCAATTCCATTTTTCATTAAAATAACTTGTGTTAGACGTTTGGGATAAAGCAATATTTTGTAGTAAGCTGGGAAATTGATATTTTTCAATGCCAAGCTCTCGTGTGGCACAAAACTGCTTTGCATCAAGCAACTTCACTTATGAAAACATATACTCGTATTCATTAGCTTCCTGCGTTGATTCCTTTTAATCGTGAAGGCAAATGTAGGATTCAATGTTTCCTTACTATTAAAAAACACGAATTTTATAGGAAAAGGATGCACTAGCCCCAACCAAGGACACCTGTACGACAAAAAGTGAACAACAAATACTGACTCAAGGTTTCACATATAACTACATAAAAGTTAATAGTTCAATAGCTATAAGTAATAAAATGATTATAACTAAATATATTCAGATCATTATTGTAGTAAGCTAAGCTGGTTCGGATGCCTATCAAATGATAAATATGGGATGGTGGTGATCCAAATCGATGAGATATGCCTATTTTCAACCAACAATATGTCAAAGGTCTTATAATAGAAACAATGAATAATGACTCAAATGAAACTGGCGTCGGAAGTTCAAAGAAAGAGAAAGCGAGAGAGAGAAAACTATGGAAAAAATCTCATCTAGGCACTTTGCCCTTGAGAGTCTAATCTGGGCCCTGTAGTTGACAAAGACGGTCTTGGTGTGCGGCAATTCCTACCCCACCCTTGCCTTTTAAAATACAAAGTGTCTATAAGGTCATTAGATAGAGACAGAAAATGAAACAAGTACTTTTTTACACACTTAGAGATATTTTTAGTAAAATTAAGCAACTACCCTTCTCGTGGCCATAAAAAGTACCAGATCTCAATTAACGAGAGGTGAGCATCATGCAAAGTTCAAATTGCACATTTTTTCGCGGGAAATATTTTCAATATTTTTAGAGTAATTTGTGGAACTGCTGGCCGAAAGCACTACCAAATCATTGATTTTGTTTCGGTAAATTTGAACTTTACAAAGCCCCAGACAAAAGAAAATCTAGCGGAGTTAAATCTGGTGACCTCGGAGCCCAGGGTCTGTTACCATTCCGTTCAATCCAGCGATTTGGAAACTGATCATTGAAGTAGTCTTGAATGATGTTTGCATATCGGTGGCTCCATCCTGCTGGAACATGACATCATCAATGATACCAACTTGAATCAACTGTGGCTCTACAAATTGTTCGAGCACATGAAGGTAAACATTTCCTGCTATTGTTTATTCCTCAAAGAAAGCAGAGTCATACATTTGTGACTTTATCATTCCAAACCACACATTAACTTTCGGTGAATCCTCCTCCCATGGCACTGAGGTTTTTCGGTAGCCCGGATGCGACAGTTGTGTGGTTGACCCCAACACAAGTGTGGAGGGCAAAAGAGAACGTGCTCCATCAAACGCTCCTCTTCAATTTGGTCAGCTAATTGTGCACACATTGCTGTTGTGTAGGGTAATCTTCTTCATCATGGTCATGTAGGCTTTCTTCCCTAATCTTGTCTTCAAATTCTTATGGAAAGTTGCTCTGGGAATCTGCAGCCTCTCTAATGCTTTGCGAAGTGACATGTTTGGTTTTTCTTCAAACAATTAACTTGTCAATTCAACACTTTAGTCTGGTGTGCTGGGACGTTCACTTTTCGAATCAAGAACAGATACCGTTGCGTAAAATTTACGGAACAACTCACATATCGCTTTATCGGTAGGTCCTTAGTTTGTCGAAACGTCGGATAATGTAACGCTTGTATCTTTAGCTACAGCTGTCACGACTAGGAAAAATTATTCTTTATTCATTTTTTATCATAACCTGCAATGTAGACCACATAGATCATGCATGAAACACCTAAAATAGAAGTGACTTTTATATAGAGCGTTCATTTCAAAATTTGCCTGATTGAATAATTTGTATACAAATAAAGTTAATAAAATCGGTCAATGTGATTATTGACAGGAACTTAAAACCAACATTTTATATTTCCCTCCCTCATATCCAGTTATTCCTACTTTAAAATTTCAAATTTAACATGCCTTATAATAGGGGATTAAAAATATTATTACTTCTGCTTTTTATTGTGCTTGGCATTTTAAATTGTTGCTTGAATTTGGAAAGAATAAAATTATAATAAGTACTGGGCATTAATTTAAGAACTTAATTTTGGCCACAAATTGTTTCAAAATGTTGTGTAACCTAAACGACAGAATATAACGTAAGCGAAATAGTCGGAAGTTGCAAAATAGATTGTACTACTCCTATAATAATAATAATAATAATAATAATAATAATAATAATAATAATAATAATAATAATAACACTTGTGGCACTACCCAAAATACATTGTGTTTTTACGGGTCTTTGTTTCCTTTTCTGTGGCAGTCTTAAGCAATGATTTTATTCATAGAAGTGAATTAAAATTTTGAATAACATATCCATTTTGAATGAAGTGTACTTTTGGAATAACATGTAATTATTAAGAGTATAAACGAAATGAAATAAACTTTAATTAGTTATCAGAGCATTTAAATTAACACTAGTGAAGAGATGTCATTACTTAAAATGTCTTCAGATGTAAATATATACTTTTCTTTGGGCATTTTCATTTATCAGGCTCATACATTCTCAAATAATTCAGAATATTTAAATCATTTGTTCTGTATATACATGATAATCAACATTATTACCAATGGCAAATGTACATAATATTTAACTGACATTAAACATAACTTTTCTTAAGTATTTATTTAGTGTTAATTGTGGATGCATTATTGCATGCAATAGGAGATAAACAGATTCCATGCACTCATGGAGATAAACTTTGTTACAAACTCCTATTTTACTCCCTTGTTACATTAATGCACAATTACTTTCATTTTTAGTCTGCTGAAATTCAAACAATAGTCCATTAATAGAAATCAAATTTAAAAGTATCAAAAATAGGCGTGCGTTATAAATGTTCAAAGATTATCTGTAGAGAAGGGGTGAAACTTGAAAGGTAATGAATATTAGTTTTATAATTACTCTCAATATCTGAACAAATGTATTGTTTGTACCAATAAAATTTATTAAATGGTATTTATTCAGATTAGCAAATTTTGAACTAGAAACCTTGTATAGAGAGTATAGTATGAAATCTAAGAATATTGGAGAAAACGCACCTTGTACTTGATTTACCAACATTCAAGAAGCGTTATACTAAATTAACAGAATAAATATATGTGTATTTACTTTGTGTATTTTAAGAGAATCTACCTCTCAAATACTATGACTTTCTATAATTGTTAGATATGATTTAATAGATTTGTTTCAAATTCTACAATTTCTTATAGAGTTTATAATTTATAACTCCCATTTATGAATGTTTCAGCACTATTGATGCTTTTCCATCTCGTATGGCATTCCTCTTCCTTGTTCATTCTTTTCAGAGGTTACGGAAACAAACTCTGAGCTGCAGAAAGTTGTCACTATAATGCCTTACTTTAGATTTCTATCTTGACTAAATTACAACGCCACTTAGTTTCGCTTTCCATTCGGAGGATTTGCATTTAAATGTGAAACCGATAAGGTGCACCAGTATCACAATTAGTAAAGCACGCCATTTTGCTTTCATTAGCAAGTAAAACTAGACAAATGGTCACGCCGCAGAGGTCTACCAACATTTCTTTCTCGATGAGCATTATCTGTTTGAACATTACCTGCGCATCTTTCCGCGTTTTAAAGTCAAGTGTTACAAATTTATCCGACTGATTTGAGATGATAAAACACGCCTTGACGGTGAATGGAACAATCAAGATGAAGGGTTCCGGCATGCCAAAACTTGTTTTCCGCCACGCCGGGGTCCTATAAGGCCTACTACCGTGCGAATCTAATTAATATATTGTGAACAGAATTAGCAATAAGTGCTATGGCTGCTTTTAAATACTGCCGTTCTTTCTCTTCTCCAAGTCACGCATAAGCAAACCTTACCTTATTCGGAATCGCAAGTTTCTCCAGCATTTCAAATGTTCAACCTATCTCTATTTCTTTTCGTTCACAGCAGTCACGTTTTAAAGTTGTCTTAACATTCCCAGTTGCACCTTTATTACCAGACCTGATCTTTCATTTCTCATGAAACGAAATGGGCAAGCGAATTTAATTACACATTGTTGATATATTAATCAAGCGTGAGAAATTTTCAGATGAAGTAGCCTGTCTGTAACATTCCAGGTTTTTGCATATTCTAACAGCATCTAGCTTAAATGAACTGGTAGATTTTATTCTTAAGGGGGGTATAATTGCGACAGCTGAAGTGAAATGGGTAGTAGTATAATTAATGCTCTTACTTCCACACACGTTTTTCTTCAGTCTTTAGCTTTTTGTATTTCGTTACTTTTTTTTCTCTCTTCTCTAGATGGCGCCGCCATATCTAGAGATTACAGTGTGGCTTTTTAAAACACTTTAGGAGGTTATTTAAAAGAAATTATATGTTTATCATATGCTGAAAACATAATGGGAACATTACTGAAAAATTTATAATAACAGCACTCACCAATTTTAGCATCCTAGTCAAAAAACGCCGCCATATGCAATGGATACCTGAAAATTCTTCAGGTGAAGCATGGAATAATTATTTGGGAAGGAGGACCATCAGTTGTCATCCAAACTGATAATACTCATCATCAATTTC
The DNA here is from genome assembly GCA_030762175.1 of Metallyticus violacea. NCBI lineage: Eukaryota > Metazoa > Arthropoda > Insecta > Mantodea > Metallyticidae > Metallyticus > Metallyticus violacea. The sequence continues at coordinate 55,768,905 of CM060843.1, read as the reverse complement.
TCATTCATCGCTCAAGTTCTTTCGATTTTTAATCACATTCTCATTGCAGTGTTTTCATAAACTTGAGAAGAATTCCTTTTATTTATACTATATATTTTTTCTTTCCTTCACATTAATGATTATGTTAAAACAATAAATTGTGAATTTTAAATGCTTACAAATAGTGAATAAAACACATGTAATTTTTTTCAGATTGGTTATTTGTCTGCTAAAAAGTTGTTGGTATATCATTTGGTATTTGTTAATAAAATTATTTTTCTTATTACTTTGTAAGGTGCAATTATATAGACATGCACTTATGGTCTTTTAATTGTTGAGAATGTGGGGTAAACCACATGTACGTTCGCTATAATTAAACAAAATGGTTCTATTTTTACTTGCTTAATCATGAATACAGAATATAAAAAGACAATGCAAAAATAATAGACTGAAAATTATTACAAATTACTTTTGAAGAGTAAGTTTCGGAATAATAGGATAATACATATACTGTAGGAAAAATTAATGAGAAAGAGGAGAAATGACTTAAAAGCCCAAATCGTTTTTATCGATTTAGAAAAGTCACTTGATAGAATGTTATATTTGAGGACTATTAGGAATCAAAGGCAGCCATCACACATTAGTAAAGTAATGATGATATAGGGCATTTTTATTGGCATTGGGAACAGTAGAATATGAAATATCTTCACAGTTTTTAAGATTAAGACAGGAGTGCATTTTATAGTACTTGTTTTTAATGTTACAAGAAGTACACTATAAATCAACAGCAGCATTTAGTAAAACCAGGAATTAACATATAAATATAAGAATAAATACAATTATTTTATTATAATGCTTCACATAACCAAGGGCTATTTATAGTCATGTTTAAGGAAAACCATTCCTTATATTATTATAAAATAATATTTTAGAACAGATAGCAAATTTCAAATGTCTAGCTTGTAAGTAAAGTTTATTGTAGCTCATATAAAGTAAAAATAAAGTCATTTGAAGCACTTTTATGTAACAATTACTATTAAAAATAAGCTTAAATAATATACAAAGTATAAAGATACATTGGATGATGTCGATATCCACATTGCTCGAAAGCATCTAAATGAAAAATCGCCAAAAAAATGCAATTTCTTAAAATCGTTAAAAGATATAGAACATTAGGGCAGACAAGAAGTGAACTCAATGCTGGATATGCTCAAATGATATTGGAGCACAGACCAAGAGGAAAACTACATAGGGACGCTTTGAAGGATCTGCTAAGCAGGAACAGACAGAATAGATGGAAGAAAAAGAAAAGCCAACGTTTGGTTGCATTGAATTCCGAGCAACTCGCAAAAGATAACTGAATAAAACATAGTAGGAACATCTGATAGAGTTTGAGCAGGCAAATTATCTCCTAAAACACCGGACTCAAATGATATTGAAGTTTATGTATATTCAAATTTCACAGATGGAGAAGTTGATTCATATTTTGAGGTTGAAGATGAAATAGCAGGCAAATAAAGTCAATCTGGATGTTTTGAGCTTGTCTACGCAAGTGAACCAACCCGCTGCTTAGAATGAAGGATGATATGGTTGATGGAAGGTAAGGAAATAGCGCTCATTTTTGTAACCCTTTCGGTTGATGACAGTTGAATTAGCAGAGTTGATTGATAAACACGCCTTGCTTCAAGTGTCTTTCGCTCCTTCGTTCCTGGTTTTGTAGATCCAAATTAGTGTTTTAGTAAGCTCTAGAATCTTTTCTCAAAATTAAGGAAATACATTTCCTAAAGGATTGTATCCTTATAGAGATGTGATTTGCTTCTCTAGACTTTTACACTTTAGTATTATGTGCTTTGTGATCTCATCATACTGTTCCATGGTAGAGTCCCATCGTCAATAGGTGTTTCGGGCGTAGCCAATGTCCAAAAAGCATTCCAATAGCTTTCTTGTTTTGCTTTCTGTCCATACCCTTAGCCAGACTGCTATCGGATGCTTTAGTATGAATTTTACCCTGTTTGTATAAGGAAAGTTCTTTCATTCTAGTTTAAGTTCTTCCTTGATACATTGAAAATCTGCCAAGTTCTAGGAGTATTCTTGCTTAAGCTGCAGAAATATTTTGGTTCTATGGATTCAGTCTTAGCTCCCTCTTTTGTCAGTTTGTCAGTCGCCGTATTACCCCTCTATTTCCTGATGTCCAGGTACCCACAAGTTTTAGCTGATTCTTTGTGGAAAAAATAAGATATCCCCGTACAAGTCTAGAGCTGGCTTGGTGACATTTAAAGCAGAGTTAATACTATTCTTATTATTAGAATAGTTGAAACTAATTTAATCGACCTTCCATCCCATTCCATTCATACAAATAGTTCATAATTTTTGCACTCTGTAATAATCATGTCAGTACAAGCTTGGAGATCTACATGCTGGCGGTATGTAAATCAGTAAGAAGAAAGACAATTTTTTTGAAAAAAATATAATTTTGATATGAGGGCAGACTCATGTAAAATGCCTATCTTTCTATCCGCTTTTGCACTTTAACGCTTCTTTTAACATGGATGTTCCTTTATCCAAATTTCAGTTGGTTAAGAAGAAAGTACAGATTTCCGTCCTATAACTGGTAATGCTTTTCTTTTTACTTATTCCTGTTTAACTTTAGCACATTTAATAACTTTCCTCGCTTCCTTTTTGTTCTAATTAAATAAAATATTTATCTTATTAACTCGTGTATTTTCTCCCCTCGCGTATTTTCTTCTCTAGATCCCCGAGTTAAGAATACGAATCCGCCTATAAAAAGGTTCAAAAATTGGTACCGTGTTTAACCATTTATTCCTTCCTCATATATATCATTCACCTCTTTAAACCTTAATCCGAAAATGAACTCGTCTAGTGGCCTGTTACTAAGACATAGCCGTTTCTGTATTTTCTATGAAATAATGGATATTAAGGGGAAAATTAACATATATAAATTTAAGAATTTCTCTATTTATTCTTTGTGTTTACGTATAATTCAATGCTTTTCAATCATCGTCTCCAAACATTGAAATATTTCGTCGTTACTGCCAAGGTTGGTGCGTACAGATTTTTTTTCTGAGATCATTTTTATAATCAATTGCCGGTAATATAAGTCTTCGGCTCTCCAGGTTTGAATTGCTTAAGTGAAAATATGTCAGCGAGCAGAATATTTGTATGCTTTTTTTGTGCACCTATAGGCATAAACTGGGCAATCCAAGAGTACACATTGTTAGCACATAGTGAAGACATACAAGTCGAAAATTGCAACGAATTGTACTGGTGCGGTATGACGGTTACTTGCGCTTTGGAATGCTTGTGGGTCTGGTATGAATGCGGCCCTTCTGAGAGGCTCGAAAGTCTTGGCTTCGGGATGTTCTATCCGAAAACAATGTTAGGGGCTCCTTTTATTGCCGTGGATCCTTACCGTCAGGTGTCTTCCTCCTTCACCCCTTTCTCCAACTACATCTCTCCGGGATGTAGGCATACACGGCTAGCCCTTGCGCAAGGCTGAAGTACTGATATGTCCACCCTCATTCCTAAATTATCTAATCAGATCTATTCCAACTGACAACTTTGAAATAGTTAAAACAGTTAAATTCTCCCGGGCTATTTTGCCGTGGTCTATGGTTTAAATTACAACACAGCTTTCACCACTTTCAAGTGTTGTTCATCGTTCATTGAAGATGCCAACCGAAGTAGTTGGTGAAAGCTATGGTAGTAGTAATTTAAACCATGGACCACGGCAAAATACCCCGGGAGATTTTAACTGTTTTAACTATAATACCGGCCGTGAAAGCCTAAGAAGTACTATAACTTAGAAATATACTATTTATTTTGTTGATATAGGTGTACCAAGTGGCTGTCTTCTTTAACCCCCTCAAAATGGTGTGCATCGTGTAAATTTTCAAGCTGTGAAATGAGTAAAATAGGTGTGAAAAATGTGCGAGTAAATATTTTATTTATATTTAGAACCAATCGCACTCATTCACAATGTTAATTCTTGTCCTGGTGCAGTTGAACTTGCTTACTAAATTACTACAAATCAATGAGTGACATACGGGATACACGGTTCCGAAGAAATATGAAAGGAATAAATATCAACTGCAGAAATGAAAGTTCTAACTTACAGTTAGATGTTGTAAGAGAAAAAATCAGACAGTTTTGTAGCGGGTCAACTTTTAGAGTATAAATTCACGCGAATACAACTAATTAACATGCATTAAAAATAATTTCTGTATGAGAACGGAACAGATTAAACGACCAAATCCGTGGAAGTAGAAGAAGAAATTGTACAATGGCTTCTTTTTTGGAATTTAGCCACAATTTCTGAATTGTCTTAGGGTTTTTTTCCCTTCCCTTGATAATGAAGTTTCAGACACCTTGTTTTCACCTTCTCATCGCTGTTTTCAGTTGAACCATTGCCTTTAAGTACGACAGCGAATGCTGGTAGAATGGACATCTGCTAGATTAATAACTTTTGTTTATACTTTTTTCCAGCAATTTTCTTAATTTCAGAGTCTTTTGACGAAAGCATTGGTTCTACGGTTGACTGTGGAACCATTCTTCAAGGGCGCCATGGAGCCCAGCATCGTTGGCAAACGTTGGCATATTGCTTAGCAGGCACTCATTTCTGTGCACATCTTCATTGTACAATATATTTTGGCTCCATTAACACCTTTTGTCTTCAAAGCACTCTTTGGGCATGTATGAACAAATCCATATTGGTGATCATACAAATTCAGCGTGGTTATGTACAGGAAATCAACAATAAATTTTGGTTCCAATGACAGCTCGGACTTCAACGTTTGAATAAGGACTTGCTGGTCATGTACCGGTTCAGCATACTTCTACATATGAATAATACCATTTTCATCACAACACAATGCGCAGCAAAACCATTGAAGCAACGACGCTAATACAAATTCTAAGTATCATTTAGCCAATTATATTTTTGAAATTATTTTTATTTATAGTATAATAAACTCAGTTATTTGGAATAAACAGTTAATTTCCAAAGATATTTGGATATATGTTCGATAAATGATTGATCAATACTGAAAAATAACATTCCATTAGAGGAGATTTTTTCCAGAAATGCATCAAGTTTTATTATTTGGTTTCTAAAACATACTGGAATACATTACATTTTATTTACTGGTTTTAATACTGTGTATTACATTAAGAAGTTCTAACTCTGGTTAGAAAGTGATACAGTGTAACAAAATATAGTTCTGTAAATCGTTATTTAAGGCAATTGTATTTGTATGGATGTAAATTTAATCTGCATGAATGTAATTGTTACATATTACATTCTGGAAATCTACCAATTAAAATTTAATGAATATGATTTATTAACAGAAATAAAAGAACACATGGCGCCAGAGTAGAACAACATAATCATTATAGGCTTCATATGGTTAGTGATCGTGTTTAGGAGCCTCTAGCAGCGAGTCTAAAGGCACGCGACTTTGCAGCCTGTCCCGGCGTTCAAACAGCCATACATTATTGTAGCTATTTATTAACGGCTGATACCTGTCCCAAAAAATCCTGCCATGCATGTAGCTTTTCTTTCTCTCTTTTACGTAGTAAAACAGGCAAAGCGAGGTTAAATGTCATCACAGGGGCGTTTTTGTTTTCTTTTCTTGGAGGCATCTTCTGGTCAAGTTTTTTTCTCTCTCATCAAATATGCATACCGCCTTGCCAGATCTGAGCGACGATGGGAACTACGGCGTGAATTTTAACCTGTTAATTGTGTCTTCATTACTCGAGGTGCCGAGATGCTGTCCACGCTAATGTTCAAGGGATTCCCACAACATTCGCGTGCATGCAGTGATTTTAAATTTGTTTCTCTTTGAAAAGTTTTCTGTTTAGCCCGCTACGTACACTTTTCTTTCTGTATATTTTTCTTCGACTAACTGATTTGTTTTCATCTTACAGACCACATGTTCTTCTATAAATTTGCATCATACTAAATTAATTTTCTTCTCCCTAAATAAACACTTTTGAAATATCCTTATTTACGCGTACATTTAATTAAATAAATGCAACTTATGGCATTTTATTAACTTATGCTTTTGAAAAAAACTGTAAAAATAAATAGTCTTTCTCATTAAAAAATAAGCAATTGAAAATTTTTTAAAAGTGCTGTATTTTCATTAAAATCAACATCTCAGGAAAATGAAGCATTTGGCTTTACTTTTACTGCTGTCTAGAGTAAAGGTTAATTTAAAAGGTAATAAATTCGCGTTATTTAAGCTACTCTAGATGTTTTTCATTAATTTTTTGACTTGGTTTATTTTCTGAGGGTCTTTAATACCTCAGGCTATCAGCGTTCCATTCAAATCAGGACGTGAAACAGCCGATAAATTTTGCTCATAGGCCTCTTTTTCAGGCTTAGGGTTCTTTATCGTGTTGTAAATGTACGCCCAATAAAAAAATCCATCGACCCTGGCCGGGATCGAACCCGCGATCTTGGGTTTAGGAGACAAGTATGTTACCATACGCCACCAGGACTGACTTACTCTAAATGTAAGGACACATCCGAAATGTATTTTGCTGGTAACTGAAATGAAATCAATAATTGCAACATGAATACTATAGAAACTAAACTCAAGGAATCACATTGAGGAAGAAATAGACGCCAAAAAAGGATAAAATGTTGGACAAACAATTTCCTTCAACAATAGCACCATAAAAGAAATTCCACAAGGAGTTTCAGCCTCATAGATGATCTTTGGGGTTCTCATTCTCGTGGATTAAACTGTAATCAGAATCATAAGACAACATTGAACATCAATGTTCCAGCAGTTCTTCTGTACGCAGGCCAAGCTTGATCCCTAATTTAAAGAGAAAAACAAATGCTGAATAAATTCTGAGGAAGTTATAAGGAAACATACTGGACATCAGAAGAAATAAAATATGCTGTCTCAAATGAATCTGGGCAGAACATGTGACGAAGATGAACCCAACTGATGGACTTGCCAAGCTACATCTTGGAATTCAAGAATTCGCCACAGAAACGTTAAAAGATATTTATTTTTAGCAACCACTGATATACAGGGATGAAGAACAGATAAGAATAGTGATGATGAGATCTCGAAGAATTTGAACTTCCTCCAGCCACAAGACCATCTTACAACCAACAAATGATACGTTTGAGGTATTTATATTTGTATTGTAGGACAAAGTAGCCTAATATATTTTCCTAACCAACAGTTTTATTGTTAGAGAAAAGTATTAGCTAGAAAGGCATTATCCAAGGTCCAACGATTGAGAAATGTGGAAGCCTGTTCAACTGCAGGAAGAAAGAAAGATTTGCGTTCATGATGAAGAATGCTCAGTTAAACGAAACATAAAATAAATTCTACTATGATGTTATAAACGTTCAAGAAATACTGAATAGGGAATATATAGTAATGGTTAAATGGTGAAAAAGTTAGGTTTTAATCCATGTAAAGCTTCAAAATGGATATCTAACAGACAGACTGGGAGAATCTAGAATCTTTTGAAAGAAAACTACCAAAGGCCGAAATAAAACGATCTACCTTTAAATTTATTAACATAATGTAGCATTGGTTTACCGTAAATAAATTATAAACAATTATTTTCCAGATTTAATTAAACCAGAGGGTGCCAAAAAGTGTATACACACTTCAAGCAAAGAAAGAGCTGTGTTAACATAACAAAATTGAATACCACCATCAAAAAATGAGCACTAATCATCTTAGATTTTTACAGTTACAGCAGTTGCTCAAAATGCCACCATCGGCGTCGATACACTTCTGAGTACGTTGAACTATTGATTGAGCAACGTTTGTGAAAGTGCCCTCAGTGCATGCCGTTTCAATTTCTTCCCGAAGTGCTGCCAGTATAGCTGGTTTTCTACGGTATACAACATCCTTAAGAGTTCCCCATAGGTAGAAGTCCAACGGAATTAGATCCGGTGAACGCGGTGGAAACTCAATGGAACCTCTTCGTCTTGTCCAGTGACTTGGAAGATTGCTATCAAGCCGAGGATGCGGGACTTGCTGTGCGAGGTCTCTCAGATCTGCCCTTGCGAACATCTCATACGGTACCATAATTCTCAAATATGTCTTGAATGCGTGGAATTGCTACTCGCGTTGGCGGTTCTGTACTGTACACACGTCTCTATTACGCCTCTATTGCCTTTGAACTTCAACAACATTATCGGTTTTCCAATACAACTTCAAAATTGCTTTCCGCTGTTCAAACGACAATCTTTGCTCCATTTTGTTGTAGCAACGTTAGCATAACGTAATGTGAATTTCATCTGTTTACAGAACTGCATACAATAATCTTGGCTTCATTTGTTCATTGTTGATTTACCTGTCTCGTAGCAACGCTCTCATAATGTATGTGAGTCACATATGTTTACAGAACATGAAAATACAAATTACTGCTGTTTTTCAGTCCAACTTGAAATATATTAAAGATATATCTACTGTGAAAGTATATATATATTTCAATAAAATTCGTTTTTAAATTATTGGAATAACTTTTCTGTATACCGCAATGTATCATTTGTATCTTTGATAGATATGTTTAAATATTTAATATAATTACTTTTCAAATTAATAGGAAAAATGTCGACTGAAGGTTTAAAGCTAGAGTGCTTAACAGGAAGAAATATAGAGCTGAAAAATTATATGAAAAATGTTCAGCTTTAAGAAAGCTACAACCACCGAAATTACAAAGTGTATGTTTTGACTGCTCAAGAGACTTGCGAAAACGCCCGTCTTCCTGCCTAAGTGGTGATTTGGTAGGGATGTTGTTACTAAGGTGAATTTCTATCAAAAGGGGATAAATATAATGACCAATGTGTACGAAAACATACTCCTTATGCCTGTGGCGAAATACCTAATTTTTCAAGAATTAGCACTGGAGGAGCTTCCAGCAAGATTAAATGCAACTTACAAGGCAAGATCTGCCCAGAGAAGTGTTGTTGCTGTTCAACATTTTCTACAGCTCAACCTCCCTCTATTAAACTTTAGGTGTAAAAGAAACACATTTTAAAATTTCCCTTTTTGTAAACTTCCCTTATTGGTACCTTGTAAGTTAGAATTACTACGTGAGAGAAATGGATGAGATTAAAATCGATCACGAGTTGATTATTAATCTTGATAAGTTTAAAGATGTTTTTTGTGAAAATCAGGATAAAATGTAATTATGAAATAGTGTAATTGATTTTTCAATTGTAAAATGCAAAACGATTTTATTCGATGCTTCAAATGGCACTTGGGATCAGCCGTAGGATTTTTTTTTCTTTTAATACAAAGCATGTTCTTTTTATGCTGATTTTTACAGCAACCATTATCTTTCCAGTCAGTCTTCATAGATCTCTTCCATATTTAAATCCTTTTTACCATACATTGAAACTGCATCATAATTGCTAGCGTTCCTTGGTCCTGAATCGTATCAACAGGTTGAGCTATACACTCCACTACATTATATCCATATACATTTATTTCTACTGTCTTAATTCCTTATTATAAATGGCTGCCTCAGTCATAAAAATTAACTTATTTGCTTTGTACATACATTATATATACATACACACATACACTAGCAAATACCGAAAAATATTTTTGGCCTTCACAATTCTCTGTTTTATTGCAGGTTATTGGCGCTCAGTGTTTAATTACAGTGTATCAGAAAAGTGCAGTGAAATAAATTTTACTGAAATTTGCTGTATGGAAATTTTAAAACCAAAACAGAGAAAAGATCTACAAGAATAACGCGCATACTATAGACTTATAGAGGAACTTAAATGAAATATTAGAGCAAAAGTTGAAAGAGTATGAAAACAGAGCTGTTGCTAGTAAATACAATTGTCAATAAAATATATTGGATATGAGCGACTCAACAGGAACAAAACCTTGAACAATTCTATAATACCAAGACTCACAATGAACTAAAACTATTATTGAGTGCATTTTATTGATTAAAGTTGTAAGAGTACAAATGCAAGGAGAATAGTACATCAACGGATGCGGCGACAGGCGCTACATTGGCCCAGCGCTGCTTGCGTTCAGCTGCGGTCTCAAGCTAAAGCTATGTATATAAAGTGAATCATATATATTCCATATTTCTTCCACTTAAAAATTCCTGTTTTGTATTTGTCTCCTATGCTTTATCCTCTCACCTTGATTGATTTAATGTTTTTGTAATTTTTTGCTCTTTAGTTATTCAACATAATTGTTTATATCCAAAATTTCTTTCTTTATTTATTTCTATATAAAAACGTATTAGGTTCTCTTATCTTTAACTCCTAATACTAGGTTTTGATTTTTCCGTTTGTTATTGAATATTATTCATCCATTTGGCTGTTTATTAGTAATTGTTTATTCAGATTTTCCTCTTGAAAATTCTTAATCCTATATTGAAGGTCTTCCTCATTCCTTGCAGCTATTGCAAGTTTTTTAAAAATATAGCGTGGGAACAAGATAATATTTATTGACATACACATATGTTTGTCTGCTTTATATAGTTTTATTAAATTATTTTCAAAGTGGGTGATAGTGAAATGTTTGTCTTAATTATTCAGATAAATTGCTTTCTATCATATTTTTGTAGACTTGTTATCATGAAAGTGGTCTCAGTATTTAATTATGTTTTTGTTTAGTTTAGTTGTTATAAAGTTGTTCGCATTTAATTGCAATAAACGCTTTTTTAATCTATGAAAACTCATATTTTTTTTCCTTTCCTTCATTAATATATTTATTATCAAGTACTTTAAAATAAATATATTAACAAAAGTTGACTTCGCCGGCTGGTGTTACTTACTGGACTTGTCGTTAATGTTTCAATTATTGTTAAGACTTTCGTGTTATGCTATCCCAAAAAATAACCCTTCCAATCTTCTGAAATTCTTGCATAAGGCTTTCTTTCCTAAATAGGTGCTATTAACTTTAAATTTATTTAATAGGGATTTAAATGTTGAAGGAAATGTTAAAGGAAAACCCCTATCCTGTTATCACATGCGAGTAGGCATCGGGACTTCTAAGCACTAAAACGAGAAGGTAGCGGAATGAAGTTATGTTAATACTGGACTGTATACAACAGGCATGGGGGTTACAATAGTTCACAAGCGACAAAACACGGCGCTTACGCATGCCGCTCATCAGTTCTCGTTTACCTGCCAGGTGGTGGCTCATAGCTTGAGTTGCTTTGTTTGTATTGACTTAGTAGAGTATTGCACATTTGTAAACATTTAATCATTTTATTCTACATATAACTAATAACATTACGTTAAGTGGCCTAACTGTTAAACAACAGGATATTATTCGTATTTGTCTCTTTCGACAATCAATTTACTCTTAAGTGCAATTATAGTCATTTGTGATATAAAAATTAAAATGTCATCTATTTGTAAATGTCCCTACTAATAGTAAACAGCCACTGTAAATAGATGTACTATATACTATTTTGCTCAGTATTTTTAAATAATTTAAATATTGGAAGGATATGTGTACGTCTAGATGAAAAACAGACTAGTTGCCTTTTAGTTAATGAGATATTCTTGTATGAACAAAATGGCGACAAATTTTGAAACCTAATTTTTAGCACTATTGCATTCTGATAAATGTGAACCAGCCTTGACTTAAAATTTAGATAATGGGCAAGTGCTGACATAAAAAATTAAGGTATTTATGTTAATATAGAAAGGTATCAGTTTTCGCTACGTAAGCTATCTTCATTGTGTAGACTGTAAAAACATTAATTCGAATGAGCTTAGGCAAGGTAAGTTTCTGCACATGCTTTAGGACCTTTATTGATATATAGAAATCTTGTACAAGACAAAGCTAAGAAGTTTTAGAAAAGTTATTTAGTTAGGGCCTTTAGTATTAATGTGCCAGTCAGTGATACAGTTCAGTTGTATATTGCAGTATTTTGTAATTTAATTGTACATTTTAATGTTAAGCGTAATACCGAAATTCAGTAAACGGTAATATGTTTTATGCAATTATTATACTCTATGGATTCATCTAAACAAGCCGTGTACTTTAGTGACATGTTTATGATTAGATATGTTTATTTGGACTGATTTTCAGTTGATAATTTATTCTCCATATTTTGCTTTTTATTCAAGCACTTATACTTTGTTAATAAACTTTTTTTTGAGTAGTGTTTAACGCCCCTTTTTACCACTGAGACACCACAGGCGGTGGGCACTGATAATACATGAAATGAAATGATAAATTGTGAAAGGATATTTTTTTTAAAGGAACGAAGCGTTCCTGGCCTAAGTTTAGGGCACCTTCCCGGCATTTGCCAGTAATGAAGACTGAGGAAAACCTGAAAAAAAAAACAGTCAGGGAGCACGGTTCTGGCGGGATTCGAACCCCAGACCTCCCGCTCACGAGTCCGTCCCTTAACGACCTCGGCCACCTGTGGTGGTAATATAAAGTGCATTAATATTATATATTTCTAAACAAGTATCGTTCATTAGTTTTTAGCAAATTACATTCCTTTTTACTTTTTAAGTAGGCATTGCTTATTCCTTTTATCATTATTCTAATTTAGCATATTGTTAAAGACGTATTATTTTTTTATAAAAATAATTAACATTTATCACATCTATATTAGCTAACACAACGATAGAACATCAATATGCGCAGACAGTAGAGAAATAAATCAGAAAGATTTTAGATAATTTTCTTAGTAAAATAATGAGAGAACTAACCAATAAAACCAACTTACCTCTAATGTGGGTAACAAATGCAGTTTTCATATTTAATAATTGCTGAGTATCCATTCTTCTATCCTTTCTATAATAACTGTTTTGGGTGTAAGTGTTAAAAATCTTGAATACCAAAATGGGTGCTTATTACTTAACTGAAGTTATATAGGGGCCCATTCAATATCCGAAAAATGGGGCCCTTTTCATAGGAATAAACATACATAAACATTTCCTTTCTGTTTTCTTTCAATAATTACAATCAATATAATTTGCCAATTCCTTAAACGGATTAAAATTATTTTGCTTTTCGCACTAATATTCAAATTATTATTTTAATATTTATTTATAATATTCAATTTATTATGGTTGTCTATATATATATATTTAGCAACGTGTATTTTTTTTTTTTTTTTTACAACTTAAGAGTATTTTTATATCAGTTGATATCACAATCTGACACTCCAAAAGGATTTTTTTCCTTCAGGTTTTGGGTTTAAAAAAGCGTTAATGCAATCTCATTGTGTTCGATTTGAACGTTTAATGACTTTTTATATAAAATATATATACAATTAGTAGCCACGTTTACAAATTATTAAATTCTTTTATTAAACCTATCCCAGTTCTCTTGTTAAGTAGTGTGTCGTTTCAAGCCCTTCCATATACCAGCACTATTATACATTAGTACATTGTAAACAGTAGATGTTAACTTAACTGGTAGCAATAGAGTACACTGAATGTTACAAAATGCATTTTCTAAAGCGAGGGTATTAAAATAACTTAGTTTTATATTAAATAACAATTTAAAAATTTACATTTGACGTTTATTTTTGAAGGAAAATTCATGGAAATTAAATCACAAGAATAAAAGAGCTTTAAAGTGAACTGGTTTATGACACACATGCACAATACTGCAAATCCCATTACGCTACTTTTCCATGTTTTGCAAAGTGCCAAAGCACGATAGTAAATTATATTTAGCACAGATTATAATCGTCTGGACTTGTGTTCTCTAAGTCCTGGGCGTGGAGAAAATTTGTGGGTGTAAGATATCGGAAATGAAAGGAGGAGGTATTCAAAAATTTATGGCAGTGGGTTGTAAAAATCTGTGCTCACTGCCGCATTGTGATGTAGGTGTGTATGTGTACGCGAGCGGGCGCGCATGTTGTTCGTAGAAGGGACATTCGTAACCAGCTTCCTGGTAGAAGGTTCGGGGTGGTCCAGAATAAAAAACAGGAAAAGAATAACGTGCGATCTATAGATCAGATTTATTTTATGGCCCCTAGAAGGAGATGTTATCATGCCATACTGTTGAAAAGGTATACAATATATTAGGAATGCACACCAGCATATCCATGCGTATTTATTAGTTCAACTTGAATGAGTTTGGCAGTATGTTCCGAAGAAAATAAAAATGAAATATCAAGTGCATTGAGATGATGTATATGTACATTAATTTTATATTCCACACATTTAAATGCATTTTTGGTATATCTAAACAAATGATTAGCAATACGTAAATATAAGTGCTTTGTTCATTTCTCTACCTGCTAGTTACTATAGCATAACTACATGTATAACATAGGATAGCATATCGTATCGTTTGGTTTATTTATTTAGATTGTTACATTATGAATTAAGTACATCAGCTGTTTTTAACATGAGTTTAGCAACCATTCCCATTTAAAATATATGGGGAAAGTGTAAGAAACAATTGAATATGTGAACGAATGCTCACGGAGCCATGCGCAGATGCCACTAGAGCTTTAAGCACAAAAAGGTACCTTGCATCTAGGAAATTGAAATTGAAATTTATTGAAAATATAATAAATAATATACTAAATTCAAATATACCTACTTTATCAATTCATTACAAAATGGGATCTAAAATACACACAAAAGATACTAATGTTATTTATTAGATATTTTCTTTCTAGAGTTGCTTGTTTACATTCTGATCCCAATACACACAACTCCAGGTGACCATCATATCGCTGTATTATCCTATCCTTGTTTTGTACATCTGATTTATTGTGCTTTTAAGATTACATTTCCCACCATCTTCCTCTTAATCATGCATCTAGGATGTAGAGACAACATGAAGAATTTGGCAGTCAAAAATAAATAATAATCTAGATAAACTGCAAAAAAGGTATATTTTTGTGCCTAAGGGTTCCTCAAAGGTCAACTGCAATCATTTTAAGAATTTATCTGCAAAATGTTAACAATTAATTGTTGCAATCCAAGTTGTTGGAGACTACACAAAAGAGTGTCCAGCGATTAGCCGTAGAAATCAGGAGCGGCAACAGGAATAATAGGATTATATTATCTGCACACATGAATTAAGCTTCGACGCATATAGATTGCAGGAGAACGCGTATATGAAAATAATGAGATAACACAGAAAGATTTGAGCTATGCAGAAAGTTCACAAATTCAAAGCGGATGAAAAAAAATGTTGTTTTGGTCTTAGAAACTATGCATTCAAGATGTTTTGCAGCTGCGGCCTTTCCTATGTGCGACCAAAGCACATCATGCAGCAGTGTGTGTATGTGTGTGTTTTTTGAGTAGTGTTTAACGCCAGTTTTTACTACAGAGGTACCACAGGCGATGGACACTGATGATACATGAGATGAAGTGATATATTGGGAAAGGATTTTTTTTAAGGAAGGAAACGTTCCAGGCCTAAGTTTAGGGTACCTCCCCGGCATTTGCCATTTATGAGGACTGAGGAAAACCTGGAAAAAACCTCAGTCAGGGAGGACGGTCCTGGCGGGATTCGAACCCCAGACCTCCCGCTCATCGTCCGCGATTTAACGACCTCGGCCACCCGTGGCGGTGCAGTGTGTGTGTCTAGGTACAGTCAGAAAGATACATTTTTACAGTTATAAAGTGACCTGCGTCTGTGAGACATCCTTCAATTGAGATTTTCAGAATACTGAAAATATCGAGACCCCAGATCATTTATCCATGTCTCCTTCACTTGAATATGGAACAAGATTAAATCTTTATCACATTTCTTCAATACTAGGTATCGCGCAACTAATTGTTGATGGCACAAGCATCACAGGAAAGTTGAAAGAAAAAAAAAAGGGGGGGGGAAGGTTAAATATTTTTGTAATAGTGTATTAGTACCTTTAAAATTATAAAATTGATATTTGCGTAAAAAAAGACAAACATTGTTATCTACTATTGTGTTGTATTATAAATGTGTGTATTATATTTTAAACAACATATATTCTATTCATAATATCATTAGAACAATTTCAGAAAAAGTTGTGTTTTTAGATTATTTTATGTATGCGTTTAATTTAGCCAGCCGGTAGAATCGATATTAAAAAATGAATGGCGCTGGCAGAACCATGCATTATTTAGCTGAGCAAAATAAATAAAAAGTGTTTATATTTAAATATATAACAAGAACTACAGAAGCATAAATAGACAAAACACTAAATAGTCACACAATTTTCGCTATATTTTAACAACTCGTGTTAAAATGTTACCCAACATGCCCTTGCTCACTATAACGATTTCAATGATGTTTTTAATTTAACATGTTTTGATGCTTTACCGACACCATAGCTCTTAAAGTTTCTTCAGAGATAGAGAGATGCAACTACAGTTTCCCACAAAGCGCGTATACCATCAGTTTTAAATCTTACGAATGTGTGTGTGCGTGTGCGTGCGTGCGTGGTTTTTTTTTCTTTCTTTTTTTTTTTTTTCCCCTCCCTTGCTTTCGGTCCTGGTAAAAAAAATTAAGTCGGAAAACTTTGAAAACAACAATGCCACGTTTTCCTTTGAGATAGTTTTTCGAGGACACCACCTTTTAAAGTAAAGTAAACCATTTGCCTTGACAGACCTAAAAATGTTTATAATCATTTCATAAGAACCTCAAGCCTAAAAGAAGAGGCCTCTGAGCAAATTTATCAATCGTTTCAAGCCCTGAATTGAATGTGAGACTGATAGCCTGAGATGTTAAACAGCGTCCATAAATAAATCAAATAAAACTTTTTTGTGTCTTGTTTAATCTGTTTCCACGCATTGTGTTACCTTCGAAATACTTTTAGTCATCACCTTCACTTGTTTTCTTCCTTAGATGAAGGACACGAGTTGTTTGAAATAAAGCTAAATTGTGTTATTTTATCTATTTCTGCCTCTCTAGTTCTTGTTATTTTAGTTATATTGTTCCAAGAGTTGTTTTATTTTTCATTTTGTTGTATACACTTGGAGACGACACATACAGTGATAAAATTAACAGATTTTTTGAGTATAGAAATAAATGTGTAACACAGCAACTTCTTAAGAAAACTAAAGCGAATAATATTACAAATTGTGTGCATTATTTAAGCATTATTGCTGTGTCTGCTTTACAGTGACCATCAAATACTGCATTTCTTTCTTATTCCTCCTCACCTCTTCAATCTCCAACGTTACTGCAGTGTCTATACCGTTTAGCAAGCAATGATAAAAAATGTTTGCTTTTGGAGCTATGTTAATACATTTATTAACTTTACTTTCACATTCTTTTAAATCTCTTTGTCTTCCTTAAATTAATAAAAGCAACAGCGGTCCAAATAAGCATGCTACTTCTGCCTTCCTTTTCCGAATTAATAAAAATTCCTCCTTCTATGTAAAGAAATGTAATAACTTAAGATTAAGATATATGGATGGATATCAAAACTCTCCGTAAATTATTATGAATTTCTGAAGTTCTAATGTTATAGACAGTCACACCGACACTATAAGATGAAGAAGACTATAGCTGAAGATATCACAGCCAACAAGCAGAATTTTAAAGCCAGAGCGTAAAGATGGAATCGAACCATTTCCTGGTTATGCTGGGCAAGAATATATTTTGTTCTGATAACTTTAGGAGAAGTGAATTTACCAATGAGTGTTCATATGTTTCTATCGATGAATGAAAGGTAGAATTCTGAATTTTCGAGCATGGTTTGGCTTACATAAGACAGCTCCTATTTCGATAATTTTCTGAAATTAAACACTAAGTATCTCATCATATCTTCTAGTAGGATTTGTTAAGGGCAAAAAGAAATGTCTCAGATTTCTATCTAAGGGAGATTGACCCGCTGCATCTTCGATCTCAATACGCTCGAGTAAATTAAGGGGAGTATGGAAGGTCTATCCTTGTAATGTTAAATTTACCAAATTCAGTTTCCATTTTCTGTAGTACTATTTACTCTAAGGAAGTGAAACTTTTATAGCATACAGATGCACATAATTTAAATTTTCTGATCCACACTACAACTCTGAAGCAAATTATAAATTATTTTCAAGGCAAATTATTTATTTGTTTTTTCTTTTCTTCCAACATTTTATTTTTATACATTGCCACATTTTGCCCTAGATGTTAGATGCACGTCCTCACAATAATATCATAAATAAATGGCAAAGTTTCAAAGTGATAGCTGGTGCAGATCCTAAAATAATGGGAAACTTATGTAAACAAAAAATTCAATAATTGCAGCCAAAATGTTTTTACACAAAAATTAACTTTTTGGGGAGAAACACCAGCTAAAACCCTCCAATATGTAAAACAGCAAAGGATATCATGAAAAACTGCCAATTTATAAAATTCAATTTTTCTATAATTCAATAACCAAAGCCTTCTAGAGTAAACAGTTCCTGATATATAGAATTTTAAGTAAATGAGTGCTTGCAAAATAAAAAGGGGGCTTCTGTAGTGACATAATTAAAATGTATTAAAATACTGGAACACTAATGAAAATCATATCAAAATAACAGAAAATATCCAAATATTAAAATGGTACAAATAACAAACCATCATCCTTTTAATATTTCCCTTAAACAAAGAACTGTGCAAAAAGCACCTCTGAAGATTGGATGCCTAAAGAATAGCTTCGTCAAAGAGTGGAATGATTTGGCAAAGAATGTCTTGCTTACATTCATTGGTGCGTAAATATCTAGGACAATTACTCAATGTAGAGGTAGAAATTTCGAGATGTAAGATCATCGTTCAGTTCTATGATGTGTACGTTATGCATGATATTAATTGCATATTTATTAATTTTTATATAAACCTCGGGGTTAAAAGCTTACAAACTAAATATATACTGTTCAAGGTCTCTGTTTAACTAGATCTTGAACTTTGTTTACATGAAGTGATGGACAATAAATAGCTTTTACTTTAACAATATAAATACAGTTAGGTTATTTGTGTTAAGGGCTTCCTGAGCGTGCCTGCTTATTCCGGAAGTGAAGCTGCTACAACGGGAAAAGGGAAGATAGAGTTGCAGCTCGTAAAGTTAATATTTTTATTTTTACTTAAAGCATAAAATTATGCTTTGATAATAATACATGATAAACGCTGACTTATATTGAAAATGATGTCCCTCAGCAACAATACATTGCCAGCACTTGTGTAAGAAATTCTTGTATTACTTCCAATTTTTCTTGTCATGGAGTGTCTCTTGTAGCTTTTTAACAAGTTGGCGAACATTTTCTCTATCTGGAACACAATTGTCAGGATATTTTCATGCGAATCGCTTAAAAAAAATGCCTGTATGTTGTGCCCAGCTCCCGTTCATAGCTAAAGTGACCCCAAATATGTGAATTTATTCACATTTTCTAATGCCTGACCTGCACACTCCCACTTCTCTTTCCCTGTACACTACATTGCTCTTGAACGTCATTGTTTTAGTCTTCTCATTGGCTGTAAGCAGTCTAGTTCCCTTTGCAGATCGTCAATTGTTGCGGACATCAGTATCAGGTCATGCGCATAAAGGAGAGCGGGTATGGATATGCCTCCTATATTCGGAGCATCAGATTCTGCAACACATTTTCTCCTGTATGTTATCTACAAACATATTGAAAAGGAGGAGTGATAGGATACAGCCTTGCCTCACATCTCTCCTGGTTGATACACTTTTTGAAACTTTATCGGGATCGTATTTTACACAGAATTGTACGTTACTATATATTGATTCTAAAGCCATGATCACATTTTGCCTGAAACTCATTTCGTTCATAATTTACTGCATAATGTTTGCCTTTCCACAGAATCAAATGCTTTTCGAAAATCTATGAAGGCACAATATAGTTTTCCTCTCTTTGTTGCACTGTGTTTGTTGCACTCTCAGTGTGTCTAAAACGAAAATATGTTTACCGTGCTGTAATCTTCTCTAAATTCCGTCTGGAAAACCCATTCTTCAAAACTGTATATATATGGTGGCATAACTAACGAAGAAAAAATAGGACAAAGTTTCCATTCAACTTTTTGCTGACTAAGCGTTCCTAAAACTAACTACAAGCTACTATCTTCATATGCATTATACGACCTTGACTAGCTTCTTCCAGTACGCAGACGTGCTCTGCCGATCAGTAACTAAAAGATCTCTCACTAAATGAAAACAAGCCTTAAGTTGTGTAAATAGTGAGTTAATATAAAAATATTCAAATGTTTTATCGCATTATTTGACATAACCGAAAATAAATGTATAACCTACTAAAGCTAATCACATATAGTATAATAGTATTACATTTTAATAAATTTTTCTTCTTCCAGTTTTAGTCCTGTGAAATTACCATCTCTGGACCACTTGGTAAATATGGAAATACATTCCAAATTTTCGTGCTTTCAGTTTCATATACATTTCATATCATTTTATATTAAGTGCAGAACGATATTGATGTGAAATATTGGATCAGGAGATATGATCAACTTTACGACTCATTTATCGTGTGACGAGGTCGCTTGCGCCGATGTTTGGCTTATTGAACGAATGGAAAGGTGTGGGGGGGGGGGTGAAGAGAGACGGAGAGAGGCGGAGATGAAGAGGACGAAGGAAGAGGTTAAAACTTTAATTGCTTAATAAATATTCATGGTACCTGTGTATGTTGCACATGCGATAGTAGATTACTCCATCTTATAAACGCATGATATTTTACACAGCACTTGTTATATGTAAGCGCGAGAATGAGCAAAAGAGAGATTGGACAAGATGTATGGCTGCACATACACACTTTACGTTCCCACAGGACGGTTAATTACTTGAGTTTTGTGCGTGTTCCTCGAGTTTTCCCTTGTAAACGCTCTGGCCGCATGGAGGCGTTAACGAAGCTTTATACCGGCACCATTCGAACAGTTCCGAGACCAAAATGATTTGTGAGCATGGCCTGTGACAGTTCGACTTATGCCAGAACACGTCTATTAATCCAAATTGTAAACAAAACATTAAAGAAGACAAAGAGCAGCAAATAAATCTTAAATGTCATTACTGCTACAGTGAAATTTATTCAGATTAAAAAGTTAACGTCTTTTAAACAGTATTACAGGCGTTTATAATGTTTCTAAAGTCTGAAACAGAAATATAATAGAATCTTGAATATAACATTTTCAATAATAAAATAAAATTGAAGATATCATTTTGTGAGAACCTTGCAGTCACTTTTCTGCAATAATACAGAACATGTGACATTTATTTAAATAATTGCTATAAATGAATTGATGCAAGCCATTCTTAAATATATGCTGCGAAGAACTTCAGCACAATAATGTTGACAGTAACATTGTGAATGTGGAGATTTTTATAGAGTAGCAGATATGCGATATAAGATGCTTTTTTAAGTCTTAAATAATTTTTCGCTTTCTTTCTCTCTCTTGTGTTTTCAGGGAAGCTATAGGAAATGTCATAGCATGTACCCGATTTTGTAACATGATGTATGTATTTAAAGATAGTTTCAAAGTTTTCATTTTAGGACAGGAATGTACAAAGCGATTCAATGAACTATGAACCAACTGACGGTGTTTTGTCTAAGGTGAGAGCGGTGCTCGTTGGCGCCTGCAGGTGCCGTAGATTGGTTCTGACATAGACATACAGCATTTATCTAAACTATTTTAAAAGAGTTCACTTACGATCCTTAAAAAATAATGTGATTAAACTGGCCACTGTAATTCATACATTTTTGCTTTTGCACCTCCATTAAAAATTACTAGTTCACGTTGAATAATGTTGGCTATTTTTGGTAGATATTTTGTTTCAGTTCCTTCAGGATATGTGCATTTGTTTTATATACAGTATTGTTTAATTTACCACGGAGATATAAGTCGCAAGGAGTTAGGTCTGGAACGGAGAGGGCTACAAATGCTTACTAATAACTATCTCATTCTGAAACATATTTTCGCTAAATGAGCTGCAGCAGAATTTTGTGGGAAAAAGGCGATATCAAGCCGCTTATCGATTAATTCTATAACGGATAAAAAAAAAAGAATTTACGCATGATACAGTTAATTTATATGACTTTCAGATTTAGTACCTCTGTGTAAGTAGCCATAAAAATGTTTGTTTATTGTAAAAGATGTCTTAAGTTATTTAGGGGGAAATTCTCCAAACGATGGCTGATGTCATCATTTGTTTCTTCGAAGAAAACCCTATGCCATTACTTCTTAGACTGAACACTATCTTTGGATTGAAATGTATTATAATGATAATTATTGTTGTACGGCCTGAAACTTTTCCGCCTTGAAATCTTCCCTCAAATCATCTTTGAACTTAGCTGACTTAGTTAACACATAATAAATCATAAATAAATAAACGTTGTGTATTATTCCAGTTAAACTAGGTTTATATACAGAGGTTGCCAAAAATGCATACCCACTTCAAGCAAAGAAAAAACTGTGTTATCATAACAAAACTGAATTCACGCAAATAGAAAATCTTAGACTTTTGCAGCTACAACAATTGCTCAAAATAACCATCATTGGCGTCGATACACTTCTGAGTAAGTTAAACTACTGATTGAGCAACGTTTGCGAAAGTTTCCTCAGCTATTGCAGCACATGCCGTATCAATTTCTTTCCGAAGTGCTCCCAGTCTAGCTGATTTTCTACGGTATACAACATCCTTATGATTCTCCATAGGTAAAGTCCAACAACGGTTCTGCTCTGTACAACCCTCTCCATTGCCTTTGAACTTCAACAATATTCTCAGTTTTCCAATACCACTTCAAAATTGCTTTCTTTCCGCTGTTCAAACGATAATCTTGGCTCCATTTTGTTGTAGCAACGCTAGCATAACGTAATGTCACATCTATTTACAGAACATCATAAAATAATCTCGGCTTCATTTGTTAATTGTTGATTTATCTGTCACGTAGCAACGCTATCATAATGTATGTGAGTCACATCTGTTACAGAACATCATTCTACACATAATTGTTGTTTTTCGGTACAACTTTGAAATATATTAAATAGATATCCACTGTGAAAGTGTGTATATATTTTGTTTTGGCCCCTTCGGTATATTGGCATCTCATAACCAAAATTTAAAATATGTGTATTTAGAAATAGAAGCTTACAAACTTTTTTAGATTTTACTCTGAATAACTCACAATAACTCTAAATTTCGATAGTCTGAATACTTCTTTTATTTTTGTAGAATTATGCAAAGCCTCTAAGCAGTCAATATTAGCGCAATATTATGAATACAATTTTCTGGAACTGTAACATGTTCGATGAACGCGTTTTGGGAAACAGTGAAAGCGTCTGTTCCTACGAGGGGCACAATAGAAAAAACCTCAACACAACCCCCCTACTATTTATCTTGTATTTGGTAACCATGCGATGACTAGTACCTTAAACTTAGAGGATCATCTATTATTTTGTATCTTGATATTTATTATTTATTTAAACCATCGCACCCTGCTGTTACTTTTTGCCACTTAGCATACTACAGAAAAATAAGGCCTAGAGAAGCCTTGGAAACGCGCGCGCGATGGTAATTTGGTGTCACTAAAAGCTAATAATGGCTTAAGAACATTTAAGAGAAACTAATTGGTAGTTTCGCCTCTTTTATTTTAAAAATTAGTGATAAAATCTCTGAATTCAAAAACACGTGTTAAATTAAACTTGGTACAAAATTCACTAGTGCATGAAATTGCTTCAAAATGGGAGACGAATAAACTTGCCTAGGCTTGCAAATTTTACACGTATTTCGACAAGGCTAATTACATAATACACTTTTGCAGATAACAAGCAACTCTCATACACATACAATTGCTATCGGAGACGAATTCTTTATTATTAAAGACCAGTTAAGTTCAAAAGCAAAATGACATAATTTCTCTCGAGATAGTGTTAATTTGTTCATGATTTACATTGTAATTGTAACATAATATGAATGTTGCTTATATGCCCAGAAGTGTTCAAGTCCTGTCGTGCACTACGCGATAAACATCATGGAAGGAAGATTATTGCAACCACGACAATTCTTGGCTCCACTCATTTTAACTCAAGAGAAAGTTAGAAAATGCATTGAATATTTGTTTGTTTTTTGTGTGTGATTTTGTAGAAAAATAAACACCATTTTTATAGTTTAATAATATGTGCTTTATTTCTAAATAACAGTATTTTAATAATAGTCTGACTATTTCTGGTAAGATGTGTATAATTCAGTTAATTTTTTGTTTTCTGGTAAACAACTATATTTGTAGAGAAGTGTGTAAAGTGAACGTTTTTTTAAAAACTCTTAATGCACATTATTCGGCATTTTAAAATATGTTATGTTCCATTTCAAATTAGAGAAATAGCACCACCTCCAGTTAAACTGGAAGTAGAGAAAATCTAATATTTTTGAGATCCCATATATGGCCATCTCCATCATGCTTTCGTATTTTAGGTGGTGTGGAGCTTTTAACTAATGTTGTATATATGTTCTCTGTTTTTATTTCTTTCCACTTTAATTTAAACGTTTTGTTTTAATTCATAAGCTGTATAGTTTTTTTAACATTTAATAATTAACTAACTGCAGATTATAAAATCAAGCAACCTGTTCAAAACATGAAAGCAGTCAATAAAACAACGTTATATAGCAAAGATACGAATAGATATTCAAATGTTTCAATGTCCCTATAGCTACGTAAAGCATTTCCCTTTCCGTAAAAATTGGCAACATTGTCATTCATTTGTTTGTCATTGTAAAACACACCTGCTTCAGGTAACACAAATCAACGAGTTCGCGAAGAATGTTCTGCATGCTTGAGCAGTGATTAAATGGTTTGGTCAATCGTTTGAACGCAGGCAGACAATGAAGGCCCAGTTGTCAAATGAGGCCGTTATGTGTGGTTAACTTTGACTCAAAGAGTAATTCTCAGTAATGTGTAAAGGTTTTGTCAGTCCTCCTGGAACAGATCGCTAAAGAAAACAACCTCAGCAAAAGGGCACTTTCTACATCTACAACTGCCATACTACTA
Source organism: Metallyticus violacea (assembly GCA_030762175.1). Taxonomy (NCBI): domain Eukaryota; kingdom Metazoa; phylum Arthropoda; class Insecta; order Mantodea; family Metallyticidae; genus Metallyticus; species Metallyticus violacea. The sequence continues at coordinate 55,743,995 of CM060843.1, read as the reverse complement.
CACGAGAACTACAAGCAGATCTTCAGCATACTTCAGGGACCAGTTTAAGAGAGGCTACTTTAAGATCTTGACTGGTAATTGATGAGATATTGTGCAATGAGAATGCAGATTGCCAGAGACCATGTTTATTGGCAGTTAAGGCACTGGCCCTCAACTTATCTGGAAATGACAAGAAGAAATATTCCACTCCAGAGTAATTCAGCCTAATGTTTCTTTTAGAGAAGTATCAGTGGTCAAGATAGCATAACCTGCTGATTTCGTCTCCGTTCGAAATGGAACTCTAACTGCGAGACTATATTCATGAATCATAGTACCACATGCTATTACTCAACTGACTTTAATGGGAGGAAGCGCAGTATTCATGCCCAATAAGGACAAGGCTCATAAGTCAATTATGTTGAAAAATTCTTCCAGAAGCACCAATTGCTTAATGGATTGCCCATCCCATTAAGTTTGGAACCAACTTGAAAGGATTCGAAAGCGAATTTGACCTTTCCAGATATTTTGTCTTTCTGCACGAAAACAGACCTTCCTATTTAAAGTGGATATAAGCCTCCATGCCAGAAACATGAAGCATTGTGGTGGTATTCCCCATGTCAGGGGATTCACTCATCTATTAGACTGTGACAAATGAACACTTTGGTCATAGATATTTTGTTGAAGTCATGTATGCATTGGCTAAAAAATGTTTTAAGTTTTTTTGTTGTTATTTGTTGTTTTAATATATCAGTTTTCAGTTTAGTTCTTCACAATGCATGAATTAATAGAGGCTCCAGCAAATGACTGCTTTTTTGTTTTGAACAGTGTGTAATTAAAAAAGGCCACATTATTGTGTAGTATTATTAACGGCCAGATAATTACTTCTTAATTTCCTATTGAGTTTAAAGGTGCATTGAAAATATAAAATCGGAGAGTATTTCGGATAATTAAGTGTCCAACTTTACTTTGTCCCCCGATGAAGGAGGATATGCAATGATTCGAAATATTACGTTTTGTTTACACAAAATTTCAGAAACTTTAAGACCATAGGATCATTTAAAACTTGGATCTACTTATACTTACTTGGTCCTGTTGGGTACGGCGAGATTTTTGATCTGCAACACCAGGGGGAATACATTCATCATAATCTCGTAACTTTGATGATCAAATAATATATTAATTAAAATTGGAAAGCAAAACAGACTATATATCAGCTAACTATGCCTTTTTCATAGTAGAGTAATGGTTATTTCCAGAATTCAGGAATAAACCCATACCAGTTTTTAGTGTTTCATTTTTTATTACTAAACAGTTTGTTCACATTATTAGTAGCGTTAATCAGTATTAGCATCCGTAATGACTCATTCATTTTCTTTAGATATATCTTTAATTACTTTTGTAGACTTTTTGCATTTATACGTGGGATGAATAAATGTAATTAATTTCACGTGTAATATAATCTTCTTCTATAAGCCAGCCATCGTTGTACAGCAAGTGTTCGAAGCAAAAGAAAAGGTATAATATTCTGTACAAGTTATATTAAGTAAACATGCTGTTAGAAAGACTCTACTAAAAGAACAAACCATGTGTGCTAAAAGCAAATCAAAAAGCAAGAAAACAGAAATCGCATGGATGATTAATGTTGGACTAAAGTGTCACGATATAAGAAGAAGAAGAAAAACTGGTGGTTCGAACTGAACATAATGATATTTCTTGTGTCATATGCATGTTACTCTTGATCACTTGAGTTGATTAAAATCATTTGCAGTTATTAACTTACGCAATTTCCAATGCAATAGTTTTCTTCTTGCTAAGATGATATAAATCTTTCGTAGTTGCTGGATAGAGGATTTGGACACACTGAATATTGGTGAACGTTTAGCAGTTTCTTTTCTCAACTTTATCGCTCGTTCGGAAAAACGTACTGTGTTAATTGCGGCCTAACGAAGGCAGCGGAGGTAGTTAGAATTCTCCACGGTGCTTTTAATGAATGAATTTTTGCTCCACTTCACAACAGGCCATTAAGAAGCATGCTGGGATATGTGAAGGAGAAGTAACCACTAATAGGCTCTTGTTCTTTAGACTTCTTCTACGGCGCGTCTTTTAGTTTGATGTTCTGTTGGTTTTTCTTTATTTGAAGCACGTCCAGTCATTTTGTAGCCGTAAAACTTACCAGAGGTTGGGAGAGAGGGAAAAAGAGAACATCTAGAGGTATACTCAGATAATGGGGTGTTTCTTAAACAAATGTATGTATAATTACTTTGTTCTAAAGTTATTCACTTTGTAGAATCTTAGGTTATAAATTAAACGATTTTGATACTTTCCCAAGTAGTTGCACGAAAATTCGTATAGTCAGTGCTGCCCTTTTACTAGCAAATATAGTGCCTTTTCTTATTGGGATGCTCTAAAGTGTATTTCTGGAAGTATAAATTAATTGTATCATTCTTATTATGATTCTAGAAGCCGGATTTTCATGCACAGAAATACTCAGAAATATTAAACTACAAACACATACAACGAGAAATACAGTTAAAACGAACCTTTGCATGCTTTATTACTTATGCCCTAGTACATTTTTCGTTTTAAAAAACTGGATCCACTTGAGTCTTGTTCGGTTTCATCTTTTTCTGTTGTAGTTGGTTACCATCAGATATTTTAAGAACACCATGGGTGATCGAGGTCGTTAAGGTGCGGACTCGTGAGCGGGAGGTCTGGGGCTCGATTCCCGCCAGGATCGGGACCATCTTTCCTGACGGAGGTTTTTCCAGGTTTTTCTCAGTCCTCATAGATGGCAAATGCCGGGGAGGTACCCTAAAATTAGGCCTGGAATGTTTCCGGAACGTTTCCTTCTTTAAACAAATAATTTCCCAATTTATCATTTCATCTCATGTATCATCAGCGTCCATCCAATTTTAAAAAAATAACAAAAGATATTTTAGAATGTCTGTATAGCGCGATAAACGTCGTTCAACTTCGCATGAAGATAAAATAGTTGCGACTTATAACCGCTCTGGTTGTTTTGCTTGACATCACAGTACGGAACTGTTTCAGAATTTCTTGTACTTCATATTCTGATTTTTGTAAATTATTTTCGGAACTTGTCAACAACTTTGCCAATATTATCAGAAGCTGGCATTAATTTGGATAATGATGTCTTAAAAGAATTTTATTCACTACTTGATTCCATTGATGAAATGACAGAAAGAAGACGAATAAAATGTGTGGTTATGAAAGTGAGATTAACCTCAAGTTCTAAGTTTTAGAGGATTTTTTGAGCTCCTTCTGTGGATGCAGCATTATTGAGATCAAAATAATTTACATTTATAGTTGTTTCTAGATATTTAAAGTAGGAGATGACAGCAAACCGCCATCTACTCCGTTAAAATTGCTTCTGGGGATTGGAAATATCTGACGCATTGTTTTGAAGACGTTCTTTCATGAAAACGCTTTTTATATCAGAACAAGTTATCAACCAGTATAAAGTTAACTATGATTATCTCTGATTTGCCACCCCCTAGTGCAAGATAAGTTAGATGTATCATATTATTTGTGTATCTTTACCGGACTTGATCATGAACGTAGCACCATTGCAATATTCATAAAACATTGTTTATATTTTACTTTATAAAGCTCTCATGCTATTATTAAATTGTGTTTGAACTACAGGTTGTGCGGAAAGTAACTCTACACCTACAAAAAGGTTGTCAATATCTATAGAGGTCTCAATCCGTTCGATTCTATTTCTAAACACTTAATGCAAGTATATAAAGAATTGCTCATGAACTTTGCATTTATACATTTTTTCATGGCTCCCTGTAGCAGTTCTTGCAGCGCGGTTATTTTTTATGAAATTTTTTAGTTTTTCTCGTAGCATTTTATGCTCTGTTGCAGGCCCGATATTTCTAACAGCTTCTCGGCATAGAGTTAGAAATATCCATCGGCCAACATCGAGTATATCTCCCGAAATTCTCAATAAATCTGCGATGAAATATAGACATATCTGGGAATATTTCAATGTATTTAACGCCTTATCACAAGACGTTTTCAACAAGAAAGTCATGTTCTTCAATTGAAAAAAAAAAACTATGAATAGAAACTGAAATAGACAATTTATTGATATTTAGTCGTTATTTAACAAATGAAAACTGAACTTAAAACAATTTATTATCATACATTAGAAGAACAACTTAATATAGTAAAGCGTCACAAAGCTAAAGACACTTCAACAGAAACGGAAACTTCACTTTGACGTCTATAATGACAAACACATCTATCTTCGTAACCAAAGTGCACAGCGACTTTCCCAACGCACTGTATATGGAAGCATTGAGCATGATTTGTTAAAATACAAAACATAATTTATAAAAAGTAGAGTTTATTGTTAATTATTACTAATCAGTTTCTCCTTAACTTTAAAGACGTTTCTTTACATATGGGGAAAAATAGGTCGTTTTAAATAGAAATGTCACAGCAATGGAAATCTGCATAGTAGTTGTACATTCGAAAGGCTGTGTTCTGAAATTAAAAGTATATTCATTTTGTTGTTCAGTAGCTTAACTGATAGATTCCTTCCTTATTGAAAAGAAAATAAAGTTAATGCTTTACAATTATTCTTACAATAACAAGCTCTTGTAAATTTGAGTTGTTTTAATGCTTTCCATTTATGCATTTATTTGTATTTCCAGTTTAAAATGTACAAAAAGTGTGTTATACCTAAATGCATATCTACTCATCAGAAAATTTCGTTAGTTTAGTTTAAAGGTAAGAAGAAAGCGAATTTATAAACTAGGTCAAATGCAGTGACCTAGAAATGGTCATTAAATTACAGTATTGAAAACAAGCCTTTGCTTAGCGAGTACGTGTTCACAGAAAACTATTGTGATTATCACAGCACGTGTGCCAACAATTATTTTGAGGTCTTGAGGGCAGTATCAACGTCTACGAACTGTGGCTTTGTAAGAAGAATCTGCGCTGAACCTCTTAACCCCATCCTATTCTTTCATTTTTTTGTTTCTTTTAACTCCCACCAGTCGAGTTCGGCGCTGCTGTGGGAACAAGTTTGCGTCAACCATTTCTCTTCTCCTCCTCCCAATAATTTTCATATACACATACTATATGCTTCCCCCTCCCTACCTCTGTACACATGTTTCTAAACAGTTGCTTCACGTTTCGACTGTGTCAGGCTGTCTTCATCAAGTTCCTATGAACCCGGACCTCTCTCCTCCCCCGCCGCAACATCTAATGGTTCCACCCTGCCTCTTCTTTTGTCTTCCACCCACCTCATCGGGTCTTGCGAGTGTTTCCGTCAACAAGTACCAAGAGCTGTCGGCCATCGGACAGCATACCTGGTCTGTTGATGGGGCATGAGCAGAGAGTTCAGGCAGCATGTGGGATGTCTGCTGGCGTAGCGGCATAAAAAAAAAATACCTGAGTTTGGGAATATAATAGTTTTCAACACTTTCTTCATACTGTCGACTCTTTCCGGGTAATGCATCTGCGCAAAGCATTCCCTTGGCATTTATATAATCAGTATACACTTTTTTTGGTTTTTCATGAAAAACAAGTTTATTGTTTCAAATGCATACTTGCTGTATTTAAAGCCCGTTTTTACTGCTGAAGCATCACAGTCGATGGATACTGATGATACATGAAGTGAAATGATAAATTGGGAAAAGGAGTTTTTTTTTAAGGAAGGAAGCGTTCCAGGTCTATATTTAGCGTACCTCCCCGGCATTTGTCATTTATTAGGACTGAGGAAAACCTGAAACAAATCCCAGACCTCCCGCTCATGCGTATGTGCCTTAATGACGTCGGCCACCCATAGCGTACACCTTGGTTTTAGTAGTTAACTACACTTGCAGGCACATCATATAAAAATTAACAAAAATAGTACATGCAAACTGAAATATCACTGTTTTTATGAATGGAATTTTAGTATAAAGGCAAATTTATATATTTATAAAATCGACAAAAGAGTAAACAGTAAATATTTCACAACAAATTGTTAGTGTTCAATTGAACCTCCCTTTTTCTTAATAGCTTAGAAAAGTATCTCAGGCTTTGACCGAATAAGTGTGTTTATTTCTTCTACGCAGATTATTGTTTACACTGGCCAAATTATTTTTCAGCTCTAACTTCCGTCCATCGCGATCTCAACAGGATTTAAATCTGGGTTGCTTTCAAACCAGCTCAGAAATATTATTCCACCCCCATTTCTATTCTTTCAAGCTTGCTCTTGTTTTACGATGGTCGTGCTAATAATACTAAAACCCACCTGGTTTGCTCAAATTAAGGGAAACATTCTTTAGGAGTCAGAAATAGTTTCCTTAAGTTTCACCTTCGTATTTATGAAATAATTTTTCTATTTCTAAAGAATTGACCAAGGTATGCATTAAAACATTTTAGAGTGTGATATAATTGTACATTTTAAATCAAACCACTCTCTCCCTTTTCCATACTTGAGGAATTTTAAAATCATTTATAGTTTATTAGTTTAAATTTCACGCTACAACTGAATTTTTTTTTTTTTTTTTTTTTTTTTGTTCTAATAGGGTGGGGAACCTGTAGGCAGCATGGTAGATCTATCACAAAATGGAAGCAACTTTCAGTTCTATATTTTTGCTAATTTTAAAAGTTAAAGCACCTGGTGGCACGATCGTTTTTGGGGAAAGGTTTTGCTTAAGTAAAAACAAACGTGGATAATAGAAATGCGAAAATAATGGGAATTTAAATATAACCAATATAGCAAAAGTGCTGCAAGAAAGAAAGCGTAAAACTGCATGTTAGGACATCAGCTGTCTTTACATCTGTCAGTAAATTTGTTGTTCGTTTTCCCAAAAGTGTATTTTTTAAAACATTTATTTAATTTTTACAATTTGCAGATCAAAAACTTGAAATATAATAATTGCATTTGTTTTTGAAACAGAGAAATTGTCCGATAATACTAATTTCAGTAATAGCAACGGCGAGTTTAAAGCTTAAAAACGTTATAATTGCATGAAAAAATTCATAATTTTTTTTCTTGTAATAATATACAAAAAGTATGTTTAAGAAACAAAATGCACCAAACAATTTTTCCCTATGTTTGCACAGTACACATTTTAATTATTGAGGTTCAACTTGTAGATTAAAATGTTTCTTAAATAATTATGCAGATAAGTTCAAAATCTTGAGAGTAATTCTATAAATTATTTTTATGCAAATATAACATTGAACTTTTTGAGAATTAATACTATCAAAATTCCATACTTTTGATACATTTTTATTATATACGAGGAAGAGTCGAGGGTAACCTTAAAACTATAATTAAAATTAGAATTTTCGCTCCATTGTCTTACAAGTTGGCAGCACTGTTAAATGTTTTAAGGAATATTCTATAAGTGGCAGGACATTGTAGACAACCAAATATTATATTACCAGTTTAACGATAGCCAGATAACGAGATAACGATAAAATGCTCTAAAGAAGAACTTCATCGACGAATGGCTATTCATTATGGTTATGCATTTCTGTATCAAACAGCAAGTTTACGAATGGAGTAGAAAGTTCAGAAATGATTTGATGATCCTCGCCCATGGCAGGTATGTCGAGCTGTAATGCCAGATAATATTGCAGTTTGGATGAAAAGGTACAGCAGGCGGTACACGAGTGGCTGCTTAGACAAATAAAGCATGACTTCTAGAGGAATCCATGCACTTTTTAAGAGCTGGAGCATTTGCGTTGAATGTAACGGGAACTACATGGAAAAAAGGATACATTTTGTACTATTTATGTGCAATATTTAAGGATTTTATTTGACTCGCTGTCGTAATAATAATAAAAAGGGGTTTAATAACTGTTCTTACAGAAAAAGAAATTTTGAAAACATATCCTTTTTAATCGTCAAATATGTACCTCCTTAAACTCCTAGCCACTGGAAATCACTTGAGTCCATTCTGAAGTCCGAGACACACGTTTTTCAGCAAGAGTCATTTTAGACTTCTTAATGATATCGCTCAGAAATGTTTTTCTATGTCCTTTATTAAGTGGAAGGTGGTTGTGTCCTCAGAATTTATATTACTTCTCTGCAAACCTTAAATTTGCGAAGGAAATATGTTCCAGAGTTTTAGTATTAATCGTTAAGCGACATGGGAAATTTTCTTATCGCACCATATTTACTATCTATTTTTTCCATACTGTGCGTCCGGTTTGATGAAACTCTCAATAAAATGCCTGAAAATCCAAATTGTTAGCAATTTCACAATTGAAGAGGCCCAAAACCTAACTTTGGTACGCACTAATATTTGTTTTCTCGTTTTCCAAATGGCATTGCCACAATAACCAACAAACGGTATTCAGACACGACTCTCGCACATAACTTCAATTATATTTTATTTTATATTCAAACTCGAGAAAGCTTAAGCGTTTCAGATCTACATTTAGGGTACCTTTCCAGCATTCGACATTTATGGAGACTGAAGAAACTTGAAAAAAAAAAAAAAAAAAAAAAAGTAGAGGTGCAATTATACTAATTTTCGCATTTAAAATAGTTTTTATTAGCTTTATGCTATATAGTCAATCATATGACAGGAACTATGGTAGAAAACTCTATAGTATAATGAAATAAACTTGTCTTTTCTCTCAAAATCCAAGTGCCTTTATACTACTAGTGGCAAACTACAGAGTGATTCCCCAACCAATATATAACCTTTTTATATAGATAATGGCTTGCAAATTTATATGCACATGTCTTCAATGATGTAAAATAGGTCCTGTTCATAATCTATGCTGAAAATCTCTCATATTATCCAACATTCTTGTATGCGTTTCTCCATATTTTGCAACACTTATTTCAAAATGGCGACTCCATTACATGTACAAGATCTGTTTTCTGCACTTAAGTGCCTGTTTATTCTATATCGCTTCATGATGAAATAAATAGAACCACGCCTTATCCACACCGCCATGTGTGGCCGAGGTCGTTAAGGCGCGGACCTATGAGCGGGAGTGTGGGGTTCGATTCCCACCAGAACCGCCCTCCCTGGCTAGGGTTTTTTCAGGTCAGTCCTTGTAAATGGCAGATGCCGGGTAAGTACCCTGAACTAAGGCCTGGAACGTTTCCTTCCTTAAAAAAAAGTCCTTTCCCAATTTATCATTTCATTTCATGTATCACCAGTGTTCACCACCTGTGATGCCTCAGTAGTAATTTCGGGCGTTAACACTATTACAATGCTTTGTCCATGAAAAAAAACAAATTATTATTAATAATAACAATAATAATGGTAATAATAAGAAGAAGAATATGGTCAATAGTTATTACTAACATTATCCATAACCCAGTTGCAAAATGTGCTTGCATTATCTTTTGGTTGCAATTCCTGAACAACGGTTATCTTATATGATTTTAATTATTAAATTTTAATGGCATTCCAAGCCAACGTTAGTGAAACTCCTTTTTCCCTGCCAGCCTTTGCAGATATTTTGATACATTTGATTGAATCTTTTCCCATCATCAAGTTTCTCTTCAGTAAAATTATGAATAGTAAGGCACATGATCACCCGGGAATTTTCTTTACAAATCACCGACTCATTTTTTCCGCAAATATTTTTCACATATGAAGCATACATGAGAACTCTTTTGTTGTAAAGTGTGTTGACTGTTTAGTTTTATAACAGCACTAGCGCCGAAATTAAGCAAAATAACGCTTGTTCACAACTTATTACCTTAAAAACGTCCGAACGGCTCAAAGACAACGCTCTAACGGTTTTAGCAGTGTGTGCTCTAGCGGATTACGTCTATGTACACGATGTAATCATAGTAGGAAAATGAATGTGTAATATGTAATTTTAGAGATTAACGGGATAACAGTTCCAAAAATATATAAATAAATGCAACCTCTGAAGAAGTACACTCCTTATTTACTAGCAGAGAGTATAGGATGTATAATGAAAATTAACTAAATAAAATGTCTATGAATATGCTGAACAATTAGTTACGGAGAACAAAGCTTCAAAGGACGAGGAAATGCAATTTAATTAACAAAACGGGAGGCTCGGAAAGATTAGTGCGTTTGTTTCAAGATTGCAAGTTATTGTATTTGTCTCATTGTACTACATAACGTTTTTATAATCCAGTTAATTTTACATCATGATCTTCCACACGATGGGTTCTCTTTCTCTCTTTTCTTTTCTTGTTTATTAGCCAGTTAATTATCTCTCATTATAATGTATTCAACTTGCATTCCGCGCCTCTGCTGCTGCGTGCGACTTAATGATATACGCAAAAAATGATATACATTACTTTTTGACCTTTAGTGACGCTTGGTAATGCAATAAATAAACAAATAGGTGCACATTGTATTAGAATTGTATACGCCACTTCTGTTCGTAGGTGAAACGAATGCAACGGTTTTATGAAAACTGCAAAAAAGCAATAGAAAGATCATATAGCATCACATTTAAGCATTGTTTGTATTTATTCGTATTTTTACCAAAAAATTACATTTAAATATATTTGTTTTGTTAAAAATAAATAATGTTACCTTTTGCAACATTTTTACTCGGAAATAATTTAGTTCGTTTGAGCTTTCTAGCAGCATGCTGTTGTTTTTCATTGCAATAGGTCAAACACCGGTTGAACAAATTACGTTTAGACCGGAACATGGTAATTTCGCTTCTCTACAGAAATGCTGACGTGCGCCTGTTAAGGTAGAAAGCGCTGTATCGGTGATTATACTAACCATCTACAAGTGTGTAAAATGGTATTACATATCACTTTTAAAATTTAATTTGCTCCTCGGGTTACGAAATGAATCCAACGATGTGTCTTCTTCCTCTAAACATGTTTGGTACCTGCTTAAGCAGTCAGGTATCAGTCACTGAAGTTCTATTCGAGGAGCTTAAGTTGTGATATTCTTGATATGTTTTATTTTTCCAGAGTATATGCAATGTTTTTACACGCTTTATTTTGTAAATTTTCTTCAATAATGAAAACTGCAGTTAAAGACAAGTTAACAATTATTTACATGTAATAATTGTGCATAAATCTCAATTATTTATAACTGAACTGTGTTTAAAAAACACCATCTATAACTGCTCTTCTAGACATTTTTATGAACTAAAAGTCAGCAAATCGATATCTTCAGGCATCTTACTCTCAGAAGATAGAGGTGTTAGCGATCTGCGGTCTGAATTTAACTGGTTCGTTATTTATATTTTAAATGACTTAAGTCTTAATGTGTATATTGACCAACAAAAAATTACGACAGCATGTATGATGTATATTATTATCATTTCTGAATTATAAGGTATTTAAAATTTAAAGAACGTAAACACAGGACTAACACATTGTCTACAGAACAACATTAACAACTAATTGTGCTGTTAATTATAAAAGTTTTTAGTTAGAAAAATAAATTTTATAGTTACAATAGTAAAGTTTATATATTAGAAATAAAATTAATTAATTAAAATACCAATTTTATATGCAATAAAATATCAAATTCTAATTAATATGGAAAACGTTGTTTAAAGACTCAATGTGGAACAATATTTCCAGCTAGAAATAAACTGCAGAAGAGGTAGTGAATGTATTATATTTTGGTTAAAAATGTTGCATTTTAAGAGAAGTAGCTCATAAATAATAATTTATGAAAGGGTAAAATGGATTGAGTCTACAGAGGTATGGTTCCTTTTTGCTATAGCAAGAGATATCCTATTATATTACATACAACGAACAACAAACACTTAAGATCTCAGAGGGAGATTGGATGTTCAGCTGTCATGCATAAAATATTTAAATAACTTATGACTTAACTTCAGAAATGAGTTCCTCAAATGTGGGCAACAAATTAGTTTACATCGACATGAATCTGGAAATGCTTAATTTCAGTGTTTTAATGGCCTGTGTCACTCAAATCTTTACATTATATTAAAGAAAAAGTTTAAAAGTTCCACTTTTTGCTTGAATGTAACACGTCTTGCCGATATGCCACAGTTCAGTGGTCAAGAAGTACAGTTCAGGCACGATGGCGCTGCCACACACTGCAGTATTCTGTAGAAAGATTTCCCGGTCGATAGGTAGCTATAGGCTGATCGTCTGTGAGGCGAAGAAAGGTAAAACTATGCCATGTATTCCAGCAGGAAGTGGATATTTGTAACATTTACTCTAATGTAATGGGATATAGAATTAAAACTTGGAAACAAGGAGGACTGGATAAAAAATAACGGCAATACACATAAGTAGCAAATAATTTTATTCCTCAATGTAATTCTCTATCACGTTTATAAACCGCTGCTACATCCTTTGCTAAGCCGATTTCGTTGATGTGAGAGAAGGAGAGTCCTATTGTAGCACTGCAGTGTGGCTTGTTGCAACTTCTGCAGATAACTCTGTGTCCCTCTTTGTTGATTTGAGCTATTTACCGAAGCTCTTTTAACATCTCAGTCATCTGCCTCCTATTCAATTCAGGGCGTGAAACGGTTGACAAAATTTGCTCAGATACCTCTTCTTTCAGGCTTGAGGCTCTTTTTTCGTGCCTTAAATGTACAAGGACCCACGGCTTTACTTCCCTTCCAAACTTGGGGTTTTTGCGCTAGAAAAAATCTATCGATCCTGGCCGGGTTTGAACCCGCGATCTTGGGTTTAGAAGACAAGTATGGTTACCGCTATATTACCAGGACCGACTGACCCGTGTCACTCCCCAAGGTGATTAAATCACAACGTAATGCACTTCGAGGAAGCACGGTCTTCACGAGAAACATCTTTCAAACTTATTGTGTCCTTATCGAAAGACTGACACCTATGGGTCATTCTCTGGTATTGCCAGGTTTCATTGATATATGGTTTTTCGAAACCCAAATGATATTTCATCACATTTCTGTCGTATTCACTATTGGAAATCATCACTTTTAGAGCGGTTCAAATTTATACCATTACATGACAGTTTCATATTTATCCGTCTACAACAGTGCACTAGTGTCGCTGAATGTATTAAACAGTTCTTCTTTAGACGCGCTGCGAATAACAATAATACGTTTATTAGCAGGGTGATAACAATGTTGTTTTCCAGTCCTGGATTATTTCAAACACGCTGCTTTTGAGAATCGATTACAATTAGTAATTAATTATTTGGCTAATAGAATAAAGGGAAATTTAAAGTATGAGACGTCACTTCAATTTGTTCTAATAGGTATTAATGATAACCTTATTAGACTTGGAATTTATACCTTCGGGTAAATATTTTTGTTTTTATTGTTATTAAAAGTTTTTCACCTTTGTTATTTCGAGTTATGATTTTTTTGAAAAAAATCTTTAGATGCCATTTAAACTAAGTGGCTATTTAGAAGGCGTTTACTTCTGTGTAGGAAGTGTAACAAGCAGTTCAATGCTCGCATACCAACTATAATAACGAGTTTTAAGCTCCCTTTATGTACGCGAATGAGCTTGCATTGAGTAATCACTTTAGTCAGACTCTAATGAACACTTCTGTGCAATCGCAAGCGAGCGTGAATAATGCAAATGTGCTGCAAATGGGTTTCAAACGGGTAATTGCTTAACTTGCGGATTTTTTGTTAACTTCGTTTCTTTCTGAGTTATGAGTCCGGATTTCTGCCACAAAGATATGAGGTTAACTTTTTCATTGCGTCCTTTCACTGCATATACAGATTGTTGGTGACACTGAGCTTTTTTATATGTACTAATGGACTTAATGATTTGATAGCGTAAGCTGGCACTATGTAGAATCCTTATAAATGTTGTCTTTAGTAAGAGTAACTTACGATAGTTTTTTCTTGGTAATTATTTTCTTCATGAAGGTGGTTTCTCGTAAATTCCTGATATGCAACATGCTGATAAATTTAATTTGATTGCAACAAATGTGGAGTTAAGAATGTTTTCGATATAATTTCACGGGATTCTATCAATACATGGATCTATTTTCAGTTCCTTTTGCATAGTTTCTTGGAAAAGCTTTTGTTATTTTTAACCTAAACAATTTCCAACTAATACTGAACAAATCCCGCTCTACCAATCAAAAATGAACAAGTCCTGCAGATTTGTATAATAGCTCAAAGGCATTTTGTGGAAGACAGAATGTGATTTACAGTATTAATTTGTAGATTACCTCTCAATATTATCACAAAATATTAAAGTCTAACTATTGATGTGAGAATCATTAGTTTTTTCCACTTTCTGTAAAATTAGCATTGATGTACTTATCTGGATGAAAGCTCCACAAATTTTACAATAGAGGCCTTAAGGTTTTTGTACTTTATTTATCCTTATACAATATGCCACCCAGACATAGTTCGTAGAATGTGTGCAATTTTTTAATCGACAACATTACATTTTAAAAAGTTTCCCGTACTTTCCAAACCCTCTTTGGTTTAATTTCGTTGCTTTATTCTTCTTACAACTATCCTACTTATACTCCTATTCTAAAGTAGGTGTCTAAAATTCTTTTATTATAGACAACAATTTTATCTGTTAGATATTTTTATTTTACAAAAGTGCCTTTGGTTTGCTTCTAGGTTTAATTGTTATATCAAACTTGTTTATATTATTAGCTGATTATGATTAAATACGTATCACTACATTTAGTTAACATATTACATAAAGGAGGGATACAATATAGGTCTTTTATTTATAGCAGCTTTATTTAAAAAAAATGCGCTTAACTCCTCTTAAATAACAAATACATTAAGTTTTTACAAAGAAATCTCTCGGTTTACTGCTGTTATAAATAAGGACAAAAATAAAGAAGAAGAAATACAGTCAGTAAATTAAACAACAATGAATCTGTTTTATTTGTGGAGAGATGAATGAATGCGATGCCAGTCTTGTATTCTTTGATATGCGGAGCATGTGTAGAAATTAAAGGAGGTGATAGTAACGAAAATTGTGCCTTTGTACATTATCAATAAAAATAAAATCATTGAAACTTAAATTATATTTTTCTGTTAGCTATATTTTTGCTACTATCTTTTTGGAATAAACAATGCGTTATGGAATGTTCTGTGTAACATATTAAAAGGCATTAATTGTTCAATCGTACCATTTTCTTCTATATATTGATCTTTATTAATATACTTCCCAAGCACTTATTATTATTTTAAATTTCGTCTGCACAGGTCACTGAAATAAAATATCAAGTCCATTATGTCATTATAAGAGGTTGTTCTTAAGTATTTTAATTTCCTAATCACTTCAATATTATTCATGTGATGCTCAGAACTGCTAGCTGGATTTTAAATAAACTTTTCTATTGACTTCTTAATACTATCGTGCATTACTTATAATGTTCACAAACCACCCTAATTTTAACTCAACTTCATTTCTTTGTCATAGAAATAAATTGTATACATTCTGTTCACTTCTTATAAATGACCAAAATGTTTGCCGTGATTTAAGTTGATGTGATCTTGTCTGTTAATACGAGTATAGCGAGAAAAAAAAATGTAATCATAGCAATGGTAAAGGTACTTTCTACAAGCATATTACATCTTATGTGCATATGATTTTTTCACAGTTTTACAATTACTTAACTGCTTACCACCGAAACTTTCTTTTTCTGCAGTTATTTGAATTTTGTTGCGCTTAACACCTATAGATAGTAGAGAGGATGATGATCAGTCCAACGCTCTCTTATCATCTAATATCGATACTAAGGCATCACTTGGACTTTAAACTGCTGGACTTTTGTCCAGGCTCCTTTTTGAAGTTTTTAGCGGATCATAAACATGACATGGGTCCCACGGCTTCAAGTGTCTCCCAGAGGATCTGCGCTCAAGGTTTTTGCGTTCAGAAAAATCCAGCGCCTGGTCGGGTTTGAAGAGCCTGCGAACCTTTCGCCCAGAGGAAACCGATTTGCCTCAAAATTGCACAAAAATGAGGATTGCACAAGTCCAAGATAGGTTTGAAACCTATTAAACTTGAGTAAACAGCTTGCCTCATTTGTATATATGAAAACTGAATGGAATACATTGGGATGGTGTCAAGTGTCCTGCTTGTTAGGGGGGGGGGGAGTTATTTAATCAAAGGACTTAGGATTTGAATTGTTAGGAACGGAAGAGGCATTTCGCTCACTTCAGCCTTACTCACAGATACTTTGTATTTGTGCCCCAGTGGAGTTGAGGGCGGAACCGGGCAGCTGTGATAAGCTTTTTTAATGGTGTTTAACGCCCGTTTTTACTACTGTGGCACCACAGGTGGTGAACACTGGTGATACATGAAATGAAATGATACATTAATAAAGGATTTTTTAAGGAAGGAAACGTTCCAGGCCTAAGTTTAGGGAACTTCCCCGGCATTTGCCAGTCATGAGGACTGAGGAAAACCTGGAAGTCAGTGAGGACGGTCCTGGTGGAATTCGAACCCCAGACCTCCCGCTCACGAGTCCGCGCCTTAACGACCTCGGCCACCCGTGGCGGTTGTGATAAGGTGCGGAAATAGACGGCGACCCTAATGTTTCCAGATAAAACACTTCGATATCGATGGTGACCGCCCTTCTTTCAAAGCGTTCGAGACCCTCAGAAGGACCACTTTCATATCAGATACTAAGGAAGAAATATTTCCAGAGCGCAAGCCACAGTCACACCGCACACAGTGAACCTCTCCAATCTTATGATTGTGGTCCTGATGAGCGGTTAGGGAGATGAAGGTTAATAGTTAATGAGGTATTAACAGTATTAATGGTCTAGTGGTAATACAGTTGCCTCGTAGACCCAAGATCGCGTGTTCATTCCCGGCCGGGGTCGTTGGATTTTTTCGGGCTTAAAAATCCTAAGTACGACTTTCTTCTGAAATGAAATAAAGTCGTGGGTTCCGTGTCTTAGATTTACGGAACGTGAAAGAACCTGAAAGTCTGAAAGAAGAAGTCTCTGAGCAAATTTTATCGGCCGTTTCGGGCCCTGAATTGAATGGAACGTTGATGACCTTAGATGTTAACGAGCAATCAAATCAAAATCTTATGAAAAATGAACAAATGAAATCAAAAAGAATGGGAGAGCTAAAAATTCGTGTAAGAAATATTCATCCAACCATTCGCCCAAGTGTCTAGGATTTACCAGAAAAATAAACCTAAGGCCAGGATGGAGTTTGAACCCGGGACATCTCAAATTCAAATCTAAAAATTTGCCTCTTTATTCAGCTGACTGCGTAATAAAATAAATTACCTCCAAGTTCAAGATATAAACAACTTCTAAGAAAGAAAAATAAAAGCATACAGGCTGCAAAATAGACACTTTGAGAGAAAATTAGAAACGTATACACTGTCCTTCGAAAAGTAAGTTAATCTTACATAACTTAGATATGAAAAAAAAAAAAAATAAGCTGATTGCATAGCGAAGTTGCATTTCCTATCCTGTAGCTAGCAAATATGTATGCCAAGTGATTCACCTGATCAAGTGTAAAAAATGTTTTACACGCATTTGATTGCACTCAGGCACCTTTAACGTTACAGCACCCTGATACTGGGTAAAAGATGTTGCGGCAGGTTAGAGATGAATGGGGATTGATATATGTTCATTTTAGTTCATTTTGAAGAGTTAATTATTTTAAGATTTCTGATAATTCATTGAAAATCTTTCAGTATCCTGGGTATCATTGAAGGTCTCCTAAAATGTAGAACAAAAATGACACAAATAATGTAAAAAATTGCGATTAAATCAAGACATCAATACAGCATTATTTATGTAGGTTCATATTTGCATTAAATGAAAATTAATATAAATAGTATTATTAATAAAAATATTATTCTGAATCAGAAAGTTTAGTTGAATAAAGTGGACTTAATTTCATTAACTAAACATTTTCTTGCATTTAGGACTTTTCTTAAATGGGAACTTCATAAGAAAAATATATTTGAATATCATAAGCAAAGAAAGTTAAAAGTCTGATTTAAAAATATATTATATATGCCATCTAGGGGTATGTACAGATGTAAAATGCAAGAAAGGTAGATTTTCAGTAATACAACCTGAAATACAGATGATCATTCTAACTTCATTATTATAGCGAAAAAACATTTTAATTATAGGCCGAAGTAAACTAATATTCTCTTTTGTCTTATTTGCTTGCCTTTGTTCAAATAAATGTCGATAAGAAGACTTTGATGGCGTTGAACGAAGTAAAATGTTTAAACTAGGTAAAATAACTTCAACTTGGAAAATTAAAGTCATTAAAGATAATTAAGACCTCCAGAGTTTGTACCTATCACTTTTGTCTGTTACTGTTACTAAATAGGAGTTTTTTTCAGATTATCAAGAGATTTTGGGGCTCTAAAGCACAAATATTCAGTGCAAAGTGTACCAAAAAGGTAATTAAAAGGCTGACTAATGTCATTGTTAATTAAGAACAGCATTAATTAACTAGCAACCTACTCATAGTATTAACTTATGAACTTTATGTCCTTACATATCACTGCTATAATCGCTATTTATTTGTTGCTTATAGTTGGAAATATTTTTAGTTTTAAAAATGCACATAACAAAAAGAAAGTAATATAACATTGTTTAAATATATATTTATTGCTATATTTTTTTCATTTGAAATCCCCCATTTCATCTACGTTTTGTCACCATAGGCAAGTAATTTGGTTATGAAATTAAACATGTTAATATTTCAAATGTATTTTTTTTTAACTTAAAACGTTCTTGGCCTGCAGTATTCATTTTACAGTTAGACACAACTTGGATTAAATTAATCAAAACAAAAATTATACATATTTAAATATATATACTAAGATGGTTATTACGCCTATTCGAACTTAAAATTATATATTAACTCCATCAATACGTTATTTTCGATTATTCTCAATTTTATATTAAATTTTTGGTTAAATATCTAAATCTCTAATATAATATATCCATTAATTTTGGATTTAAATAGAATGACTTGGACATTTGATGCACTTTTCAAAAAAGTATAATTTGTTATCCTATGTTTAATTGGCACATAAATTGAGTGCTTGAACAGAATGAATTGTAAAAAGGAATTTCATTACATAATTCACATTGACGTTAGAAATATTGAAACCAAATGCTTATTAGCACGACTTTCGATTTTCGAATGCTTGTGCGCTGAATTTACGAGGTTTCCGTGCATTCTTTTTCATTCATGACTTAAGGAGATAAGCAGTGATGCTGCAATAACTGACATAGGATTCATACAGAAATCTCTTTTTATCTTCTCTAATTCGCTGAAGACACTGTAGTCGAGCACAATATGAAATACTTGCCGGTAGATTACCTTCATTGTTTCCCAGCATTCCTCACACCCACGCAGTATCCATCATGTGCTACATACATCTTTTCACTTACTCATTTGAACATGCGCAGTTTCACCTCTCCTCACCCCTTTCCCTAATCGCAGACGTCGCCTTCCTGTTCCTTTTCAGCCTGCTTTGTTCATCATCCTCGTAGAGGTTTTTGAGAAATATAAAGAGCACAGCTGTGTGGTTATGAAAATAGATGTTAAAATGTCAAACAATGGTTATTATTGTTACAAATGTTTAAGAAGTATAAAGTCTATTGATCCATCTTATGCATCTAAATTTTATTATGCTTCCCTGATCTCTTTAACAGAACACGTTAAGTTTAACGATGCTCTATGAGTATTAAACCATTGTAAGTGATATTGTTAATATTCAAAGGTATGTTTTTAATATTAATATTTTTACTCATTAATGGTATTTTCAAAGCTATACCCATAGTTTTCAGAAGCACACAGTTTTCACTATATCGTGTTTCATGAGATACATCATATTAAATTTATAAAAAGACTAGTTTGTTACTAAATAATGAAGCTATCATTTGCAATGATATCACACAATAAAGGAAAAATGTGGAAAAGCTCTCTTTGACATGGTCCTTATGATATTGTCGTCAAATAAAAGAGGGTCAATTGCAATCGGGTTTCGTTGGTTACATTATTATTATTATTATTATTATTATTATTATTATTAATAATATTTAACTTTCGTATCTTATACACAGTGAATCACCTAAACTGGCATTGCACTTATTTCTGAAATGTAAGGTGCTATTGATATGCTGCTTTAACAAACAGAATTGAAGTTTAGACAAGAGTTCATAATCGCAGCCCATACACTTATATTAATAATTATGAGAATGTGTATTTTTAAAAGAAAAGTTACATTTTTTCCAAGGGAACAATGCCTATTGACATGAAGAATATAAAACTACAGTAAATTACGAGTTATCGTAATATGAATATTTTAAATATGTACAATTGTCTGCTTCATTTAACTGCTTAGTAACTAGACTACGATGTTCGTGTGTTTACTCTTCTTATTTAATGTATGTTTTTTTCTTTGTGAATTTCCAAGAAAATACATGTTGCATTTTGTACTTATATGCTTTTACTGTATCGTGTGTCAGACCTTTCTTAAGAAATATGAATTTTGGCGTGGTCAATATGTTTCTGTAAGCAGTGTTTTTTACCTTTCCCCACAGAGAAATATATAAAAGGGTCAAATGTGATGAACGGATAGGCCAACATACAGCTCTTCTTCTTCCAATCCAACAATTTTAAAACAATCGGTGAAGACAAGCGTAGTCGGGATATCTTTCAGCGTACACATCACAAGAAAGATCAGCTTTCTTTCTACGTTCTCCATGTCGACTTTTTCTGTATTAGTAAATACCATCTTCCATCACTCCTACGTAAAGAACTATAAAATTACTGGTAAGGAAGTGCCAATAAAATCAGTGTTAGGGAAACATACGAACATCATAGCCTAGTAACTAAGCAGTTAAATGGAGCACACAACAGTAGGTATTTAAATTGTTCGTATTACGATAGCTCGAAAATTACTTGCATTATAATCGTGCAAAAACACCATTGGCATTCTAATGTCCTCTAGTTTTATTTTATTATTTTTCAATAGTCATTGTTCTATTTGAAAAAATGCAACTGTATTCAAGAAATGCACATTCTATAATTATTAACATCTGTGCATGGGCTTCAATTCTCTCTCTAAGCTTCAATTCTGTCAAATTAGCACATTAATAGCACCTCCCATTTTAGAAATAAGTGCGGTGCAACTTTTATGCAATTCATCCTGCACACTATCACAACATTACAAAAATAAATAATCTACTTCGCAAAATCGGAACATGCTATTTTGAAAGACATAGACTGTTTTCTTACCCATTAGGCCTTACAGTCAAATGGATCACTGCCTCTAGAGCAGCGGTTCTCAAACTGTGGTATACGGAGCAGGGGGTTCATGGTAACAGCATTTATTCTTGAATATACGTATACAATTAATGAATTACAAGAAAACGAAAAACAACACAAATTGAAGTACGATATTAATGGAGTTAAAGTAAATTAGAATATTTTGTTTCGGAAGGAACTTTCAAGTGGGTAAGTTGGAAACCTGGACAGGCAGAACAATCGTACCGTCATAGATTCCCTAGCAACAGTGTGCATCTTTAGGCAACACTGAAGCTTGAACCAGGCCGTCTGTAGATTATTTCTAACCATCAAAGTTCATTAATGCATCTGTCTGTCGTAACAACTTGTGTGAAAAATCATTCTCTGCATTATTTTTCTAAAAGCAAGTTTACCATTTTTAAAACACAGAATCACAAATCTATAATACAAATGTCCCCTGTTAAGCCCGATATATCATGGTTTGTAAGTTAAATGCGATATCACCCGTCCCATTTGGGAATGGAAGTTAGAAAGCGATGATGTGTTTACACACATGTTTTATGGGCAATTGTATAAAGAGTTAACTTAAGTTTAGTGCATAAAATTTACTATCAATTATACTTAATTTGGAAAATTTGGTTGTATAAACATTTATCTAAGATAATTTCATGTTAACCTCAAATTAAAACTCGCCAAAGTTCAAAAGAAATTTAAAGAACAAGCTAGAGTATAGTAATTGTTGAATAGAATATTTCCCAGAGTACAGAAGCATAGCAATTTATCTATAAATAAAATGGTGATTTGTATTTATTTTAATTTCATGTAGATAAGGTAGCTTCAATGTTTCACTTCATTTGCATGTAATAAAACAGACTTGCGTTCAGTTGTAGGTTATGTTTGGCTACAAGCAGTATAATATACAGATTTCCACACAATATATCTTATTCCGAATATCTCATCCAATGATGAGTTTCATCGTGCTCCTCGTGTATTTCATAAGAGAAATAGTCCGTTCCTAGAAATGAATGACAATTAAAAATACAATTTCGTTTAGCAAATGAGTCGAAGAACTGGCACAAATGTTACGTCCCCGATTACAATCACAAACTAAGCTAAATCTGCTTTGAATTCGATGTTCATGATACAACTAACTTTGAGGTTCAATACGACAGGCAACTTCCAAATAGTTATTGCAGATATATTAAAGTGGAGAAAGGAAGTAATAATGCAGAGGTCTTAAAAACAGAATTATACTCTTTGGCAATTTCCTTCCATGTACCTTCTTATTTGAGACCGAATCTGGTGTTTTTATTTTCAATTATTCCCTTGTATTTTATTCCCAGATCAATAATAATATCCTTCTCACATCCATG
The DNA here is from genome assembly GCA_030762175.1 of Metallyticus violacea. Lineage (NCBI taxonomy): Eukaryota > Metazoa > Arthropoda > Insecta > Mantodea > Metallyticidae > Metallyticus > Metallyticus violacea. The sequence goes on along the minus strand of CM060843.1, from coordinate 55,721,486 downwards.
TTTGAAGGCGTATTAAGGAAGGAAAAAAAAAAGGCTCTTCTTTCGAACATTAGACGTGAACTGCGATGCTAAAATTTTCTAACTCGAAGCAGCCACAGTGCGAATGGAAAGAAATCAAGTTTTTTACATGTTTGAAAGTTTTTTGCAATTAATTTTAAGCTAAATAATGTTTTAAATGATTTGCGACCACAGCAGGATTTTTAAGTTATGCCTTTTTTTTTTTTAGTGTTTTATCCTTTTCTACTATTATAGTTACTGTTAATTTGTTACATTGTTAATAGTGTTAATTTATTTTTATTTTTATTTTATATTTTATATATATATATGTGTGTGTGTGTATTGTAATAATTGTATTATTATTTTACTTACTGTGTTATGGAGCAGCAGAATAGCTAGGTCATATCATAGCAATCAATGCAGCCAACAGAAGAAGTATGTTGTTCGTAAAATATCTAAACCTAAAGTAATCTATACTGCATTAATAGAATACCTGAACCTAAAGTAATCTAAAATGTACTATACGTTTTAACTACTGGATACACAAGCCTGTCTTCCATCAGTTCTTGAAAAGTGTTTGCTGATCTGTTTTTGCAGTCCTGGTGGCAAAAAAATTCACAAATATGCACATTCATTCTGTGCCGCCTAATGCCGCCCCTAGACAGACCACGACGTACAGTTCTCCAGGGGGATTGGTGTGACAGTTTGTCACGGGGTCCACAAAATGTACTGAGTGGTTGACAATTAGATGGACTACAAATCCACCTGCAAATAATGACCTCCCCAGACATCTGTACGGATCGTGCTGGTAAACTACGTGCTGTCCAATTGAACTGAACAGCGTGTTGGCGTCTCTCCTGTTATTGGGACAAATCTGCATCCACACTTCGTTTGCTCACAAGAATAAACCGTAGCACACAGGGAAATGTTTACTCGGTCAAGAAATAAAGGTTACAAAAGAATATGCCCTGGAATTTTCAAAACTGCCCACTCCTTAATTGTTTACAGATGCTCTTGCTTACATATGTTGCTCAGAAGTCTCGGGTGTTCCTGCAACAGTTGGCTGCATTAAAAGACTCGATGCCTTGTAGTCCGTCTGCTGATGACGTCTGCGTACGCATGCGCACTGTGTCTCGTTCGGACATAAAATTTCCTCTGATTCTCACGTCACATGTTCGAACGTTTCTCCAAAAAACATTTGTGTACAAGGGGGAAACTGACTAATTATTGATTTTCTCTTGTTGGACAGTTGAACACCACTCTAAATACGAATTTCCCTGTTATTTGGCTATGCTGCTGTAGGTTTGACGGTTATTGCAAACTTAAGGTCACGTAATGTAAGGTTATGTTTATTTTTATTAGGATGATTAATCTCTAGTTACTTTTTAAATTACAGTTAAAAGTTTTCTCCAATTAGCAACTTTTATACAGCTAGACCTAGATGCAATATTATCATATATCAATATTGTGTCAGGATACGCTATAATAAATAGGCAGACATTGAAAATATGCAATTATTTGTGTGTTTATATCTATACTTTTTGAAAACCAACCCTTTTGATGAACTATAAAAATGTACCGAATGCAAATTTAGCATTTTGAACTTTAATTATAAACGAGATATCTTTAAAGAAGTCAACGATCAACGAAAGTCTGACATCCACTGCTTTATACTAAGCTAGATAAATCAATTAACATTTGTTCAGTACCTTGTAGCATGATATGCTCGAAATATTTGCTTGAAAACGCTATTAAAAATCGAGATTTCTTCGCTCGAGAAATACGTTTGAAAACATTCTAACTCCATTTTGTTTAACACTTACTCAATTATATTTCTGTGCAAACAAAAAACCCCTTACCTCAAATTGCTTGTCTAAGACCTCTATACAGTGTCTGAAAATTACTCCTGTTTTATTTACACTCTGTATAGCGAGCTCAACATAACTCCCATAGGGATGGGCAAGCTTTTCAAGGTGTGTGTGCAAGCTCTTGATGACTAAAATACAACTCTTCCAAGATCTTAGCTGTAATACTGAACATAAGTGCAGCTTATTCAAACATTCTATTAAAAATATACATAAAAATAAACCAAGAGATTTGATCATAGACTTTAGGTAGGCAAATAATATCAACACTATACTATCGAATATTTGCTCGAAATATAGGCGAGATATGGAATTACATTGAGCCCGTACGTCTGAGTAAGTGTATGTGATTAATATTTTAGAACACGGTTCAAAGTACACGTACTAATGTGAGAAGTTTAAATTTCCTACATAACCAATTTATTGGGTCTGGTGGAGATTCATCTCCCTTATGGGCTTGTCATCTCAATGTTCCTTCATAACTTGTGATCACCAAAAAGGTGGCAAATGTTACAGTACAAGAACATAATAAAAATCTTATTTTCAAAATTGAATTTCCAAGCAGTGAATGTGAGTAAGAAAGTTACTGTCCCTTGTCTTATATACGTTGAACTGGTTGACTGCCACCTTGCACATACAACTGAAAATGTGGAAGATAAACTTACCAACTTTTTGAAACTTTGCATTTTCGAAACGGATAATTACTTTCGATGATATGTTCATTACCTTTATACTAAGACATGCTTCAAGACCAACGTTAAAAAGTTATTAACACAAAGATGAAAAAAATGCTCATGATCTAAGTGTCTCTTCAGAAACTCCAATTAAATGATTTATGGTCTTGCAGTCATAATGCTAAAAAAAACGTTCATCATTGTGTTTATTTCAGTTTCTTGCATATTTGCTTTGCAATGCAGCATTATAAACTCGGATATTTATAGTAGAAATTTCATTATTTTATTCTGGGTAGCCAGGTGTTTATACCAAATTTTCATAATTTTTTTAAAAAAAATGGTTTCTTTCAATATAATCTCATTTCAAATTTATATATTTATTCCAACGATTTGTAAATTTTAAAATTATTTATTTAAAATGCGATTTCTTCAGCTTTACAAAAGAAGCATTTTTTTTGGAGGATTACCTCTTATTTTATGTGAAATTCTTTCCTGCTAGTCATTTCTTCATGTTGGGCAACATGATGTATTCCGAGGGAGCCAAATCCGTAGAGTAGGGGCATGAGGAAAGATTCCATACATTAAGTCCAATAATTTTTAAATTGCAGTTGTAGACGTGCGGTGGCGCATTGTCCTGCTGGAATAGGAATTTTTCTTCCCCAAAAGAGGATGATTCTTCTTGATCGCGTCGTTTAATTGCTCCAGTAACATACCTTGATGATTCACCGGTTATGATTTTGCTCTTTTCCAAAAAGTCAATGAAAATTACATCATGACATCCCAAAACACAAATATCCATTACCTTTCCTGCTGAAGAAATTGCCTTCTTCGGAGCACTTTCTCCGATTGCAACCCGTTGTTTCGATTCCCCTTCGTTTTCAGCTTGTAATGGTGGATCTACTTCCCGTCGACTGTCATATATTTTCTCTGAAATTCACTTGGGTTGCATAAAAACAACTCCTAATTCTGCGTGAAAGTAAAAACTCGTTCTCTTTTTAGTCGATGTTAGCAAAACGGCACCCATCTCGCCGATTGTTATTTCATTTGTAAATAATTGTGCAGCATATCATGCATCTAATCTCCACAAACACCTACAGCTTCACCAATCTTCGGTACCTTCCATCTCCGATCGCTCAGCATCACATCGTGCATTTTTTTCCAATCATTTCCAGAGTCATTACCTCGACAGGACGTCTGAAACAGTCCGCATTGCTTGTGCTCATTCTAAGCAAATGCGCAGATTCGCCCTAAAATCTCGCCATTGTTTGTCGGGTAGTTGTTCCCTTCAAAAAGTAATATTTTTTTTAATATATAAAATTGGCGTTTCTTCATTTTGAACGCTCGTTTACAAATTTAAGCAGAAAAACTGTTTTCAATACAGACTCAGACTTGCAACTGTTTATAACAACGTACTTCATCCCTCAACAGTCACCACGTTGACAAAGAGACTTTGAAAATAATCTTCTGCTACCACCTGCTGTGTTTGCAGGCACTTTTCGAACAGCCTTTCTATGTGCCCTTGGGCATTCTCATTTCAGGTATAAATGATCTTAAGGTTGCACCCGAGTTTATCATTAAGATGGGAGTGAAGGACAAGAGTTGTCTTAGTTTGGTGAGGAAACGAAGATTCATGTACTGAAGTATATCTGACATTTTTATGGATAAATTAATAGAGTCGTTTGGAATGTCCGGAAAATTTCCATTAAATTGTAGGCTTAGTTAACATTGTATATCTGCCTAAATATGCCGGTATCACATTACCATAAATATGGCGAAAAAAATAGTGATTGTTCGGCTCAGTGATTAAGTTCGTGGTGTTTCTGCAGCAGCATTATTCCTGAATGAATTTAAACGAGACCATAAAATGCACCGAAAATGAAGCATGTGCAGAAGTACAATTGAGACCATCTTAACATGTTGTTAAGATAAATCAATGGTGTCTTAACGGAAAACCACCGCCTAAATGAGGGAAGACAGCCGAGACTGTAGGTATCTCAACTGAATGAGTAATAATGGGCGCGATAAAACATTTTAAACAGCTGTGTGTACGAGGATATCACTATTTTTGTTTATGATCCAAAAACGCATTTCAATGTAGTGCTTTGAAAACGTTTTTGCATCGATTGCGAGAAAAATTGGGCACTTTGAACTGAAGGAATTAAAATTAATTGATAAACTGGTAAAAGTGTGGCAAAGAAGGCAAAGGGGATCATCATCATCATCATCATCATCATCATCATCATCATCATCATCATCATTATTATTATTATTATTATTATTATTATTATTATATTTTGATGGATTATTTAGAATAAATAATCATAGTAAACTACTTGTAAAATGATAAAAGAGTAATAAGAGTCTATTATGCAGTAATTAGTCTGTTTGAAAGATTGCTTAAACGAAGTAACGATGCTTTTTCACCAAGCTGTCCCACACCTACATTTATAATAGCAAAAAAATTCCCTCTAGTTCTTCGAATTGATTCTTCATCACATCCTGCAACTTGTTCTCAAACCTCGGTGGAAAGTTAATCTCATCGAATGGGGACGTCATCGACGCATTTAATAATTATTCAGCACAAAATGACACACTTTGTTTTTCCGATGGGATGAAATTACTGAAAACTCACAATTTAGAATTGTGATATATTATTTTGAAAAGTTATATTTCATTACAGATGGATACTTTTATAACGTTAATATAGACATTTACTACTGACAGTCATGTTATGTAACTTCATGTGCATGTAAGCAGTAAGAAATGCATAAGATCAAACAAAGAGTACGATTGGAAAAGTAGCTCCTCAGTGGAGACTGGCCTGTTCTCGCCATATTTAGTCAAGTGAATAGAATTGAAACCTTAAAATGTTCTCACGAGTATGTAACGTTGGAGCTTCAGGCAAAGCTATTAAAAAGGGCACCTAAATATTGGTATAAACACTTCATTAGCCAGAAAAAATTTAATAAAATATCTACTAAAAATATCTCAGCTTATATTGCTGCATTGTAAATAAAAATATAATAAACTGAAAGAAACGTAATAATGAATGTTTTTAGCATTTAGCATACACTATGACTGCAAGATAATAAAATATTCTGAAGACAGACTTAAATCATGAGCATTTTCTCCATCTTTGTGATTTAAAGTAACACGTTTAACGTTTGCTTCCGAAACAATTAATGGCAAATTTGCATATTTAGGATTTCAGTTACACCTATATAAATAACATAAACATTTTGAACGTGAATTTAATTTCTTTTCATGAATATGTTAAAGCCTATTCCAGCCATAAAAATCTATCAGCAAATCTTTAGTTTGGTCTTAGAGTTTTCTTTTCTTTTACTTCATATTTGCGACAATTTCTTTAAATTATTATTCTCGCTTACTCTTAATATAATGGTTCCTGTAAAGCGTGTTATATACGTGACCCTCCCTTTTATTTTCTGTCGTTTTTTCTTCTTTGGGTATTTTATTTCAGTTCAGATTATTGGTGTATTACTAGCTTAATTTTTCTTTCATACATCAACATTCCCTGTGACGATAACCATTCTTTAGGATATGTCGTACAGTTTTATTTGTGCTATCATATATATCCTCTCCATTTATTGTTTTTCTTTGGATAAGGTATTTTATGAATTTAAATGATGCAGTTTATGTGCTTACTTTACAAATACATGTTAATTTTCAGTTAAACTGCTGAATTAATTTTTCAATCTGTTATTCTCTCTGAACTAATTATTAAGCACTTTCTTTCTTTATTAATAAGCACTATGTATCTAATATTTATTGAACCTAAATATATTTTTGTATTCTATTTAAAATTTAATATGAGTATGAAGCAAATAAAATTATGTAAATATTATTGTTTTATTATTCTATACATGGAATTATTTTTCATAATCCAAAGGTGATGAACAATCATTTATATAAAACAAATTATATTCCTTCCTGTATAGTTTTTTAAAGGATTTATTAACATTTGGCTTTTTTAATTTTTTCTCTACAAGGACTGAATTTTATAATATTTGAATCAACTATTTCAATGAGTATTTTGTATATATTTTATATCCTATAGTAGTCGAAATTATTCTGTATCAATTTTTAAATAAAATAGTTTAATTCATCTCTACTACTAAGAAATTGTTTCCGAACATCTATCAACCAAACCCTCTTCTAATTGTTTTTCGATTCACACCATGCTTTCTTATCATGTTATGTTTTTATTTCGAATTATTTTTAATTTTATAATTTTGTAAACTTTGTTTTTATCCTGGCGAACTGGTAGTCAAGAGTTACAACTTACATTTTGTGTATTTTTTTTTCTTTCTTTACAAATTGCATTTTTCTTAATTGCATTTTCGCTAATTAGGATTCCTTTAATGTTAAGGATGAAATTTATGGATTCTGGGTTCTAAATGTTCACTTTCTTCTTGTTCTAGATGTATATGTATTTTCTAAGCTTTTAATTAATTTAATATACTTATTTCTGGTGCCTAATCTGCTATAAATTTAGAATGCTTTCATATATTAGAGAATATATTTTATACATTTGTTATTAATTTCTACTGCACGGCTCAATATTTTTCTTCCATGTTATTATAAGTTATTACCCCCATGTAACTATCGCACTAGGTATCCAGCATATGAGATATAATGTTACCTATAATTGATTCTAAGTAATTTTCTCTTCACGTAAATTTATATATAAACATTTTTTTCAATCTTAAATTTTTTCAATCAATTTTTTTTATAATTATATTTATGGTTTGTTCTACTCCTTTTATTTACAATTCGTGCACTAATATCCAACAAATATATTATGAGATTAATTTATTATTATCTTTATGACTGTAAAGTTTCGTAGTGTTCTCCGGACTGTTCCTTATGATTTTCTTTGAGACATATGTAACAGCTAATGTTAGGTTTCCATTTTCAAATTTTTAAAAGTTCTTGAAGATTTCCAATCCCATCTATTCAAATAGCAATATCTATTACACATCTTTCTTGTTGTTTCACTCATATATATATTTAACATAAAATACTTATCCAAACTTTTCTACCTTACATCTTAGTTTTTATTTCTGTTATTGCCGTATTATTATCCAAAATTATCGTTATTGTTTATAGCTTTTATTACAATCCAGATTCATTAAAATGCTTTTAATTCCAACTGGCGCATTCTTTGCCTTACTCAACTTAAAAATCAGCTCCTTTTCTTCTTTTTTTTTAATTGAGCTCATGAGTTCATACATGGAACCAACTGCACAATTCCCAACTTGAGGATAATGCCTTTACTATGCCTAACGAATTCTATTCCCGCTCTACGTCTCTAGAAAGGTGTCCATGTGAACTTAAGGGATTTATTACTAAAACTTAATCTGTTGTATTAATAACCAGGGGACAGTCTGATGTACGTGGAAAGCAGGCTACTCTCGCTTTTTTTGTTTTTAACGCCATCTCCTGTTTTCTCATTAGATGAGCAACCGGGTCCGCCCACAACTGTAGCAAATCACTCGGTCACGTGTCTTACACTTCACACGCTAGGAACAAATTGCATCATTTGAGGAAAATCCTCGGCATGATCTGTCTTTCATGATCTGACTCATTCAAGGTATTTTATGCAATTAACCAGCGCTGCACTCTCGACGCTGGGAAGGAGCACTCCATAATCACACTAGGTGTTGTGCGTCACGATTTTATTTATATCTGTAACTGTATGAGCTTTGATGTATAAATGTTGCCATTTGCGTTCCACTGATTTTGCAGCTATTATAGAATGCCAGGGAGGATAGACTCTCCCCCCCCCCCCAAGTCATACTGGGAGTATTTTTGTAATGCTTTCTCTTCGATTTCACTCTCAAAACAATTTCTATAATTTACATAATTGCTAATTTACTTACACTAATTTTATATTGCAGGCATGAAAATATGCTTTTCTTGTGAGGATACTGTAAGATTACGTTTGCATTTTACAGTGAGTTTATTTGAGTTACAGGCCGGAAAATCTGCATACCAAGAGAATCTAGCTGGCAAGGTATAATGCATGAGCAGGTAGCAGTTTGTTGTTAGCGAAAGGCATTGTTTTCGAATGGTATTCTTTTGTGTGTAATTGTTTTATGCCACTACATAAACATACTCTTGAAGAACGGAGTATCTTAATGATATGAAAAGTGTTCCGAGCCGCCATGCTCTTACGGAAGAAAATTTCATTGAAATACAAAAATTTCCTACGAAGGCCATTATTTTCAGCTTCTCTTATGCCACAGACTATCATCAGTTTTAAATAAAGTATCATTTTATGCTTTCGGTAAAAATATAACTACTAAAATAAAATACCAGCTATACGCGCGGCGACACTTCCTTTTTCCGGTTGCGGTGGCTATAGTTTCCCAATAGACAGCCGCACTCAGGCGGTTCGTAGTTCAAAAAACGCGCTGTTGGAATCTAATAATTTTATTATTTATATGTATTTTCATTTGAATAAAATTTATACCATTGATTCTTTTAATTAAATTACATTAATTTTATCTTTTCAATTGAAAATTTAAAATTATAATCGGATAATATTTTTATCGTGAATAAATTTTGTAATATTTCTTTCTCTTGCAGTATAGTGTTGGCCCTGCGCTAACAGAAAACTATTTAACTCTAAGTTAAGATTAAAATGTGGTTAACTATGAAACCTGCACTATTAAGAACTCGAACCGAGCTACTTCTTAGCTATAAGACTGTTTGTAACGAGATAGCCTTAGAGACCCCAGGGTGTAAGCAACTCAGGTGGAGGCTATGGTCGGGCAAGGCATGGTATATCGTATTGCAAGGGCATCGGCATGGCAAGCCGTAAATCTACGGTTCGAGTGTCGGTCATGATCTTAGGTTTTTCGAATCTGACTCTTGATTGTTTAACATTTTTATACGCACCAACTTGTTTGGGGACAATTTGACTGCACTGAATTCAATATACCGAATTAGTGTTCAACATTCTTCCATTGTTTTGTTTTCATAAGGTAATTTGTTTGATGCTGAATTAAGAATTATTTTTAGGATACTTCCCTGGAATTTTCCATTTTTGAAAACTAAGCAAAATCTGGAAGAAAATGAGAGAGCCTATTCTCTCTCGATGAGAGAGAATAGGCTAGGCAGGAAGTGGTCCCGAGATCTTCTGCTCAAGTCGTGCCTTAACCATCTACGTAGTGAACTAATGCTGCAGTTTAAAACTTCCACCTAGAGAGTAAGTGCAGACAGTGCTTTAAGTGTTACCAGAACAAACTCCTCCGACAAGAATTAAGGACAGCTCAAACGAGGCGAAAATCACAGATCCAAATATGCCAAATGAAAATGGAAAGGAAGGCATTGAATAAATTCTACGTGACAAATTTCCAAATTTCCAAATTAGGAAAAGACGTGGCGTAAAAGAGGTTGCAGTACAAACGGGACGATCCAAGTGGAAATGGGAAGTAATCTCTCAAGGGCATACCCATGCAATATGTAATACGCGAGTAGGGATAAGAAGCAGAGGGAGATAAGAAGCGATGGATCTCTTCAGGGTAGCGGTCAGGCTTGCAGTGGACCAAGATGCCAAGGGGGATAACGTCTGCAGAGGACTTCGAAGAACGACAGTGAAATGCACAACTGTAAACTAGTTAATTGAAGACTCATAGTAAAAATGCGTTTAAGTGTATTTGCAAATGCATACATAATAGGATGAGTAGGACCTCTGCGGCAAATTCGGAGGAGAGATTGATCTATCAATGAGGAACAAACTGTGTTCTCTGACGCGTCATTTAGAAGTTATGCACCCTAATTCTGCGTATGCTTATCCAAAGTAAATCCACGTTACGCTGTCTTGTAACTGATACGTGCAGTTGAATGCAAGTATATACTTTCCCTGAGTTGACCCAGATGCAAATGTGTTATGGGGTGGCTAGAGGAAACAGCCTTTTGATTTAACGTCACTAAATGTTTTTCTTTTCAGCATCTGCAGAGTACACGACTCCAGTTACACAATAGACGAACTGATTGAGCAAATATTAGCGACTTTTGATTAAATGCGAGATTCGGACAAGCATTGTTATAACGGTATAATGTATATAATCAGTTTCAGGAAAAGCCACTTTGAACACTTTTTATAATGTCTCGAGGTTACTTGAGAATAAATTAATAATACGCCTTTAAGCAAATATTTACAGAAAATTTGAGTTCATTAGCAATTTCATGCTCATGTTCATATGCCAATTCATGCCCAATTATAAGGAAATGCCGATAAAAAGACATCTGTATTATTGTTGACTTTAAACTTATTATGAGGCGCTATCAAAATGTTCCCGGACTGTTCTGTTACAAAAATACTTTATTTGCCTAATTTTGAACACCATCTCATTTGGCAGCATTGCATCAGTTCCAGCGTTTCCACCACTTTTGGAATGCGGCTTCAAAGTCATTGTTTGTAGGTAATTGTAGAGACTTCTGCAACTCGTCAAAAGCGTTGAAAAGCCGACCTTTAAGATAGGTCTTCATCTTCTGGAAAAGTAAGAAGTTCACAGGAGTTGATTGTACTCCTGCGATCCCCATGAACAACGTTCCTGGACTTTTTCAACTTCCAGGGATGTCCTTCCACTTTTAAAGCACCGTACCACTTGAAACGTTGCATATACATCATCGTAAGCTTTGCAAAGCACATATAAGTTAGTGCTTTGTTCCAAATTGCTATCCAAGACGAAATCGCAGGCTGGTAGACGCACGTGATGACAGAACTACCGATTGCACTATTCGCAATGTAAATGCAGCGATGTAGCCTGGCAGAGTGCTAGTTTGAGGTTAAAACTCATTAGCGCTATGCGCGCAACCGTGTATAGTCATTTGTTGGCGAATTATAGAGCCAGTCCGTGAACATTTTGATACCACCTCGTATAATGAAAGAAAGAACTAACAGAGTAGAACTACGATAAAAGGGATTTAAAAAAATTAAAAAGTTAACAGGTTGGGGGGACAAGAGCGCATTATCTGCTTCAGTCTTATTCGCAATAGTCACCAAGTTCATACATAATCATATATCCCATACCTAAGTTTAATTTTTAGTAAAGTGGAAAAAATGTATCTGTCGAACGACCTTTTAGTTATTTAAGTGAATAGGTAAATAACCTTACTTAAGACTGTGAAGATGTCAAAAGTATGCAATCTTTACTTAAAACTTGCACCGGGGAGATAAAAATTTAGACATCAAGGGTGCTAACTCTGGAAAAAAAAAAAAAAAAGCGATGTCATTTAAACTGAACATTTGCATAAGAAATGGACCGTGATACTAAAGAAGATTGTATGATACAGTAATGCAAGTCAGAATCTCATATTTAAAGCATCTAAGAAGGAAACCTCTTTGAACATAGCTAGTAGATGAATAATATTTGTCAGATTTGTATATAGATATGCCAAAGTGAGCATGTCATGACTTCATTTAGCCATTGGCTGCTTTAATTACTGGATACACAGGTTTCAACTTAGTGGTTTTGACTTGACCAGCAAAACAAGTGAGGAACGTTTTGTTTCTATTTAAGTTGCAGCGTGTATGTGAGAACTTAAATGGGACATTGCCAGCAGTTGTAAGCCGTCACCATACACGGAAAATGTGTTTCATATAAGGTCATGTTTCATTTGTAAGGCGTGTTGCTTAACGATATGAGGGCAGTTCATGGGAACCCTGACCGTCGTGAGCAAGTGAACCTGTTCCGCTAGTCGAACCTGGGCCTCTTCATGCAATAGTGATGTAAGAACCTCCTCATTTACTTCTACGTTAAGACACAGTTGGTTCCTCGATAATCTTATGGACACGTAAACACAGCGCTCCTACAGATCCCTCCGCTGTCTTGTCTTGTAATCCACATTTTTAGAATGTGATCTTTTACAATGAGCCGCTAGCGTTTGCCATTAGTACTATAGCAACGTTTAAATAGAATGATATTATTTTATTTTCTTTGTGCCTAACTTCTTTATATTTTTCATTAGCATCAAAATATTTCGCATACTTTTACTGCTCTTTTATGCACTTCGTTATCAATAATATCGGAAGGTTCGAGTTATTTACCTGCCGCGGAAATGGTAACTAACTGCTCGAGCGCTCTCGCACAGGCCGGTAATAGAAGCATTTTCGGTGATATGATGACAATCTACATATTAATATATTATTTAAGTAACAAATTATAAATCGCCATTTATGCATGCTTCTTAAAGATGTTCCTGGGCTCTCAGGTCTTATAAAATCATTTTTGGTATACCCTAAGGGGTAAAAGGTTTTTGACTCTACGCTTGATCACTGCGCAGGTTTTACAGCCTTTAGTCCTAATCTGTCATCACCAAACATATCGAGTTCTGCATTGCAGATGTACGCTGATAGTACAGCAGTTGAAAGTAGGTGTCTTAACAATGAAAACTACCGAAGTTCAAATCCTACCCACGAGTGAATTATTTTCTTTATTTTTTTCAGGTAAAAATAATAGTAGTATATACATAATATAAAAAAATCGGCTCATAAAAAGAACAAATCTTTATTTTAAATGAAATACAGCCAATGAATAAGTTCCCTTTTGTTTTTCACTTTAGAATATTTGTTAGTGTGCCATTTATTTTGTAAACGAAGATGATTAATGTAAGTTTTGTATTTGAGCATAAATATCTGAAATATTTGTTGTACATTAAAACCTCAAATATGTGTTGTACATTAAAATATATGTTATTGCTATATATTTAACGTTAATTTACTTGCAAAAAATAAAAGTTTAAGCTAAACAGGGGTTTGAACCTAGGTAGTTTCATTACTAGCCACATGCTTTTGTACGCTCAGGTATCAGAGCACATGGTTCGAACAACCCATTTTCCATTTATGGTATAACTTCTTCCGATGCTTTCCGAATCTATTATTATTCCTTGCCGTTACTCTTTTTTGGGGGATGGGTGTACCGCTTGAGAAATGACGTAATACTTCTCTGTCAGAAATGGGGATCTTTGTAGCGATTTTTATAAACGATACCTGAAGTCATCCAATATTTACTCGGCAAGGACGCTGCAATATCCCGCCTTTTGTGCTTTCTATGTTACATGTCCCTTTCCTAGGTTTTACAAAATAACTTGTGGACACTTGAGTGATCTCTGGGTGTCTCCTGAAATCAACTTCGGATAAAATTGTTGAATACTGAATACAGCTCATCGCTAGTACAGAGGAGTGTTGCCAGTTTGCGACTGGAATATAATCTGATCTCTCCGTAGATGAATAGTGCTGACAGGAACACGTTAAGAATATTTTTAAAAGGCTCACTGCTGATAAAGAGACTTTTGACCTTTACATGAGTTTTAGTACCCTCCACCACATTCTCTGCAACCCTTCATTGGCACAAATTATTTTATCATTTTGTGAATGCTGAAAGCCATGTTTCTCTATATGCAGTCACTGCGGCTTCAAGCGATTCAAATGGATGACCTCGAAAATTTACATTTACTTTATTTAATTATTCAGGTACAGCTAAGGCCATTAGATCTTCTATTCCGCTCTACCAATCAAATAATAATTACATGAAGTAATAGCAACAATATTACAATTAAAACATTGACAGTAGTGTTAACAATACTCGTACGCATGTAGACCAATGTAAAACATGATGTATATAAATATATGGTAATACATAAATATGGACAGTAAAATATTAACTTAAGAAGAATCAAATGGTAAGAAAATAATAAAAAATAATAATATACAATAAGCACCAGTAATGACAATTTATACACATACCTACCTACATAATACCTGAAAGTGGAAATAAAGATACAAGCAAAACATAAAATTATAAACCCTAACTATACTATGAAGGAGATAGAAACATTTATGATAATAGTAAAATAATAGAATTAACAATTCTGCAGCAGAGTAAAACAAATACTGTGTTGTAACAAAAGGAATCCAGAGTAATCGATTATTTCTAATAATATTAAAAAAATTCTTACGAAATGCTGTTAAAGTTTGGCTGTCTCTGACATCCCGTGGCAACGCATTCTATAGATGGGCAGTGGTTACAGCGAATGATAATGAGTAAAGTGAAACTTAAGGGAATGTAAGAAGTCACATGGAGTCCAATCTGGACTGTGCGGTGGAAGCATTTTACTCCTGACGCCTGCAGAAATTCAGCTATTCCCTATACAGTGTAGACGGAGATATTTTCATGGTGCACCAGGCTTCCAAACAAACCTGTTTTTGGACATTTCAGTCTCAGCACATCTGGCAGTGATGCCTTTTGTTCCTCAAGCACAGCTGTCGCAAAGTAGCTACTAGCTGAGAAAAAGAACGAATCGTCTTCTTGTCAAAACTTCTCGATCTGTTTACTTTTGTTAGAGGATCCCCTCCTGGAAAGATTCAGATCTATGATTGCCACTTATTTTCTGGGTCGTTTACTTTGGTTTCTTGTCATGATGCCTAAATATGCTTTTGATTTTCCTCCATCAAAGTTTTGTGGCACTTTACGACACCAGTTTACTCGCGCTCTTTCTTGTGAGTTGGCGCGGTGTCCAAGCAACTACAGATCTTCCTGACTAAATTTTTCTTTCAAAATCCTTTTTACTGATGCCTATTCAAAATTCAGGATTTTTAAACTGGACATAATTGCGATTATTTTTCCACAAAATACGCCTTACTTTCATCGTATTTTTCATCTGTTGCTGCGCAAGGAGCCCCTTTCTGTATCAAATTCTACAAACTATCAATAAAATGATGACTTGCAAAAGGCGAAGTTCTAAAATGTATTTTTTCAAGACTCTGTCCTAAATTTATTTTAAATTCATAAACATTTCATGGCATGGAAATGCTCTCTTAGAAGAGAGATGTGCTCACGCAACACTGTTGTGGTATATATATATATATATATATATATATATAATATAAAAGAAAAATAAAAATAAAGTATCACTATTAACAATGTAACAAATGTAACAAATTAACAGTAATTATAATAGTAAAAAAACTCAGAAAAAGTCACACTTGAGATCGCTATATTTCGGGCTCGTGCAGTCCTTCAATGGCAAGAAGACAAGTGACATATTGCTATCTGAACTTCAATCTAAAATGGGAACAGCTGCATTAGCTTCTAATTACTCATTGTTGACCATAATCAAAACCTTCAGAGTGATCTCCCTACAGCAATTGGAGCAACCAAATATGTCTTATTTACTAAATGATAAATTCCTATGCATATCTGATATATTAGTAAATGATGGAATAATAAGAAGTGGTTAGAAATACCACGTTTCTACAAAAATATTTCTACAATTTCTTCCTTAACATTTGACTGAACCGGATTTAATCCCGGCGGGAACAAGCAGTAATCAAGAATGTTTTTCTGGAAATTTCTCCTCTTCAGAATAAACAAAAGCCATACACTCTTAGACGCAAGTGCAGTTTAATTTTAATGTAATTTACTAATCATCCTTAAGCTCTGTGGCAGGTGATCATCATAGGGCGTTAAAATTAGATAGTCAGCATATATAATTGGACTGACAAACTCAATTTCTTTGATATTTTTTGCTGCAATGGTTTACTTCAACGCAAGGGGCTATTACCTATATAATTATGTTGGTCTAACTGACAGAATCAGATTAAGCAAACAGTTATTTGAAATTAATCAGTTAAATGAATAAACATACAAGTATTTAACAAAAACTCCCAGCACAACAGAATGTATATCTGCCAGATGATTCTATCCAAAAGGCTCTGATGCAAAAACAGTCAGCGTTCTAGAGTTGCATAACAAAGCATGACAAATATTGCCATTTCAAATAATGTTACTTTAATTATTTGCCATTCCACTCAAAACCATGGATGCGCTTTCAAACTATTCAAAGATGAATTTCTGAGTTTGATGAGAATTGCACATTTTACGGGGATGAAATTATTCCAAAATGTGGCGAAGTTCAAGGTTGATGCAATTTACAGTTTTAATGACTGCTATAAACTCTTTACTAGAACACAAATAACGTGATACTGAACACGTTCTTAAACTACAAGTTAGAGTTTTGATTATGAAGTTGCATAGGTCAATTTATAACCAGCTAAGCTCTCCTCCCCATACTATGGCAGGTTTGGATATAATCTGGTTATTTATCACGTACAGAGAACGAAGCGTTTCAAAATATACTGGACATGAGTTGCCAAGAAAGCATGAACTGTGGCTCTCCAGATTGTGAATACAGTACATTTATCGTGTGTTCTTGGTGAGAGAAGGAGCTGTGTATCCAACACTTTGTCATTATGTGATCGTGATTTAGAGAGAGCGTGTAATGTAAGATAATTTATTTCAGCTTAATAGCTGTAAATGTTTTTAATTTTTTTGTTATAATGTATGAAGCTGGTATACACTATTTTCAAAGTCTGCAAGACAAAGCAACATAGCACATATTTTATATGTTTTAAATTTATGATTGTATCATATAAAAGTTCACATATTCTACTTTAAGTAATATTATTAGTCTTTACTTTCATCTTATATACATTTTTGTGTGATAATCATAACACTAAAAAAGAATACTATGCATTTTTCCTATACAGTGTAATGTGATGGCAAGTATTCAATTATTTATACAGAACCATAAAATGCAGTGTATCTCTTCAGGAATTATTTATTGTGTTAGTAAAACTGAGAGATGAACTAATGATTCTCCATGTGATGGGATTTTTTTAAGAACACTCCTACACTTTTATTTTGTATTAGTTTGAAAAAAACTTTCAGTTTCAGGCTTGTGTTATAATATCTTAAATGTCTATAAAATCAATTCTAGCTATGTATTGAAACATTTTAGCATGTGATCACAGCTGTACCTTGATATCAACCCCAATCATGTCCCTTCCTCTACTTGAGGACTTTGAAAGTTATTTATAATTTATTAGTGCAACTTTCTCCATCTCTGAATGTGTTTAATTCTAATAGTGTGGCATACCAATTAGCAGTATGACGGACGTTTTACAAATAGAAATTAACTGTCCACCTGTTTATTTTCTTAAATTAAAAGGGAAAACACAGAATGGCAATCCATTTCATAATTTTAATTTTAATTTTGGAGAAAGATAACCAAACATGGAAATAAAAGTGAAATATTATATATAAAAAGCGCGAATTTAAATATAATCAATACAAATAAAGTGCTGCTGAAAAGAAAACTGAAAACTGCATGGTCTTTTACAATTCCAAGACAATTGCGCGAAACTTTGCGTAGACAAGCATTTTTCTTATTAAGGTGAACAATCTGAATGAAAAAAAAGAAAGAAAAAAAGAAAAGCGCGTTTCAATTTCAATTTCAGCAAATATTTTCCCGCATTTGCGGTTTAGACATTTACACTTTTATAATCTAGTTTGTAGATATAGATGTTACGTTTATAAAGAAGAAAGAACTATTCAGAAAAATTCACCATTTTGGGAATGATTCCGTAAATGCATTTTTGATACAATTCTAACAATGGATATTTTAATAATTTATAATTTCATTAATAAAATACTCTAAATTAAAGAGAAGATTTTAAACACTTTTAACATTAACTACACAGGCTAATATCTCTTATAGAAACGATATATACAATGGAGCACGTATCCCCTTAACTTGTTCATAAGTAGCTGTACTTTTCCGTGTTACTGAAATGAACTAATGTGCTAATTCTTAAAGTAAAAATAAAAATTTAAAGCCAAATATATTAATCTGCGATATTTTAGAATAACAGAAAATGTGCTTGTCAAATATATTCCAGAAAAATTAAAATTAGAAAGAATATTTTATTAAATGTTGAATCATTTCTCAAATTGAGCATTCATAAGAGAATCGATTTTTATGAATTAAAATACTAAGTGATAATATGTTTTAAAAAACCTTACTTACTATTCATTCAGAAATGTAAAGAATATGATTAGATATTTGCGTAGTCTATTATGTTTAGAAAGTGAATTTTGCAAAATACATGAAATCAAAAACTGAACCTGAAATAGCACATGAATAAATGGTAAGAAAAATATATCTCTAATATTTTACAGATCAAGTGTATAGATTTCCCTAAATTATGGCCTAGGCAGTTGCTGTTATATGTATCTGCATATTTATCAAGTGAATACGTGAATGCAACCACTATAACGGCTGAGATAGCTTTGCTGTTTTTCATGAAAGGAAAGCGCAAAATCGAATTCGACATTGTTTGGAAGATAAAGAATATGGAAATACATGTTGGAATCTCTGTAGACTGAATCATTTATATGGGACGAAATAAGCTCAGAGAATAACGGCCAAATTTATAATTAGTTTTGGTTCCGAATAACTGGAAGATTTAGGATCCCTTAGAAATAAGATAAATAGATTTGACTGGTGGATGATCACGATTGTTCGGAGACTCCCGAAAACAGAAAAAAAATTGAAAACTTTCCTTTTGTTAGCAGAAGGAATGCTTGACATAAATTATCTTCCAAAGGAAAAAAAAAATGAAGAAATTAATTTGTATTTCAGCGCAGTGTTGCATTTTTATATTAGTGCTATAATTTTTCCGAAGCATAGGATGCCTTTTATTTGAAAAAATCTAAACAACAGGATGCTACTTATATGTCGACATTTATTATTTTATTACTTTCATTTCGAACATTTTCTCAGTTTTGAGTTAGCGATTTCTTTTTTACTTCCTTATGGTGAGACTATTCTAGTATGCAAAGTTCAGTAGACGCGCATACGCTATTATCGACAATCACAGAAATGTTCATCTTAACTTTCTAATTCTTGTGAGTGATTCTCAAGGGTGACATATTTCTTCTGTTGAATTTTCTTAGGAATTTTGCGGAAGATGAAATATATATTTAAAAAAATCTTAGTAAATATATCTTACGAAATAAAACGGTAAAATGGTTAGGATTTGGACTTTCATTTTGGACCATAAAAGGCGGAACTTTCAATGTCTATAAATGTATTGTTCATCAAACGAAAGCGAAAGTGGCTAACAGAGATTGCCGATTTTGCTGAGTCACATCATAGCATTCAGTTATGTCTAAAAAAATGGTTGCAAAATATGCCAGTTGAATATGAAAAAAAACTTATTGCATTTTATTGATTTGTCATTAATGTAAAAAAATATCTTTTTGAAGTTTTTAAGAAATTGGACAAGATTTTCTAACTTCTGATATGCCTTCAAACAAAATTGTGCAGTCCAAGAAAATACAACCTGTTACAATTAAAACTTCAGAGCTAGAAGAATTCACTACATGATCATTTTGTCCTATTGTCGTCACTATTAATGTTTAAAAGGAAGATGCTGCCCAAAGAAAAATTGTCCACGTAAAATGGTGGATAGTTGGAGGATATGAAGTTATAGATGGATAAATTTTAGCTAGGTGCCCTGGCGTACCGTTGGAGAAACCTGTACTGGGATTAGTTTTTTTTTTTTTCCTCTCAGAACAACGGATGTTAAAAATAAGGGATTGAATACCTAGAGACTTTATTAAGAGTTTAAATCACTATATGTCTGTATTAAATAATTTAATGGGTTTTAGGAGAAGTTTAACATCTGGATGCAGTTTCCAGATTTATCAGGAATAAGAAAGAGGCCTGGCATTTTTCAAGTTTTTAAATGGATCTAAGGAGTCATGAGATGCTATGAAAACAGAGACAGTGGTTACTCATTTAAGGTGAATAACATTAGTAGTACGCTGGGTGATATATACAGAGGACTAACATTTTGATTTAGGAGGAATTTCAAGAAACTCTTTATTTAGCTCTGGAGTTGAATGTTTTTGGCGAGGATTGAAAGGTATTCGTTCCTAGTTACATTAAGTTTTATAGAAAGTGGACCGACGTATTACTACAAATTTATTGTAATATTCATTGATAAAAATTTCCCTCAAAATTGTGTAAAAAGAGGGGCTCATACAAGTATGAACATAAATGTAAGAACTCGGCCGTGTATTTATTGAATTATTTATATATGTTTGTATTTTTCATATGTAATTATTACTTACATTCTATAATATATGCTGTGTGGAAAAAATAAAAACCTTTGGCAATTCCATATTTGCCCTTTCATTTGTGTAAGTGCCAAGATCCTTCTGTATAAGTTCGAGAACATTCCTGCGTGCAATTTTGTTATATGTACATATAACGTGGAACAAATTTTTCTTTAGTTCTTTACGCGAACTAGATTAATTATTATCTACGTAACAGTACTTTCAAATGTACGTTCATTAGTTGGAGTGGGGCAGCGACAGAGGAGAAGCACCCTGCTAACCGGTTCCTCTCACCTCCTAAAGAAGTTGCTGCGTTATCTTTGTACCGTTCGGTGTTTAATCAATTTGGTTAGAAAATTCTTCGGGCTCTACATTTCACAGAATTCTTAATCTTGTGAATATATTTAGGAAAGTAGGACCTGTTTCCGATAAGAAATCGAAAGCAAACAGTTTATGCTACTGAGGAGAAACGATGGAATTGGAGAAAGGTTACAAGTTAAAAACATGTCTGCGAAGGCTTGCACAAAAAATAGGAATTTCGCAAACCCCAGCTTGGAATGCCATTAAACATTTAAAGTTGAAACCTTACAAGAAATTTGATTGCTTTTCAGGAATTTTAGCCCCTTTGTAAGTAGAGTAAATTTTTGTAACTGGGTTTTGGATAATGCTAGGAATGATTGTACTTATCCACATTTATTTATTTTTTCTCGCAAAAAGCATATAGTAACACAGAACAGTGGAGTATATAAAACCCAATCTGCAATTGTATGACCAAACGTTTGTGTATGATGCTCAGTGAATAATTGCAGAATTATAAGGCTTACGTTTATGAAAATACCGTGAATGCGAAGAAATACAGAGAGATTCTGTTCTTCGAAGTATTATCGAATATTGAATGTACATATTTTTTTTCAATAAGACTCCACACAGCGAATACAGCTAATCTCTTGTTAGCTTTAATTGAGGAAACATTTGAGGATAGTGTCATTATTATGGGATAGACCAGCGGAAACTCCATATCTCACATATGCTATATCTATTTAGGGGAAACTTGAAAAATAAAATGTATCGTAATAACCTGCATAATTTGGAAGAACTGAAAGGCAATGTAAAATATTGCGACAACTTCACAAGAAGAACTAAATTAAAGCATGTAAATTATAGCATTCTTAAAAAGTATGAGCATATATGATAGCACACCAATATCGTTTAAGTCAAAGGTGGGCGGTTATTGTAACGGTAAGCTATATAAGAAGTCTATGGGCGGAATTGAAGGGTTATGTTATCCGACTCAGCCCGCAGGTAGTTTGCTTCCAGGCGCCAGACGGGCCAAGCTCTCAAGGGTGAACGTTCATTTGAAAGTACAGTTTCTGTATAAATGAGCATTTTCTTTCAGTACTTTAACTTACATTTAAGAACTTTTAGCGGGTTCTATTTTTAATATCTTGAGAACCAATGTAACATGGTAGTCAATTACACTAGTCAACTAATTTTTAGTTTTTTATGCTGGTTTGAATTATAATGACCCTACCTAAATTTGAGGTGCTGAATTCGATGGGAAAATGTTTTCTCTATCGTTTGACATTTCCTAGGTGATAATACCAACACAAGTGCATGCAATACAATGTGGGTGCAAGTTATTGCTTTTAAATACATCCAAACAATTATACTTAGATCTAATAAATATGTGAATTTACCTAAATTTGAGTTGCAGAATTCAATGGAAAAATCAAATTTTCTCTATGAGGTCACAGCACTTAGATACACAACATAAAAAAGCTCACTATTGGCGAACATTGGCATAATTAAATACAAACAATAAATGCTGATTCAGAACTCATATTTTTTCTGGTTCAATATGTGTGTGGACATGATGCAGAAAGATGTGAAAATTTAGTTCACAATTTAGTTTCAACTATACTCTTTATTTTGTTTTGAAAAGTGTGCCGATGATTCTCTTCTTTTGTATGGTGTTTAATCACACTACTTAAGAAGACACTAACAGTAGTCACCCATCATTGAAGGGTTCCAGTGCTCTTGACAACGACGATAAGGAGGTTTGGTGAAAGAGCTCACCCTACTCATCGCTTAAGGCGCCCAAATTTTCCAGGAAGAAGTCAAAGTGTGAATGTAAAAAGTGAATTGTAAGACATTCTACACGCCTTTTTCTTATATTTCTCCAACAGCTAATAAAATAGTTATCCAAATCCATTAACAATTGCTTTGGAAGAGGACCAAGTAGCTAGGTAATTTGAGATTTGTAGCTTAGTATCAAAGTTTGAATGTTTCAATTGTTTTTTATTTGTGGTCCAACAAATCTATTTCAAATCATCGAAGGGCTGATCTTCTTTATCCAGAGCTTTTACGGAGTTTTTCATTACGCCTAGCTTGATATAAATCTGAGGCAAGATTATTTTACTCCGTTCAATCAATGAATTTTTTTTTACATTTTCTTTCCCGATAACAGATGATCATCTCATGTCTACTGAATAAGCCAAAGGCACAGAAGGTAATTTTTTGTTCATTATGAGGTAGTATTGCTTTCAAACTGGTTTTACTGGAGTAAATAGTCACCTCTCCTGTGAGTTATGTTGTATACCTGACTATATCAACAACCCATTGACACCTCTACACGCACAAATTTAATTTTGTATTTGGAAATATTCAGCGAAAGAGCTACTTCTTGATCTAAAATAGGAATTTTTTTACCCTGCAGCTAGAAGGTTCTATTGTTGCAGCCTCGATCCCAGGAATTAACATTACTGTTTAGAAAGTTGTAGATCGCTTACCATATATTTCAGTTCCTATAATAACCGCCACGAGTGACCGATGTCGTTAAGGCCCGGACTAATGAGCGGGAGGTCTGGGGTTCGAATTTCACCAGGACCGTCCTTCCTGACTGGGGTTTTTTCGAGGTTTTCCTCAGTTCTCATAAATGGCAAATGCCGGGTAGGTACTCTAAACTTAGGCCTGGAACGATTGCTTCCTTAAAAAAAGTTTTTCCCAATATGTCATTTCATTTCATGTATCACCACCGCCTATGGTGCCTCAGTAGTAAAGGGCGTTAAACACATTCATTCATCAGTTCCTGTAAGATGAGGTGAAGTGTACTGAGACTGAGGGTTGTACTCTTCTACAATTTCTCTTCTGAGTCTGCAAGGTACTGACAGGAACAGGCCAACCTGACATGGGGCACAAGCAAATGCACTGAAGATTTATTTGGGTAATTTATTTTATATTAGGTTTGGCTTAGATACCCCTTAATTTTTCGAGGCAGGAGCAATGGTCCAAACTATGGTCTTTTGGTTCACATCACACCATTGGAACAGCGAATGGCATGGCTCAGTGCTTTCCTTTCAACTATTCTCTTAAGAGTGTTGGTTCAGGCATAGCAGGGAACGTGAGGTGCAAATTTTGATCACCAAGAGTACAATCAAAATATAGATTATATTCCTTTTTAACTAAAACAGTGATTGACTTTCTTTGAGTTTTTGCAATGAATTTCCCGCTCACGTATAACAAATTGTCAGGGTGGTTTACAGAACAACGGATTTTACTAGTGATCATTTCTACTAACTACAAAGTTTCACTTAACAGGAAATACAAAAAATGCAAATAATCATAAACTGAGGTAACAAAAACTCAAATATACATGTTAAGCTGAGATAACTATAATAAGAATTGCATCATGCATGTTTCAACATGTGTCAGACCAAAAAACCTCTTTTTGAGAGCATCTTGCCATGTAGTGACACACGGGTTCGAACCCGGTCAGAATCGATGGATTTTTTCGGGCGTAAAAATCGTAAGTATGGCTTCCTTCGGAAGGGAAGTAAAGCCGTGGGTCCCGTGTCGTACATTTACGTCACTAAAAAGATCCTCAAGCCTGAAAGAAGAGACCTCTGAGCAAAATTTGTCGGCAGTTTCACGCCCTGATTAGAATGGGACGCTTTTTTTTTTTTTGAATGATTTATTTATGGACGCTCTTTAACATCTCAGGTCATCAGCGTCCCATTCAACTCAGGGCGTGAAACGGCCGGCAAATTTTGCTCAGAGGCCTCCCTTTCAGGCTTGAGGTTCTTTTTCGTGCCGTAAATGTACGACACGGGACCCACGGCTTTACTTCCCTTCCGAAGGAAGCCATACTTACGATTTTTACGCCCGAAAAAATCCATCGATTCTGACCGGATTCAAACCCACGATCTTAGGTTTAGGAGGCAAGTATGGTAACCACTACACCACCAGGAATGACTGAGAATGGGACGCTGATGACCAGAAATGTTAAAGAGCGTCCTTAAATAAACAAATTCAAAAAAAAAAAAAAATCTACTTACTAAAATTTAAATCCTACCTCTCCACCCATCTAGTGCTTATTTTTATAACTTCTGCACTAATACATTTTTATATTTTAAAAATAGTATCAAAATTTACAAAAAGACAAGTAAAACATGCAAATAAAATAACAGAGAATAGCGAAAGACAAAATAAAAAAGATCTTACATTTTAAAAGACATTGTATGCACAAAAAAAAAAAAACACTACAAACTAATTGATATGTAACATGTCACATGCAAAATGGCTGTTGACAAGTTTTATGGGTTGATTTGTATGTACGTGAAAGTTACTTTCCTATGGAATTACTTGGAATGCTTTAATTTCATTCACTTCATTTGTTTTAAAAAACCTTACTTGTTACCAAGGTAGCTCAGTACCTCCCCCCCCCCCATTCTCAGACTGAATATCCTTAATTTGTGCGGAAGCTGAAATTATTATAGGGAACTAAGATTTTTAATAATACCACCCGGTTACTATACAGAGAAATATCTCTTACGTCTGAGAACAGTGTAGAATTGACAGGCATTATAAAGAAACTGTCTGTAGAATTTCTATTTCCTTGATGGAAACAATATCTAGAAGAGGATATTATTAACGGTAAGGGTGTGTTCTAAAACTTTCCTTCGCTGCAGCACCGCAACACATTCTTTGGTAACGGTGAGGAAGCAGCATGAAGAAACAAGTGAGCAACGCACCGCGTCGGCAACACTACACCTCAAAGATAAAATCGGAGGGCGAACCCGAGCTTTTTCGCTTATTATACTTTACGGTACATTTATTACATGGGTAATCTGGCGTGTAAAGATATGAAACATACTAAAGCAGAGGACGATGGAGATATTGGGCACATTTTATTTTTACCTCGCTAACAAGCTCATCGATTTTACAGTGTCGTAAAGGACTTGAGAAACTATTTTCCCTAAAATGATCTTTATCTTAGAAACGATCAACCATTGAAGATCACGTTTAAATTATAAACTGCCATAATAAATGTTTCGTCTTTTTTTTAGCAAGTTAGAATGTTTCTATTAAAGCTATCGCATAATGAGATAGGTTCACAAAAGTGTCGATTAGTTCTGCAAGTGCGTTGTGCAACCATTATGGCTTTTAGAACAGTGCAGGCGTGGGAGAAGAAATTCAGATGTTTATAGGGGTATTAATCAATTTAAATAAATTCAGAGTTAATAGTTTTATAGAAGGTTGTAACGGGTTCCTTTCGTGGAAAAAGCGTATAAAGAGTTATCCTTCGTTTTGCTTACCGTTCTATCTGACTACGATCAGTTTAACTGTGTGTTACTGAAGTAACCGACAAGTAAATGTGAGAAAATATTTCCCAACATTCTCTAGTTATATTTATATAAAGTTACCTGTTCTTGAACTTTTTAGTAGAGAGTTTATCGTTTTCATTGAAAATTAATAACTAATAAACATAGAAGGTTAACACGCGGATTCCATTAATATACTTATTCGATTTACTCAATTAATTGTATTTTAAATCAAGAGGAGGTCACAGTGGAACCCCTAAAAGGGAGCCCCTCATTTTCTGGAGCATACTGGCTTGTAATGCTTGTTAATTTAATTGCATAAACTTTAGGAACACTTATAAGAGCGCTGGTTCCATTTTAATTTATTGTAATTTTCAGGTCATTTACCATAAGAGGGGACCTAGAATGTGACGAACAACCACAGTTTATTTTGTAGCTGTTCTTACATATATTAAAGAAGTTTATGAGTATATAATCTCTTATGGCTGGTGATATGGGAATAGTGCTTATTTTTGCCATATTATATTTATTATTATTATTATTATTATTTACCGCCACGGGTGGCCGAGGTCGTTAAGTCTCGGACTCGTGAGCGGGAGGTCTGGGTTCGAATACCACCAGGATCGTCCTTCCTGACTGAGGTTTTTTCCAGGTTTTCCTCAGTCCTCATAAATGGCAAATGCCGGGGAGGTACCCTAAACTTAGGCCTGGAACGATTCCTTCCATAAAATCCTTTCCCAATATATCATTTCATTTAATTTCATTCATCACCAGTGTCCACCGCCTGTGGTACCTCTGTAGTAAAAACGGGCGTTAAACACCTTTCATATACATATATTATTATTATTATTATTATTATTATTATCATCATCATCATCATCATCATCATCATCATCATCATCATCATCATCATCTCCCTTTTACAGGTAGAAAGGAGAGTACTTGCCCAAGAAAAAGAGCCTCGTTGAGAAATGAAGTCCTACTTTTGACGGATGGTAAGTTTTATAGTTCGCTGAAGGTTTTGGGGTTTGCTTATAATTCTCTTTTTGTTTAACTCAGAAATGAAAATACTAAAAGTGTTGTCGAAAGATCTAGAAACATTCATAAAATTACTGTCTAGGGATTGTGATACACTCTTAATAAAGAATGCAAGACAACGTGAATAACGCAGGCGGGAAATATCAATACATCTTTTCCTAAACTACAAAAGTAGATATTTTCTTATAACGACTTAAAAACAGTTTACATTCAGTGGAATACCTTCAATAACTGGGGAACATCTGGCATCTGGGGTCGCGTTTCTGGTGGACATAGTGCTTGCTGTGCGGACTGTCAGCGATTTTTGATGAATGAATTAGTTTAGCCAATCGTCTCGGAAACCATCAGATATTAGACAAACACAGAAAAATGCAAATTAGAGCCGATATTGTGAGAAGTGTTCTTTAATAACGAGACGAGCCCTCGAAAGCTACAGATCGACCAAAAAGCAAAGAAAATTTACAAATGGATACTAGGGAAAAAGGTCAGATAAATAAAAACCTAACAACAAGAAATGACATCATATCAACAACGGAGTTCTACATAAACCTGTACAAGACCTCCATACACACACAAATAATCACACTAAGAA
This sequence comes from Metallyticus violacea, assembly GCA_030762175.1. Taxonomy (NCBI): domain Eukaryota; kingdom Metazoa; phylum Arthropoda; class Insecta; order Mantodea; family Metallyticidae; genus Metallyticus; species Metallyticus violacea. The sequence continues at coordinate 55,693,724 of CM060843.1, read as the reverse complement.
CCACAACATGAACAATACACAAAACATTCCTCGGATACTGAAAAGTGAGGTCATAACAGTGATCACAGAAATTAAAATTTAGAAAACTTCTGGTCAAGACGGAATCTATAATAAAATTATCAAATGGGAGCAAGTCATTTAATATCTACAGTAGCTAGCATCTTCAATAAAATATTAGAAACAGAAGACATCCCATAACAGTGGAAAACAAATAAAAATCATCCTTCTACATGACAGATACAACTACAGACGATAATTTTGATGTCCAATGTCTACAAGATGTTTACAAAAGTAATGACAAAAACAATAGCGGAAACCTTAGGTGAGAACCAGCCCTCTGACAAGTAGGATTCCGTGTTTTTCTTGTACTACATGCCTCTGAAGATACTTAGATCTTCAAATATTTTAAATTCGTTGCTGGGTAATATTATGCTTGACAACTATGAACGCACTAACTAAACAACTGCTATTTATTATAAAATAATTGTACCTAATTACTAAATACAGAAAGCAATTAAAATTGCCTCTATTTTCGAACGATTGCTCCGAACTCACTGTACAAAAATATTAAAAGTACTACTTGGAAATAAGAATAAATAAAACACTTGAACACAAGCTCAAACATCTAATTAATTCTAAATAATTGACTAAAATAAGCAAACCCGGGGTAAACGCGAGCCCCCAACATTTTTTGCCCAATTCTTTCAATTCTAAAAAATCAAAAAAACCATTGGAGAAGAATCTAAATATGTCCTAAACGAACGCTTCAATTAATGGCCTATTTTGGTAGGTATAGGAGTTAAGAGGCCCACATATACAGCTGACATGTAGTTTTTTTAATTGCCAAAAATGTTTTTAATCAGCAGAAAATATTTTTAAACGGAACAATGGTTATTGTGTCAGCAAGCATTAAATATATCATATTTACAACTATTAATCCCTGCACAATACACGAAAAATAAACGTAGAATAATAAACAACTATAAATAACAAGTTGCGTATATTAGGAAACACAAAAAAGTTATGAAAATAGAAACATAATAAATGTTATCTTACTTTAAGTTAAAAGACAAATACCATGCCACCTGCGTAGTTTGTTCAGCCGCTGATCTAACAAATGTGGACGTTATCGACCCGCTGGCAGATGATTAAACAGAATATATAATTATATATTGTCAGAAAAAAATATGCATTAAACAGGATTATGGGAATATTCCTTTCATAGTAGGATGTCTTCATAATGAAAGTCTATTGTATTAACATTAATGTTAGTTATTGTTGTCACAAACAGGAAATTGCTTTAGTTTTTTTTAAGTATTCCACTCCCCATTTTGTTGATGACCACTTATGAAGAACATAATAACCATTTTTATATAATTTATGAGCACCGCGATTTTCCTTTAATAGCTAGATGCGTGTTTACTGTGTTAAGGAACTTGATTTTACCTTGCCACTCTTGTAATTTCACTGATAGGTTTAGACAGCTTCGAAAACACTTTGAATTAAAAGCTAAAGCATCTAATAATACACATTTGCGGCTGAGGTGTTTAAGATCTCCATTTTCATTATCTTATCACCATTCACTTATCCTTCAAGTATCATGCAGGTATTATTTAGCTACATCTGAAAAAAAAAATTCATGATGATATCCCTTTAACTATTTGAAATAGAAACATGAAACGAATATGCTAAAGACCTCATTTTAACTTAATTTAGTGTATTTGTTATATATTAACTGTAATTATTTAAATTAAGAAAAATATAACTTTGCTGACAAGTTATTTTTGCATAATTCGCATTACCCCTATAAACTGCTCTTCAACTCTAAATCTTGCGAAAACAGTTCATTAAGAGGGGCTAGTTAAGTGATACTTAACGTTACGTTGTATACTTAAAATGTCCCATCCGTGCATTGCGGTTCTTAACATTTTCAGTTTTAGCGATATGTTCAATAATGTTAATGATATAGTCACCTAGCGACTATACCAAGAGAGACAAACTGTTTTCCTAAGGAACTTCAACATTTGCGCATTCCATTAAAGAGTATAGATACTGAGATGGTGGTGTGTGGCCCCACGCTGGACGCCAAATTTTGAAGCGGTTTAGTATGGCAGCCACGTTGGGCGCCAAATTATGAAGTGAACCATTTTAATTGTAACCAACTTATTATCAAAAAAATAATAATTCAAGAACCTGTTTTGTAGGCTCCGGCTATGTGCCCCAGGTTGGGTACCTTTTTTTTTTTCTAATGGAGTTTAACGGCCGTTTTTACCATTGAGGCACCACAGTCGGTGGACACTGATGATACATGAGATGATATATTGGAAAAGGATATATTTTTAAGAAAGGAAACGTTCCAGGCCTAAATTTAGGGTACCTCCCCGACATTTGCCATATATGAGAACTGAGGAAAACCTGGAAAAACCTCAGTCAGGAAGAACGGTCCTGGCGGGGTTCCAACCCTAGACCTTCCGCTCACGATTCCGCTTTTTAACGACCTCGCCCACCTATGCCAGCTTAAAGTGATCTGCTGTCAATGCCACGTTGTGGTGCCAATTTTGGAGTGATTTTGTAGATCGGTTATAGTTCGTTTCGATGTTGTTGCCCACGTTTCAATGACAACAGTTTCTCAGGCTGAATTCGGCTATTTTGTTGACTGTGCTCAACTGGACTGAAAGCGGTGTAAATGAGCACGCGATGCGACGCAATATGTATATTAGTACTGTATTACGTCTATAATCTTTCGCGTCCTCTGGTGTTTTACTTACCATAGGCCTATACAAATTTATTTTCTGCTGGTTAAACTTATAAATGAGTGCCGTGGCACGTGAAATTGAAAGTCAAACGTGTACTGAGTACTGCGAACTGCGTGCACCTTTTCACGTGTAGATCTTATAACTGCGTGCCTCAGCAATGTCGAACTTACAACTGCTCCTGAGCAATGAGCAAATGCAAACTGATGCCCCAGCGGAGCGGCTAGGAGACGCTAAAAGATACGGTCAAGCATCGCTTCTTTCTTTAAAAATTTGAAACATACACCTATCATTGGCTGGTTAAAGTTCACCAGCCTTGAGTTATTTATTTGGAAGTTTAAAATGTTTGTAGATATTGGCCAATTTAAAAGGGTTGTATAACCAGCTATCAGCGTCAAAGCCCCAAACAGATTTAAAAGACCTTGAGTTTAACCCTACAACCGGAGTCCTTTTAAAAAGCAAAAGGGGCGTCACACTTGGCCCTCGGGTTCATTGTATAAAATTTTATGAACTCTTTGTTGGCTTTACAGGCTTCCGCAACAAAACACTAAGGAGCTTGCTCTTTTGTTGACGTTCAACTCCCGTATTAGCATTATGTCATATTATACATATATGATATCTACATTTCTAACTACAATACACGAAATATTACGATTGGTTTTATATAAATATAAGGTACATTATAATTATATATCAGGGGGGGGGGGGTGGAACAGAGGAACCGTTACAGTATCAGAGAATGAAATTTTGTAACAAAGACGACTGAAAGCAATAAATATTATTGCACCTTACCTGATTTTGTCCTATCTAAAAATTTGATCAATGACATTGGAATGGATTACAGAGGCTTTGTTGAAAAATAACAGTAAATGTTTCAGCACTGAGTATGGAGAAGAAGTTCGTTATAGTCTCTTTATTTCATAAGATTGCTGTAAGTCAACATGATGGACACCGATATTCTGGTTAAGGCAATACAGCTAAACACTTCCAGAGTTATACAGAGAGAATTTTATAGTGCATCTGAATGCTTATCACAGGAGTCTACAGCTCTTCCATTGTTCATTAATACTGTTGACTAACTTGATCCTTAATAAAATCCCACAAATCGTTCTCTAGAATGGAAATTTCCTCGATAGCCAGGCCGAAGGAAGAGGGTGTTGCCTCCACCGGTTTGGAAACAATTCGTTAAGACATTTTTAAAACCAAAATGTGGAGGAGCTTCGTCCTGTTTCAGTACTGTAATATCGCTATACCAACTTTCGTGACCTGCGGGCAGAGTCTTTGAAGTGGTTTCAGTCACGCCACGTGTGGTGGATTCCTCTCCAATTGTTGCGAGCAAATGGAGATTACTTTTAGTTCAAAACACAACATTGCGAATTCACGAAATCACCGTGTACATAATGTTATTGCGATGTTCTGCAATTTGGTAGCATTGTTCTTGGAATGTCAGTTAAGCGTTTTCTTGTTGATTTCACTCGCAATTGTTCCACTGTATTTCCGCTTTGCGCCCAATTATTATATTCTCTATTTAAATGCAAGATTTTTTCTATCACAACATTGTTTCAAATGTTTCTCGGAAGCAATTCAAAACATTTGTCATCGTCATTCAAGTATGCTGACTCTTGTCAGTCAAAAACTGTTCAACAGAGTACGTACTCATATAGACCGGGATTGTTCTCATTCTTGCTATGTGTATGCATGCTACCACCTTACCGGGTTGTTAGGTTCCCTTCAGGACATCGCAAAATTCTATTTACCTGTGGCCCAAATATAGGGAATCCAATAGTGTATCAGGTTTTAACATATATTTTACGTGCTGATTATGTTTGTAAAGTATGCAGTTATTTTGAAAGTCTCAAGTACGAACAAAGCTATATAGACAACTCTCTTTGCATATAATCCTTGACATCTATTATCTGCGGAGACAATTTGAACAATACGATAACTTTTAAAAATTATTTGGCGATCCAAATTAAAGATGTCGATGATCTAGTCTGAGTAAAGTGAAAACCCTTCCAACCTCCTCGATCTTGAAGGAACTGATACCCTGAAATACGTTTCTGCAAGTCAGACATTTAATAGGAAATATTCTATCAACTGAAGGATGCAAAAGAGTGACGTATATAAGTGGCGACTGGCATCATAATGTGCCTGATTATTCCTCATTTTTCATGGAGCATTTTTAGGGAGAGGGGGTATCGCAAAAATCAAATCTGTCAACAAGCTACAGACACGTTTAACTGTCTAAGGTTATTGAAAAGGAGGAGTTCTAGGAGCCATCGCTACTGGCTCCTCTTTCCAGACTACTGGAAAGAAGAATTCGGGACAGCTGCTAACACAGCTCAGGTGTTTTCTGGCAGAAAATCTATTTTATTTTACTTTAAATATCCAATGATGAATCCTATTGACCCATTGAGATTTTCCTGGATTTAAAGAATTTTGCAATTAACTTTCAAACACTCGCGGAAATATCAAATTAACTGATCAAGAACACATCTTCATTAGGTTCAGAATTATTCCCAGTTGCTTATTTATTTAACCCTGCAGTGCTGATTTAACTATGCAGTTCATTTTTAAGATGTTTCTGTCTTGTACAGATAATGTGATAGATACTTCTCTTCGCCTACTCTAATTGTATGGAAATGTTTTACTTTCACCAATAATATCGGTCCAAAACTATAATTACATAAAACTGGAAGAAATGTTTGAGAGCACATTTTATTAAGCAACGTATAACAACAAATTAGAATAGATCAGATGTGTACAAAAATTTGGAGCCATTAAATCGCCGTAAATCTGTTCCAGGAACTACAATAGAGGGGAGATGACCAACTTCGGAATTTCCTCTCTATCGACACGTCCCGAGTCCAGTATTCCTAGCAGGCAAAGTAATAGCTTCCTCCGAAGAGGCGCACGCTACTTATTGCAGTTCATTGAGGCAATTATGTGCGACTTACGGCCACCCACTAACTTCACACCTCAAATTAGCGGCAGTACTGTAATTGGCAACTAATAGGAGCGTTGAGCTCGCGGAAATGCTTGTCATATCACGAGCGACTACCCACTAATCAAACTGCAATTGGGCTTATACCTACAAATAATTGATCACAGCATCGATTTATCTACAGTTAATCAATGAAGTTGATATAGGTGTATAATCATATTTAATCTCACTAATATTAGAAGACAAAAAAAGTTTCTAAACGAGCATTAACACATGACAAATAAAAAGCATATGTTTTCTTAAAACAACATATTACTGTCAATATGGAGTGCTCTATAAATAAATCGTAAATATAGCTTATTTTTAATTTAATATTTTTCTACAGTGCTGCTTGCTTGTTGACCTCACTGACTGTCGCAGTCATAGCGCAGCTATTCCCGGGAGTGTGTAATTTTCATTTCTTCAATTGCACAGTATATAAACTGCCTCATGCGTTTACAACGGCACAGCTTGTATTTATATAAGAATTTAATGTGTTAATTCAGTGGTAAAAGAATCATAGGACCAATTTTTTAAGCATTTAGTTGGTTCTGTTGTTTATGTGAATACCATACTAGTCTCTTTTTTCAAAGAATTAACCGACAGGGAACGTGATGATGCATTTTTTTTTCCAAGAGGACTCTTATCACTACACACATACAGCGAATAATTCCATGGGAGCAATTCAATGTGTTTCCACAAGACAGAGTTATTAGTGCAGATTTGTGGCCCCCTCGTTCCCCCAATTTAACAGCCTGCGATTATCTCTGGGGTAAATTAAAAAATGCCGTGTACAAGACGAACGTTCATACCATACAAGTACTCAAATATATATTCGTCAGGAAATTGTCACAATTTTATAAAATGAACTACCTCGAGTGATGAACATTTTCCGAAAGAGAGGCCAAAAATGTATGAAGAATAAAAGCGGGTAGTTTCAGCACCTCATTTGACAATTTGATAAGTAATGAGCCTCGTAAGTGGTTTTATGTGTTGTATGGTTTATTTTATTGTTACCCTTCCGCTAATCACCAGAACAGGCTAACGAGCGGTGCCCTCGCCCATGGCAAAATATCTTGGGGGAAAATTAAACTGATCGCAAGGTGATAGTAAGATATATAGTAATTTAATTTTGTTATATTTCCAACTGCAATAAATTTAGGTTGCTTAAATTTTTACAATGAATTTTCTTATACATTATTTAATTTACATTTAAGAACATTATTGCACCAGTTGGAGTGTAATATGTATTGTAAACTAATTAGACCTGATGGTCTTAGCATTACCATTTTAAATAAATGTAATCTAGTAATTTAATCAAGTATATCATATTTTAGACCTACATGTGCAGAAATTAGTGGAAATGCCCATTGCAGTTTTTTTTTTTTCAAAATCGTTTAGGGAAAATATTTCCAGTTGTTGTTAAAATCTTTGCTCATAATGTGATAAATTAATTCTTGTGTCATATCTCAAAACCTATGGAGCAGAGTGAAATATATTGTTGGCTATTTGTAGATGAGAGCTAATTTTATCATGTAAATGTTTAAAACAAATTTAACCTGTGTAAATAATTTATCAATCTTTATGTTGTTATTAATTTTTAAAAAAACGTGACTCAATATTGCATTTTTAACTATTTCAGATTGTTTAACGTGTATGATAAAGAATCACAAAATATAGAGAAAAACAAAACTTAACAAAACTTAAGTTTACAAAAATACTACTACTTTTGTAGCTTAATGTTGCTTTTTAAAGTGATACAACTCTGCACATAATAATTTTCTCCTAACCACTCTTCTATTCTCCCTTTTTTCTTGCTGGATTCCGAAGTCTGCCTGTCAAATTCTTGCTTCATCCAATTTTTACAATGTTTTTACAAACAAAGTTCTGGAAACAATTCTACCTTTCTTTGTTATGTTTACATCACTAAAGCAAGCTATAGGCTCAGTAACAGTTGTCGATCCTGTGGTCTATGATAACCATATTTGCCTCGTAAACTCAAGATCGTGGGTTTAATTCCGGCCATGGGCATAAATATTCTAAGTATGGCTTCCTTCGGAAGGGAAGTAAAGTAGATTCCGTGTCGTACATTTGCAATACGTAAAAGAACCTCAAGACTGAAAGAAGAGGCCTCTTGAGCAAAATTTACCGGCCGCTTCACGCCCTGAATTGAATGAGACGCTTATGACATAAGCTGTTAAAGAGCGTCCGTAAATAAAACAAATCAACAATCGGTAACAGCTGTTTCTACTACTGACTTGGATGCAAAACTTGACTTAGGCAAATATTTACAAATATTCAAAGAATTAAATATTGTTTCCTTTGTGAGTTTTACATTGTTAATAATTTTTCAAATATTCTGGGTTGCCTGTGATTTCTGGAAATCAGACAGATGTTTTTAAAGCAGGAAAATCTACAGATTGGGTGACTAATAAAATAAAAATCATACTTCCCAATAGTGAAATGGGTTGGCATTTAACAGAAGCTCAAGCCATGTAGAAGTAGGTATTACTTTGTGATGGAGTTTAAATAATAGGTGCTTTAAATTTTAAAAGCCTAAAAGAAAGACTTAAAGGCTAAATTTGGAAATCAATTATGTAGAAATAATCAGAGAAGCATTATAGCAAAAATGCCCAAGAAATTTTTTTTCGTAATCCTCCTGAAAGATAAGTAAAAAGTCCTCCCTTTAGTTCGAATTTAAATTCAGTTAATGTATTTGCTTCGTTGTTTTAGATATGCCCATGATGAGACATTTTGACATGTATTATCATTATAAAATATAATTCTAAGAATATATCCAAATCTTTTCACAAGGATTTAAGAATATTAACCGGTCAAAAAGTCCATTCGGGTAGCTTATTAATGTCCAATAACAACGCTTTTACTCTAAGCTCTGCTGTTTCCACTTCCTATTAGATGATTGATATCCTCATGAGAACCATGACGGTTGACCTTTGGGACACTGGTTTCTGAACCTCAAACTAAGCTCTCTCGCTCGTTATTGATTCACGAGAGATGCATAATGTAAGAGGGTAGGTCCTTAAGTTTGCGGCTTCGCCGATAAGGATTATCCCCTTCACAAAACCCTTATCTTCTGTCATACCTTACCTGTTAAGTAAATAATTGCAATTGTAACTTCTGCTATGCTGTGTTCAGTTGTTCCGATATAGTTGCATAAGAAGGCTATGTGTAGAAGATGTGACAAGTTCAAAATGGAGTATCGAACTTTATTGAGTTCTTTACAAAAGAAGGACTTACTCCAAATGAAATTAAACAGCGATTGGGCGGTGTATATGGGGAAGCATCCTCCTCATACCATACCATAAAAGAAATGGCCAAAATTTTTCGAATGGGTCGAGAAAGCAATGAGGACGAGTATGCAGGTCGGCCCTTGGAGGTGCTCACTCCTGAAAACATCGCTCTTGTGGGAGGAGAAATTATGGAATACAGGCGGCTCAAAGTTACAGAAATAGCAGCCAGGTTGTGCCTTTCTAAAACCACAGTCCTTCGAATTATTCATGAACATTTAAACATGGATAAGGTTAGTGCAAGATGGATGGGTGTCTAGACTTCTTTCCTCAGTCCAAAAGTAGTAACGAGTCATCTGTTGTCAGGCATTTTGGAGCTCTACTGTGGCAATGAGAGACAAGTTCTGCAAACCATTGTTACAAGAGATGAAACTATGGGCCCCTCCTATGATCCCTTGTACAAAAGAAAATCAATGGAGTGGCGTAAATCTGCGCAAGCACCGCCTCTACAGGACAAGATCACTCAATCATGATCACTCAGAAGAGAGCATGGCCACAATCTTTTGGTACTGTGAAGGAATGCTTTTCATTGACTTCAAGGACAGAAGCAGTAAGTGGGGAGTACTATGCTGGTCTACTGCACACTACGTTCTTCCATCAAAGAGAAAAGGCGAGGAAAGCTGATGGTGGTATGCGCTTCTTCACAACAACGCGTGAACACAGTTCTTGTTACAAAGGAAGCTGTGAAGAAATGTGGCTTCAAGGAGATCGATCATCCCCCCTACGGGCCAGATCTAGCTCCCAGTGACTATTTCCTTTTCTCAAAACTCAAGAAGGACCTTCGAGGAAGGAAATTGAAGTGTGACGAAGAAGTGATGTATTTTGTTTATGCCCATTTTTCAGGCAAGACTTCTGATGACTCTTTTTGAGGGAGGAAGATTGAAATGTTAATTCAAAGATATGAGAAGTATATTGCAATAAAAGGTACTATAATGAATAGTGAAATATAGTTTTCGTCTTAACATACCTATAAAATTGTAGACCGGAAACTTATGGACCTACCCTTGTATATATTCGTATGACTGGAGGATAGAGTTTGAGACGCCATGGGGTTTTACTCATCTTCAAATGCGATCACGGTAGAATAACGTATTAGAAGGGTTCCCCTCAACTATCCTCATGCTAATCATGTACAGTCATGAAAGTACTTAGAAAACATTTTTATATATCATATTGACTTATAATAAAACAAACAGATTTGTTATTTTTGGTTTTTTCTTTATTTTTTCATAGTCCTCATCTATTTGGATAAATGTTTTCGGTCATTGTGGGAGAATGAAAACTCCCACGACATAATATAATAGAACTACAAAAATACTGACGCTTTCATGATGTTCTCCATCTTTCGTAGCATTGTTTCGGATGCATACCAGATTTCATCATCCGTCATAACACACAATAAAAATTATTTCCATTTCCTTACATCTGAAGAAGTTTTTGAGCGACGTTTATATTTTTCCCTCTTAAGTTTTGTTGTTACGATGACTGGTAATTCAGCTACCATTGATAATCCGGTAATCCCACTCTTGATAATATCCTGGACTGCATTCTGCTTTATTTCAAGTTTTTCAATAATTTCATCCTCAATTTGATATCGTTCTTTCTCGGTGATCTCATCTACTCTTTCCTTGTCTCATTCGTTACTAGGCTGTCCAGGGATGCTGATCTTTAGTGTTTATTTTTCCATATTTAAATTGTTTCTATCAATCTTCTGACATATTTGTATCTTCATGTATACACTGAAGTCTCTGGTGAGTTTATGCAACGGGAATTTCCTCTTTAACGATAAATTGATTCACATCCGATCCTACGCAATATCAATTGCAGCCTTTTTGTATAAAATGTCTATGATCACATGATAAAATATCATGACGTCACGACTAGATGATAGTCTGTAGATTATGATAATGTACTCATTTTTTCGTAATTATTAAGTTGTGATTTATAAAAAAATACTTGCTCATGATCTTTAGTATAGTCCCTACTATTTCAATTTATCCGGTTTTGAATATGGAAGTTTCACAGAACATGCATATTTGGATACGCAAATAAAACCTTTTAAAGTGCGGAATAATATATATTGAAAAAATTAATGCTTTATAGCAAAGCACAGAAACTCTGTTCCAATACACTTCACTTTAATGGCATAGACCCTTGAACGTAAATGCGCTATATCTGTTCAACGTATACCACCATAGATATCCAAAAATAGATTTGAAGTAAATTATTCCTAGGCATAACGATCCTTTCAATAGACAAAGGAATCAGCTGACAAGTTTTTTTTAATCCAATTATCCATTTCTTGGTGGACTATTGAAAACTGGCAAATTACCCTAATCATTTAGCATAAAGCCATCATTATCTCTCTTTGGCCCTGAATACTGCAACTTAGTAGCAGGTTCCTTTCACCAATATAATGACCTAACTTCAGCTTTATTAACGCAGTATCATGAAGACAAATGAGATGGAGAGATTTCTTTGTTTCCTAGTCCCTTGTCCTTGCTGCGGATGATTTTGGGGTTTTCTCAAACGTTGCAGATATGCTCAGCTTGCCGTTCCTAACCCGTTCACGGTTATCTAAAGAGACGTAAATATTTGCTTTTTACGGTTTTAATATTGTGAAAAAAATGTTACAACCTGTTAGAACTATCCTGAAAAAGTATTGGTGATTTAACTTTTTCATTGGATATAGGTTGGTAAGTAATTAAGACGTATTAAAAATCTACTGTATACTTAAAAAAATCAAAAGTGTAACTTAGATAATAAAAATGTAATATATCTTCATCTTTCCTACCGTTACACACAACTCAGTTGTACCTCGACACTTATCTGCTTAGTTTCTGTTGGAGAATTTCACAATGTAAATTGGAATATTTAATGTCTGCCAGCATTTTAATAAAGCTACATCATTTCCACCTTCCACCTGCTTTTTCCCGCTGGGCATATATATTAGTTTATATAAATGTATACTATTATGTAAATGTTTAATTGTAAACTACGCTTGTATGCTATGTAATATAATTTGTGAAACAGTTTTGTATAGAGGAAGAAGATATTTGTGAGGAATGCATCCCGACACACCTGCTCCGTTTGGGGGTGACCAACTCCGTCACTCTCAATAGACCGCTACCGCAGGATAAAAGCCTTTTGCATTTCCAATTCGCGCGGCGACCTGTCGAGCTGGTGTTCCGTTACAAATAACGCAAAAAGGCGAAGAACTTAGAAGTCCGTTAAACATACGATTTTTCTGGCAGTCAATAAAACAAGCTTAAATTCAAGTGTTTAAGAGAAGCGCCGAAAAGTGAGCTTCAGCTCGCCAATGAGAAATGAGAAATGAAATTTGAAAACTCAGCTGCCGTGGATCTGAGCAAGAGTAGTGAGTTCAGAAAGCAAAGCACCCACAAGTAGATTCAATGTGAAAGGGAGACATTCACCGCAGTTCAACATTCAGCGGGACATTCTTACTCTCTGGTAGTCCCTCCCTCATTCGATCTCTCAGTTGGCGGCTGAGTGGTGATGCCGGTCTACGCGGCCAAGTCCACCTTCACTGCTGGACAGTAGGTAATACATTCAGCGTTACATTGGCATTCTCATTCAAGTTCTAGTTTCATTCAGGCTTTGAGTTTTGGACAGTCAGATTGAGTTTGGCATTCGCAGCCGGCGTCAACTTCAAGTTCTACTGCAGGTTGTTTCGCGGGCAACTACGAGGTGAGACTAGATTGCAATGATTCATCACTCAGTAAACATTAAATAGCATCTTTACTTAGTTGAGGCATAATGAATCAACTCGCGGGAACTTCAATATTCGGTTTCCGCTCTCAGTAAAATACTCAAGTATCAACAATCGGTAATGTATACGTCTCAGGTGCTGCTCGCGCGCTAACACCAAGAGTTTCGTGGCCCAAGGTTACATGTGCCGAGGAGAATCACAAACAGCACCATTTAAATAAATGTTAAGAATTCTACCAATTATCTCTGATATGGTTTGCGACTATCCCTTTCCATTCCTTCTCCCGCGCAAGATAAGGCACAAAACAGTAGGCCTCATCGGCTAATGTCCACCTCAACGATAACCGTGAAACCACAAGCTGTTAAAAAGTTAACTAAAATTTTCATTGTACTACGTGTAGTATAATTAAGAACATGAACTCTTCATAGTAGCTTGTGTTACGTACAGTTTCTTCCGATTACCATAAATTGAGAATGACATATTGGCCATGTATTGAATGAAGAGTTACTGCTTTTGGTTGTGTGTGTGATTGATTAATGTCCCGTGATAAATATTAAGGACTTCAATAATATAAAGAATAAATTAATTATGTTAAAGAGCCCAGGGTTGTGAAGTTATTGCACATAGTCTTTCCAAAATTAAGGACATCTCAGAGAAAAATACGCCTAAGTAAACACAGCAAAGCAGAATGCGCACATGCGCCCTTTTATTGACTGATTGTGTACCAATATTGTAGCCACAGAACTGGGTTTATCTAAACAAATTATGTTCATGAATATAATTGATTTAATATTCCTACATTGCTCTTAATTTGGAAGGTGAAACATCATACATGGGGGATATTTCTCGACCTTGGGTGGTACAGTAATTATTTAAAATATAATGCGTTTATCTGCTACATTTTTCATGTAAAATGTGTCAGATAACACGCTTGAAATTGTTTTAAGTAGCGTTTGAGAAGGTTAGCTCATTTTAATTACCAATTTAAATCACAAAAGTAAACATTAAACTACAATACATTTAAGAAAAAGACGAATTAACATTCTGTTTGTAATACCGCGTTCACTGCGTTGATTACTATTATAGCTCTTCGGTATATTGTCACAAGATTTTTCGTTTCTAACAAAGGAGGAAGAATATCGGCTGAGCTCTTCGAGTCATTGAAGCGGTTAGTGGTTATTGAGTATTCCCTCTCTCGATTGGATTGAAATCAAATGACTGTAGAGGATGATGTCCTATAAGTTGAATTCCTGTAGGGCTTTCTCATTGTATTCGAAAATATCTTTGCCAACGATTCCATAAATAGCCTGCACATTATTCTTCGTGACCCTGAGCGTCAATGACTTCATCATAGAGGTACAGATCCACATGCTTTTGATAGATACCATCCCATAATAACGCTACCATGAAATGGTGCAAATTTTCTGTACGACTTTCTCAATTGTGAAGGTCTCTTTTCGAGTTTATATTCGTTTCCGTACTTCAATCCAACTCTTGATCCATTGATGAATAATGTTCGTCATTTCTCTCAACAGTCCTGATGAAGTTGTACCCACGTTAATCTCTGTTGCTGTTTCGAGGCAATAAATGACAACCGTTTCAAAGGGCTCTACTTTACATGCTCATTTTAAGCAACCGTTATCTTGCAGTTAATGGTCAATATTAGGACCGGTAGTGTCTTAAGCTTGGTTTGACTGAGTATGAATGTCTTCCTACCCAAATCGTTAAATGTCATTTAGAGGATTATTCCACTTCGAAGTCTATCTTTCACTTTATCAGATACTCTTTCAGAATGAAAAGACTAAAGATAGCGCTCGGACTTGCTCCAAATTCGTTTGCTAAGTTTAATCTTCCAGCATTTCAATTGCACATTTTCTTCATGGCTAGCAAGTTTTAACTTTCCATGTTCCTTTAGCGAAAATTAATTACATTTACTTAAATACACTCCTAGATTATTTAATTTTATTTTTTAATAAATGTATTACAGAAAATACTAAAACATGAAGCGATGATCCATTGGTTTAATATAAACGTTTAACAATGCACAGTTGATCACTACATGTTTTTGGAATTAATATAACATTTGAAATAATTAACTTAATATAACTTCAGCTTCGGCAACAGTGTTTTGTTTTCACGTAGAAAAAGGTTGATTCAGGCTCATTACAATGTTCAGAAGGCGGTTACAAGTGGACTGAAAAGCATATTTCTTGCATTATTGACAAACTACAGCAAAATTTTAATATTTGTTTTGAGTAGGAGAGTGAAAGCACAATATTGTGCGAAAAATATCAAGAATAAAACTATACCAGTTACTGAAAAAAATATAAACAGTAAGTATTTGAGAATGTTGGAATAAAATATAACTAATTACCTCTTAAAACAAAATTATTTATTTATTTAACGAAAATAATATTTCAAATAGCAAACTATGTAATTTTTAAAGCAGGACGTTGAGTAAAACAATGAATGAATGATTAAATATTATTTCCCATACATCAATACACAAAATTTTTAACAAAATCATCACAAATAAAAAATCATAAATTGTAAATATAACTAATATTTCAGTAATTCCGGAAGGCACTAACTCCAATTTGTTACAATTTGATTGGCCCAGCCCCCAGTCCTATTCATCAGCAGTTGGTACTGGAATATCCAGGGGACCCGGCTCCGATTCAACAAAGGACACAATACTATAAACAAATTATGCAATCAATGCAATATTAAATTACATTTCATGCAAGATTGAATCTTCCTCCTTTTCCAATTAAACCCATTCTGCTAAATTTATATCCTTGCTAATTAATTGAAAATTTATACACAAACAAACTAGTAAACAAGTAAACATATTAAAAGAAAAGAAAGCTGTTACTATCTTAATTGTAAGATAGGTGTAAACAAATTGTGTCATGAAAAGAAAACAATAGCATAGGCTGATAAGTGTTAGAATTGTAAATCATAACCGCGAGTGTTACAACGAAATACCTTCTACGTTTATAGAACACACAGAAGGCTGCAGTCTCAAGATGGAGGTTCCATTCTATCAAATGAACAGTGAATGCTATCGAGCGTTCGAAGAAGAAAGAGTACATTATGTAAGTATCAAGATGTGTCACACTGAATATTTATGCTTTTGCTTCTAAGTTTATATAAGATAATAAAGATAATTCTTGTTAAAATATTTTGCAAATGCATTATTACTTTTACAGTGAGATATTATTACCAGAAACTTCTGATATTGACGAAACCCGATTTTATTTGTCACTCTGAATGAGAATCTGAGGGCTAAGAGAGTCAAAGCAAATTAAGTTAAAATGGAGCTACAGGAAGTTAAAATGGAGCTACAGGGAGTATAAGTATCAACAATATATGGAATATAACGGAGATTCAGATATAGTTCAGAACTTGTAAATTATTCTTAAAAAGGGAAATATAATTTAAAACATAAAATTTTAAATACTTATACTATGAAATTCTAAAAAGTATTATTTCAAATTGTACGGGATGAATTTTAAGATCGTTGAAAATAAAATATTTAGAATAAATAAAATAGTATGGTAGAAAATAAATTATTATAAATTTGGGAATTGAGGCAGGATGAATTATTGTAGATTTACAACATAGGCCCTTATTCAATACTCTGTCTTGCCGAGAACGTTGTCTAAAGACCTAGCGCTAACAAAAAGAAGATTTAGTAACATGGGCACATTATAGAATAAAAATAAAATGTGGGCATAGAAAAAAGGTATTGGATGACAGAATATTGCAAAAAAGTGTACAATAAATCAAATAAAATAAAAGGGAAATAATAATCGTCGATATGTATGGTACTAAACAGCCACATGACAAAGTTCACGCAACAGAGCTCGCCTATTTCCTTTTTAAAGAAGCATTCAAAATGCCTTCCTTACATCGGCAAATCAACTAAACAATAAATATGGTACCTGCACGATGGAGCACTGACTCACTTTCTATTCTTAATGTGGATATTTTCAACACTATAGATAAGGCCGTGGTCATTATGCCGACAATACCTGTATCAATTTCTTCTATATAAATTTCTTGCCTCAGACATGATAATTGTAGCTGGGAGGTGAAGTAAACCCTGGTGAAATTGACAAAATAATACAAAAATATTACATTTTTGTCTTTGGAATGCTAAAAAAATTCAAGGGTCTTTTTCATGAAGAAAAGTGCCAAAGAGGAGGAAGCAGGAGATTTTCAGGCCAATACCAGCTACAGAAGCAAAATTGTACTGGCCTTATTAAATTATTTTTCTCTTTAATTGTGTATTTTACATTTTATACCATGAACATTTTATGGGATTTATTTAGTTTTTTGATCAAATCTGAAAGAATTCTTAATAAAAAGTACTAAGGGATAATATTTTAAAACTGTATTAATTTAAATGATAGAACAATTTTGATTGCCTCATTGTTTTATTTCTATAAAAAAGCGCATTGTAAAAATGGCATGGATAGGTTTACATTGTAGTAAATAAACAGGACCCTCACCGGCAAGAGCAATTTCAAATGAGAAATTGCCGCGAAACTGCCTCGCATATGGCGAAGAGAATCACATTGTGCGGTCTTAAATATTTAAGAAATTATGTTGTATTGGACATCTGTGTAGGTATTCCGATAACAGCTTGGTTAATTTTATTTTATATATTTATCCACCATTTATCTCAACAGATATATTCAGAATTGATAAGTCAAGATGTAGGTGCAAAAAAAACTGAAAGCTTATTTTCAGACAAACCCCTGTACTATTGGTTTATGCAGCTAAAGAACACATTATTGCCATCGTCGATCTAAAAATATCACTATAAATCAGGAAATATGAAGAAGAAAAAATTGTTTCTGTTATGCAGTACATCTCCACGGGTTATACGAGTCATATAAAAGCTAATATAGCATTTTGATTGGTGGAACACTTTGATTGCTACAAGCACCCAAACACGCCAGGGGTTGAGACGTACTACTATATTGACCAGTTCTCAATATTGCTCTGTTGTATATCTAACAGGTGTGAGGCCGATCGGAAGGTAACAGTCATGTACATAATTAAGAAACGCAACATCGTCATTATTGCTTAGAGGACCACTCTGGCAACGAAACATGCACTCTTTAAATATTTACCAATTGGAACTATCGCAAATGGATAATTTTTCAAGATTACAAAAATATCAAAGATGATAAATTACTATCTTTTCAACATATTAGGAGGCGCACGATGCATTTTTCATTTAAGAGCTATTTCCGGTATATCTAGATTCTTCTTAATTCAGAGTGCAAGTCCGGCAACTTTTAATCGACGTATATTCTTTATTTTTCCAAAATTCTCCCCAACAATATTTTCCTATTAACAAGCTTAAACGCTCCACTATCCCTATCTCTTATTCTTTGCTTGCTATGTAAAACATTCGAGGAGTTTACGAACTTTGGTAATTTTTTCCCTGTACTTATTCATGCATGTTTTTTCTATAGAAAGTTTATAAGAAACTGCATATGAAGACATATATAATGACTAAATAATGCCTGATTTATTTATTTCTGAAATAGTCTAGTCTAATTATGAACAGTATCGTAGAACTAATAATTTAGCTGAATCTGTGCTTTTATCTCTAAGCAGTATATTATATATTGTTGAAACGCTACCCTTCTTTCTAGTAATTTCAGCATGTTTAGTTGCCAGCTAATTACTTCTGATTTTTTAAATAAAGAAAGGGATGATTAACTATAGGAGTTCTACATGACAGCTCACGAAAAGCCGGTCCCTTGCCTCTTATATAAAGGTGAGCCTTGCAACATATGCTATATTCGAGACAATAGTAAGTATGTAAGAATGGGTGGAGGTTTTGTTTTTATCCTTATGCATTTGATCCCGCTATACGCCACTTTTTCACCAAATCTTGTATGGCTCTTTGCAGGAACACCAACACCAGGAAATTTGGCTGCAAAATTCCGTCGCGTTTTCTTAATGCCTTTTCTATATTGCAATTCTTTGTAGTAGAGAATACATATCTCCCACCGCATTGATGCGAACACTTATTCATGGCACAAACTTCTTCCTCGTACAACACAAATGTTGAATTAGCCATTAGCTCACTACTCATGGGTGCGATATACAACAATCTCCTTTTTTCTTTCCCCTCTGTCAGCATTCTTTCATTATCTGGCTCGCCGTGACCCTGAATGTATGCTGGCTCAGGCTGGCTTTTTTGGGTCACCCGACATAACATATCTCTTCCTTTTTAATGAATAACTTGTTTACATTATATAAACATTTATGTGTTTAACTTAGTTGGCTCCAACTTGCATTGATAAAAAGCAATTAAAATTAGCAAAATGTAATTGGTCTATCTTAGTTTGAAGGAAACATTCTATCTTTCTCTTATTTTGGTCATATTTTAATTGTTCATATAGATAACATATTAGCAATGTTGTAGGACAATATTTCTTCTGACTATATCATTCACAGACACAAAGGATACCTCGTTTCCAGTTTCTACAGCGAGCAATTCGCATTCTACAACGACTATGCTGAAGGGAAGAGGCCTCTGGATTCTGTGGAACACTCTTGTTGTCTAATGCAATATTTTAGCCCATATCATATATCTTCAATTGATATCAAATATCTCATTTCTTCCGCTTGGTCTGAATTTTTTTAAAATGATCTGCTTGTTAAATAAAGTGTTCTATTGTGATCCGTAAATATTGCATATAAATTGCCTCTGGAATACATCTGTTCTACCCTATAGTATATTTTGTACCTCCTATAATGTTAATCGTTTTTTCAGAGTCCGCTAAATTTCAGTAGAGTTTTCTTAAAAGCGACTCGTAATCACATGACTAAAATGAACGATTTTTTCCTAAATTTTGTCATACCTTTCCCTCATTCCTCTACGCAATTGGAGTTTGTATGCACTAGTGGAAGCGCGATTCACGGTAAGACTGAAACTATAATTTCGCTGACGTAGGTAGTAAAAATTGCTCAGTCTTGTTTTTCAACCCAACTTTATCATGTGCATTTCTGTGGCAAGCGCTAGTTAGACTTTCTACGGTACATTTTTATATTGAGTAT
The DNA here is from genome assembly GCA_030762175.1 of Metallyticus violacea. Lineage (NCBI taxonomy): Eukaryota > Metazoa > Arthropoda > Insecta > Mantodea > Metallyticidae > Metallyticus > Metallyticus violacea. The sequence goes on along the minus strand of CM060843.1, from coordinate 55,673,861 downwards.
GCTTGAGAATAAAATATACGTTAGAACAAAAATATTTGTAATTGTTATGTGCGAAAGAAATAATACAAATGCAGCAGGAAAGAATCTTGTTCTGAATTTCCAAAATCGGCAAGTGCAATTTTCAGATTTAAAAACAAATTTCGAGTACATGGGGTTTTCATTGACAAGAGGTAGAGACCAAAAGAACCGGGTTTTCTCAGAGGAGAAACTTGATAAAATAGTCTATCGACTAGAAACTTCTCGATTAGCCCAGCTAAATAGTGTATCATGATGCATATAAAAGCTTTCAGCTACTGCTTCTTCATCCATATATGCCTGAAATAAAACCCGTGGAAGCGCTAAAACAAAATATCCGGGAGGCAGTTTGCAATTTTTGAGAGGATGAATTGCTGCGAATGTCTCACAATTTTTTAAAAATGATTCATGCTTGTGTCACAGTAGAGAACAGGCACCTAGACCATCTATTATGATGATGGGTACAATATTAATTTTTATACACAAACAATAAATAATAAAAAAGCTAAGAGTTCCGCCCGCACGCCAAGATTTCCCTCTGCAGATGGCAAGGCCGTTACGCAGTTCCTGCCCATCGGTAAAATCAATTTCCGATTGCGTAGTGGAATAAGAACCCTGTAGACAGATTCTGAAGTGATTGAACACTGAAAAAAATGAATTAGGTGTTTGTAACCAAAGAAAAGCGCATAAATGGAGTAGAAATGCATATATTTAAAAGTCTGTACATTATGGGAGATGGAATTGCTTGCTGGAAAATGTTGATGTTAAAAAATACCATTTTACCGCATTTGGGAGAAAATAAACAAAACTGGATGTTATTAAGACAAATAAATGGAACAATAAGGAGAACAATAAAGTACAAGATATCAAAAGCAACACATATGGCATTCTATAAAGTAATGAAAATGCCAATGGATACAACATATGGAAGTGAAAACTGGACTATGAAAGGACAGACAGGAAAAGATTAGTACTGTAGAGATGAGATTTTTAAGAGCAGTGGCTGGATTTACTCTTCTAGATAAACAAAGAAATTAATAAATCCGAAAACAGTTAAATACATATAGTCTAAATGAAAAAAATATAGAAAAGAAAATAATTGGTACCAGCATATATTAAGAATGAAATAGAAACGGATATCAAAAATCTTCCTAAATTATAAACGTAGAGATATTGCCTCAAGAAGATCAAGAACAAATGGAGTTATGTGTCTGAGGACGGTACAGTTTGACAGGCCTAACTATACCTTGTGGAAGAAGAAGCAGACAAGAAGAAGAAGAAGAGGCGGAGGAAGAAGAAGAAGAAGAAGAGGATATTTATAAGACTATACTATATCTATATCTTTATCTTTATCTATATCTATACTTATATTGCTAAGTATAGATAGAATTATCATTTTTGTTAAAATTATAACACCTGTCACCTATTGGTGCAATAAGGCCTTGTGTTTGGACATTACATAAATTAATAATATACTGAACTAATAGTAGCTTCATTTAGTTATCTTTACAGATATACTTACAAACAAGTGTACAAATAACAGAATACATAAATTTAAAACTGCATTCCTTTGGTACATAATATATCGCAACTATAGCGTTTAAACATTTGCTTCAAGACTTTTATTTACTGTTTCTGTTTCTTTCCTTCGTGTTTTTTTCTAAATATCCAATTAACACGTTTTTAATGTGTCGTCCGGCTAATGTGGTCATAAAGTCGGAACCTTACTGTTTGATCTACCTTGCATTCGCTAATTTTAAAAAATACTGAATTATGAAATGGAACAATGTTTACGGCGATGCTTATACGACGTCGCAGCAGGGGCTGGATTTCCAGCAATGCCTAAGACAACACTATCAAGATCAAGACTTAGAGGCCTTACTGGTTTCGTTTTAAAACATACACCTTGTGAGCATAGAGCTTGCATAAATCAAGGCTACATTGCACCTTTCGTGTGGTGGAATCTGGTTAGGGTACTTGTAAAGGCGTATTGCTGCTGCAACATGGCGCCCTCCATCTTGTTGCATCGGTAGCCTCTGAGAAATTAATCCTATCCTCTACATAGAGTACAGACAATATCCCTTTCTTCCAGTAAGCTATAAAGTTGAATTAGAATTGTCTTTCTTAAGGTAATTCAAACGAGCTGGATTCGCTTTCTGATGAAAATAGTAGTTAATTATATTCTTTATTTTTTATTTAAATGGCTGATTGTTTATTTTATGGTTTGTTAATGCAGTACGGATATGAGCCCGAAATACTGTTCTTGAAGTTTTGTCTGAGTGCTACCAATTGATTGTTTTTTGTACATAGTTTTGTTTATATCATATAACCACTTCTTAAAAGTTTTGCTTCAGTTAGTAATAAAAACAAAATAAACAATGTTCTTAGTTACTTGCAAATTAATATAAATTATAATATTCAAATTTTATTTATTGGCTATATATACCGGGCATTTCCGTGATGATGATACAAACTTTCAGGGATGGTGGATAAAGCCCCATGTATCTATTTGAGATAGGAAACTTTGGTCCGGAAACGCCTCAGTCGCAAGTTATAAGCCAAAGACGTGTTTCATAGGTTGTAGGAGGTACAGCAAAAGTATGTTGGTGACATCATCGGTTAGGGAAAGAAACTCCACTAATACAATGTATATGATTGAGCTTTAAACTTTATTGAAACATATTTTATTTGTTCGTCCAGACATATGAACTCAACATGATGAGCTCATTTGTTGCATGATGCTTGTAAACACATTAATCAGATGTTTCCTGAAAAGTGGATAGGAAGATAAAGTCGTGTTTCGTTGTTTCCCTCTTGTTCACTTGACCTGACTTGACCTAACCTAAACTCACTTTTCTCTTATGGAGCCATGTAAAATGTCTTGCCTATGACACACCTGTGGAGATTAAAGAGGATCTCTTTGAAAGAATCCTAACTGCTTGTGATATGGTTAGAATTATTTCAAGATAAAACGGAACTTACTGCGAATATCATACCTGCATCAAAATGAATTTTGAACAACTTTTGTAAATATTTTCGGAGCTTGTAATTATAGTGTAGGTATCATAAAACGATTCATATACAAGGATTCCTATATTTTTTTATTACACTTTCATAGGTATCCCAAAACAACTTTGGTGTATAACTTGCAACTGAGGTGTTTTGGACCAGAGTTGCGTATTGTAAGTTGATAAATTTACCTTTCACCATCACTAAAAGTTTGTATCATCAGTACGGAAACACCCGGTACACGTAGAATGACGTATAGACTGTTAATGAACTACACCAAATAATTTCACCGATGACAGAGGGGTCTGAGATAAGGAACTTGAAATAAAATAATCTATAGTGTCCGTCTTCATATTGTAAAGTTATTTAAAGGGCCACTAAGCCGATGGATGGATGGATGGATGGATGGATGAATAAATAGAAAAACTCATAAACACATAGACATCGGGGGGATTTGATGGGGTTTTAAAAAGACCTCCAGCACAAGGGGTGCCTTCATTGTTTACCAAAATCCGTTCCTTGTACTAGTTGCAGCATTTTGGATTCAATATTGGCATCTTTTCGCAGATCTTCTCTGCTAATGGCGAAAACGGCTCTCTCTCTCTTTCCAGGATTGGACACTCAAACAGGATGTGCGAGGCAGATTTCTCATCCTGTTTGCACATTAGTAAGCCACTAACATCAAAATTATACCGCACATTGTGGTAGCCGGCAAGATATTGGCGTCAAATAAAAATAACAAACTTCCTCCCTAAGACCCGAACCTACAATCTTCGAAAACATAGTGCATTAGGCCACACAGGTGGGTGGGCTTTTTCTTCTAGACCAAGTTGCATACTGTTGTAGAATTAATTTGAGATTTTAGAGATTTTGTAGCTTTAACCGATGATGAGTATTGAAAGCCGGTTTTTCCTCGCTTGCAAAGATATTGTTTTTTTTTTTTTATATAATTTCGCTTTAACCCTTACTTATCAATATGTAATTTAAACTTATTTATCTATATAACTGTCGGGATTCAATCCCGGCGAGGGTCGATGCATTTTTTCCGGACGTAAAAATCCTAAAGCCGTTAGTTCTGTGTCGAAGAATATGGCAAGAAAAAGAACCTCAAGCCTAAAAGAAAAGGGTGTTTTTAAGCAAAATTTATCAGCCACTACACGCCCTAATTTGAATGAAACGCTGATGACCTGAGAGGTTAAAGAATGTCCTTGAATAAGCAAACCTAATAATAATAATAATAATAATAATAATAATAATAATAATAATAATAATAATATACTCTGTTAGTTTATAGATTCCCTGTCTCCAATTGTTTGTCTAAGATTCCCATACAAATTCTAAAATCATTGCGATGTACTTCATTAACAACTTGTATGTCAGTTTAATGGTCGCGACATTTTCGTCCCCCAATAGCCAAATATTTTATTCATTCAACCTTTCAATTGGCTCTCTTTCACTCATTGTATAATTCTTTGATTGCAGCTGATACAGATTTTTCTCTTCTCTCTTCCAGTAACCACTCCCATTAGATTTAGACAATACTCTCATTTCCTTCTCCATTCGCCAGATGTACCGCTATCATCCAAGTTTCTTATTTTTTGCTTTCATTTAATTCAAATTTTTATTTTTTCTCGCTGCAATTATTTTCTAATTTTTTAAAGTTTTAGCACACACACACACGATTACTTTTCAAACATTTTAAGGTTTTTGTTTATTTGAAGGTAAACATTCCTCGTAAATAATAATGATTGTATCAAATTATAAGTCTTTATCTCTATATTTTAGTTATACTTACTCCAGAAACAATATTGAAATTCTTTAAAAAAGTATTATTTATCTTATAATCACGAATTAAAATTTTTATTATTCACAAAGAAATTACCTCGCGGTATGAAGTGATTACGGTTTCGTTTGTTAATATTATGTTATATATTAATTTTATGTTCCATAATATAAATTTTCATATTCGTGAACTGGCTACCATTTGATCACTACGAAAGTGAACAATGTGAAGCATATTACTGTGTGAAGCAGGTCTTTTTAACGTTGAACATTTTCTTTTCCGATTTTTTAAAAGCGTTTAACGTCTGTTTTAATTACTGAGGCATCACAGGATGGACATTGATGATCCATGAGATGAAATGATATATTGGAAAAGCGTTTTTTTTTTAAGAAAGGAAGCGTTCCAGGCATTAGTTTAGGGTATCTCCCTGCCATTTGCCCGTTATGAGGACTGAGGGAAAAATAGAAAAAAACTCAGTCGGAGAAGATGGTCCTGGTGGAATCGAATCTCAGATTTCCCGCTCACGAGTCCGCGCCTTAATGACCTCTGCTATCCAAGACGGTTTTTCTAGTTGTGAAAGCCATTCATGGACAGTCTACCACTAATTTACCTTTTCACACCCTTATGCTAAAAATGCTAAGTGTTTCGATCATGACTTAAATTATTACAATTATGTTTAAAAAGGCCACTTTTGTGAAAGTAAATTTATTATAAGGTCAACAACTTTCCAAACTGTATGTTATAACTATCGTCTGTAAACTATTAATAGTGGAATTATAGGTATAAAACAGATGGTTCTCTTTCTATGTTACTCCTGGTGATATCGGCCATCGCAAGAACAGAATATATGTGCTCATTCTAATAAATACAGATATGATAAATAAACCGTACCATTAAGGGGTAAATCCAGAAAGAGAGATAAATTAATAGAGGGTTTTTGCAATTGAAAAAATTGTAAATATGCGCGTATATAGATTTAAATATTTTCACAAAATTCGTTACAGTTTTTCACTTTAAGCTATGAGACAGTCATTGTACCATCTAAGCAAGTTTTGATTTGCACTTTGCAAATACGCTCACATTCCTCAAAATTAGATGAACTGCAATTCATGAAGAGAGCAGTTGTAACGTTTGAGGGAATAACTGTTAAAAATTCCTTTAAAAAGTCTTAACGCGCCTGTCATAAATATAGCCGGACGGATGTAAATCAAGATAACTTCAATTTGGGGAAAGAGCTGTGCTTTGGAAATACGTAAATAACACATGGGTGAAAGAGAAACGATAGAAAGTTGTAAATAATAAGACTGCGTTATTAATAGTGTTACAAAAAGTTGTATAGTTTGCAGAAAGAGGAGATACGTAAGTGGGAATTTTTCTAATGAAATATCGACAATTTAATTGCAAAACAGTGAGAAATATGATACCGTGCAAATTCAACAGTGTAAGGTTATTGTTACAATAAATGCAGAAATTGCTTTAAATATTCAGTCGCAAGATGAATAGAAAATTATGTCAATAGCTAAACCTTTAAGTTTCATAAACTTAGTCGTGCAAGAACTACTATGCGTCTCTCTCCTGCTCGAGAGGTAACAAGAAAATCAAGGATTAATGTATTTAATATTGCTAGTGACTTCTCAAATTATGACCGGCAACATGTGATTTGCGTACATACCACAAGGTATGTGTGACAACACATATCGCCCAAAATGTAAATTAATTTTCCCTGTCACTCTTATTACTGTCATGTTTTCAGATGAGCTAAGTATTGCTTTTTAATTTAATGGCGTTTAAAAAGTTAAAGAAAAACACAACATACCACTCCAATTAAGGGAAGCCACAATGCATTTATTTAAAAAAATGTTTTATTATTGCAAAAGGTACCTGTTTGTATAAAAAGTATAGAACCGAATATTGAAGATAAGGATGGGTTCTATTTCGGTTACCTGTAACACGTTAATCAATCAAAATAGTGTTAATTGTTACGCACATGGGTACCAAACCATTAAATCATTACCTTAATTGCTTAATGAACTGGCAACTTATGATTGACTGCGTAATTACACTTTGACCCGGAGTTAATTTATTAATCTGTCCTTTAACACGTGTCGATGGGTAGCTCGATATGACATCTGCCGTTCCATGGATTTTGTTCTGTTATTGCCCCTAGGTAATTGTTGTTGAAGCTTGCCAATAGTCATTCTTCTTGTCCTAACTGCTAACTTTCGACAACAGATCATTTAAACAGCGTTTTGGTATGTTGTTTTCTGGTTGTACCGTTGCAGAAGGAATCTATTTTTCAGACCTAATCGTTGATTAAAGTTGAAAGAATATAAATTTTATTGTAAAGTTGCTGATATTGGATTAAGCAGAAAATGAAAATTATATCGCATTAAGAGATAATAGGAGTATATCAGTAAATGCTTTCTCCACGTTCGCTTTTAATAGAGATGTACAATTACAGAAACGTAGAAATTATTAAAATTCCTTTCAATTATTAATGTGTTGTTTATTTTGTGAAAAACATTACGTCGTCAAATACAGGAAAAGGTTAATTAAATATTAAAAAAAAAATTCTGCGATGAATGAAACTTAAATAGGACTCGAAGATAGCGAATGTAAGCCAGAGAGGAGCTTACGTAATAAAAATAAAATTTAAAACACATGGAGTGCCTTTCTATAAGTAAATAAATTGGGTGGTGTTCATATATAGTGCCTATTAACTAAGAGATTACCACATTTGCGAAAAGAAATCGGTTTTGTATACAGTTGTTGACATTTCACACAAGCTAGCAGACCACGTTACTTTACAACAGTTGAACAAATTGTGGGGGAAATACATAAACTCCCGAAGATAATTCTTAGAGTTATTTTGTCTACTACAAACTCTGTTTGTAAGACAAGGATAATCCAAGTGAAAAAGTATCACAATAAAGGAATTCAAGAGGAATTGAAAGATCAAGGAAAAAAAATAGATTTGTAGAACAAACTATAGCATACGAGAAAGTGATACATTTAATTAAAGAAAGGAAAAATATTTGAGAGAGATTTTTTTATTCATTTATTTATGGATGCTCTTTGACATCTCAGGTCATCAACGTCCCATTCAACTCAGGGCGTAAAATGGCCGTCTAATTTTGCTCAGAGGCCTCTCGTTCAGGCTTGAGGTTCTTTTTCGTGCCGTAAATGTACGACACGGGACCCACGGCTTTACTTCGCTTCCGAAGGAAGCCATACTTCGGATTTTTACGCCCGAAAAAATCCATCGATCCTGGCCGGGTTCGAACCCGCGATCTTGCGTCTAGGAGGCAAGTATGGTAACCACTACACCATCAGGACCGACTTTGAGAGAAAGAGAGAGAGAGAATGAGAATGAGAATGAAAGGAGGGATATAACATTTATGACTGAGTGCGTAGTAGATCTATTGCAGTAGGCATAGGCCATTAATACGAACTTAGGTTACAAGTGAAGACACAGAACCTTCGCGCTTGAGCTTGGCCGCTCATGGTGCTGTATTAGGGATAGCCGAGGCACGTATTGTCTCACACTTCTAATCTTGTTTCTCCCGATTTCATTCGGCCAGAACTTGAACTTTTTATATACAATACGAATTACTGCAAAAAGTTGCAGGGAGGTTACAAGGTGATTTTAATAAAAGTCCCTGGGGTACCTTTCTCTTCCAGAGAAGCTAAAACACATTTAGACCAACGTGTACTCTCGATAAGCATGGCGGGTAGAGAGGCATATGCTTACTGAGGCGAAAACGAAACGAAACTGGAGAAAGATTGAAAAATATTAAAATGCCTCTCTTGCAGCATGCACAGGGGAAAAAAATCCAAATCGCAGTTTGGAACGCTAAAAAACTATTCAAGTTGATGACATATAAAGTCCAGTAATTGAAGTCACATTATAGAAAAGTAGTATTTTATACACTCCATCTCTTACATAATGAGTCAATTGGTATACAATGCGTGAAAGCCAGAGTATTAAGCGCGGTAATGCTAGTCAAATTTCGTCGGGGGTTGATATACTCGCCAACGCTACGTTTGCTGCCGGCTCCCGCCAAGCTCACGCGCGAAGGCTCCATAAATGCGAAAGAATTCTTATTATCTCCCTTTGATAAAGCTAAAACGTCAGTTTTGCATTTGTCTGCCAGAGTATTAAGCGTGGTAATGCTAGTCAAATTATGGGGGTCGATATACTCACCAACGCTACATTTGCTGCCGGCTCACGGCCAAGCTCACGCGCGAAGGCTCCGTAAATGCGAAAGTATATTTATTGATCTCTCTTTGATAAAGCTAAAACGTGAATTTTGCATTTGTCTGAAGTAAGTGCAACTCTGAACTTTAATAGGAGGTTCAGCTAAAAACTCCCTGCACCATTGTGTTATATGTATTTATAAATGAAAAGTAATGGGAACGTAGTTACTGTTTCACATGAAATATATTTTGGTTACATTTAAACATATTTCAAGAATAGACCTTTGCCATCCCAACAATATATTGCACGATCTATAACAGCATTTCTGGATATCTCTGTTACTCATCGATCTAAAACTCTTAGGATTAAAGCGAAAGTCTCATAGAGGCTATTTGTTTTTTGAAAATAAGCTGTAATCACAAGAGCTTATGAAGTAAAGCTTTATCTTCATGTTAATAGTGCTGCTGTTTATATTTGCTGCCAGTTTCAGTTAAACTGTGTACTCAGCGGGGATGAACTTCCGGCTTTTGCAGCTTCTTTACTAAACTTTTATGAACAGACGGTGCTACAATACCAAGTTTTATGTAAATGTTCACATATGTCTAGCACCTGTATTCTTACAATAAAACTCTGAAACCTCAACATGGAAATGATCAGTTGCAACGATGGGTTTACCAGAGCATGGTTTGTGTTCGCCATTCTCCGTTCCTTAGCAAAATGTTTCCTCTCTCTTGCAATAATGTGATATAGTAGAACTACTCTCTCACAAGCCTCTTATGTCGGTACTGGTGGTACAGCGGTAACCATACTTTTCTCGTAAATCCAAGCTCGCTGGTTTAATCCCGGCCGGGGTCGATGGATTCTTTCGGGCGTAAAAATCCTAAATACGATTCCCTTTCTTTCTCTAAGAAAAGCAAAGACATGGCTCCTGTTCGTAGATTAACGGCACGAAAAATAACCTCAAGCCTGAAAGAAGAGGCCTCGTGAGCAAAATTTATCAGCCGTTTTACGTCCTGAATTGATTGGCACACTGATGACCTGCGATGTGAAACAGCGTCTGTAAATAAACCAAATCAACATTCTTCTTGTAATGCCCTAAAGTACTGACTTGCAATTTTTCGTCTTGCACACCTACTGAACATTGTTAGAGTAGTGTTACTTACTACGAATAAGAAACAACCACTGTATTTACAAAATATGATTAATGCGAGACTTTCAATATTGCAAATTTATGAAACAAAACAATACAGATTGCAATGGTCATCGCACTGATTTACAGTATTGTTGTCATTACTTTTCTAATGTCCTTGTATTTGATACTACTTCAAAGCCTTATAGCGTTCTTTCTTTTCCAAGACTAGGATTATTGTGAGTGAGAGATGGTTATGATTCATTCACTCACTCGTTATAAACTGACATACTCTCGGCTATAGTCAATAGTACAGGTGACGTTCTAACCTTAGCAATACTAAGTTGAACTACTGTTGGTGTTTGGAAGAATATTATGTTGAAAGGATATGTTAAGGATATATTCGTAGCTAGATATATATTAACCATATTCTCTTTGACTACTCTATAGATATATAAGATCGAGCGTTGAGGATATTAGAATTGAGGAAATTTTGAGAACTCGATATTAGTCTAAGTTTAAACTAAAATGAACACTACAGTACTTTAGCATGTTTCCCTTAGTCAAGAGCTAGACTAAAATTCAACACAGAAGCTAAAACAAAGAATTTAAATAATAAAACAATCGAATATCTCACTTTGATGCTCTTTTCAAACAGTAATTAATCAGTAAAACATTCTGGAACGCCGAGCTTAAGATTTGTTCCTTAAATGGAATGTCAAAGCTGTTGAAAATGGCTATCACTGCAGAGTAGGAAGGGAGGGGAAAAATTACTAAGAGGAAAAAGTGGGTATCATAAAAAAAAGCAAGGAAGGAAGGTGAAAATTGGATAAGATGAAGCAGCAAGGGGCATTTAAGAAAAAGAGTAAAGCTAGTGCAAGAAGAAAATAGGAAGGTAAAACAAAATAAAGATGAATTATTGGGACCAACCCAAATGAAGAGGAAGGCGAGGCAAGGAAGGATGGGCAGAACAAGTAATATCCAACAGTGGGGCGCATGTCACAGTGTGAGTCGTGTTGGCAGATGAAGGCCCGTTTCTCTCTTCGTATGCGTGTGGTGGGCCCTTTAAAATAAATTGCATGTCACAGCTTGAATTAAAAAAGCCGCAATGACGAGCCGGTTGCGTTATAAAACTGTAAGTAACAACACTTGCTTTCATAAATCAATTTACACTGCTGTAAGTGATTCTGTCGACAAAACAAAAATTCATACACGCGGACACCTGTTACTTTTGTTGGCCTTCATTATGCAAAGAACATCCTTCATCTCAACGACTCTCCCGGAAGAGTTTCGACAAAACTGCCATTTACTTCATCAGGAAAGTACCACGGGCAAAAGGAGTCGCCTAGAAATATGAGCTTTATTGGAGGATTTGAAACAAGCTGGAACAATGAATGTAGGGGTCTCGCCCTAAAACGTTTGTAAAGTTTGTAACAGTAAAGCGACTTAAAGTAGAAGGTTTTCATTCCAGGTGCGCTTGTAAACAACGGCACTGCATGATTTTCTCTTGTAAGTCTTGCCTCATTGGTTGCAGTCACCTAAGCAATAAAATATTCTCAAACATTTCTGAGGCTTAGCTTTTTGTCAACGTGCTGTCACAAAATATATTCATTAGAGCTATGCTTTGAATTGCAATTGTTGCAGGGTGACTTTGTGGCTCATTAAACTTTCGCAGCCTGTGAACCCATGTTCTTTGCTTATTAGAGGCTGCGTTCATCCGCTTTCAACATTTGGATTAGGTCCTAGTATTCTTTTACGAATAAACTTTAATTAGATTTCGTTTAATTCTGTTTATCCTAGATCCTCAAAGCCTGTAACAAACTCACTTCATCTAGGAACATGAATGTTTTTCACAAATGCCAATGGCGTTGCCTAGCCTGTAGTTATTTTAGTTGAAGTTTAGCTCATTGGAATACAAGAATTATAGTAAACAAATAAAAAGCATATACATATATAACTTTACGCTCTAACCATTATCGTTATATTAAAACGTTCTTACTAACTACAGGATATTTTGTAATCAAGATGGCCCCCCCTTTCACTCGGTGATAATAATAAACTTGCAACTTTTAGTTTACACATAGAAACAGTTTTTTCACACTAGCCGTGTGTATACAAACAGTTGGAAAGGGAGAGTCGAACTTGAACAATTCGGGTAAAGATCGGAATCGAATCACGGATCTTTGACTTTCCGTGTTGTTGACGCTTTAACGAGACGAGATATCGTGTCTTCCTCCAAGAACCGAACCACAAATCTCTCTCATTTAATTCTTCATATCTCGGAGACCTCTTTGAGATTTTCTCTACTGTGAGAGATTTATTCTTTAAGCGGGGACTCCAAATACTTCTAATTATCCACCAATTATATTTGCAAGAAAGTTAAGCATTTAATTTTTACTAACAGATGAATTAAAATGATACAATGAAGAATTGTAGCAGTTTCGGCAAGTACAGGAGGTTGTTCCTATTGGCGGCTCGTTACACAAAACATTGGTTCAGCCCTATCTTCACATAAGGAGTTCAATGTAAAAAAAAAATTTACTATTACTACACAGTATGAATATAAAATATACTATGTAAATATCGTTGCATTTCTATTCACTGTTTAGACTAATAGAACAGCGTTAAAGTAAAAACTGCTGCATTTGAACATAAAATGCAACTCATTAGAGATTCGTTTTATTTATGGACGCTCTTTAACTTCTCGGTCATCAGCTTAAGTTCTTTAGAGAAACCAGTAAATGTATAAAAGAAAGTTATTTTTTAAAAAAAATTAACGGGCGTACTTAGACAAGAAACATTGTTTAATGTCATTTTACCATAGCCATATGCACCGGCTGATAAAAAATAAATAAAATAAAAAAACAATATTTAAGAGAAATGTTTTTTTTTTTAATGTAGTCACATTGTAAATCAATATATCGTCCGATTTTCAAACTTTTAATGCGCTCAGAAAAACAACATTTGTTCAAATGTGAAAAATAAGCGTCTGTCTCGGCTTCAACCTTATTATTTAATGTGAATCTTCGTCCGCTCAGTCATTTCTTCAGGTTTCGGAACAAAAAGTAATCGTTGGGAGCCAAAACCAGTGAATATGGTGGATGTGGAAACACTAGGAAGCAAAGGCCATGCCGTTTTGCACGCAATCCCAGATGTATGGAGGAATATTATATGAAGAAAGAAAATCTTTTGTGTCGTAAGATATGGGCCTTTAGCCTGAATAGCATCCTTAAGTTAGTACAATAGTGAAGCGTAATACTTCCCGGTGATGGTTATGTCCTTCTGTAAGTAGCCCATGGGCACCATACCACGAGAATCTCAGAAAACCGTAGCCATGACTTTTCTGCAGATGGAACCGTTTTTAGCATTCTTTGGTGCACTTTCACCTGTTGCCACCTATTGTGTAAACTGCTCCTATACCTCTGGCGTGTTTTTCATCTATTATTACATAACGTCGGAGATATCGCAGGATTTGAGTTTAAACATTCTTGCAAAATGTTCATTCGAATGCCTTTTTGGTCCATTGCTAACCCAGGCACCCTGCGGCACCCAGGGGAAAGCTTTCTCATACCTAAAACTTCGTGTAAAATGTAGTAGACATGACCTGTCTAGGTCTCTGCAATGTCAACCAACCTGAGCGCTCATCCTCTTGAATCGATGTATGACCACGCTTAGCCCACTTTTTAACCGTCGAAAACGAACGTTGTTTGGTATTATTTATGGAAGCCCTTTAACACCACAGGTCATCAGCGTCTCATTCAATTCAGCGCATGAATAGATCGGTAAATTTTGTTCAGAGGCCTCTTCTTTCAGACTTCAGGTTCTTTTACGTGCCGTAAATCTACAACACGGGACCCACGTCTTTACCACCAGGACCGACTCGAAATCAAAGGGGGAAGAAATATTTAATATGGAATCTAACTCATTTTGCATTTCTGTTGAGGTTAAACCCTTCAAAACGAAGTCCTTTATCATAGATCATATTTCAGTTTGATCCCTTTTATAGAAAATGCAAACACTGGTTTGTTTACAGAAAGTCACAAATTAGTGACTACACTTAAGCGTCTGAAACTTTACAGCGCGTCATCTAAAGAACAATTATCAGAGTAATTTGGTCATTTTCAGGACATCCTCTTGAGTCAGGCCGGAAACTTTTAGAACACCCTTCGAAGAAAAATTTAATATAGCCGGAGCTAAATGCTTGCTGATTTGGTTTATTTACGGACGCTCTTTTAACATATCAGGTCATCAGCGTCCCGTTCAATTCAGAGCGTGAAATGGCCGACAAATTTTGCTCAGAGGCCTCTTCTCTCAGGCTTGAAGTTCTTTTTCGTGCCGTAAATGTACGACACGGGGACCCACGGCTTTACTTCCCTTAGGATTTTTACGCCCGAAAAAAATCCATCGGTCCTGCCGGGTTTGAACCCGCGACCTTGGGTATAGAAAGCAAGTATGGTTACCAACCAGGATCGACAGAGCTAAGCGCAACAACAGTTAAAGTAATACGTTAACAAAAAAAAAAAATTATTTTTGTAGCCACAGATACGAAATAAATACCAGTAAATGTAAAATTTCAAAATTGTTGTAGCTAAACTAAGTTTCAAAAATCTTAATTTAGCAAGCTGGATATGCTTGCTTGTTTGCACATTCTTCTACGTTGCTATGAAAGCGGGGCAGCCAATTAACGATATACATTCCTCCCCTTTCTAGATGCTACCCACGGTCCGATTTTCATTACTTCTCAGAGCATAAAGCAAACGTCTACCATTGTCATGACAACCACTGTGAACCAGATCAAAGTGCAGTCAATCGTTCTGATTGGGCTGGACTGTACCAGAGGATACTGATGTAAGAATAGTGACAAAACAGTGCGATGTTAGCAATAAATTCCTATGTCAGTACTCAGAAATAATTTAAATTTAAAGTTAAAACGGTAAACCAATTAATAAGTAGGTATATACAAAATAAAAGACTGGTGCAATCGGGCTGTACTGCTACACCTGAAAAACCGGCCTTGCAGCGCATATGTCAGACTGAACGTGGGTCTCAGTAGCTGTAAAGTTAGTTAAGTGTATTGAATTGTCAAGCGACTATATTGAAAAATAACAAAACTTTTTTTTCATTCATACTGAGATAAAGCATTGTAAAAATTCCTCGTATATAATCTCCTGACTTTATTCTCACTTACTTTCATACTGCTAGCAATGCCATTGCTAAAACTCATATTATGCACTACGATATTCAGTCATAAGAAGTTATATCTCCCAGATGTTTAAATTTACTTCATTATAAATATAATCTTTACAGTTTTACATTAAATAACATAATCTACATGTCAAAACCTGCCTATCTGGTTTACAGAAACAGATTTATCTTTAACCATTTAGTAAAATTTAAAAACAGAACTATGAAAAATGACGGGAAATGTAAAAAATTCAAATTGCTCCATCATTTCTCTTATTATTGATGTGCAGATAATCATTAAAATGCTGGTGCTCTTATTTGATAGAATCTGACAGGTTTGGTCTTGTTTTTCCTGTGTGTAAACTGAAATGCTCTCCCGATTCCTTTCACTAAAGGGATTATAGCAAGTTAATGTGACTCAGAACTCGTCGCTTCCATTTGCAGAACTTCACTGAAAGCTCGTTCGTGCGGAATAACTATATGAAACACTTTGGAAGCGGCGTTCGACCCTGTTTGGGCTTCATTTTGTAGCCTATCATACAAAAATTCCTGTTATTATTTCCTATAAGCCTCGAAGCGCTTGACTTCTCGACGCTATTACATTAAAGATCATCTTAAATCGGATGTTAAGAGGTTAATCGTCACCTTAATTATATATACGGTCCATTTCCCAAAAGTTTCAGATCCATCACAATTTTCTCTAGCCCTTCGCCACCTTTCCGCAAATCATACGCTGTTGCCTGCGCATTAAAACACCGTATTTTCGTTTACATGCGAGTAAATGCAATCTAGATGAGTTAACCCATGCAATTATCTCTCGCAGTGTGTTATCTAGATGTATGTGGCCGGGCAAGGAGAAGAAGAAAGCTAGTAAGGTACACACACCAGAGTTCATAAGATGCAAGCAATTTGTTTAAGCGGGGTCACGATGTCAGGTCCGTCCTGAAGATGACGGTAGTAAGCAAGAGTTTCGCTATCTCCCCTCTTGCCGCCCCCCTCCCCCGTAATCACTTTTTTTGCTTATTATTTTTGTATGTGTGTGTGTGTGTGTGTGGTGTTCATCCATTGAGCAAGGACCTGAACGGCAAAGAAATGTTGGTGAAAAAACAACTACAATGTAGAAACCTAATACATCCGGGTTTTCCGCAGCCACGCTGACGGTGCTATCATGCCTAGAGTGTTGTATAATTGAATTAATCACGTTTGTGATGTCATAAATTAGACACTGCGCAAATCCGCGAAGTTTTATTTTCTTTTTATAGGATTAAACTTGAATGATTTCTGCGACTATTTCAGTCATGTGACGTCATATTAAAATCGACCAATGAAACGGAACAAAATTTTGAATTTTGACCAATCTCAACCGGATTACGGAATGAAATTATCGAAAAAAGTGATCGAATTCGTTTTATCATGCGACGTGCATTTGTCTTGTGATCAGTGTAACCAATTCTATACCTCCATCATATAATTCCTGAACAGCATCACTGACCACTTTTGCTAGAGCCAGTGGTGAGATATTGATAGCAACACAAAAAGCATGGTCAGTAGACAATCATAACGCAAAATGGAGAGTTCTTCAAAGCATTTTGATGATGCGTCAAATGTGCAAGTTGATCTTATCATTAGGAATTCCAAGCCGAAGAAGAAGATGATGAAGAATAAGAAGAAGATGAAGAAGGAGGAGGAGGAGGGAGGGAGGGGAGGAAGGAAGGAAGGAAGAAAGGAAGGAAGGAGGAGGAGGGAGAAGGAAGGAAGGAGGAAGGAAGGAAGGGAGGGAGGAAGGGAGGAAGGAAGGAAGGAAGAATTTGGACACTATGTGTTATCTTTTTTCTCTCTCAATTGATATTAGTAAATCAAAGGTTGATTGTAATAGCCGGTTTTGTCAATTTCAATCTCATAGTTGCTAAATAGAATAGATATTTTTATGTGTAATACTTTATACAAGTGTTAATATTTTGTGCGTAAATTTCATATATGCATATCACTTTTATTCTCTGTCGGTCCTTGTGGTGTAGTGATTACCATACTTGCCTCCTAAACCCAAGAACGCGGGTTCGAACCCGGCCAGGATCGATGGATTTTTTCGGGGCGTAAAAATCCTAAGTATGGCTTCCTTCGGAAGGGAAGTAAAGCCGTGTCGTACATTTACGGCACGAAAAAGAACCTCAACCCTGAATGAGAGGCCTCTGAGCAAAATTTGTCGGCCGTTTCACGCCCTGAGTTGAATGGGACGCTGATGACCTGTGCTGTTAAAGAGCGTCCTTAAATAAATCAATCAAAAAAAAAAAACTTTTATTCTTATTCTATTCATGAGGTAGTCCTAAACATGTATTTTACTCTTCTCTATTGGCAGTAATGACAATCGACATTCTTCAGTCGTAAGATTGCTTGAAAAGGTTAAATACAAATATACACTTATTACAATTTTCTATACCAAGTTTGGGGGAAATACATTTAAATTCGTATTTTATTCGTGAAATAGTCCTAACTCATTACGTTCGTGAATTTATTGGTAATCTCACTACTTGTGATAAATGCTAGTTCTTAGAATTAGGGAGTGTGCTCATTAAAATATTGTGAAACTAATATGCAAGAAATTAATTGTATATTTTTCTGCTATTTTAAAGATCCTTCAACCTGTTGAATTATTTTGAGGGAGTAATGAATCAATATGTATGCAGATATTTTAAAATTGAAACATATATTAAGTATAAATAAAAAATAAAGCAAAATTGTGAACAATGAAACTAAAATAACGATAAATAATTTAGCACATAAAGGACAAAGCACTTAAATATTCACAGATTTATTGTTTGCTATATTTAGGACAACTAGTGTTCTTCAAAGGCAAGAAAACAAGTGAAGGTTGTAAAAATAAATATTTAACCTAGAAGGTAACATAATGCATAGAAACAGACTAAACAAGCAACAAGAGTGGGAGAGAGAGAGGTAGAGAAAGAGAGATTATTTATTTATGAACTCTCTTTAGCATCTCAGGTCATCAGCGTGAGAAAGAGAGAGAGAATATGAATATATTATATGTAAGATTTAAACTCGGTGGTATATGCGTTTTATGCAAAAATAAAGCTGCCATTTCTGTATCTCTGAGTAAAATTTCAGAGCTATGAGTGGATAACGTATCAATAAGTGTTACATTAAATGCATTATCGAAATCCTTACAGTGAATCAGGGCTGTTGGGCAACCGGCAAGGGAGATTTTGTTTTAACAGAATGTCTGTGATTCTTCATACGGAGCGAAACAACAGTAAAAGTTATAAAATGCTTTGCAAAGCTTACAAGAAGAACAGTGTTTCGAAATATAGCGAGCGATAATTCTTATATATATATATATATATATATATATATATACACATATAAGATTTACCTGCAAGAACACATTTGGTATTTATAGACTTTGAAAATATTTTGGCATCAGAAGGACCTGGTACCTAATATGCAATTTTCGAAGAAATGAGATGGCCAAAAAATGTTGTTGCAGGATAATATCACAGCTCGATTGAATTTAAATAGCAAACAGTTGAAGAGGATAACATCTAATAGATCAATGTGTTCGATAAGGTCGTAATCTTTCACAAATATTACTTAATGTATGTAATTTTAAGCGGACTGAGAAACAGTAAATTGTATAGAGATAATAGTTAACACACCCGTTAACCGTTATTCTGTTCAGCTCGCCTACATAGAAGGGTATGTGATTATTAAATACGTTTAACATTTTTGTACTATTATTATATTGTCTTTTTTGTTATATTTGAACAAACTGTTGATTTTCTGCTAGTAGGATTTATTTTCCTTAATAAAAAACCGATTTCGATATATAAATTCATGCTGTTTTTGTTGCCTTTATAGCAATACACGATTTTGCCCCTACTCTTCCATTTTCAGCACTAAAATACACAAAAAGGGCCTTTTGGGATTAGAACTTCTACACTCTAAAATGACATAAATTTTATACATAAATTTTTTCATAAATAACGAAATTACAACTTTTCTTGCTCATTTCCTAACCTAAGTCGCTTGAAATTTGCTTTTTAAATAATAAAAGAAACTTCTCTGAAAACAACATAAGAATTTACAACCAAAGGTAGAAATTATAAAGTTTCTAACTTAGAAACACAAAGGAAATTGGAAACCATTTACACGTCAACAAAATATTCAAATTAGATAATACAGAATCCTCAATCTGCTAAGCAATCGAACATTTTGGCCACTGGGAAGGTACTGCGCAACAACCTCGCCTCCTGTCGAGGGAAATCATGTTGTATGGCTGGAACTCACAGCGCGTATTTTGTTTGATTGTTTGTTTATTAATAATCACAGGATTTATCATCACATTCTTCATACTAGATTTTCAAAATGCTACCTGATCTTTTGAAAAGTTTTTGGAACACTAGGCGCATTTATCCATCCAGGGTATTTTGTTTCAGCGCCTCCACATGTTTTATTTCAGGTACAGCAGTAATTTTTTATGGTTGAAGATGCGCACACACTACAACAGATACTTTATATTTTTGCCTCCCCTCTCGGCTTCTTGTCGGTGAAAACGCAGTCACCAATCTGAAAATTGAACTTTGGGATGGAGATATTACTCTTGAACATATAGCTGGAAATTCTCTTCTACACATGATAATCATACATAAATATTCTTTATTCTAGTGTATATCTCACTCTCAATATACTTGCATGTATATAGATAATAGCATAATATACGCTTCCTACAGAAATTCAGCAGAAACGTTTGGCGTGATAAACAGCACTGAATAACCTCAATTGCCTGCGTCAACGAAAGTTTAGTTCCAGTCTTACCTGGAATCACGAATCGCGCGTCTATTGAAGATCAACCGGTTTCTTGGTGTTTACAAATTCCGATTTAGTCCTCTAATCCTTATTAAAACATAATAAATATTTTGATCTTCGAAATACTCACTTCACCGATTGCGCACTAGCGGAAAGAGGACCAATGTAACAAAGTAGAATAAAATGTACTTTTCACAGCATATTTTGGCCCTGACGCGAAAGAAATAAAAATCAAGTAATTGTTAAACAAGATAGAAATTCCACATTACTTCATTATTGCAGTGCTCTCTTACATTATCTATTCTATGTGGGCAGTTATTGTATAATGTGGAACGTAACCTGCAAAAAGTAAATAAATACATATATGGTGGATTAATTAAATTCTCGTGCAAATAAGTAATAAACCTTTTTGACTAATTATATAAATTTAATTAAAATTGTACAAGTTCATAAGTACTGGTTGTTAGTAAACTACATCCCAATACTTTCAGAGATTGTAGATGGGTTTTATACAAGCAATTTGTATGAGAACTATTCCGCAAAAAAAAAAAAAATAATAAATAAATAAATAAATAAATAAATAACATAAAATAAAATAAAAATAAAAATAATAAATAAATAAATAAAAATAAAGGAGTTATGTGGCGATAAAGAAGTTGCAATTAAATGCTAATAAGCTGGTGTTAATATAAAATTGTTACTTTAATGATTTCAAAGCTGCTTCGAGAGCAGGAAAACCACGATTTTCAGCGTCAAGTGTCATGAAATCCTTTTATACAGCTCACATTATTAGTAGTTATTTTAACACAAGGTTCTCAAACTAAAAAATGAATTTTGTAACAATCGGAACCATAACATTTTACTACACTCCAGTGTTGCCAAATTTGGTGTAATATGAACTATGGTGATTATAAAAGTTTTTAAGCAGATACATATTATGCATTTTATTATCATTTGATTTTTTAATTTTTACATTACTCATGGCATTTTTGAAATCAAACCATAGTGCTCTTAGTGATATTACATAACTATTAAACTGATTTATAAAATTTGTTTCCATAAGTAACCATATTGACAACCCTGGAAACATGTCAGGCTGGAAGAAAATCGATAGCAGCTGATTCCATCATTGCACATGCCCAAATGCATACTATAACTTCTTTTAGCTAAAAGAATAGCATTTTGAAACAGAAATGTAATATAATATACAAAGAAAAAGTAATAAAATAATACTTTTACCCACTAATTAACTATTATGTTAGTAGCATTATTTGTAGATTTAGGTAATCTTTCTTACATGCTCCTTCTAATGGAAATACGCGAGCTATTTATTTGAAAAAAGAACATTTCGAAATTACTGAGATACCTTAATTTATAATTACTAATTTATTTATAAATATTAAGAACTCTCTAAAAGTAATGCACGATGCACGTGTTAAATATGGCAACAAGACACTGGACAACATTAAAGAGATGTATGGTTATTTAGCTTAATTTTGAACAAATTATCAACTTTATATTGGATAAGGCGACAGACTGTGATTGCAAAGATTGTAGTTTCGAGTCCTGCGGAGTAAGTTTATTTATGTAATTTTATATTGTAAGAATATGTGATAAATTTACATTTTGAATCTCAAATATATAATAGTAAACTTGAAATATTACTCTCTTCATACAAAAAAAAAAAAGCAAAAATGTAATCTTGTAGACTTGAACTCTACGGCAAATATCGACCTTTATGTAGCTACTTTGCAGCTTAAATAGGCATTGCTTCTCACTCATTGCTCTGCAGTCAGATCGCTCTGCAATCCCTGAAAATATTGTGGCGTAGTTTATTAACACCCAGTGTTTGGGGTCTATTCACTAAGGTATGAAATATAAAACTTGTGGGAATAGATCTAGTAATTTTTATTGCCGTTTACAAATGCAGTGCGTTAAGGTAAATTCAAAATAATAAAAGGAAATTATAAATTAAAATACATGCAATTGAAGATAAAGGTTGCATTTGAGTAATATATGCTCTATCCTTCAAGATTACTTGAGGAGTGTTAATATTCGCCATGTATAATAATAATAATAATAATAATAATAATAATAATAATAATAATAATAATAATAATAATAATAATGTGCTCGCTTTCTGCCTTTTCTGGATAAAATTTGGTAAATGAATCTGGATAACTTCTAGCGTCGGATATGCATAATTGTGGACGTGGGAAGTCTGAGGAGGAAATTGACAGCAGAGCAGACGCATCCCCAGCCCAATAGTTTAAGAGAAGGAGAACCAGTTAGCTACACGTATTAACTGCTAAAGATTATGAGATTAAACCGGGAAAATATTATCCATACGTGCATGACTTTCAGCTTCAGTTTATACTCGTCCTTTGCAAATTGTGTGGTCGAGAGAGAAGCGCTGCTAGGTGTTGTTCTTACATAGCAAGCGAGTGGCACACAAACTTAAATGTCAGATGATTTGTCTGACCTCATAATGAAGCCACAATTATAATAAAATAATAATAGGCTCACTCTTTCTTTTGCAACTCTAATATTAATTTTTAACACCGGAAAATATAATTGTTGCCATTCACTTGTTTTTCAGGTGTCACGTATTTTTATAGGTAAGTTTTCATAAAATATCGTAGTTATTACATGTACAAGTAATGAATACGACAATGCTGGAGCTGTTGCTTTAAAATTACTTAGATAAGTTTAGTTAAATTTTGGTTAAATCTGTACGATAAATTTAGTTAAATTTTAGTTAAATCTGTACGATAAATTTAGTTAAATTTTGGTTAAATCTGTACTAGGTTAAGAGTGACGCTCCAGTTATGTCAAATACGCCAAAGTATTATACTTTGAGAACTTTATTAATTTACTGAGATTCTATATGTGGACCTAGTAAAACTGAAACTCAAACAGAGAAAAATGGAACTTACTGCAAAGAATAAAGACGTTTGACCATTTCACTTATGTGACGTCATCATAAAATGGACTAATGTAATGAAACAAATTTTTTAATTTTGACCAATCACAGCGCGATATTGCAGTGAGTTATCGTATTCTTGTTTTAAAATCCATTTATTGCGCAAAGTGTACTTGTCTTCTAGTCAGTGTACACAACTCTATATCTCCATTATAATTCCATAATCCTAAACCCATATTTAGCTCTTCTCTATTGGCATTACTGACAATCGACGTTTGTCTTTTGTTAGATGGTTTGAAAAAAAGTCTTGATATTACAAATGTATATTTATTAGAATTTGGCTATCCACTCACTACGTTTGTGAATTTATCGCCAATATCAGGCCAATTTGTGATGTTATTTGTGATTACTTCACTTGTGTGACATCATAAAATCTACCAATGAAACGAAACAAAATTTTGAATTTTGATTAATCCTAGGCCGATATCGCAGTGAAATTATCGTAAAGTTTTACTAAATTCCTTTACCACGCGAAGTGCATGTATCTTCTGGTCAGTGTAACTAACACAACAGCCCCAGTATAGTTCAAGAGCACGCATCGCTGACCACTTTTGCTGGTAGGCGATTGGAAGGTATTGATAGCAACAAAACTATAATTATCGACAGTCATAAGGCAAAATGGAGGTGATGCGTCAAATGTTCAAAGTAAAATATCATCTCCGTTCTCCTTTTCTCGGTTGGTATTAGCAAAACAACGGTGGCGATTGTAATAGTCTCCTTCCGACTATTTCAGTCTCACGGTTTCTAAATACACTTTCTAATATTCTGTAGTCCTAAACCCGTATTTGGCTTTTCTTTATTGACATTACTGACATTGGACATTCGTCTGTTGTAACATGGCTTGAAAAGATTAAATGTCCATAATTCAAATATGCAATTATTACAATTCAAGTTTAGGAAAATTATATTTATATTTATATTTTATTATTTTTTGTTCGTGAAACTGCTAATAAATAAAACGACGTTCGTGAATTTATAGACAATCTCAGACCCTCTGGTGACATTTCTTGTAATAATTAATTGTAATAGTTGTAAAACAGAAATAGATATTATGTTGAAAAGCATATGTAAAAACATATAAAAATCAGAAGCGTGGTATAAACATATTAGGTATTAAACATTGATTAGCATATCTATAAAGTATTTGTTGTAGATGTTGCAGTTTTAAAAATGTCAAAATAATAAATTTATAATTAGAAAAATGGAGGAAGAAAAGCTTAATTCTGGATGCATTTATCAGACATTTATATAAAGATGCATTAAAGTATATTGCAGTATTTGAGGGCAACTTTACAGCAGTAACCGAATGTTATATCCATTCGATTTACAGAAGTAATCTTGCAGTCCTCGTCCCACGATCCTTGATTTGCCTTTGGGGATGCACGTTATGCCTCATCCACAATGACAGAATTAATTATATCTCAGCATGGAGAAATCATACCGGGCTTGAACTGGGATCGACCATATGTCTTGGGGCAATTCTGGGAACAAGTTGCATGCGCCTGGTAGAGTGCTAAATCGATTAGAAGATTGCGTAACAGCAAAACGACTGGCTAAAACCTGTCATTTGCTCACCTTCAGAGCCTAAGTGCCGTAAGGTTGCCATCATCCATTTCCACCAAAATGGAGTCTACCGTGTGACTCAGACATTAGGTCCGGCTGTCTAGAGCTAGGTGAGATCAGTTTAGATCTAAGATAATAAAATAATTTAATGAACTTAGTTTAGTTGATTTCAGGCTAAACCTTACTCATAAATGAAGTATTCCAGCAAAACTAAAAAAAAGTAGGACAATTATTTTTATATTAATTTTGGAGGATAGTAATAGCAATCTCCAAATGTTATTAAAATTATAAAAAATAATAAATGTACATTAGTATAAGGATACTGCACATAGCCCTTGCATTACAATAAATCGGCGATTACAAGTGAAATCGGATAGAAAATTAAAACAATTTATCTTATATTATTAATATTTCTTGCATTACTATAACATATAAAGACAAACGTGTTTGTGCCCTGAGCTCATGCAAAAATTCGCCAAATTTACCTTAATTTATTAAAATTGTGTTGTTTATAAGGGCATAGTAGTTAAACTCCTTAAAATATGATTCGGAACAATAGCTCATTTAAAAATGCATATCTTGTCAAACATAATGATTAGTAAAACAAATATCATTTTGAAATATTACAAGAAAATGCTCTATCGAAATTTGAACAATTTTCTCACAACAGCAATGAAAGTAAAAAGTTAGATACGGCAAAATTGCAAAACATTAATACAAATAGAAATAAGGTAAACGAGTATATATAAAAGTTATACTTTCATATTTATAATTTCTTCTTCACGTCGATACAGTTATTGTGCAACCAGCCCTCTCAAGTTAAAGTAGCATAGCGGACTACTCACTCAGCCAATAGCAAGACCCACATGTTCAAAAATATAATTTAACGGAATTATGTTTTATAGAGGTCATTTTGATGAACATAAAAATAATACTGGCTTATTTTTCTCAGAGGTCACCTCATCTTGAGGTCACTTGTCTTCTTGCCATAGAAGGACTCCACGAGTCCGAAATATAGCGATCTCAAGTGGGACTTTTTCTTAGTGTTTTATCCTTTCCTACTATTATAATTACTGTTAATTTGTTACATTGTTAATAGTGTTACTTTATTTTTATTTTTATTTTACACACACACACACACACACACACACACACACATATATATATATATATATATATATATATAATGTGTAATTAAACGTTTTTCAAATGTCAGACATTACTTTTTCAATTTATTGCCTTCCAGGATGTTGAGTTCGTGAATTTATAGTGTTAAAAAAGAATGCTAATAAAATTAAGGAAAAACGGCTTTCATATAATCACATCACTTAATGCTCTTTATATACAATTATTTTCAAGGCAATACTAATTTATGCCGTGACATAATAGCACAAATCCACTTCTTGGCACTATATTGTGGTATACGGGAAGAGCTATAATTGGCATTAACAATTAGGTATTAACGCGCCAACCGGCAAAGTCGTTGCCATCATGTGAAATACACTTGAAAGAGATGAGGGGGATAGTACTGCGCATGCGCAGTGGAGGCATGAACAGAGGATCGACTGGGCGAGAAGCGCGGTGAGGTGAGGCAGCTTCAGACTTGGACTAGAGAAGACGTGTCGCCATACCTCCAATAGGCCATCTTGTAGACCGGCAATAAGATGTAGATTTGAACATTTAGCACTAGTAAATGTGATGTTTTGAGCGAACTTACTGAGAATGGTTGAGAGATACCTCCGTTCCGATCCTGTTTATTATTTTGATGAATTAAATTAATAAAATCGAAGATATTCTTCCATACGGCAAGTTACTATTTCCGGCCAATGAGAGATATTCTAATTTATTAAAAGCGAGTGCTCTAATTAAATGACTGTGACATATGAGTTGCAGATCATTGTAATCGCTAAATGAATTCTATAATTTGACGTTCAAAACAGCACAAGATTCCAGCCTTTTCCTTGTTACTGACATACTATATTTCATAAGCACATGCGTCCAATACACGGCTGTAATTTTGCCAGGTAACCCAAGTGTAAACAGAAATAAAACTATGATGAATATTTTACTTATTTCGCCAATTATATTCTCATTTCACTACGTTCATAGTGTATGCACAGCAAAAGTGTATTAGTATATGACATGCGTTCGGGATTTAGCTCAAAGAAAGCAAATTAAATGTAAACAGAATGTCGCATATATAGCTGATGATTGAATGTTCTATCGTCCTACACCGTTATCACCAGCATCCTCCTAGTAAGCAGATAATGCCTAGAAGACAAGCTAAAATCTTATTTGGGCCATCCTCTTATCAAAATGTAACGGATGCATAGGTGGGTGTTTCGATTCAGCGATGAACATGAATTCTTGTCCACATAATCCATTATTTATTTCATACTCCTTGCAACCTCTATGAATGCATGATGGATGTACATAAAATACCTACATATATAATACCAGTCTACTTGAATCAAGTAATTTTCCTAAGTTTTAGCAACTTTTTCCTTGCCTCTAAGAACAAATGCTATGTAGCCTCCTGGGTAACATGTATAGACATCAGTGTTTAATTCTAAAATTTTATGAGTTAAACTATATAATAGTAATTATAAGGTTAATACCTTTTAACATGTATAAAGTGACCATTATTTTAGAAACTGTATTTTTGAAACGATGGGTGTTAGAAACATAAATTATAATACAAAATATAATTTAGTTCGTACTTTTATAACATATATGTTGCAAATCAATTCGTACTTTTATAACATATATGTTGCAAATCAAATGTAGCACTGTCAAATGACCTTCAAAATGTTTCAATTACTTTATTAATCTCCTATTAAACAATGGGGCAACAACATCTTCTATTCGTTCACCCAGCTTATTGATAATTTCAATACTGTGATTCATATCAGGGATTAAGAGACGCGACATTTGTTTTACTTTCAAAGTGTTACAGCTGAACTTCTCAGTAAACTATCACTTTAACATGCTTGTATTAGAAGTCATGTTTATAGCATTCAGATTTCAGTGTTACAGCCCCTAAGCCTAGGATTTTATTTGTTATGTTTTTGATCTTCCCATATATAGAACCACATCTACAAAACTGAACAATATAATTAGCGATAAAAGATGTTACTTAATCAACAATGATGTCTATGGTTCATTTGTACTTTATTGCAGTAGATAAGGTGATAATTACACAGTATAATAAAATCTTTTGATTATAACGGGTAAAATATTTTTTTTTTGAAAAACAGAACATTTTAAATAATTAATAATTTAGAATTAGTTTTCGGGTACAAAATAAAAATTATGACATAAAAATGTGCATTTTAGAGGAAAATAGAAGAATCTACATCTGAAATGGGGGAAAAAAAATAATAATATATGAAGGAAGAAGAGTAAATTTTAAATACAATATTAAAAATAATAAATAAAATGCTTCTATATTTAATTTATTCAGGGTATATTGCTGTAGAACAAATAAACTAGACATTATATACAGAGAGTGCCAAAAAATGTTTACACACTTCAAGCAAAGAAAAAACTGTGTTGATATAACAAAACTGAATTCACACAAACAGAAAATAATGAGCACTAATCATCTTAAACTTTTACAGTTACATTAGTGGCTCAAAATGCCCACCATCGGTGTCGATACACTTCTGAGGACGTTGAACTACTGACTGAGCAACGTTTGGATTGCAGTGATTGCAGCACATTCCGTTTCATTTCTTCCCGAAGTGCTGCCAGTGTAACTGGTTTTCTACGGTATACAACATCCTTAAGAGTTCTCCATAGGTAGAAGTTCAACGGGAATTAGAACCGGAGAACGCTGTGGAAACTCAATTGGCCCTCTTCGTCCTATCCAGTGCCTTGAATAGTGCCTAGTATAGTGCCTTGGATCCAGTGAGCAGGGCTTGTTGCTGTGTGAAATCTCCCACATCTGCCCTTGTGAACACGCATACGGTACCATGAGTCTCAAATTAGTCTGGAATGCGTGCAATTGTTACTCGCGTTGGCGATTCTGTTCTGTCCACACGTCTCCCTTGCCTTTGAACTTTAACAACATTCTCGGTTTCGCAATACCACTTCAAAATTGCTTTTCGCTGTTCGAACGATAATGTTGCTTCCATTTTGTTGTAGCAATAGTAGCATAACGCAATGTGAGTCACATCTGTTTACAGAACATCATACGATAATCTTGGCTACATCTGTTCATTGTTGATTTACCTGTCACGTAGCAACGCTATCATAATATATGTGAGACACATCTGTTTACAGAACATCATACTACACACTACTGCTGTTTTTCGGTCCAACTTTGAAATATATTAAATAGATGTCTACTGTGAAAGTGTATATTGATTTTTTGATACTCTCGGAATTTGAGAGATATCATAGACACTGGTTTTGGTAATTAGTTTAAGAGAAATAGTAAGAAAGATGAATCTTAAGTTTACTAAGAAAGTTGAAAAGAGTGGTAGGAAAATTGCAGAAGAAAAATTACTAACATACTTTAAACGTATGCAAAGAATGGGGAAAATGATGTAAGGCTAAAGTGCTGCATGGTGTTGAAGAGAAATAAAAAATAACTTAAGGAAGATTTGATGAATAGATGGAGGAATATATGAAAATAGGAATTAACGGAGGAAGTAGTAGGAGACAGTAAAACATGGAAAAGTAACGCATGTGAACTGAAAAATAGGTCATATCATGAATAAAGTGAAGTACTTGGTGATGGAAAGTCTTGTCAAAATTTCAGTATTTGGTTATTCTTTTGAATTCGTTCGTGTATGTTCATTTTACCTGTCTTTATTGAGAACAGTGGTATTTAAATGTTTCAGAATCCAATTTAAGAATCATGACATTTGTTCATATCCCAATTTCTAAACTAACCGACTACTGTTGCTTTTATTCCTTAATGTTCTTATTACAGCAAGAGAGTGTGCATGTATATTTTGTGTATAATTGCTGAGAATGAATATTTTATATATAGAGTGCAGGAAGAATATATACGAAGAAATTACGAGTAGAAAGGGGGTCAAATAAAATAACATCTCAAAAGGAGGAACAAAAGGTCTCGAACGCTTCGTTATGGGGTTGCAGCCGTTAATTTAATGAATGATCAACAGAATTGTAAACGATATCTTTCCTTTAAAAAAGCGTTTTTTGTCAAATACAGAGTACTATCTCAATAGTATTAATTAAAGTTCACGTAAAGTAATCGTTCAATTCACTTACCTATTTCAGTTTTCAAAATGCCTTTCCATTACCACAAAAGCTGTACACTAACAATGCATGGTAAGAACGCTATTTACAGATACACGATTGGAAACATATTACATATTTTTATAATTATATTAGTTATTGCGTTCTAACCAGAAAATAAATTGCTTCTACCTTCACGTGCTTTGGCTAGGTAAATGTATATATTCAACCAATTATTTGGTTCTCAAACGGGTCCCAGCATGCCAAGCAACCTCCAATTGCATTTAAAAAGGTACTGGGAACAGGTTTTTCTTAGGTGTTTCCAGTGCGTACACTCGGCCAGAATATGTAATCATTCCTCACCCCCTCCACCAAAAAGACAGATTCTTCTACCAAAACTATCCGTATTTTTTGAGCCTTCCAACTTCCCGGTCTAAATCATTCCTGATCTTGCCTTTCTCTCTAGGACGAGCATATATTCCTCTTTACCCAATGTTAATTTTATTTCATTCGATAGGCTCAAGGAAACTTTCTTGTTACATTCTGCCTCGGTTTAGTGTCTGCATATTGCTTTATTTTTATCAATAATTGTTCCTCTTTCTAATTGTGTATCATACTTAAGCATGTATGGTCTACGACCCATGTATACATATGTTTGTAATGTGTATATAGAATTGTATACTAATAAAGGTGCACTTGTTAACTATTACTATGAAAAAAACAATGAGTGACGGGTAAAAACGTTGAGATGCAGCGTGCTTAAGACTGCGCTCAGCTAATGTTATTGGTTAACATTTAACTGGTTATGAATACACATTACCTGGAAATGAAGATATGACGTTGATCCATATCAATGTCTGTTGCTCACATATTGAAGCATCTGAAACCACTCGTTCTCACACCAAAATACTTGGTGAGAAGCTGCCTTTCTACTCGCTAATTCTTTGTACTTATTTTTTCCGCAGTATAATCCAAGACTACAGCTTGCTACTTATTCCATCCCATGCAGGGATTAACTGCTCCACTGCAGTAAGCTGAGATGTTTCAGATGTTAAGCACAGTCATTTTGTAAATGTTCACTTCATGGCACATAACAGCATGCCAGCTAGTGGTCATAAAATGTGAAAATACGATTCAACAAGATAGGACAGGATTATTTGGATCAGGTACAGGGAAATATTAAACACTTGCATATAAAAACCGTAACAAAGTTTATTGCAGTTATAGTGGACACTGTATAACTGTAGTCATTGTATAAAAAGTACTGGCCAATGTACAGTCCTTACAAACGATTCGCTACACTTTGAGTGGGCGGGGAGATACTAGTACAGAGTCTAAGTAGTTTTAATTATAAGACAAGGTACTGGCCGTTGTTTATTTCAGCATGAATATTTTAGGAATTCGATACGTAAATGTATGTACTAAGTTGTTTCAATTAAAACTGTACTTCCACTATACACATAGGAAGACAAAAAAACTGGCCACAAAAACAATAAAATGAATCTTAAATTCAATAAAAACAAAAAACATAACAGAAACACATTGAAATAAGTTGGTTACAAAAGAGGCACATGTTTCCTCCTTAATTATTTATACAAATAGCATATCATTATCGATGTATTATCGTGCTTTCAATGCCATAATATACACAGTTATAATGTTTATAATGTACTGACCATAAACAATAATAATAGAAATAAATACTCAAGAATAAGCATTCAAAATAGCAATGACATAGTTACAAAGTACAACAAGCGCTTTATCGTTAAGTTTATTTTATATGCTCTGATGGCATGTTTCTTAAATCTGTACACAGGGAGCATAATCATAATAACAATAATATGAGTTGGCAATAACAAACTGGCGTCTGTTTTTTTTTCATTACAATATTTTGAAAACAAATATTAATCTGTTTGTTCCCAAATGTTTATCTATTATTGAAACAGCGTCTCTATACTTAAGTATACACCGTGCAATTATTTCTCTTTTCTTGTTTACAGCATGCTTAGCTAAATGTCAGCCACGTACAGGGTAGGTCGCATGCATGACAACATTGGTGATTTAATCCGGAAATAACTCCAGAAAATGTATCAGAAACAATGTGTAACAAGGAAACTTGTACAACAGTAGTGGAAGAGAATTTCACCTCTGTTTAATATAAAATCCGTTGATATATTTTAGTAGATGTACCTGTTCCCATGGTAATCTTTTCAAAGCTAAATTATAATCTGTCCTAGATCGGATTACCTTGGGAACAGTGCAAATTAGGGCAGTTGGCGAACGCAGTGCTCTTCATGTCAAAGTAGACTCAGTCTTGTACCAATCACTGTCACACCCATTTCCGAAATAGTTCTGCAAAGTATTCTCTTGCATATAAAACGCATCCTTGAATACATAATGACTATTTCTAAGTTTCATATAAAACGTTCTTCAAAAGCCTTTTCTAGTCTTTTCCAAAAACTCCTAATTTGCAATAACAAGAGCAGTCTTTAGAAATTTACTCATCTTATTTAAAGTTTAATTTTTTTACTTTATATGGGGACAAATACTATCTATCCTATTGTCTGAATATAGCTACATAGAAGCCATGTTTACCTTCACTGCTAAGATATTTTGACGAGAGATGTATTACCTAAGGCCAGAGACCATCTACTAAATGCTGAGTGCAAATATTATTCTCACAAAGCAAACCTTTCTCTCATAGGTAACACTTGGTGATTATAAATATGCTAATGTTGTAGAAAAGTGTAAATTCGGAAATGTTCTAAACCTCATCTTCCAAGATACAATGAACTTAATCTATGGAAATATTTTATACCATAGACTTTGCAGCATAATTTCATTATGTACTGATTTTAATTAACAGTTTTTACCTACAAGGGAATTAAAAAAAGTACAAATTTTCGTCTATTTGATAAATTAATGAGCAAAAATTAAGGACAGTAGAAATAACTGACTACACCAAATGAAAATATTTTGGACTCAAACTATACAATTAAAATTAACACTACAATTGATTAGCAGTATGGGATGATTGGTGAAAATACTAACAAAGGAAACACTTTTTTACTCTTAGAGATGTAGAAAAACAAAATTCATGAGTGATTTCAAAATGTATCACTAAAACCAAAACAATGCAACTCTGTAGTGTGTTATATTTTTAGAATTGGGTTCTCGAAACTCAAGCTCAATACTTTTTAATACTTTTATTAATATAACATTCTTTAATTAACAAATGGAACATTTTAAAGTAATGCAAGAAATATGTATACACTTTTCTTTTAATCGCGTAGAAGGACAATAAAACATGCTGAACTGCAGTTTTAATTAATGTGTTTAAATGTACTATTGCATTAATTAAAGCAAGTTTTTCACCTTTCGCAAATAAGACATAACCACACTCCGCCTGTAAATAGCTCAGTTCTATGTCTGAGAGTAACCAAAGATGCACCTGGTAAATATATCATGTGGTCTATTAAATGGTGTGATTACCAATATGTCTTTAGCATGAAAGCTGAATTTGTATCGCTATCTAGTTGTTATTTTCTAATGACAGAAGACGATGCGTTTCGAGGACCACATTTTTCGGATAATATAAATGAATTTTGGAATTATTTTCAGTTCAATGATAACCGAGCCATTTGACTCATTTGTAAAACATGTTTTTGCGAGGTTCAAGCAACCTAATAAACCTGTAACCCCAATTCATAAAATTGTTTTTACTGAAGATCTCAACTCAGCGATTTATTTATTTGATACACTAATTAACTTAAAATACTAAAGTGAGAAACTTATATTTTATTTCATAAAAAATGAAAGTATCAAATATCGAGTTGACCAGGGATAACGTTTGCTTTACCTAAATATATATGAGTATCGAATATTGAGAAAATATATCGCCATCTCTAAATTGTTTTATAGAGTGTGTAAAACCATTTTCTTCGTCTACGCTGATTTCTATACTCCAATCTTTCACCTGTAAGTATCTTTTCTTTTTTTTTTTTTTTTGAATGATTTATTTATGAACGCTTTTTAACAGCTCAGGTCATCAGCGTTCCATTCTACTCGGGGCGTGAAACGGCCGACAAATTTTGCTCAGAGGCCTACCCTTTCAGGCTTGAGGTTCTTTTTCGTGCCGTAAATGTACGACACGGGACCCACGGCTTTACTTCCCTTCCGAAGGAAGCCATACTTAGGATTTTTACGCCCCGAAAAAATCCATCGATCCTGGCCGGGTTCGAACCCGCGATCTTGGGTTTAGGAGGCAAGTATGGTAACCACTACATCACCAGGATAGTAAGTATCGAATCAGTTAAACTGATATAATAAGATGCTTTGTGTTTCGGGCACCAAAGTCCTAGAGTGTTCACATGGCCTTTAAGATAGTGGAACCAAACTCTCTGTTTTCTGCGCTGTGTCACAATGCTTTAGTTTAACACCACTTAGTTCATCAGCCTCCCATGTTGATGAAACGAACGTAAGAATCACAGTGTAAATTTACGATCACCTTAGAACATTTACGTAATGGTAGCAATAAACAGTCTTACATTTACTGATTCTTGATTTATAAGAATTATATAACATTTTGGGTTTTATCTAAACATATATTAATGAATTGTAAAGTCCAAGGACTTGGAGATGATGTGACTTGAGCTACTGGTGGGCACTGATGAGATTGTTCATCACTTGGACCTAGTTTCCTACTCACCAAGTATGCCCACAATGGAAAATAACCGGAGGCTGTTTTTCGTTGCAACATTTACTCCGCTAATGACTTCTTCACGACTTCTCCCGCCCCCACACACTTCATCGCCATGAACTTGTGCAAATTTTGCAGCTCACCACAGTTAACTAGTTCTATATGCTTCTAAATTGCTGTGTGTGATTTAGCTGCAGTAGTGAAAAATGTGATTTCTTGCATTTGTACTGGAACCGATGTTATTTTAACATATACTTTTACAAAATACTCATTCTATTGAAAAGTCCTTGAAACAGCTGTTAGTAATAAGTAAATTGATTATAGGTTTCTTTTGAATGGCTCTTTTAAATCTCCTAGTTATTTTATTTGCAGTAGATATTATTCTTTTTATTTCTTTTCATTTGGCTCAGGCATAGATTGGGTACTTACAAATCTCATTAAAATATTCCATGTAAGCTACAACTACTTTGAACATGCTCTGAATTGAGAAAAGAAACGGATATGAAAGTGTGTATGGCTCTCAAGCTGTACAAAAATATTTTTCTTAGCTGCTCTAAATATTAATGTTCTTTTCTGATAACCTTAAAACGGCATAGCTTAGCAAAATATGCATCTCTGCTTTAAACTTGTGAACCCACAGCTCTATTTAATATATACATACACACACACACACACATATATATATATATATATATATATATATATATATATATTTACTTTTGCAACTACAAAAATATGATTTCAGAACTGAACGTTTCAAGCCATTTGAAAATGCTTGAGTTAAAAACAAAAACATTCCCGGGTGTTAGCAAAATGTCGTTCAATAATAGCATTGTCAGCTAGAAGGCATCATACTCTTTCATTTAAATATGGGAAACATTCCACGATCAATCTTAAGCCAGATATCGCGGGTAGAATCTATAGATATACTAACTGGTATAGTTTTATGTACAAAATGTTATAAACAGTTGTACTACAACTTAGTTCTAAGTACTGTGAATCACATTAACGTGTGCTCAGAATGTCCCCCATTCATTGCAAAGTATATCTTACTCAAGCACAGTTCTCTGAGTAGCTAGGCTCACCTGATCTTCGCTAAGGGCAATAACGGCAGTGTGTAGGCAAGTTATTAGATCCAGATTCAAAAAATAGCCCCAGGGGATTTAGGTACAGTGATTTCTGTGGTCATGATACAGTCCCCATGCCCATCAACGTCTTAATGCCGATGCAACTGTTGGCAACGAAGTGAGATAGCGCCCCATCCTGCTGGGACAAAATGTTTCATTGTATATTACTCTGAATACTGCTGGTATACTACTGGATTAGACAGTCTTTGACCTGTTAGTGAATTTATCGAGTACTGCCTACATGCTGCGGTATCGGTTTTTTATATGTGGTGTGCAGGTCACCAAATGCCCTCAGTCTTCGTCTCAATGACATCTTCAACGCTCTAGCGAATGAAGTTACTGAATACTTGTCTCGGGATCAAAGTTACGACTTACATGTTTGGTTCTAATGTTAATTAAACACATTTCGATTTCATTTATCAGGGATTATTGTTACTGGACGACATTTTCCATACATTTTCTATATCAGCGATAGCATTTATGTGAAATACATGAATTTCAGGCGAATTTATTTATATATCTGCTTTGGTAATATGTAATGTTACTTTAGAACTTCATCTTTTGGAATATAAAATATTTCAGACTATTTATTCAAATATCTGGTTTAGCAATAAGTAATGTTACTTTGGAAATATATATATCTTTTAGTAAAGACCATAGGGAAATTCGTCTGCAATATCTAGGAATTGTATCAATTCAATTGTAGTTCGATTTTTTCCTATATTAATCGTGCAAGAAATTTTCCGTAATGGGGGAAAACTGTTGCAAATCAAGTTTTACCCAACACTTTGATGTTAATTCCTGAAGAAACTCAGTTTTTGGATATAATTAAGCTAATGTTTTGTAGTTTGTCAAGTAATTGACTAATCCAAGCTTTCAGAATATATGAATTGGAATAATATTTTTCTTAGTTTGGAAAAATATAATATTCATTACAAAAATAATATAATGAGAAATTATTACTCATAAAGCCATAGTGAAATGAAGATTTACTAGGAAAAATGAATATTTTGCTAACTTGCACGCTCAACTTTCATAATACAAAAGTAGGACTATAGATGACTGAAGTACATTGTAACATTCTTTACAGTTTGCTCGCTTTGAAATGAGGTTTGTCAAAGCAATAATCATTCTGAATTTGATAATTACTCATGCAATGCAACATTTTTTTCTACCATTATGTCCTTGAACATACATATTGTTAAAAGTAAGTCACTTCGCTAGTTGAAGTCAGTTGCTGGCGAAGGCGATATCCTATATGTGATTTTCAATAGTGACCCTCAATAGGTGTATATAAGCTAAGCTAATAGGACACCTCTCCGGAAAAATCACACGAGCTAGGAACCTGCGCATGCTAGCCGGACTGTGGAACTTCCGCCGGTCTCTTGTTGGTTAAGTCCAGAGGATTGACAGCCGTCTCTTTACAAGTTCTTTCCATGTGCTCAGTTTCGGGGACGCCTGTGTCATCTTCTCCCGGGGTGCGTCGTTGAGGGTTTTCCACGCGCTTATCTTTGTTTCTGTCAAGCGCAGAGGATTTAACGGAAAGGTCGATGGGCTGGTCTTGTTCTACAGCAACGCCTGCAAGAGCAGGACTGTACAAGAGCAGGTCGCCGCCGGTAGGCGCTCCTCTTATGGGGTCCAGATGTAAGGATTTGCCATTCACTGGCGTGAGGCCCGGCCTGGTGGCAGAAAAAGGAGGGGACAGCACCGGATATAGGAGACGTGCAGAGGGTGGCGTAGACGTCGGTCGTTGGTGAGGGAACACAGCAGTGGTGGAGAAAGGTGACCCGGCACTGGAACTGCCACCAAGAGGGGACACCGGTGGAAGGGCGAGAGTGGAGGGCGTCGACAGTTTCCTGGAGTGATGTGGGTAAAGCAGATCTTCGCTACCGCTGAACGGCGATGTGGATTGGTGTGTAGAAGGTGGCCTCAAGAAACTGAGAGCACTGGCAGGTCTAGAGGACTCGTCCCCGATGTCACCGATGGAGGATGCTACGGACTCTTCAGGCGAAGGCGTATGAGGAGGCACGTCGTCCTCTCTGCGGCGGTTGTCACATGGCGTCATCTGTGGTTGGTGGAAGCCGTTTCGTTGCTGAGGAGAAGGAACTCCCAAAAGATGGGACGGAAAGAACGCTCCGGGGTATAGACCGGCCCCGCTACTGAAGAAGGCTGTCGCTACCGCCGTTACGGCTTCTGCCCTTGTGGTGCCACCTCCAGGTCCACCCCCACTACCTCCCGTTCCGATCACGGTGGGGTCATTATTGTTATTGTTGTTATTGTTGTTGCTCTGCTCCTGGAGAAGGCAGTGGATCTTGAACCAGTTGGAGCGACGTCCGTAGCGCGACCCGCTCTTGGACATTCCCACCATGAAGCACTTCCTCAGTCGACAAGCCTTGCACGACGTCCGGTTCTTTTTATTGATCACGCATTCGCGGTTGTTCTTGCACTCCGCGATGGAATTCAGGTTGTTGTATGTCCTCCCGAAGAACGACTGCAACATACAAAAACAACAAACGTTATATTTCGTGCTTCCTCTAAACACCAGTCCGTGACGTGTCATTGTCACTGTTAAACATGTACACTTTTTCATCCAGTATAGCTTTCGATTCGCCTGTTTATTATGTCCTTTAAGATTTATTCTATATTACATATTCCATCTCGTCGCAAAATACATAAGTGTTTATTTTCGTTTAAAAATTATTAATGTTGTGTTTTCAAATTTATTTGTTACTGCTACACAGCTTATATAGATTTGCTTAAACAAAAATAAATGCCATTTTAATTTCATGGTCTCTACCCAAAAAAATGAAACTTCTTATATTTGTACATGAATTCACCAATGCTTAATTTTATTTGGAGCAATTTTTTTAAATTTTATGATTCATTCTCTCTATAAACTTAATTGTAGGTATATAAATTAAACACTATTTATATTTATCTACAATATTTTCTATTTGCTTTTGATTTGCTATAAGGTTCTTCATAGGAATCAGTTCATCAATCTTTTCTGCATTTCATAAGATGTATTTTAATCAATTAATTTATTCATCGTATGAAATTATACAAATTCTTGACTTTTGTTATATTCAAATAATCTCTTCTTACAAAAAATTAAAAAATAAATAAAATCACAAACAATTTAACGCTAATTCAGCATAATAATCAACGAAAATAAATATAATGCAATTAAGTAGTAAATATGCTCATATCCATATTTTAAATATTAAATTATTAATGTTTAGGAAGAGTGTTACATTTTATGAAATAATGAAAACTAGCATTAATAATGTCTGTCCGATTAAGTAAATTTAGCAATGAAGTATAATGAGTTTTAAATAAGAAAAAAAAAATATTTGAATTTATTAGAATTATAGAACTGGTCTTTTTAAGATATGGAGGCCACATATTTTAAAGCTTAGCCTCTGCGAGCTACCATCCAGAATAAGTTTGCTGGCAATAGAGTCCAAGACTGGTGAACTTTACTTAACACACGAACTGCTCTCCGTCCAACTGAAACTTCGCAAATTAAACAGTGATTTTATAATTCGATGATGCTTTTGCATTATATTCTGTAATACTATTTGGTGTTTGATGGAAAAACAAAAACTATGAATAACATGTTTGTCATTAAATCGATGAAGGAAAGCGCTAAATAAAAACAAAAGTCCAAGAATAGTTTTGTCTGATGCGCCACCATAGCATTCCTTTCAGGTTTACAACATTTTAGATATTTTAGAAACATACACAATATATATATATATATATATATATGTTTGTACATTTATTACATATTTTTAAACTATGCATCTAACACAGGTTTCAAAAAATTCTAATTTTAAAAATAATTACAGGAGAATTGAGAGGGAACCAAAATTAAAATGCTAATTTGTTAAAAATTGTAATTTAAAA
This sequence comes from Metallyticus violacea, assembly GCA_030762175.1. Classification (NCBI taxonomy): domain Eukaryota; kingdom Metazoa; phylum Arthropoda; class Insecta; order Mantodea; family Metallyticidae; genus Metallyticus; species Metallyticus violacea. The sequence continues at coordinate 55,634,230 of CM060843.1, read as the reverse complement.
AAAAAACCACCCCAAAACTAAACCTACAGGTGCTTATATTTAAAGTTAAAAATGTAATGCTAATTAAAAATCGACAATTTGATAAATAGTACGTTTTTGTGGCCAACATTTTATTTGTTCTTTTTGGTATTTAAAATACTATTTTGCGCGAATTTTGTCTTATTTGTTTTGTAATTGAAATTGTTACCAATTAAGATTTTTTTGATTGGTGTTTAACGCCCGTTTTTATTACTGAGGCACCACAGGCGGTGAACACTGGTGATACATGAAATGATATTGGGAAAGGATGTTTTAAGGAAGGAAACGTTCCAGGCCTAATTTTAGGGTACTTCCCCGGCATTTGCCGGTTATGAGGACTGAGGAAAACCTGGAAAAAACCTCAGTCAGGGAGGACGGTCCTGGCGGGATTCGAGCCCCAGATCTCCCGCTCACGAGTCAGTGCCTTAACGACCTCAGCCACCCGTGGCGGTCCAATTAAGATAAGTATAGTAACCTTGCGTATACGTCTAGTCATAGAAAAAGGAAGAAACTTGGAAAAATTCTGCAATACTTTACATAAAAGTATAGCAGTAGGTAGCAGGAGTTGAACTGAATGCGTTGAAAGCTATTAACTCTATTACAGTATTACTGTAAAGTAACAAATTGTGGAAATCAGAACAAGAAGAAGAAAATGATGGCGGAGTGTACTGAAGGTGGTGAGTGACGTTACGGTTGTTTCCAACAGCAAGAATTGTAGCGCAGAGATGGAGGAGCACAGTTAAGTAGGACAAATTTCTTGAACCAAACATAAACACCTAACCTAACCTAACCATGCGAACAGCTAATCTAACTTGATCTAAGTAAATATTAATTTTTCCAAGGATTCCCGTGAAACTTAAAACAAATTAAATTTTAAGATTGTCGCTGGAAGTGAGAACATAAATCTTATGTTAGGCTTCAGTTAACAATTGGCATTAGCAAACTTAATGATACTTTTATATGTCCATTTTCACAACCTCACCATCGTTGTGTCAAATTGTATATTGTAAATCTATATAATATTTAAGATTTCTTGAAAAAAATCGTGCAGGAACGTATGTGGGCGATGCATTGAACCGCTATGCTGAAACATAAATGGAATAGATGTTCGCGAGCAACACATATTGATGAAAATAAATGAATTAATATTATCAAAGGACAAACAATGCTTACGAAAATACCAGTATAGTTGATTACAGTGTAGAGTAACCTCAATATCAGGAACTTTAAATAAATTGTTGGGCTTGAAGGAAGTAATAATATAAATTAATTTTAATCATTTGGATTATCACATTACCAACAAATTAAACAATTTGTAGAGCTGCAGCAATTGATGAAATGCAGTTCATGTTTCAAACAGTAATTCATTAGCATGCGTTTCTGAGACTCGTGGAAACTTGGCGTATGCCAGCGAGGTTCTCTCTAGATGCCGGCGTGCTATAGCATTCAGGTTGCAGTCGCGGGAAAAGCGAAAGGCAATGGGTGTGTACCTTAACGCTGTAGCAACATTTATTATTATCGGTAAAGTTTCTGCCTGATGTAAATCACTTGTTATTCTCTCTGGGACGTAACACGGCGCGCGGCATTACAACACCGTCCTAAGCAGGAATTTGCATTTTACAAACCAGTGTCGGAATCCCTGTTTACTCTTCTCTTCTGCCATTCATGTGTGTTTGAATGTTCCGCACAGCACGCTCTCTTACTTTTAGCGGTACAGCAATGTCGAATTTCCTGCATAATCGTTCTGTGACTTTAAACTTTTTACGAGCTTTTGAATCGCTCTGGTAAAAATACGTTATCGTAACTGAATATCTGTTTTATGTAGATGCACTATCAATAGCATTATTTCGGATAAAATTGAATGGAGAAAGTTTTAGAAACTCCCCAACACATAAAATCTTATATCTTGTAAGTATTTTTATATAAAAAAAAACTTTTTGCACTATTAAGCCAGCTATGACAAGACCAACTCCACTTTCCAGACCACAATGCAGGAAAAATATGGCCGCCGTCATTGAACAACTACTGCCAATAGCTAATATGAAACTTTTACCCAGTATTATGTTTACAGAATGATATTATTTATCACTGGAAAATACGAAGGGTGCCAATGTATACACACTGTCACAGTAGATATCTATTTAATATATTTCAAAGTTGGACTAAAAAGCAACTGTAATGTGTAGTATGATGTTTTGTAAACAGATGTGACTCTCATACATTATATAGCGTTGCTATGTGACAGGTAAATCAGCAATGAACAAATGAAGCCAAGGTTATCATATGATGTTTTGTAAACAGATGTGATTCACATTGGTTATGCTAGTATTGCTACAACAAAATGGAGTCAAGATTATCATGTGAACAGCACAAAGCAATTATGAATTGGTGTTGGAAAACCGAAAATATTGTTGAAGTTCAAAGGCAATGGGGGCGTGTGTACAGACTTGAACCGCCAACGCAAGTAACAATTGCACGCAATGGAGACAATATCGAGACTCGTGGTACCATATGCGATGTTCACAAGGGCAGATCTGGAAGACCTCGCACAGCAACAAGCACCGCGACCTCGGCTATGGCTGCAATCGCTTAGGACACTTTCGCAACGTTGCTCAATCAGTAGTTCAACGTACTCAGAAGTTTATCGACGCCTATGGTGGGCATTTTGAGCAACTGCTGTAACTGTAAAAGTCTATGATTAGTGCTCATCATTATCTGTGTGTGTAAATTCAGTTTTGTTAACGCAGTTTTTTTTCTTTGCTTGAAGTGTGTATTTTTTTTGCACCCTCTGCATTTCGATGGTTTTTAACAATGAGAATTTTTTTTACAAACTATATTCCTCATGTGTAAACAAAACATAAAATAATTACAAAAACTTATTAACCAACTGCTTCCCATTACCGTTTACTGCAGTTTACCACGCTCAAAGACTTCCTCAGAGGTATTAAAATGAAGAAGCTTCTTTGCTGAATATTTTGACGGGTATGTAAGTTGGTTCCACAGTTATATACTCGAAACAATGTTTCAAAACGATAGAGGACTTATGACAGCAGTGCGTCAGTATTTTTGCGTGCTAGAATGGAGTTCTGTCGTAGGGGAATATTCAAGCTTTCGCAACGGTAAGTAAATGTATACAAAGAAATGCAGACAATGTGAGAAAAGAACAAATGTGCTAAAAAGTTAAGCAATGTATTTACTTTTTCAAAAATAAATTATCTAATTTATAAAATAGTGTTGTTCATGACTTTCAGTATGGCCCACATAAACTTGGCGAGGCAGAAAATACCTAAATACTTCAAGATAAAAATTATTAACTTGCATGTAGCGGTTCAGAGCATCCTCCCTGAGTTTTTTTCCCCTTTTCCAATTTATCATTTCGTCTCGTTATCAGTGTCCATATCTATAATGCTACAGTGGTTAAATTGGGCCGTTTAACGCTATTAGAATAATAAAATCTCCTCTATAACAATAATCAGAGTTAAAGGCAACAGTATTATGTAAAATAAAATTTATGGAAACACAAGACCAAAAATCACTTCGTTTTCCTAACTAGAGAAGCTCTTTCTAGCCATCTTCCTTGAATAAATGGCATGAAAATTTCTTGAAGAGAGGTATGAAGTAATTGATAGCTATGGAAACTAATAACAACTGCAGAAATCGTGTGTAATTTAAGTTACTATAGTTGAGAAGTTTTTTTATAAGTGTATCATTAACGGCATTAGAGCACAAGAAAAAAGTAACAGATAAAAAATAAAATTACAAACGAAATGGTATAAAAAGTTCCCGGACTGGTTCAGTAGCGCGCCAATAAATGGCACTACAGGGATTGTGCGCACAGCGCTAGGGAACGTTAACCTTGAACTAGCAGTATATTCAAGCGACATTGCTGCATTTACATTGGGAGTAGTGCAATCGGTATTTTTGTCATCAAGTGCATGTATTAACCTGCGATTTTGTCATGCACAACAAGTTGGAACAAAGAGTTCAGCTTGGGAAATCGGCCACACAGACCATTTAACATACTTCGACAAGCTTACGGCGAAGATGGTACAAGAGCATACACAATGTTTCAAAGGTACGGGCGTTTCAAAATTGGAATAACGTCCCTGTAAGTTGAAAAAGTCCGGGAAATTGTTCATCAGGATCTTAGGAGAATAATCAACTTCTTTTCCAGAAGATGAAGACGCATCTCAAAGGTTGGCGTTTCATCGCCGTTGACGAGATACAGCGTGAATCGCAGGAGATTCTGCACTCACTCATGAATAACGACTTTGAGGTCACTTTCCAAAATTGGCAAAAACACTGGCATCTATATATTGCTGCCCAAGAGACTAATTCGAAGTAGTTAGTTTTCAAAATTAAGTAAATCAATTTTTTCTTTGTAACAGAAGCAATCCAGGATCTTTTTGATAGCACCTCGTAATTACTGTTTTTCTTAACGGCTGTACGAAATCTAAACATGTATCTGATAAAATAAGAAAAGGAAATGGATAACTTGCGATGAAAATATTACTTTTAAACTACAGAAAATTGCCTCAAAGATAAGTAAATGTGAATGTTAAGCAATTTTTCTATTACTTTAGTCTTTCTCCTATCCCCTACTAACTTATTTTAATGGATTTGTGCTGGGCTAATACGCTTGAAATATTAACAGAATGAAGATTATATTGATGCTAGAGGAATTAAAAACAATGAAGGATTGTCCATGTAAAACCGGCTGTCTGTGACCATGGCTGTAGGTATGCTCCAGGCTGACTCTTTGGGGCCAATATCTCGTGGGCCATCCAGTATTATGGAAACATCAGTGATGAGAAAGAGCCGTCAAATATGTTTGTGTTTGGGGTTTGTTGCATGAAGAGATAAACAATTCTTTCTGCGTTTACAAAGGGATTATCTACAAGAACAGCTTACATAAATGATTCAGTGCACATTACTTAGAAATTCAAGTCTTCAGTAGATCCCTTGAATGCAAATACTTGTTTTTATTCCCTATCATCTTTATTTTGGTTCTTTTCCTCGCAGACATCATAAACACAGAAAGCTTCTGTTTGCTCCCAAAAACATAATTTAACGCTACTTTGTTAAAATTTGATTTGTGTATAGAAGTATAACATTTTCTTTATGGCTAAAAATATGCTTTAGAGATGCATTAATGCTGACAATGAAAGCATTGCGTCAAATGTAAATGTTGATATGGAAATGCAAAACAATTTGTTTAAATTTTAAAATGTATAAACATTAATACTGGTTAAATTAGCATTAGCTATAAAAGAAAGAATTGCCATTCATTTTCATTGAATAAAATGATTCTAGTTATATTTATATGCGGAAACTTTTACTCACTTAGTGTACTATATGAAGTTTCTGATCCTTTGCTATTAACAGGCTTAAGTTAGGTAATTGTAATGTGAATATTGAGTGAAACGCCTACCCTACCATTAACCTTTAATTGGCACCTAGGTTAAGATTAAACAGTGTAGGTGGGACGTGTGTTGGTTACTGAATCAACTAACAATACCCTTTTACCTCTCGCGGGACTGGAATCGATGAATCCGTATATGCATCTCTTGAGTGCATAAGGTTAGGCTAAGAAAGATGTGTGAACTAGGTCGTCTTTTTCCTTCTTTTCGGTTTACATCTTCAAGCATGAGAAAATGTCCAGTTTTCGTAAGACGAATTTGATCTATCCTTAATAAAATGTTTGGTTGTCTGTGGTTGTCTACAGCTATGATAAAATGCCAACATATCCGCTTCCCACCAAGCAGGTTCTCTTTGGACCAGAAAATGATAAGGTGGGTTTTCGCCCAAGGAAAGGCATTTTTCCTTGCATATGTTAAGCAGCGGCAACAGTGTGAGAACTTTATTATCTTTACATACCGCTAGTGAACTTAAAAGTGGCAAAAACTTACCTTCGCTGTGATGAAAAGGTAAGACAAATAAGTTGTGAGAGTTTCTTTTATTTAGTTAACTATTTTGTCTGCTTTCTGAAACAATTTCTCAGCAAAAAACTTGCTTCCTAGTACTTATTATATTTAAAATATGTTTTTATTAACAGATAATTTATTTAATTTTCAAATCATTAATATTCTTCATAATGCTCTAAAATCCAACATAAAATACCTTAATAAATTATAAAGTTTGTTATATATATATATATATATATATATATATATATATATATGATATTCTTTTCAACACTAATTTCATACCTCTTATATCATAAACCATGGAAAAAAAGACATTTAATTTAAAAGTTTGAGGTTAGGTTGGCATATAAATAGTAACCTTTATGCACGCTATCTTTATATTAATGTGCTCTTTGACAATGTTCCCAATAGTCCAGTAGTTTCATAATCATAAGTTTTATACACCTACATAAAGTGATCAAAGTTCTAGTTGATTGGTTGCTGATTTTGCCTACAAGTCACTACGCATGCGCATGCCACATTACATGGAAATTAATGATTCCGGAGTAAACGCAACCAATCTTAACTTTGTTCACCCAGTATTTGTGACATTGTTAAAAATGCATTTGGAATAGAGCTTTCACAGTTAATTTTCTTTGCTGAATATCTATGTTTTTTTTTTCTTTTGCAGCATTCTGTATATACAAATGTTAAAAAGGTTCGCATTTACGTTGTAAAATAAAACACCATAAAGACACATTCTTTGGTGTCCAGTTTTTTACATAGAGAACAAACTTCAAAACAAATAAAATAAGAGGGAATTAAAAACAGCTTTATTACTTCATAGTATTTTACGTACATGAACTGTGGTCCTTTTTATGTTTAGAATGAGGAAATCGAGGGTCTTGTGGCTAGTAAACTTTTGCAATTCACGAAGAAACCAAAGGAAAATAAAAACGTCAATATCGTATTTGTATATTTTGCAATAATTTGATCATCCATTTGTTTACCTTTTAAAATAGCTTGTAATTTGCTTGATAAGTTGGGTTGCTAATGACTCTGCATTTAATCTGCGTAAGTCAAGTTGATACATGATGTTAAAATTGTAGCCATTCCCCATTTTGAAGCAACTGTTCAGTAAACGTGTTATCTAGAAAATTCGATAGCCCCATTGGGGAATGTTAGCGTATCTAAAATACTGAGGAAGAAAAGAAAATTAAGACAAATGATGTACGAATGGAAGGTTGAGAAGAAGACTCGAGGAAAATGAAATTGTAAATTAGAAAGAGAGTTAAAGAACGGAGATGAAGAGGATATAATTAGCAAAATTAAGCCATATATATATGTAAATGAAAAATAACGTAACTTTATTAACAATATAACTAAAATAACAATAATAAGTAAAGCAAAAAAGGATAAAGCACTAAGAAAAAGTCACAGATTAGTAATAACTGTATTTCGAACTGCTTGAGTTACATGGCAAGAACTCAAGCAGTTACATTATATGCGCGCGCACACACACACACACACACACAAATGAGAAAGAAAGAGAAGAAAATTGTAAACGAAGAAGGCAGTTATAAATGTTGCAAAAACTTTACGAAATGGAAAATGTATACGCTTATCGTTACAAATTCACAAACTTTATGTTGATTACTCGGAACGTTATTAGCTTGCAAAGAAATAAAATGCGATGCGGAAGACTATGGAAAAAAATACTACTACGCTGCGGATAAGGCCTTGCCTTTAGAGGTTGGAAAAACATTCTGAAGTCACACAAGTAAAAAGTTATTGCTTTATTAGTGTGCCGTTGTGTGCGAAATTGCTTGAAATGGCAAGAACTGTTCACAGCGTTGTTGCTTTTGGCTATGGAAAAACAACTTCCCAGGCCTGCTGTCTACGAAAACATCTAATTTTCATCAGGTAATTTCAAAACATGATATCAGCTCTGTTACCCTTGCGGATACATTCATTCGGACCGACACAAATCTTCTACTTTCCCAAGGTTTACATTACGTATTTATTACACCTAATTTGCATACGTGCCGCAATACTTCAAGAATGAGTTATGGCTTTTGCCGCTTTTAAGTCGAACCAGTGTCGCAGCCGTCTAGCCTGTTATAATCCACTAGCTCTTTGGTGTGGATTAAATCTGTCCGAAGCGTCATCAATATAAGTCGCACTCTGTCACCAAATTATATTAGTTGTGTGTTGGTCTTAATAATCACATAGCCTAACAACTTCATTTATAACACTTAATAGTGTTCCGAACTAGGACGCTATCAGAAGGTACATTATTAAGAAAGTAATTAAGAAGGAAATAAAGTTGTGTAAAGAGTTCTATTACAACATTAAAATAAAAATTTAAGGTGAAAAATAAGATAGTTTTACAATTTTGACATAGTGTAGATTAAACTGTAAAACATAAAGAAAAATATGCGAATTTTTTTTACGATTGTAAATAATGAAGTATTTGTGTACGTACTATGAGAATAAACTCTTTTAGTCTTGAACTATACATAAAAGTTTATAATGAACAATTATATAGCACTGGGAGAAGCCAAATTCATAAATTGACTACAATAATACTTTAATTAGTAATTATAAATATTAATTCTACTGTGTGAAATATTTAATTAATGTACTAAAATTGTAAAAATATACTATTTACAGTGGGCAGCCAATAAATAGTGCAAAAAAGATCCGGACACGAAAATTTTCTGGATAAGTATGATCTCCTTTCGAAAAATAAAATTTTTAGCGGCATGCATAACCAAGAGGAATATCCGTCAATTCTGTTGCGCTCCTTTTAAACTTCTTGTATGTCTATATTTGAACTCTTTGATTATGCTTATGCTTATGTTTTAATTTCATATTGCGATTAATAACGGTCAATGATCTTTTCTGATAACGCAACTGAACAAGTCAAACACCAATATAAAAGGCCTAACCTATGTGTACTTCGCAGATTATAAAAATATTATTTTGAAATATAAGTTAGTTAAATAATTTATTAAACCAGTATGTTACGTTGAAATGTAAAATTTTACAAACTGTGTTTAAATTTGTATTGGGTGGTCTAGTGAGGAGGAGGATACTTTAGCTACTTGAGCGCAATGGGGGTACATTCGGGAGGAATGGATGATTAGAGGGATATAACGGTCGTCCGGGATCTAAAGGGGGTGACTGCGCGGACGCAGATAGGGTTCCTAACGTGTTTCCAGAAAGAATATCCCGAAGCTGATGGAGTCCCTCTCTCCTAGTTGTTCGACTATCTTAGAAGGTCCGCTTTCATTCCAGATTCCAGAGTAGAAAACTTTACAAAGAGCAAGCCACCGTCACACTGCGCCATTACACCTTACTCTGACAATTTCGATCCTGTAACTCAACCAACGAAATAAACTATATGAAATGCGAAATGGAAAATTCGTGATGTGTAAATATCCATCTCAACATTCATGTAAGTGATCAGGGGTAACCACTAAATAACTCAAGATCAGGATAGTCGGCCCTATACCACCCCTCTCGGTAAAAGGGATCTTAGGTCACTTCACTACTTCATAGCTAGTAATCCTTTACGCATTTGTTTTGTTTTGTTTTGCTTTTTTTTTTTTTCCCGAAGATTTAAGTAAGAGTTTTGTGCTTTTATTAATGATATGACACGAAATGAAATAGCGAATTTAAATCCTATAATTTAGTTTAAAGAAAGGAATAATTTGCCTTTATTTTTGACTTGGAAACATCGTATCTGAGAAGAGTTTTGTAAGAATTTCAGAAAAATTATATTTTTTCAAAGAACTATTCTGGGAAACCGATTCATTTAGATACTTCGTTTAGACCCTTAATGAATACTTTTGCAGCTTCATTTATAACGGAAATTTTAAAGATCCGAGAACATTTTCAGACGTTGAGTCAGAGCTAGTTGAATATACGACTTGAGGTAATAATTTAAATTGAGGCTTATGAAATTAACACTTTCATACAGAGACCTTGGTATACCGAGTTCCTCGGTTGGCATATCCATTGTACAGCCTTGCTGATCCAACTGATTTTCTAAAACATATCATGAATGTTTGTTTATGTTTTCTTCAAACAGCTACACATATTCGATACATTCTCTTAAAGAAACCCACATTTTTTAAATTACTAGAAACGATAATCGCTCAAAGTTCTACGCATGTCACATTTACTTGAAAAATACATTTCTTAATGAACTATTTGGTCTCTACTAACTGCCTAATGTTATCTATAACAGAAATATTGCATTATACTTACAAATGTAATAGTCCGTTTACTTATAAAACAAAAAGTTTGAATGTTGCATTTATTTGTTGCCAAATATATTACATTAAGACGAATCTCGTATAAATATATACCGGATGTTAATAATCTGCGCTTCAATTATTTCATATTTTGTAGAGATATCTTGGACAATTAGTATGAGATGGAGCCATGGCCCACGAGGAAAAATAACGCACGTATGTGGCAATAAAAATTTGAAATTAGTTACTGATAAGTCAGTGTTAAAGCACACTGCTTTCATCATTTAGAAGATTTATGCTATAAAATGTCTTAAATCTCGTACTAATTATTTGTCAGTACTGCACTGAACAGCGGTTAACTGATTTATCGTGTTATTGCAGTACTAACTTATCGGACTGTGTTTAAATATACAAGATATGTGTGTGGGGGGAAGCACTAGACAACAATGATACGCATTTATTTGACTTCAGTATTATGCGACTGCGACAAAGGGAAATACTCCAGAGCTTCCGTCCGCAATTGTTGTGTGGTATTTCGAATGGAGGCTTCATTAGTTAGTGGCGTACTGGTTCTTTACAAACTGAATTCTATATCTTTGACATTTAAACAGACAGACCATAGGTTTCCTATCCGAATTTGCTTGTCTAAGATCTCTCTACAATCTCTGAAATGATTACGATCTAGTACATTAATATTCTACATTCTATGTGTATATATGCATACATGGCATAGACTATATATAGTGAGGTTATTTGAGTTGCGGGCCGCCTGAGCGTAGTCGCTTACTGCAACCATCGCACCTGGGAAAAGAGAGACGTATTCGGCGCGGGAAATAGTAAACATTAAACTGCATTAAAAGATGTTGAAAATAATGTCCCTCAGCAACAATACATTGTCGGCATCATCGTAGGAAATTCCTCTATTTCATCTAACTTCCTCCCATAAGAACAAGGCGGCACGGAACATGTTTCTTGTCATTGAGAGATCCTTTCTTTTAACTTTTTAAGTTATACAACCGTTTAACACGATTAACAGAACACGTTTTTTTTGGTTTGCAAATCGGCTTACAGCTTTTTGAAAGAATCCATTTTCCCATATGAATCGTACATAAAAACCGTTCTTCATTGTATATGTATGTAATGGCATAACTAACAAAGAATATTAGTACACAATTTACTCACAATAAATCCACGAGTAACCCCCAATGCACAACCAATCCCTAACAAAACCTTCCTATAGTTACAAGCTGCTACCGGTATATGTATATTAGGCTTTGACGACAGGCTTCTACCAGTACGCAGACATGCTCCGCCAGCCCGCAATTGAAATAATCTCACTGTGTATACATAGTTATATACATTTTATTCAAGTAAAAATAAAACAAAAATTGTCTTGAATGGGAACTCCATATTTATTAGTGTACGAAAATAATTTATTCCTTGGTTTGGTTACTAATTATTCCAAATTTAGCGAATAAAAGACTACATTTTTTATAAAATATGTTCGTTAGAGTTGATTATGAATTTAAGAAATGATCTCAGTAAAATGCTACAGTTAAAAAGATACTTTTTAATATAAGATATGTGTGTGAACTGTAAACATGTTTGACGTAAATTGTGCTAGAGCAAAATAGTTGCGGCATGTTCAACATTGACTTAAATAGAAACTAATTTATATTATCATATCATATATCTACTAATTTATTCGTTTATTTATTAATTTTACATCATTATTGCATTTATTGTTTTTGTTGTGTTGCACTGCAAATAATTGTTTCTTTAGGAGCTTAAATCGCTGCCTTTGGGCATCAAGTTCTCTCACTGGGAGTTGAGTAACTTGCACTGTATGGATCAAAGCATATGACACAATATGCCGTATGTGGATGCGCTGATTGCTATTCTAATTATTTTAATTGGTTTTGGGAGGGGGTATGGTGGGAGGGAGCACGACTTGGCCCCGGGCCGGGAGTGTGCGGGCCGTGGGAACGAAATAGCGTTTTACTTTTCCTCCAGTCCGCCACGCCCGTCCTATAGGCCAACCGCCTACCTCCTCCACAGGCTGCTCCACATTTGCCTTGCCGATTGCATTTACAGCGCGCTGAATAGCTTCCCAGACGGCTTTCTTTAAATCATTACGATCTGTCCAAGAGAGCCGGTTTTGGCGCCAGAGGTCGAAAATCAGAAAACTAACTTAGGTCACAGTAACCGGCAAAATGCCCCCAGTTGTCAAAAAGTACATGCTTACTCTTACAATGTTGTTTCGATGCTTAAGACTGAACTCGGATATTCAATGGTTCTTTTTTATTTAGAACTGTTTCTGGAGCAGTGATGATATTGCATAAGTTGTAAATGGATGGTGAATAGTTTTCTCACAGGATTAGTAACAAGTGTAGGATTGAGAAGGTACATTTTATATAGAGTAGGGTTTAAAGATATAACAAAAACAAATTATAGTGTTTAGAAAAAGATGTAAATTGAAAAAAAAGGAGAAAAATGGTGGCGTGAGGGAATAGAAGTTGAAGTGTTATATCTTGGAGTTAGATTTTCCTGTAATGGAAGTTGCGGTAATCATAAAAGGAAGGCGGTGACAATTGAACAAATGGCTATGATATGCTGAAATAAAGGACCGATATAAAAATAAAACAAAATGAGAAAATGATTCAAAATTATGTGGAGTTTCCAGATAAACGATAGAAATCGGTTGATAATTTTGTACTTTTATTCTTGGTTTACTCTGATTTTCTCCCAATCTAGGATATGAATATTATAGCAAAATAATTGTAAGAACGCTGGCATAGAGTTTGGAGACTTTACGATGAGAACATTATAAAAAAAATGTTTGATAACTCAAGAGAAAATTAAAAGGAAAGAAATTTGCATAAATAAAGTTCAGACAATCTTTAAAGAAATTGGCATGGAGATAAACAAAATGAGGGTGGGATTTTGGAATTATTATAGAGTGGAATATATCAAGGAAAAAATCATGAATTATACAGCCAATCGTAAAGAGAAAAATTCTCAAAATTACACAAAATATTTAAAAAAATATTGGTATAAGAAAAATATATTAAAACCTATGATAAAGTAGGGAGAGAAGAGATAGTATGGGTTCAGAGCCGGAATGATATGCTTAAGTTGGGTAAGAAAGGGAAATATAAAAGAAAGTTTTCCAATATGTGGGTGTTGGATTATATGTGGCATTGTATAACGAAATGCGAATAGAGCAACTTTTTGAAGGAAAGGTTTTATTTAAATATAAAAAGACGGGAAGGTATTTAGGAAAAGATAGACAAAAAAAAAACTTATTTCTGTGCACATGCTACAGGAGAGTAATAATGAAACTTTAAATTATATAATATAAGCTATATGATTAATGAATGCTCGATTATTCATTAACTACTTACTTGATTTTGTACCATCTTTACGTATAAAAACCCGATGTTAAGTATAAAGGGGAATAGATAAACGTAACTCTGTAATTTATTTTGTTCACATATTTACCAATATTGTATCTGTTGATTGATCATCAATAAATAAAATTTACCTACCTATTGTTTATGTATTAAATCGTGTTTAATTTATCTTTATTCCTTTAAGTTAGAACTGTGTCCACTTCAGCCCTTAACTGGTTTGAAAAAACTTCACATAATTTCAATCCCCTCTGTGCTTCCAAAATGACTTGAGGCATCTATAATTTTGGCAAACTGTACTGAAATAAGTTATTAACTTTACTTGAACTTTCAACTGAGAAGGAAACATTTCCCCGAAAACAATTGCTAGGTTATAATCTCACCACAATTAAGAGAAAAAAATATTTAACGAAATGTTATATTTTAACACCTCCCTTATTACTAAACGGTTCGCAACATTGAATAATCGAAAACTAAAATGAAAGATTTAAATACTTGTTGGTATTGTAATATCTCACACAAGGTAGTAAAATTTCCACTAAAACGATGCAAAAGAAACCAATGAGTTAACCAATAGCTCTGGATTTACGACCATATAATAATTTTAAAGAAAATATAATTTTAGATATTGATAGAAAAATGTCGCATTAATTCAAGATCTGTTGTAGCCGCGCTCAAATAAAGAAATCTCTTTTCAATATTGTGACTCTTATTAAAATAAATAAGTCTCATCTACTTCTAAAAAAGTCTAATTGCTAAGACCACACACACACTGTCATTGAATTCCAGAAACTGCTACTTTAAAGAGGCATAGGTCTGAACTAGCTGCATAAATGAGGTCGTCGATCCAAACTCCATTTGACATTTTATAGTTAAATGCTTTTCCCGCTCTTGAAAGAAGTTTATTTTATGTATTCCCTCCCCCCCATCACACTAGTTGTGTGTTGAGTTACTGTTTGGAATCAAGATAAAAAAAAATCCAGGTCACGGGCGGAACTCGAACCACGGATCTTCGGTTATGTTAAAAGCATTACTACGGTAAACCAAAGAAGTTCTGTGGTTCAAGTCCCTGTCGTAACTTCAATTTGTTTTTCTATCTGACCAATTACAAACCGTGGTTTGTGAGAAACAAAATTACATTGTTTATAAATTAATAGACTGGTAAACTGTGAAACTAGGCTATAAATATACTCGAAGTTTGCGAGCCACCTCTTAGGGATAAAATCTCTGTAACGAGATAGCAGCAGAGGTCTACAAGAATATGGCTGGGATTCAATTGTAGTCCGACAGGGCGCGGTAGCTAAGATGGTTACAGCATCTACGGTGAGCCAAAGATCCATAGTTCGAGTTCCAACCATGACCTCGTATTTTCCCTATCTTACTCTGATTCCAAAATGTATTCAATTTATACTTGTAGGATAAACAAAACATTATAAGGAATAATTATAAATTTGAGGAGAAAAGTCGTATATGTAATTTAATGCCTTCTCACCGTCATGGATGCCAGAAGTTGTAAAAGTACGCAGAAGATTTGGAGTTCGATTCCCACCAGAATCGTCTTTCCGAAATGATTTTATTCCAAACTTTTCTCAACTTTCATAAATGACAAATGCCGGGAAGGTACCCTAAATTTAGACCTGGAAATTTTCCTTCCTTGAAAAAAAAATTATATTCCCAATACAAAAATACAGAGCTTCCAGAATGACCATACCCCTTGCGTGGAACTTTGCGTCTCGGCGTCTGGACATGCCACAGCCGGCCGCGGCATGTCTTGCGCTAATCACACACCAAACTCCATTTTCCCTACCATAAACAGAAGATCACTTACAAGAGCACAATAGCGAGGGTTGTGAGTGTTCACACGACCATTTTGGTGGAATCAGCCTGATCTGAAAAGAACAACCTGTGGGTCGATTAACCCTTCAGTCACTGATGAAAGAAACCACTCACAATAACGGACGCGCTAAGGGATCGCCTTGTCGTAGACAATGGACATGTGTATTCATATTCTTAAGGCATGAGTTTCAATAATTTGGTTGCTGATGTATAGAAGCCACTAAAACCCCAACTTGTGCTAATTTAGATAGTGATTTTGTTGGTGAATGCTCAAAAGTTGCATCAATTTATCTAATTTGTCTTCTGTTAAAATCGTATGTCTTCGCGTATTTTCTTATTTATTCAAATTTTCAAATTTATTCAAAGATCGTGAATTGAAGTCCTGAAAGGTCTTAATTGTCCGAGGAACTTCCTAAAGCGACAAGCTAATTCGTGCGTATAATAACATTACACACAAAAACACATTTCTCTAAAGTTTGCTGTATTGCCGTCTTCGTCAACGAATGCAGGCTGATGACTGCTTGGAAATTCAAGGATAGGTAGGCAGGCAGGCAGACGGCCATGAGTGGGGAGAAATCCGAGGAGAGAGAAAATCCTTGTGAGTGGTTAGTACATATTTTGGAAGCCCGGTATTTTAAGTGTCCGGCCCATATGATGTGATGCCGCAGTAATGTAAACGGGAATTAAACACTATTAAAAGGTCTGTCGTGCAGGAGCTGCTTAAACTAGGCGAATGCCTCAGCAAGTTGAATTTGTGAACGCTATAACAGAGCGTTAGAGCAGAGAAGTTGCATATTCAGTTTACAGAAAGTGAGAGGAAACAGTGACTCGTGTGTCCACTTTTAGGAACCCACAATTCAACACATTCGACTCTGGCCATTCTTGTTCTCTTGTAGAAGACGGGCCAAGCCAGTGTATTTAGTTACCATGTTATTTTCAGAGCCTTTGATAATACGGCGTTAGAAATTTTCTTTCTAACAGCATTAATAATATTTTAGCTTCAGCCTAAAGCATTTAACAGCAGACAAACTCCACGTGGAGTGTGTAATAACTTCAGCCAATAGCAGTGTGAGATTATAGCAAACAAACTTAGAACTGCGGGAGAGTTTTTCACTGTTATTGTTTGGATATAGAATAACGGCCATATAAAAAGTTTACAGCCTCTTTTGATATCGGCTGGGTATGGAACGAGCGGGGTATTAATAGATTAATATTTCGCAGTTGCTATCTTCACGACAATGCTCTGTCGGTCCTGGTGGTGTAGTGGTTACCATATACTTGCCTCCTACACCTAAGAACGCGGGTTAGAACCCGACCAGGACCTATGGATTTTTTCGGGCGTAAAAAACCTAAGTATGGCTTCCTTTGGAAGGGAAGTATGGCCGTGGGTCCCGTGTCGTACATTTCGGCACGAAAAAGAACCTCAAACCTGAAAGAGAGACCTCTGAGCAAAAGTTGTTGGCCGTTTCACGCCCTGAGTTGAATGGGATGCTGATGACCTGGGATGTTAAAAAGCTTCCATAAATAAATAAATAAATAAATAAATAAATAAATAAATAAATAAATAAACGACAATACTTTTGTCAAAAATAAAACATGTACATCGTTTTAAGTTCAAATTATTTTTTTTAAATAATTTAGAATTGAGAGAAAAGCGCCAACTTGCTTAATTTTGGTTTTCAGGTATACCCCTCCTCCTAATAGTCCGATTTCCATAATTTTCAGAAATAATTTTTCTTACTTTTTTAAATGTGTATAGAATGTTGATGCCACGAGCGATTTTTATATATTTTAGGTTTCAAGTGAACCCCCATCCTTAATAGTCTTATTTTTCTTATTTTCATTAGCTATTTTTATTGTTTTATTTAAATAGCATATACCAAGTTTCATTGAGAAAAAATAAAAATTGCGTCCACTAGAGTGATTTTTAAATTTTCCGTTTCAAATAACCCCCATTACTAATTTTCCTTTTTTTTTCTGATTTTAAGGAAATGTTTTTTATTCTATTTTAATGGTTTCTACCGAGTTTTTGTTGAGAGAACATAAAATTTTGGCCGCTGGAGTGATTTTTAAATATTCGCTTTAGGTTAGCCCCCCACCCAATTTGTTCATTTTTGCTGGTTAACGAACTCGATGAATCATCTGTTAATTGATTCCTATATGGTGAGTTTCGTTGAGAGAAAATAAAAATTGCGGCTCTAGAGCGCTAAAAGTCACACACATGCATACATGTATATAAAAATTATTTTCATGGTCATTTCTTATATCTAGTAAATAGGATCGATGGAGATTTGAAGAACTTTTCAAAAATATTTACATGGATACAACAGCTAGCTACGTTCCTTCGGAGTTCGCTAAGAAACCCTCTCCATAATGGTGGAAAAATTCAATAGTTAGTAACATCTTGTTGTTAGATGCTACGGTTAAAGAAGTTATTACGAAAATCCATTATTCCTCCTTAAAATTCGAAATATTTTACCCCCCCTCTTTCTGATGATAGTAGACGTTCTTGTACTCTTACTAATCCACTAACATTACTATTAGTACTTAAAATGCATGCAAATTGAAACATGTACTGCGTGCAAATTAAAACTTGGGCTATTTTCGCCCACTCCTTGATTTTTTTATTAAATTATTTGAAGAGATAAAAATACTCAACATATTTAATTGTGATTGGAACTAACTGAAACGTGAAGTAAACAATTCAAATTATTAGAAACATTTAACCGTAAAATACTATTTAGCAAATTGTTTAAGTATTGATAATCAACGTTTTACATTCTGTCCTTCTTCCTTGGAAAGAAAAAAAAAAGGGGGGGGAAGTGGAATATTGTCAAACAAAAAGTTTTCTTAGATTATTTGGCAAAGCACAGGTAAAAAGTTGTACCAAAAATCCTAACTTAAAAATTTGAATAATAAAATATATTAATTTTTGACTAGTTACGAAAATTGAAATTTAGTGCAATGTTTATTTCAAAGATCGAATAAACTGTTGTATTAAATGTTGTGATAAATATATTTGCTAGGTAAAATAGTATAAAACGGATAGTACATTTAAAGCCTGGAGTGGAAGAAATCCTTTGAAAAAAAAAACACATTATACAAGACCAGATGTTATATGTATAAATCTGATAATGAACATAAAAATAAAATATGAGCTGTCCATATTATGAAGTATTAACAAAACAATTAATTATTTAGACGGATTTTTATAAAGCATTTACATGGGAAGTGCTTTAAGTGAGTTTACAAGCTCCGCCTCCCTTATTGCTCAGGTTTTCTTAGTTCAGCAAGGTATATTGTTAGTGAGAAAAATAATGCAACACTATCGAACGTAAATCAACTAAATTTGTAATGTGTCTAATAATGTAACCTATGGACAAGAGCAAGAAAACTTTGTTTATTGTTGTATTTCTAAAGATATAAAATTACTAGAGAAATAATAATTCTTACAACTGTAAAAATGCAGGG
The DNA here is from genome assembly GCA_030762175.1 of Metallyticus violacea. Classification (NCBI taxonomy): domain Eukaryota; kingdom Metazoa; phylum Arthropoda; class Insecta; order Mantodea; family Metallyticidae; genus Metallyticus; species Metallyticus violacea. The sequence goes on along the minus strand of CM060843.1, from coordinate 55,615,327 downwards.
AAAAATGCTCTTACTTCTTGCACTGTGAAGCAAGTATTAATGGTGCTGAAGGTCAGAACGCTCTTTTTTTTTCTAACCGTAAGAAAAGCCGAAAGGATACAAAACTTTGATCCGCATCTTACGAGGTAACAATCACTACACGAAACCATAAGTTAACTTGATTGGAGCCTTTCGGCTGCGAATGAATAGTGAAATGTAATAGCTCTTCTCTGGTTTTTGTTGTGCTCTCGGAGTTTTCATACACCTTATACCGCCCCCAACAATCACCTCCGCACATTATACGTTTCGATTCTAGAATTTGAATTCCGCTCGACGCTGGTTAACTATGTTTACGACCATCATTACTGCTAGTTGAACTCTCTACGTGTGGCGGGCGGCTCGCGGAGTGATTTTCACTATAGCCTTTATTATATTAACTGGAGTGTTGCTTCGTGATGGACCGTTACATCGTAGGTCGTGCTGACATCTCGAGGTGCCCACTTTCCTACTGGGTTCACGGATGCAGCTATCTCAACTTTCTTGCACTTGCTTATATTGCTTTATGTTCTTATTATGTGCTATTTCAGTCTTGTATACTCTGAGCGTATCTGGTAATGCGAACATGAAAGTTTAGGGGTTTAAGAGACCTAACTATTCATTTGTAGGAGGTAAATTAGGACATCTGGCTCCTAATTCTGCTCCTTAAAAATACAAACTATTTTACTTTAAATATGTTCTTTGAAATGGTAGAATTGGGAGATATAAATGCCATTCCGACACAAAATTTGTATAAAAAAAGAAATATGCATAGAAGATTTAAAGTAAAATGTAACAATCTAGAGCATTCTTAAAATTTGTGTGTTAAGTAAGCAATAAGTATAAACAGTATCATAAATGTATTTACTATTACTTACTTTGTCATTTGAGGAAAAAATCCTTAAATAACCGATTAATTAAATATAATCTTTATATATTTAAACTATTAAGCTTTTCACCAATTTTATAAATTAAAAAATGTAATATAATCTTTATTTTAAAAAAGTTTTTAATATTGTAAGCATGGCGTATTTAGCATTTAAATGTGCCTTATGGATTTCCAGGAAATTGAGAAACTGTTCAAAAAGTAGAGTTTTCTCATTTGCGCTTTCTGGAGACGAGATAATAATAATTACAGGTAGTAATATGATTATGAGAGGGGAACATGGTGGGCACCACATAAATGAAATATTGAAAAAAAATTTGTAAAATATACCATGAGAGATCAAATTAGAAATAGCATTTGAGACCGAGTGGAATGACTCAAATGATAACGTTTTGGATTGGCAATGGGGAGGTTCACAGTTCAAATCTTTAGGTTTTTCTGTTAGGTGATTTCTCCAGGTCTCTTAGGCGAAGGCTGCGATGGATTTTTACGTGACTTTTCTGTTCGTATTATTTAACTCCGGTGGTTCTGTTGCACAGTCGAAAGTGACAGCGAGGTGGGTTGGCGCAATGTGACAGTGGCTTGTACTTTGTAAATGTCTCTGAGGAGCTTTTGAGATGTGTGCATTCCAAGGAGGTGGGAGGGTTTGGCCACCGGCATCAAGGAAATATGTTAGAAACATTTCTTCGTCCGCGCAGCACCTCCCATGTGTCCCCCGCCCTTCCGCTTTTTCCTAGAGATATTCTCTTTGTGGTCGTGGGCACAAACGGCCAGCCGTGAGCGAGGCCGAAGTACCGAATTATCCTTCTTCGGCCCAGTCAATACCAATAAAGCACTTGCTCTGTAAGAGAACGCCTTGAATAATATTATATGAATATTTATTATATTCATATAATAAAATATGAATATAAAAGTATAATAAAATAAATGAATCAATTGAGGTTGTTTGAGCACTTGATAAGAATGACAAAGAAAATTTATGAAGTAAGACCACAGAATGGAATCTGTATTGAAAGACCGAGATTAGAATGGAGACAATATATTGAAAGGATTTGGAAAGTCTTTGAGAGAGTTAAAAAGGATCGTTAAGTGTGTGAAGAAACCCGACATTTAAGACATAAAGAGAAGTGAAAGATGAATATGAGCAAAGGATACTGAGTATACTACAAATATTTTGAACACAGGAAAAGAAAACTTTCTAAGACGCCAATGACTTTACATAATTTCAGTTAATATTTTACACTAAGTGAAAAGTATACAAATTTATATTTGTTTTATCAACATGCACATGTAATGACAAACGTTCCCATTCTTTGAGTAAGGATTGCTTCAGTGCATCCAAATTTCTGTGGTATATTGAGCATACCTTGTTCCCCAAGTCTAACTGTACGTACAGTGAGCCCATTAAAACCGTATTTTTGCAAATTGGCGAAATTAGGTCCATAAGCGTAAACTTATGGATCTAACTATGAGGAGAACTCATAAATATAGTGTCTTAAGATGATGTAAAGTGTATGCCGCAAAAAAGGGGCAACATCTCCAGTATCTTTTATAAGCATTCATATACCTTATTTTAAAAAGGTGAAGTGTTGTGTTGTCAAATGCCGATGACTGTGGGTTTGAGTGGTCGAAGTGGTAAGTGGCAAAAATGGAATGGGTGTTTTAAATGTGCCTAACCTACCCCTCACTCTCCAGCAAGTTGAGCTCAACAGTGATGCAATTGATTCTCAGAGAATGTGTGCAACGTTTATTGCAAGTCAAATGAACAGTTAGAGGAAGCCGAATATCTTCATTACTTCATTCAGATATACTGGCTGAAAGGTTTTGTGTTTAGATACCCTTTAGATTCTCTTTGATACCCCCAGGAACAAATAGCCGAGAAACCTCCCCAAGCCTTTCAAGATCTAATTGCTTCCACTTACTAATGGAAAACTCTTCATTGCTCTGCATAAGTTTGATCAAATGGTATCACTCTCCGAAAGTCAGATTATCCATAAATCCTTCTAGAGTATGCTGAATTCCCTTCTCTGCATGTATCCAGTTTCTGTTTTCCACTTACATTACTTTAAAGTCTTTTCATGTAATTTTTGAAAACTCACGTTTTTGAAGGCGAGTCTTTCTGCATAGCCAACATCTATTGCCGGTGACATTTTTTCCAAATACTGACTTTTAGTCTGTAAATGGCCTATAAACCTTGCCACGCTTTTATTTTGTAGTAGATTGAAAATATTAAAATGAGACATAAATTTATCTTGTAGAGATTTAATTTTAAAATTCAATTTTGAATATTGTTTTTTCTTTTTCTTCCATCTTAAAAATGTCATTGAAACAAGTGATGTTTAGTAAGGCATAATTTGTACTTTAAATTTACATAATTGGTTTAACGCTTTTGACGATAGAGATAACTTTTTATTAAGAATATAAATTATGAATAAAATTACAATCCAAATTGATGCTTCTGGTGTGGTTATACAAACGCCAGTAGGAGATCAGCTGGTAAACTAATGTCATTGTATTTTAAAGTCTACATGAATTAAACGTTGTTGAAAGATATTAATTTTCAAATTAGACGTTTTGGAATTTACATTAAAAATGTAATATACATACATACTTACATACATACATACATACATCCGTACATACATACATACATACATACATACATACATACATCGGTACATACATACATCCGTACATACATACATACATACATCCGTACATACATACGTACATCCGTACATACATACATACATACATCCGTACATACATACGTACATCCGTACATACATACATACATACGTACATACGTACATACATACGTACATACGTACATACGTACGTACATACGTACATACGTACATACGTACATACATACGTACATACATACATACATACGTACATACATACGTACATACATACATACGTACGTACATACATACGTACATACATACGTACATACATACGTACATACATACATACGTACATACATACGTACGTACATACATACGTACGTACATACGTACATACATACGTACATACATACATACATACATACATACATACATACATACATACATACATACATACATACATACATACATACATACATACATACATACATACATACATACATACATACATACATACATACATACATACATACATACATACATACATACATACATACATACATACATACATACATACATACATACATACATACATACATACATACATACATACATACATACATACATACATACATACATACATACATACATACATACATACATACATACATACATACATACATACATACATACATACATACATACATACATACATACATACATACATACATACATACATACATACATACATACATACATACATACATACATACATACATACATACATACATACATACATACATACATACATACATACATACATACATACATACATACATACATACATACATACATACATACATACATACATACATACATACATACATACATACATACATACATACATACATACATACATACATACATACATACATACATACATACATACATACATACATACATACATACATACATACATACATACATACATACATACATACATACATACATACATACATACATACATACATACATACATACATACATACATACATACATACATACATACATACATACATACATACATACATACATACATACATACATACATACATACATACATACATACATACATACATACATACATACATACATACATACATACATACATACATACATACATACATACATACATACATACATACATACATACATACATACATACATACATACATACATACATACATACATACATACATACATACATACATACATACATACATACATACATACATACATACATACATACATACATACATACATACATACATACATACATACATACATACATACATACATACATACATACATACATACATACATACATACATACATACATACATACATACATACATACATACATACATACATACATACATACATACATACATACATACATACATACATACATACATACATACATACATACAGGGTTCCCATTCCGCTGTGCAATCGGAAATTAATTTTCCCAACGGTAAATTACTCATTAATTGCCTCGCTAACTGCCGAGGGAAATTATACCGGAGCTCGCGCAATGTTTCGTTTCTATCGTTATTTATTAATGGCTAATAGTAATCCATATTATACTCATCAGCTTAGTAGTGCTTGTCCTACGCTGTGAGACGCACCTGAATTCTTTTAAAAAGAGTTTTTGACAAATACTATTAACATTTTATAAAACAGTAAGTTAGCCAGTACAACAGTGAATAAGAACGAAAAATTACGAATTGAAGTAGCTCTAACGAAGTTTTTAAGACCGCTACTACGTGTGACTAGAAGAAATCACAAAAAAAAAAAAAACTACTGGAGATATACAAACATTAGAAAAAAATTGGAAAGATCGTATAAGCAGGATGAAAAGTATGAGATTACATAAGATGATACTAATCAACAGGATCCAAAACTGTGGGACGACCTGCAGAGAGATGAACAGATCAGCGCTACTAGAACGTTGCTTAACAAATATGCAGAACTTGTTAAGGAAGAAGAACATCACTTTAGACGTAAATCCTCCTCCCCAATACTGTAAACTGCTCGCGGATATTTTGTTTCAGCGCTTTCACGAGTTTTATTTTACATGATTGAAGAAGCAGCAGCTGAGTGGTTTTATACGCACTGCCAACAGATACACCAGCTTGCTGGTTTAATTGTATTAAAGACTTTCGATAAGAAGTTTATAATTGATAGTCTATTTCATCAAGCTTTTCCTATTTTAAAACCTGGATTTTTTCTGCTTCTTGTCTATGAAAACACCTTGGATTAAGCTGTTCTCCAATCTCAAAAGTGCATTGCCCGATAAAGATGTTACTCCTGGAAATTTAGCACATAATTCCTCCTTCAGTACTTGTACGATTTCTTTTGCACGTAACAATCATAAATATGTGCTTCTCGGCATACTCCATAATGCACAAATATACAATAGAAAGTCTAACACACTTTCCATATAAATGCAATTGTAACAGATGGAGTGGTAACATGATTGAGCAAGCTCAATTGCCTGCATCAGTGGAACTTTACCTCCAGTTTTACTGGGAAATGTGCGGTCACTGTAGGTCTACTGGTTTCCACTAAAGTATAAGCATAACTCAGATAGCGCAGCGATTCTGGAACACTGATTGAGAAAGGGCGAATCTGGTGTGGGTAAGTGTTGTCTGGGTTATCTTTACGCTGGCTATATGGTCTTTCATAGCGCTCTCTCTTGGGTCCACCTGATCTGCAGACTTTATCTATTTGGGGCCATTAAACATGTCTCAGTTTCTTCTATTAAAACATACACGGAGAAATGTGGTTTACAGGCGCATCTGTCAATCACAGCTTATTTAAAACTTATTAAACGATAAACTAGGAATTGCAAAATAAAGAAAATGTAGAATACTGCCGTTTATAAATCATTAATACATATGTTTTTTTGTAAAAAGGCCAAATTTTGCATTTTTTTTTTCAATTTTCCTATAATTAACATAATAAAGAAATATAGACATCAATCCTTTTTTATGTTATAACATAACATACATGCTCGTAGTTATTACACACCTTTATATGAGTGATATCTTCTATTGTGATTATATAATGCTATTCACTTTGTAAACCGCTTCATTCCCTTTCTGTATGCAGCCAAAGCATTGCGAAGCAAGTTAGCGAGACCGCACTTTGAGCGAGTTTAATTTTATAACGATGTTGAGTAACATCAATGTTAAGTTTGAAACAGAATAACTTGTGTAATATCTAATCTTGGATTACAAATTTAGCATTCTAATGATTATGGTAGTAATAGGGTGCTATTTTCCCCGTAACGTTAATCTGAAACGAAGTGATTTTATTTTACTCCAATTAGAAATGTGGATTTTTCTTTTCAGTATGAAAAGAGGTTTACAAATATTTATGAATGTCTTAATTGCTATCATTTTATCCATTTTATTTTACTTTACTACTGATCAGCTTCTGGAAAATAGGATAGAATTACTGAGAATTTGCATTAATAAAGTTTTAAAGTTGGTAAAAACACATGTTATATATTTTAAAAACACTTATTAAGATTTTCACAGTTTTTTATAATTTGATGGATCTTATTATGCAGATAATTATATATAATGTTGGAATTTATTGTTATTGTACTTATGAGCTCAGCTGTTTCATGAGAGGAAGAGGGGAGGGAGGGGAAAAGAGAAAGTTTCACCATAGCAGATGAATATTGCACGAAGATGCGTTAATTTGCCTATAAGGAACCAAAAAAAAAAAAAAAAAAAAAAAAAAAAAAAAAAAAAAAAAAAAAAGAGTCAAAACCTGCAATGCTCCTAAGAAAGGTAAAGCAGTCCTTGGGTTTAGTGAAGTGGGTAAGAAAGTAGGCTATAAAAGCGTAACCTTAGAACCCATTCGCCTTGTTACGTGGGCGGAGATCAGCTGGAACATAATTTCGTTTTGATCTGGAGTAAAGGGGTATAGCGATATTAAGTCCAGATATGACTGTATCTCTTTCTAATAGCATTTCCGTATAAAACTCGGCAACCAGCGGTTTTAACACTTTTAGTTCTGAAATTGCTGGTGAAATAATTTCTTTCACTAGAGCTTAGAATCCTTATAAAGAATTTAATTCGGCGTTAAATGACATTAGGTATCTACCCATGGTATTTTTGATGGACATTCACAGAAGATATTTGCTCTATTTAGTACAAATTTCTATACAATAGAAACGCAAGCCTTAAATTGTTGTGTTTATGATGTTGGTAGCATTGGGTTATAAATTAATTTATTTATTATAGTTATCAGTAATTGTCTGATATTTTAGGAAGTAAACTGTGCTTCCCCTTTATTCTGTGAGGTTAAAGTTGTAAACTATCCTACATTTTAATTTTAGATGCAATGAGGCTGCTCTGGTCTTTTGAACGTTCCGTTTCTACCCTTCTTTTCTGTGTTTAATCTTTTCATTATATTTGATACTATCCCAAGTCTACTTATCACAATTTATCTCTTTCGGTTCTAAACTTTATTATTATTATTCTAAATTTGTGAACGGTCGTTTCTGATATCAGCTATACACAAAAGCACTTTTAGCTTCTGGTACTCACAAGACGCCCTGTAAGTGTAGATCCATTCTCTGCATGCTTTATTTACATTATCCGCACTCTGTTGGGGAAGGGCTTTAGCCTTCTTTAAGCCTCCATTTGTTACGTCACCACTTAATTTTGTTAAAAATTGCTAAGTATTGCATTTAACTATATAGGCTGTTAATGAACTCGCCCAATAATTTTAAAAGATTGTATACTTATTTTCACAGACAGTCAAGCTACACTTAGCGCACTTATCTCGGGCAAAAAAAAAAAAAAAAAAAAAAAAAAAAAGAGGGAGGAAGGAAGGAAGGAAACTTCTAAGGATCTTTGGAAATGATTATTTGCATTGGCCTCTCCGGATGATGGGATTCCCTCATCCCGTCTATGTGAGCAGTTTGAAAAGGTTACTGGACACACCCTGCGGGAGTATGAGCTCTGGAAAGTCAAAGCACATATCTGATATGTGCTCCTTAGGAGGTATATTTTCTACAGCGTTAGATCTGATACTATAAAGTAGCGATTAAAGGAGTGCACCAAAGACCCTTGTGGCTTATTTGACAAAGTGTTTTTACACGGTGAAAAGCTAATAAATCAATGACTAATTAACTAATGAAGGATCCATTCGAAATGATGACACGCAATTATGGACCAAATTGTGGAATATTTCCCTTTGGATCTGTTAGCGTCAAATAAAGGCAGAACACTGTGATCGAGTTAGAGTTTCGTTTATTCATCTACATTTTAAAAAACAAACTAGAACCAAAAGCCATGATCTTCGAAACCAAGTCGCTCATCTCATCTTTTAGGTCTTACAGTTAAATGGGTAGCTCCCTTTAGACGTAGCTATATTATAGACAAATCAGTTTATTGTTGTACAGTGCCATACTGTCATATGATTATTTCGAAATTTAAAGATTTTGTAGCACTAATATTGAAAACTATGATGATGAACCAATGAAAATGTTCTAGCTAGCGAAACACAGGTGAAGACATTTTAAGTTAAATTTTATATTATGTCGCTTTAGGATGAGCTATTAGCGTTTAATTTCAACTTCTTAATCACCATTGACTTTGTTATTTTTCTTCGTAAACCATAGGCTCCTTTTTTCAATTTGCTTGTCTAAGACTCTGAAATTATTTCACACTTGTTATTGTCTCTAATTCTACGCAAGTTTAGAAAGTAGGAAATATATTTAATAATTAGAATTAAAATATATTAATTCTAATTATTCAGTTTCAAATAAAAATGTCACATAATACATTGGTTACTTTCCTTTGGTGTCTAGAATTCAGCAGTTTCAAAACAAACTTTTAAAAAAATTATAAATTCTAGGTTAAAAATGTCAGTATTTTAAAATCCCCACCACCACCGAGGCGAGGTAAGTTAAATACAATTTTACCCTTATTTCTCAGCTATTGTATTTCTGGCATGAACATTAGAGGAACAAGGCCATAGGCTAGAAAATGAAATGCTAAAATTCTGAAAGTATGCTAAAAATACCATGGTTGTTTTCGCTGTTAGTAGTCACAGCCCGTGAAATAGACATTTAGCAAAACAGATCATTGTAACTTCATGACTTTCGGAAACGCCTGGAAATTGCGTGTTATGCTGGAATGGACAGCTGGCACGCGATAAAATCACCAAGAACCTTGCGCGAAAAATAAAATCAATAAAACGGTCACGTTTTTGAGGCACCTGGTGTGAGTATGATATAATTGAATACCAACCTGGAGCTATGTAAAGCCTACAGATGACGCCATGTCACTAAGATGACTGCCGAATATGTATACTGCACCATTTCGGGAGAAAGCCTACAGTGATTTCGCTTTCTGTAAACCAGTTGTCAGTAATTGTAGCCGTGCGTATACAAGAGTGCCAGAGGAGAGCATGCGAAGAATGCCGAATAGCCAGAGTGACCCATAAGCAAGAAAGCTGAAAGATTAATGCTCATTGTAGATAAGAATTCGATTTAAGTAACTAATGCCTACCAACGTGATTGATAAGATTCGTGTCTGTAATTCATTTATAGACAATCCCTTTTATATAAACAAACATAATTGGGCATTTTATTCTCTTATGATGATTGTAAAACTTCCATACATTTGTCGTAACATTCTGTTGTGGATAATAAAACACACTCCGGTTAACTGGAGATAAAAATCACAGTCATCTCTTGCTTTAAAGAACACATTGCACCAGCGTGATTCAGTAAACGTGTATTGGGTTTCATCTCCAGCCTTTTTGTAAACAAATTTACCCTGCAAGAAATAAATTCATCGTTAGTTTTTCTTTACACATAGCACCCATAGTCGCTTCTTTTGTATTTAAGTGAAAACTATAAGCTGGTACATGTGAAAGTGTCTACCGCATTTTATTTATTTGATCTAAGTTTAACGTATTTTACATATTGTTTTATTTATGGGAAGAATATTGCTATAAAGAAAAGTATCGATGTGTAAGTGATGGCAAACCAAATAGAAGAATAAATATCTTTGGGTTGTGCGTCAGATTCTAGTGGCTCACAAAACACCGGCCCGGTGGCTACCATACAGTCAATGTCACAGCCAGCTTTGCAACGAAAAAAAAATACCGATAGAGAGTGGAAATGTAAAAGAAAAGAGGTGTGTTACCGCAACCTATTTAATTATATTAACATGGCATTTTAATCAATATACTTACTATAATTGCAATGTTATATATAAATATTAAGCTCAACAATAATTATACCACGCTTAAATTTTAGGCAGATATTATCTATATAAAATAATAGAACACAGAGAATACGATAAAGATAAAGAATGAGCATTCAAGAAAATTAAAAAGTACAAAACCCATGTAGAAGATAAAATAACATTTATTTGATTTAACTATCTATATTTTATAAAAAAATACGCTTCAAAGAAAACAGAAAAGGATAAATTACAGGCAGAACTGTACATTATGCTCGGTAAAATGGTGTTCAAGGTTACGAAACAACGAGTATTATAAACCATTCTATTCTAATTGAAAATAATAAATTAATTTAGCTTCATTAGCTAAAGGAAGATGAGAATACATATATACCGGTTATATCTTGAATCTTTAGAACAAACTTTGGTACATTTGTATGTTCAAACATAAATAATAAGTAATTTCCTTAATTAGAATTCCCGGGAAGTCTGAAATTTATGCCACACTCATTATTTGCGAAATTAATAGAATTCTAGACGTATCTACTTTTCATATTCAATAGAAAAACTTAAGAGCATATAAGATTATTTTACTCAGCACTAGACATCGGAATTCATAAGCAACTTAACACCCAGTTAAGTACACTCAAACTACTTTACAAACGAAGAAAGAACACAAGCTAAGGGCCACCGCCCAAGAACTGATGAGTTACAGGCTTAAGGGTACAGGATGGTTTGTAGCTCCAGACCTATTGCCCATCCCACCTGTTGCCCACAGCCCAGTACCAACATAACTTTATTTCATTTCATTCTGATTTTAGTGCTTAGAAATGCCGATGCCAAACTACTCATGAATCAGATCTATCAGATATTAAAATTACTATTTAATTCTTTTTCTATTCAAATTGCTTAGTACTTTGCCACTATGCAAACAAATATATTTTATTTTCAGATCTACTGTCTTCCTATAAAATTTTTGTTTCACAAAATTGGACAACATATTACTAGCGTAGGCTACAACCCCAGAGTTTAAGAGGAGGGATGAATACTCCCACTGTGATGAGGCCAAATTTGCTTTTGAAATAACGTAAATCAATTTAATGCATTGTTGGCAGCAATGTCGTGATTATTCATTCCATTGGGAAGGGTTAGTCTCAGATGTGTTTATTTTTATATATATCTGCCTTTGTCTGTATCAGTACTTTGATGGCTTTATAAATGTGTTTTCCAAATTGCCTTACACTCATTCCTAGACTTTCTTGCTTATTCCTTACATACACAATTAAAAGAACAGAATTGTTTTGTAATACATAAATTTAATTTTTTTACTGATAGTATCATATCTATAGGAATCAACATTTTCCACATTTGTTTCAAAATTAGTATACAATTCTTTTTGTGTTTGTTTCCTTATTACCCTTTCAACTAAACCTAAACACGTAAAGTGGATATTGGGCGATGATTATCCACAGCAAACTTTGATATAATGATTACAGTTATTCAATATTGTTTTAGTATGCCCTACAAAAGACTTTTTAAGTATTTATTCGCCAGTTTGATGTCTGAGAGATTATCTGTAGAGTTTATACTGCTAAGTTGATCTAGGTAAAATATTTATTCTTCTGACACAATTTATATCCATACAAAAGAAGTATAAATATATCTCAAATAAGTTTAAAACCTTTGTGTGGGTGGTATAGCTAGCCAAGTGGGACAGAACCCAACGCCGTATGAGGTAAGAAGAGATTCTTGCAACAACGGCAGTAGTATGGGGGATGTTACCATGGCTACGTTACCTGAAAGACACATTAAGTTGTCAACTGGCCTAGTTTCGAGGCGAGTTGCAGCTCGTCACGCTAGCTGCACAATACTAATAATATACGCAAGTCTTGCCCACCATTCTTGTACTGTCCACTTGTACAGCAGAAAATTAGCATCGCATCCACTACTGCACATGGCTAAAACCGATTTATCTTACATAATGCAGCGCACTTGCCGTGACATTATATTTATCAACTATTTTACGGTCAGAGAAAGCCAGGCCGTCGCCCTTTCCGTACTCTGAGCTTTAGGGGCGCTCGGCTTATAACTTCAACTTGCATACTCTTATAATCCCACACCAGTAATTCGGTAGAACGAAATCTATTTTGACAATTGCGCAAGTTGTTAAATAGAAAGCACAATCTTTCATAAATGATAATGCTGTACGCATTATACAGAGCTGATTATTTATATGTGCACCGTACACAAAAGCTTTTACATCTCTGCTTCTAGCGCATTTTACGTTCACGTTGTTAAATGAACAGTGTTCGTCTATTCGGTAGCATAGAAATTGTTGGATTAGTTCTTCTGAGTCAAACGTCACTTGGTCATTTATGGTTAATCTTTGCAGCTCAGCTAGTGAAATAGTTTCAATTTAACAATATTTTAGTGGGGATTGTTGCGCTCATCTTTTAAACTAGGTTCAAAAATATAATCGATCTTGACATTATTATTGATTTAAGGTTGTGGCAAGTTTCGTTTTGGTGGTTGTATATTTCTTGCCTTTAGCCATATCCGGTCCTTAAGTTGCGATGCCAAAGGCTATGGATCTGGAAAAATTTTAAATTATAAGCTATATCTTTTCTTAAATTAAATTTTGAAATAAAGAAATAAGAATATTTTTTTGGAATATTTGATAGTTTCATTGAGAATGTTTGTGTTAATACATTACTTTTTGCTAATGGAAAGTACGATACACTGCAGGAAAGCTAATATGATCTCAATAAGTCAATAAAACAATATAAATATTTTATATTAAAGGAGAAATGAAAAGTTCTCCAGTAGGAAATGACCAATAAGAGTAAATATTGCTCTTGAAAATGAAGCCGTAGGAAAGTAAATACTTGTCATATTTCGTGCCAAGAAGAAATATATAAATGAAAATTAGAAATATTCAGTTGGAGAATAAAAAAATGAATAGAAATCGAGATGAAGTTTTAATAATAAAAATTACAAATACCCCCCCCCTCCAGTTCTACAATTGAACTGAAAAGATATGACAAATCAGAAAATGATGAATTTAGAACAAAATTAATACACGAAATTTAAATGGAAGAAGAGCTTATTACAAAATACAATGGAAAGAATATATAAACCATATGGATAAAAACAGACGCACCGTTATACATCCACCTACAAACCAGCAAGAAAATGAAGTATCGACCGACCAATAAAAGAGATGGACGGAACAATGAAGAAGCTGTAACGGTTGAATGACCTAATCCTTCAAGAGAGGAGGAAGGGAAGTAGAAGGTGATGAAGTGAATAAAAGTAAAGTTGTAATTAAATAGATTCTACAATTTTGAATTTAGCAATGTTTTGATTAAGAGTGGGCGTAATATGTAATTAAATTCTTAGCATTTTTTATATATTTTGCTACACTATTTAGTTAAACATGGCATATAATTAAAAATAAGATATTAAATTATGAATGCATATACTTTAATTTACTTAAATTAAATTTGTACATTTAGAATAAACATTTTCAATTTATTCTAATACTGTATCTTAATTTAACTTTTTTCGCATTAATTACTTACCGGATATGTCCCTAAGTGTTTCCAAATTAATCCCAGTTACCGGCACCTATCTAAGCTGTTTGGAAAGTTTGCGTTATTATAATAATATTATTATTTTTAATATGAGCTCTCCATTTATTCTTTATTATTTTGTAGTTTCAGGCTCACTTATGAAAGTGCTTAAAAGTAATTTAATAAATGTTATAAAGAAATCCTAAAATACCCACTGCTTGATTTAATCGTTGGCGTGAGACCTTCTCTGGATTATAAGAAAGAAGTGCAATATTTTGATTAAATTTTCTTCCCCATAAAGCATTCACTATACAACATTTACTTAAGATTTAACATCATATCTAAATCGTACTTTTAGACTATATAAGAAGATATAAGAAGGTCAATATGTACCTCAACCTAATTTTGTATCAGTTTCTTTGCCTATCATTGTGAATAGTCGTTGCTTATTAAGATTATCACTGTTATCTTGTAACTGCTTTTATTTTAGCGTTTGATTATGGTAACTGAAATTCGGCCTAGTTTTGGCTAGTGCTACTTTTTATAATTAGTAAACATAAAAATTAGTAAAAAATGAAGTTTTAATTTATGCTTGTCTTATATATTTCGCCTATTTATTACCTCTGCAACCTTATTAAGCTATTTATTGCTAAATGCAAAACTCCGCTTGTTATTTCCTTTTAAAGATTCGTTTTAAAGTGGTAAGTTTTGCTGAAATTTGAGTACAATGCTGCAAACGATGCGCATTCCGAAGAATTTTCCAGACAAAAAAAAGATCAATGAATGCATTTCCCAGCTGAGGGAATCTTACTGCAAAGATATCCGAAAAGGCCTGAATATGGAATTCGTTTTTCTTGGCATATTACTGTATTTAGATTACTATAATAACTACAGCAAGAATATTCAAAAACATAGACAATTGCATTGTAAACAAATTGTAGGAATGGAATGGTAGCCTTTCCATAGAAGTTGCACATCTAAGAAAAATGCACAAGAAATATTAAGATAAACGAGAGAGAAAGCTTAACATAAGAAAGGAGGCATAAGAATGATATAACTGAGGAAGCCCGTGATGAGAAGCAAAACGATATTAGGGCAGCGGAAAAAATAAAACTGGAAGGAGATAAAGAAAACGGAGAACATATAAAGCGAGAAGAAAGGAAGATAAAATGTAACAGTATTTAACGTGTATCTTGTACTTGGGAAAAAAAAAAAAAAAAAAAAAAAAAAAAACATAAAGAGCAAAGGAAAAAAGCAAAGAAAATAAGGCAGAAGCAGAAGAAAAAACAGAAACGATGCCGGGGAGTACATATTTCACCAACTTTGGTTCTTGCATTTGGAAATCCTCCAAAAGTTCACTGTCCTCTTTAAACGCAAACAAAATAGATTGGAAAAGAAAAAGTGCAAGAATGAAGATAATCAAAATCACAAGCATGAACGTCACGTTTTGGGAATGTGTCGTCAGTGGTTGCGTCATCGCGTGAGAGTGAACGCAAAACGCTACTGTCCAACGGCCGGCTATTTAGAGCATGACCGGCATATGTCTTTCAGCTGCCAACAAGCGGAACAAATCTCTGTTGCGACCACAGTCTAACCGCTTAATCTCGTAATCCAGCCGCGGACCCGCTTCTTAAATAAAGGAGGCCGCAAGATTCATATTCAAGGTAGATTACAAAGACGATTAAAACTGCGTTTAGTGTTCTTTTGAACAGCTGGCAATCCAAGCCTCTTTGTGTCTTATGGCTTTGCATACTGAAAATATAGTTTATTCATATATTAGATATAACATTATATAAAATATCCATATTTAACTTTGTTAAGATGATATCATTATAAACGAAATTCTGTATCATTGGTAATTCAATAAATTTTTGCTGCATTATTTTATTTTAAATTATATCAGTTTCATCGAATATCTAGATAAGTGCAGACTTTATAGAAGTGTACGAATTTACAATACATCACGACTCTTAATATAATACTTCAGTAACAAAAACGGATGAACAAAACGGCCATAAACGTTCTATAATTGTTCTTAAGTGTTCAGCTAGAAACAGATTTGCTCACTTATCATAACCTGACTTGTGGTGGGACCATAAAAACTAAGAAACATGAAGTTCTATCTGAGTTTATTGATAAAAAACACGGTATTAAAATAAGTTGATGGTTATCAGGATAGCATGACCCCTCACATCCTGTGTGGTAAAGTTGTTCTACTAGCACTACAATGGTGCAATTGACGAAGCATTCTCAAGAGAAATACAAGTGAATTGATTGAATGATTTATGTTCTTAGTATTTACTACTTACAGTGCGTCCAGAAAGTTGTGATGTTGGCAACTCGCGGTATTTTTCAGTTTTTGAACATAAAAGCGATTGGTTATTTATTAAATAAATCAGATTGGTTCTAGGCAAACATCATCCCCAGATTCTGAAAGAACTTCTATTTAAACTTGTAAGAGAGCATGTCCATCGTTCAACTTAATGTTCTATATTACTACTGCTCTAAAGTTCATTAGAGGTGTAGAAGAGAGAGTAAATTGTCTTCTGAGAGACATGGGGAATTCTCGAAGAAAAGTTACAGATAAAACAACATGAAAGAATTATTGCAAATTGGTTTTAGTTTATAAGGAGTGTGCTGAAGATTTGGATGACTATAATTGAAAATTATGAACATTTGTTGTTGTTAACATATTTATTTTGTTTTTATTTGGAGTTAATGTTTTGAAATATATTTATATATGTATTTTTTATTTATTGTGCAACATTTTTAGAGTTTGAACAAAAATACCTCATGAGTGTGATAATGTTACAGAAATATTCGCGTGTTCTTATGAGTAAAATCCAGGTTATAGACTTTTATTTTCTGAGTAGTTTCCATAAGATTTAACTCTAAATTTAATGAAATGTTTAGAGATTTTAATTTTATTAAGTGCATCAAAATTGTGATTTTCATCATTTTTTACATATTCAGATGTTTTTATCTGTTGAATATTTTGATTTTTCTGCATTTTTTGACATTTTAAAGTGGTGCGATATTTATTTTTATTATTTTTGTTTTTTAGAAATTATGTGTCAATTTCTGAACACTTTTGTGGATCATTTACTTAGTTAAACCTAAATAATTTTGTTAATATTTCCTCTAGAGAGGAGCTTTTTTTTCTAATTATTTGGTAAACAATCAATAAAAAGGAGAAACATCAGCATCAACTGGAAGAGATGGTGAACTATCAACCTGAAAGGTTTTGAGGTTCTATTTCTTCTACATTATGAACTTTCTTTCAATTTTAGTGTTGAATTGCAATTTGAAAAAATTTCTATACAAATGTTCCATTATACAGAAGATTATAAGCAGAAATTTTGACATTTTACCAACTATTTCAATAAAGTAGCTACTAATTTAATGAGAAAGTTTAAAAATACTGTGCACAGATATTTTCAAAAGATAAAAATCAAAATTTTGCAGATAAAAAAGTGCGTCATATTTATAACATTTCTAATTTTCTTAATATTCAATGAAACTTTATTTTTTGTCAACTACATGAAAAAAATTTCCTAATTACAGTATAAAAATTCAAATAACTGTCTTTAAGATAATGATTAGTGAAATTGCTAAAATTAACATTGGCAGGGATGGGGAATTTCCCTTTAAAAATCATTAGTGTGTACTGCTTGTATGTTAGTACTAACAGCGAACTTAACCTGTTAAAGGAACGTTTTCATTGAACTCATCATTGTAGCAATTCGTAGCTCTAAAATAATTAACAGTGAAAATTGTAAAAGTATAATTAACGGCTCCTTAGTTTGCGTTACAAGTGAGGTACCCACCCTCATTTTTTCCCCTTATTTTGCTTAATTATTATTGTGCAAATTGCTAATATACGCATTAGTTAATAATCCTTTTCTGTTGTTACTGTATGGGATTTAAGATGTTCATGCTCATTATTTGAAAGGCAAAATATGTGGTTTAGATAATGGCGGGGGTGGTTCCCACAATATTTTAGCAATTTGGCTTCAGTTGTACATTAGAAGAGTCGTCTGTAAATGTGGGCAAAATAACTCGTGTGTGAAACTGGTAAATATTTTCAATTTGTTGTCCTTAGTTTTTTTGTTTGCAAATTTTGTTTTCATAAATTTTCTATTTAAAATCCAATGCTGTGATAGAATATAAAACATATATTTATTATTCTTTTACAAGGCAATAATATGAAATAATGACCTAATCCAAGTATTCTCAGATAAAGCTGCTTGTTAAAAACAAGAGACAAACAAACAAAAAAAGTATGAAATATCTTTACTAGCGAGTCCTGGTAAATGTACCCTACAGACTTACATGCTTTGTGTCTTAAAATACTGCAGTCTGTCCTCTTTTAAATAAGCTCAAATAGAATTGATCATGCGTGCATTATTTAAAGAAGGTAAAAAAACAAGGTTTTATGAGTTATTTTGCTTGTGTATCATTATGACTCAAATCAGCATATCTGCTGGAATTGTAAAGTAGATGAGTGATTTCATTTTCAAAATATAGGAAGATAGTTTAATGAAACTAGGATTGCAATTGTGCAAGGCATCTGATTGTTTTGGGAAATGCCACCATAGTGACTCTAATCATTAAAAATAATTCCATAGCACTTGCATGAATAGTACTTTTTGGGAGGAAAGGCGCTTTTAACTAGCCTAACGGTATCACCCCCAACATCTTCTTCAGTGGCTTTTAAGAGTTGGCCTTACCTGATCTGTACTGTTTCCGTGGGGAAACTAGTTACAGTCATATACTTCTAATCTTATTCTCTTAGACGCATAGTTCCTACATATACAGAAGGTATTACTCATAACATTTTGTTCTTTATTACGAAAGAAGCATCTTTTTTTGATTAAATTCATTGTGTTTCTTCTTCTTTCAATCTTCTTTTCTCAAAACCGTATCAGAACTCATTTTGTAAAAGCAATTTTCTTCATGAGTCATTCTGTAAGCAAACAAGAGATCATTAAGGCTGGGAAATTAGGCTACTTTATTTTGGTCAAGGCTCAGAAATGCCCCGTGAAATTTAAAAACAGTGTCTTTTATGAATATTTAAAATATCCACGTGTTTTATGTTCCCAAGATATATACAAATTAGCGTGCACCAGTTAAGATAGTATTTTTATGTATTTCTTCAAATAAGGAATACCAAATTACGTTATGCCCGAGGTTAACGAATTCCGAAGGATTGTAGCTATTACGGTTTGGCCCATGAAAACCTTTTTGAAATTTTTATTCAACTCTCCATCGACCTGCTAGGTACTAAAAATGACAATATATATATATATATATATATATATATATATATATATATATATAGTACTCCAATAAATCAAATCATCATCATGCATCAAATTTCGATTTTTTTTTGATGAGTGTGTATATTTGCTTAGTACATCGTACTTTTTAAATAGAATAATGGGTTTGTTCTATTAAAACATATGAACATCTTAAATACACAGTGTAACTCTATGTTATACCTCTTTATTTTATATATGTAAAGATGATATGAAGGGCTCAGTTCATAAACATTGTTACGTTTAAAAATAACAACACAGTATGCCTTTGTCTATCAGAGGTCATATATTTCATTTAATTAATATTATACCATTAATTTTAGTAGTTTAATCTCAACAACAACAATAATTCTGAAAAAATATGTCTTCTCTTTTTTAATACTTATACGTTGCAAGAATTCCAATTTCACTCTCTTAATACCACACAATAATGCCATAACTTATTCCATTTCATTAATTAGTAAGGCCTAATTTGGATTTTATATTCAATTTTAAAAGTATTCACCTTGGCCAGGAATGCGCTTGGTTTAGGTGCTCTTGCGTGACTCACTTTTGATCATTATGTCAAGGCATTCAGCAGATATTTTTAAATAAGAATCTCCCATAATACTGCGACGTTTCACCAACAAATGTGTCGGTCCTGGTGGTGTAGTGGTTACCATACCTATACGATAAAGAACCTCAAGCCTGAAAGAGAGGCCTCTGAGCTAAATTTGTCGGCCGTTTCACGCCCTGAGTTGAATGGGACGCTGATGACCTGAGATGTTAAAGAGCGTCCATAAATCAATCAATCAAAAAAAAAAAAAAGACCAACAAATGTACTTCCGGATTATATCTCTGAATTCTGCTAAATGGACATAGCACGAGTATTCATACATTCAAAGAGTTTTTAGAGCATTGCAAACTTTCTGCAAACAATGGTAAGTTCTTAGCACTGAAGCTTTAATAAACATATTAGTGAGTACTTCTAGGCTGGTACTACTCTAGCAAGAGAGATACTTAAGGTCTGTGCAACTGCAATGACCGAATGAAAGAAGCGGTGGGGACAAGGCCTGAGAAGCGAATCGCATCAGGCCATCAAGCAATTAAGCTCATAATTGGATCTGCACGAGCACAGTTGGGTCCCTCTTGCACGCGACTGAACCACGTCTAAGGCCACGTAACTTAACGTAACCTGAAGTTGGCAAGTAGCTGGAGTGCTCTGATGGTGCCAGACCTAGATAGCAGCTTGCCAAGGGAGTTGGGGGCGGGAGGCCCTGCAAGGTCTTCTTTCGCCTCTTCTCCCACTGCAAGGTGAGCCAATAACGTAATCCGCGTGAGTACACAATGATCCGTTGCGAAATGCAGCGTGGATCTGCTTTGAATTTAGGCGACGTGATATCACGTAATTGCCTGATAGTAATAAGATTAGGAACGTCATTAGCGCGGCGATTTAAGTAACGCAGTTATCGATGCTTTCTTTTTTCTTGTAACTAGTTGCTTAAGCATGTTCTTCCTTAGTTCTTTTTTATTATTATTATAACCTCCCTCTTTCCTGCAGCCTTTCTTTTTTTAAAATTATTTTTATATTTTCTTCCATTTTTTAAATTTTCTTTTTAAATCTTGTACTCATGTTTTCCTTTCATGTATCACTACATTTTTACTTGTATCTCATTTTCCCCTTTTATTTCCTTTCATATATATCTTAACAGTATCACAACCGTCACGAGTGGCCGAGGTCGTTAAGACGCGGACTCGTGAGCGGGAGGTCTGGGGTTCGAATCTCGCCAGTACCATCCTCCCTGACTAAGGTTTTTTTTTCAGTTTTTCCTCAGTCCTCATTAATGGTAAATACAGGGGAGGTACCCTAAAATTAGGCCTCGAACGATTTTTTCCTTAAAAATGAAGCCTTTCACAATTTATCATTTCATCTCACGTATCATCAGTGCCCATCGCCTGTGGCACCTCTGTAGCAAAAACGGGCGTTAAACACCGTTCATTACCAGTAGCACGGTAAAGTTGTATACTCCTAATAACATTAAGTATGGTGTTATCCATTTGTTTGGGCCCCACTTTAAGCAGCAGAGTTACCCCGGTTGGCATTAGCACGGTGCTTTTGGTGATCGACAAAACACAATGTACACTCATTCCTAAAAACAAAGAAGACATTATATAAATTGTAGCATTAATAATTGACAAGACTAGAATAGTGGAATAAATCTGCAATTTAATCAAAAATTTGCCTAAAGTTATTTAACTTTTCAAATTTCTTTTATGAAAGTAGAACTGAATAATTTGGGCAAGGAAAAGAGGAGCAGATTCGGCCCCTAAACCACGCAGATGTGTCTTTGTACCTCCGAGAGGAAAGTGACCAGGAGCCAGGAGGGACGGGATTCCTAATGTCTCCCAGATGTCTGCTGGCCAACTAGATCCACATGATGTCCCACCCCCAACGTGAGTACCGAAGGGTCCCCAGGCCAGTCTCAGAACAGGAATTTCCTTTAAGTCGTAAATCCACGGCTACCCACCAGTCCTTCTGCCTTGACACTTTCTACCTTGCAACCCACAACTTTGGAATACCAGATAACCAGATTTCGTGGAAAGAAAATATCCACCCTAGCATTCGCCTAAATGATTTGTAGAAATTGCGTAAAATGACCAGGGCAGCCAAACTGCAAGGAACCTGTTACGCTCACGAGCCAGCCCTGCTCGGTATCTTTGATGAGAGAGGAATTAGTGTAGCATCACGGTTGCTCAAACTATAAACCTAACTCCCTGCGGTTTTAATTTTTGCGACGTTTAGACAGGATCTAAAAATAAACTAACGTTAAATTTATTGCAAAGGAGCATACGATATAAAATATGCAAGTTTTGGATGGACGTGCGAATCAAATTTTATTTATACGTACAACGCTTGTCTGGTTGCGAACTGTCTTTGGAGTAGAAGATTGCCTTGCGTAAGCCATAGGAGCTCTGTTGCCATCTGCTGGAATTCCTCCGCTGCATAAAACAAATGGATGGCGGTGTATGTTTGCATTTCCTCGTTATGAAACACATTTAGTGTATATATATATATATATATATATATACATACATACACACACACACACGACAGATGGTATTGCTTTTCATTTCTTTCCCTTCTCTTTTTCCACTTTTTCTATAATATTGCTTCTTTAAAACGGTATATAGAACAGGAAGTTGTAATATGTTTTATAATATAAGACAAAGATTAATAATGCAAAGCAGAAAAACACATTACGTTAACACTACTTTTACATTTGTGCACAATATTCTGTATGTTGATCAACATTGTTTATTTAAAACTTTTTACATTGTTTTATTTTAAATTATAAAATGGCATCAGATTAAATGCATACTGCAACTGTGCTCCCCGCTAGGGATGCACTATCAGCAATCACTTTATCTCATGAGGTCACTTGCGTTTTCAGTTTCAATATAGGTTCAGTTGTCAGTTGTTGACTTTGTACCTTTGCGAACTTCTCTTGTGCTTTGTAATAGTTTAGAAAATGGTACTCGACGTATTGGGCACTAATGTGATGATGTTCGAAGAGAGTTGGGGACATATAGGGATTACAATGTGGGGGGATACTAGTAAGCGTATTGTAGCATTTAATCGGTTAATATTTAGAAATGACAGTTAGGAAATTTTTCGTGCATGCGCAGTACGGTCACGTGTGTTTTTTTCAACGGTTTCCTGTGAGGAGCTTTAACGTAAGATAATGAAGTTATGAGTGAATTTGTTTATATTGTACAGCATAGCTCAGAGCATTGTTTCCTTGTTTTTAATTTAATTTATTTAAGGATGGCTATGATACTTCTAGATAAGTGATAATAGCTACGTTCCTAGTCCGGACCAGGGATGATGATTAATATTTATCCGGTAGACTGTACAGTGAGCGCGGTAATATTCAAGTGTCAACTTTGAATTTTCTTTGAATAAAAATTAAAATATGGGACCAAAATTTGATGCTTTTATCTTTTATTAATTGCTAGAGAGGGTATACATTTTCGGGTATTTCCGGAGGAATGTTGTCCCCCAATCCCATGACAAAACAGCTTGTGACTATCTTTGGGAAACATTAAATTACAGAAGTCTATAGAAATAATATTATATGCCCTGAAAGAATTGGAAAATATTGCCTACATTTCTTAATGGGAAATGCAGGGAGAACTGTCTTTCATGAGCAAGTGTCCCACATTATTCCAAATAAAACAGATAGTACTTGTGGCATTATTGTAACAGCATCGATAGTTAAAAAAAAAAAAGTCACTGGTAAGTATGCGGATCCTATTTTTTTTTTTTTTTTTTTTTTTGGAAACCAAAAGTATATAGGTAAAAACTTTCTAATTATAGTGTGTCTTGAAGAATTTTAGTAAACATAATGTCTAATTGTACTAATGAAATAATAAATGGAATTGATGTGCCATGTGGAAACATCTGTGTGTCTAGTAATCGCTCAGTTTCCCCCTCAGGCTACCCGAGCAGCTGTAATTTCGAGCGGACATTCCTGACTGCCTAATGCATAGTGACTTTTTGAACACTCTGTATACAGGATGTTTCAGCGATACTTTTAGAAGCCTTGGTGCGATTTCCTCACACCAAAACAAGAAAAAAGTACGTATAAACATATTTCCGGAAATTAGTTTTTGAGTTATTAATTTAAGTTTACCAAAACAAGAAAAATAGTTCATGTTAACATATATACAGAAAGTATTAGTTTTTGAGTTATTAATGAAAATTTATCGAAACAAGAAAAAAACGTCCATATAAACATATGTCCGAAATCCTTAATATTTGAGCTGTTAATAAAATTAAAAAAAAAAAAATAATAAAACAAGAAACAAAACTCAATAACACAATGTCATCTGAGAAACTCGTAATATATAAATGTTCAAGCCCCTTGCTTCATATACGCAGGCAATCGTTGCATAATGGAATTTCGAGCTCTTTCAAATACTCCCATATGGTGTCGAAAGATTTCGCATGCTTCCGTGGCACATTGATGAAGTGTCTCTGCATTAGGAATGTCGGCATTGTTTTAGGTGACCCTATACATAAAAATCCGAAGAATTGAGATCGGGGAAATGAGCAGGTCATGAAATTGAACCTCCCCTACCAATCCATTTGTCATGGTGGTTATCAGCCAGTGCATGTTGAACAATGCGGCTATGAGTGCTGAAGCCCCATAATGCATACATCACATGCTTCTTCTTATTTGCAAAGGCACGAATTGGATATCGTACCATGGTTAAGCATAACACAACATGCAATACAAGTGATACGTGGAAAACAGATTAACCACAAATGTACCCAAATGACAAATGTAAATAAGTCTCTTTGGTAACACATGGCCATCTAGGATACAATGAGTGTATTAGCAGGCTTGCATCGTTAACATCATTTGATTATGCAACAAAATGAATTTTAGTTTTGGGTTACGAACTTAAGTTGTTAGATTGTACCTTGAAACGCCTTGAAATAAACTTTTATTAATAACCCAAAAACTAAACATTTCCGGACATATGCTTATGTAGATATTTTTCTTGTTTTGGTGTAAGGAACCCACCATCGAAGTTTGTAAAAGTATTTCTGAAACACCTGTATAAATGTGTTGCGGTGATCTGTTCAACCTTTACGTATAGCATTCTAATTCAGTCTTTTATTATCTTGTAAAAATGATTTACAAATGAAATGTACGGAAATAATAATGAAACACCAATATTTTTCTGCGTTCCTTCCAAAGTTCACCAACTAATCCGCAATTTTATTACCACGTGTACATTAATGATTTAGAATGTATATATAATTGTTTTGAAAATATTGAGATTTAGTTAAACTTATATAATATTTAAAATAATTACTTTTTACATAAGAGCGTGCATTTTATTTAAAGTATTTTTAATTTTCTTTTACTTACCAAATAATAACTGCTTAACGTTATACTTTTAAAACTGAAAATTAAACTATAATCCCCTTTTCATTGACAGGCTTAAAAATTTTCTTTCCTATAATTTGTAGCACGAAGAAAATAAGGTGAAAGCAAAGTATCAATTTAAAAGTTTCGTGTAATGAACAAAATTAAGGCTTTCAGAAAATGAGAAGCATATTAAGGAAAAGGTACTTATTTATAACTGCCCATCGAAATTACATAGATCATCTGTTGAATAATAGTTAATGAGTCAAACTTAAAATACGTCCTCATTAACGTATTATAATAAGTAATATTTGCCAGAAAAATATTGAACAAGTAAAAATAATACCAGCCCACTTAAAACAGGAAAACGTGGTACAGGCTTAGATACCCACGACATCTATGTTGCTGATATAACAAGCCAGAATTTTAGCTGGTAATGTCTTCCCTTATCCTAGTATTAGTCCATAGAAAGAGATTTGATTTATCTATCCCATTAATATTTCTGGAATATAATTTCTTCCTTAACAAAAGCACAAGATAAATGAACTTCAGATTTAGATTTTAAGTGTCAAAATGAATTTTGTAAACTTATAAAATTGACCAGGAAAACTAGAATCAACCACGCAATGTATGAAAATAATCACATATTAAAGGGTTCTCATTCCCATATGCCAAGGAAATTGATTTTGCTGACGCTAAGTTACTGCATAATCACCTCGCCACCTGTAGAAGAATATCGTGTCGGAACTCAAAGAGCGCATTTTTATGTTATTTATTAGCAGCAAACAGTAATTAACATTGTATTCTCTATCAACTAGATATACACAATACCTGTCTTCCGCGGTGAGACCTGCCTGAATTATTATAAAAACATTTTAAGACACTCGGACGTAATTTATCTCCCAAATATTGTCTTCCGAATATTTTATTTAAGAACCTCCGTGCGTTTTATTTCAGGTACAACAACA
Source organism: Metallyticus violacea (assembly GCA_030762175.1). Lineage (NCBI taxonomy): Eukaryota > Metazoa > Arthropoda > Insecta > Mantodea > Metallyticidae > Metallyticus > Metallyticus violacea. The sequence goes on along the minus strand of CM060843.1, from coordinate 55,588,743 downwards.
CTTTTATATAGATGAAGCAGCTGAATGACTTTATGCGCACAGTCGACAGACATATCAATTTGCTGTGCTAATCTTGTTAATTACTTTCGAGGTGAAGTTTCTAATCGATAGCCTATTTCATCAAACTTCTCCTGTATTATAAACTAGTTTTTTTTTTTAGTCTCTGCTTCTTAACAAAGAAAACTATCTGGGCTCAAACTTTGTTTATTAATTTGAAAATTGCCTTTCCCAATGGAGATATTTATTACTGCTGGAAATGTAGCATGAAATTCTCTCCGTACTCTTGTACGATTTCTTTTATACATAATAGTCTTAAATATTTTTTTTTTGTTCTAGTGTATATCTGACTCTCAACATTTTCCATAATATTTGTAGAAAAACATCCAACATGCAATTTCTACAGAAATGCAAATGAATTAGTTGGTGTGATAAATACTTGCCTGCGTCAGAGTGACTTTAACTCCAGTCTTATACCGGAAATGCTGTTGTGTAAAAACTCCGATTGCGTAGCGAAATGAACGCACGATATAATTGCATGGACTAATTCCAAAAACTTGTAGCGTAAACGATGCTTTATTGTTGCAGAAGAAGTAAGTGTGATGTTTGCTTAATTGCTGTTAATGGGATGAAGAGAGCGGTTGTTGTGAGGGAATGCATGAGCAATTCCTACATTCGTGTTCTATGTTTTGAACGTTGCAGTATATTCTCTGAAGATGACCAATATTTGGCAGCGCTAAAGCGGCCATTTGAGTACCCTGCTTGGTTTACTTAATAATTCCCGCATTATTAGCGTAAGAGTCATTTGGAGGAAAATATTTGACTAGTAGGAAATACTCACCATTTACAAGGTAGCATGAGGTCCCATTGAAGGAGATTGCTATTTATTTTAATTACACATTTTGTTAACTTTACAGCTCAAATTTGCGAAACAATGCGAGGCTCTTCTACGTTGTTAAGGGATAATCTGAAAGAGTGAAACAATGTTGGGTTGACGCTTGAAAGATTAACGGGAACTCTTTAAGTTTCGTTTTATGTGTAACATTTTCATTTTGGAACGACACCTCGGAAAGCAGTTGGACAACCCTGTCAGCTACATTTCGACAGGAACTTCCACAAACAAAAATATCGGTACCAATTTAACGGTGTCAACTCGGAAACAAGAGGAAAGTGGGCCATGAGTCCATCTCGTTGTGCAATCTCGGTAAGTACGATATGCTCGCCGGCACGTTGAAGGCGCTGTCTAACAGATGTCTTGCATGTTCTTTCCCATGGTCGTCCCATCAAGATTCTCGGAAAAGGCAAAAGCTCTGACCTGCACTCACATTTTATTCTGGCATTTTCCCTTCTCGCCCGCAATATTTTCTGTTTCAAGTGTAATGCTTTTTATTTCCTTCGTTTGTTCCTCGTTTCTTCACTCAAAATGGCACAAATGTAAAGAAATATGCATCAGAGTAAAAATCCGACGGGTTTGTTTAACTTACACGAGATAATTGGTCGAGAGATGAAGGAACCTGATTATGAGACTGTTACGCATGCGCCTTGCGATTAGTCAGCTATGAAAATACTTCCCGTGAATACGTAAGCGTATGACAGTCGTTGAAAAGAATGTAATTATGCTGATAAGATCTTATATGCAAGAGAAGGGATCATTTATGCTTATATAAGGTCATAAAATGCTGTATCAGATTTCACCAATCGTATCTACGGCTTCTGCAGTTGTTTTCCCTGCACTCGCTTGTTAACCTTTTAGAACACATGCACTACAATTAACCAGATACACGTTTCAGCTTCAGAAATAAGTTCTTCCCACTTACCTTTTTACTTTTTAAGCGATAACACAAACAAAAATTGAATACTTTTTAAGAGTTGCAGCAGAATATCGGAAGCAATTAAGTCTACAACAATCTGTTTTGTATTTATTGTTCACCTTTTCACAACTGCCCTAAGGAATGATAAAATGAATAGCCTGTAATCTCTTGTGGGCAAAGACTTCCTGTAATTTTCATGTTTAGCTAAGTTTGTTTCATTTTGTGAGATGGTTCAAATGAGATTTTTAGTGACTTTATTAACTTTTTCGACACACACACACACACCTTTGTACAAATGTCCTCACTTATTTATAAATTCGGTATGGGTCTTTATTTATTGCATACGAAAATCATGCAAAAACTATATAAAAGAATTGTTCAGTCTTCCATGTTTACAGTTTTTGATTTTAAAGTTTTCTTTTTGTTCGTTTCTTCCAGACATCTCTATGGGCTTATTTTTCCTGCCTCTTTTCCAAAGTCATCAGTTCAATGTAAAGTAGATCTTCCCGAGTCTTTTTTTTTTTTTTTCCCTCGTACTATTCTTTGCATTGTTTGTACCATATCGCTGTTTTGGTTTTATATACAACATTGTAGGAAGCGCCGAAACAAAACAAGTTACAATACAAAACTTTTCTATTTTTCTCATACATTAGTGTGAAAATACACTTATAGTTCATATATGGGTTTCATTTATAAACTTTCCAGTGAGGATTGTTCCTATTTAAAATTAGTTTAACTTAGAAAAAAAATGTACATTTAGATATTGAGGGAAAGTTTTAAAAACCAATATTGGTTACCTTTCAGCTTTCATTCTCTTTTTCAGCCAGTTCCTCTTTGAAGTTTGAAATACCGAAGCTTTCTTATAATTAGAGATAACTTTTAGTAATTAAACATCCTAATGTCACACGTTCAAGCAGAATTTAAAAACAAATGTAATCGAATTACACATGTTTCAGGTAAAGAGGGTGTTGTAATTTCCATTAAAATGTAAGATATGCTAAAAAAAAGAATGCTGGATATTCAAATGCTCTTACTTTATGTCGAGTATTTAACAAGGAACTGCAGAATCCCTTGAGAATATTATTATTATCACAATTTCTCTGTATAAATAAACAACTTGCGATCTTACTCTTTACTGTGCATGACACCAGATATTTGGAAAAGTGTATATCCCCCTCCACAGTAAATTAGTGACGCTTGTCTTTCATATCTTTGCGTTCATTCAGATAGCAGAAGCAGGTGGTTGCTTGTGATTATTTTGAAATTACATAATACAAACATTTTAAATTCACTAGAAGAATTTTCTTCACTGGAAGAAAATTCAAAGAAAAAGTTATTTTACACTTTTAAATCGTAAAGAACTGAATATTTGAAGTTCCATATAATTGCTTAATTACATATTTATCTACAAATGTAACAAAAAATGTATTTATATTTATCAACATATTTCTCGATTTTACATTATATAAAATATGAACTATACTGTACTTTTTATGAATTTTCAACTTTTATTATATATTTTGTATTCTATCATTGCTTGGAAAGCTGAATTGTTGTTATTGTTTTTTGAAATTAGATACCAAAACGATTGAGCATTTAATATAATAATTGTGTTTGGTGATATATTGTTTCAAAATAGTGTATATCCTACAAGAAAGAACAGAATGTAAGTGGAATGGTCAGAAGTTCCGAAATAGATAGGGTTCTTTTAAAGATATAATAAATATAATTATGATTATGGCAATAAATCCAAAAATGAGATGTATTACTGTAATATTACCCAAATGGGTTGCTTTTTATCCTGCAACTGATTAACATATTTTTATTTTGTTCAAATTTAAACCATAATAACAATTTAGGTAGCCCAGATATCTGCAGAAAACAAAAGTTAAATATCATAACGTAAGGATGCCATTTGAATTTCGCATTGGGGTGAGTGGAAATGAGGTAATTAGCATTAGTTTTGAACTTCCCCTTAACACCTAAGTTAGCTTAAATTTATAGATTGTGATATTTAAATTGAATTAAATTTGTTTTAAGTGAACAGTTATTCAGCATAGCAAGCTGTGAAGTGAAATCCCTGTATGGGTCTTTGTAGTGATATTACGATAAAATATTTCATATATCTAACCTATATCTACACTACTTTCTATGCAGACAGCTGGAAATGATTACTTTAATAATAGACTGTTGTATTTTAGTGCAAAAAGTAGACCACTTTCAACTATACAAAAATTTCACAATGCTTTAAGGAAAGCAGATGATAAAACAAACGGTGCTATTATCAAAGTTTAAAGGTTGTCTAAAGATAATACCTACAATGATGTTATTTGAGATCGGGCCGGCACAACGCAGCTGTGGAGAAGGCTGTGGTGAAGACTGTAGAAAGGCATTGTTAATAAGTGGTTGGACCTTCTTGCGTTACTCGGTGCTTTTTTCATGTGTACATTGTGGCTAAACGTTCTATGTTAATTATGACCGTATACATAGTCTGGATGAAGGGGTCTTTATATGCAATACACATGTGAAAACGGTTCTTGCAGAGAAGGGGTAAGGTAATTTGCAAGAAGATATCCTGGTAATCGTGTTCCAGGTAGACAAACTATTTGCCAACTTTTTAAAATTTACACGGCAAGATTTCTCAATGACAAGAAACGTGTTCTGAACTGCTATGTTCTTACAGAAGAAAAACTATAAAATAAATTCCCTACGCAGATGCCGACCATGTATCGCCGCCGAGGGGCATCATTTCCATCATCTCTTTCAATATGGGTTGTGCTTATTATTATCATCAATTTTAAATACATTATCATTTTTGCTTTCATTAAAACAATGTAAATACTAAAATAAAAATACTATCTGCGATTCTAGCTCCTTTTTTCCCAGTGCGGTGATTGCATTTCCCCTTTAAGTAGCTGCGCTCATGCGGGCAATAATTCAAATAACTTCACTGTATAGCCACACGTGAGTTAGTTTGTTGTGAGGACGTCATTTAACACCTTAAAATATTTGTAATATTGCTATGTTTACTATGAATCTGTTAAAGAATATCTCCCTGATATTTAAAGAGTTATTATAACAATAAAATCTTGATGTGATGATGGTGACATAAGAACCATTTATTAGAGAATACTCCTTAGTTACCTTAACAGTATTACTTAATGTTCCTCACACGTTTATATATTCACTCAACGGTTTATAACTGCAAACTGGATAGATATAAAATAGAAGCAGTAGTTATGTATGTACAGTAAAATTCCTTCTTACCAGCCAATTTGGATTAAGGCTGCATAACTGGTTCTCGAGATATTTGTAATGGTTGAATAATTTCAGAAAAAAAAAACCTACTTCATGAACTGTAATCAGCATCCCGCGATCAGAAATCAATGTCTATGAAAGTACTGTTAATGATGGAGTAATGAATCTTCAACGAGTCACCATCGTAATATAAATTGTTGTTATAAATGCATGCCATTAAATGGTGTACATGTACATAGTATTTGTGAAGAAGGATATGAGACAGCAGTCCACCAATCCATCTTTGGTTTTCCACACAACATAAATCCGGATTGCATTTGAATTAAAAAGAACCGAAGCTAAAATGTTTGTTTTAATGCAGATATTATTTAAGTCTAAAAGAAGTCAATATAACGGATAACCAGTTAAATCAAACGATGACGATTTATATACAACTGCATTTTGTCACAAGAATTGGGAACAACCGCGACATCTAAAGACTACAAGCGGTAGAGGTGGGACATATTAGGTTCATAACAGGCGGCTAAGATGTGTAAACCTGTAGGAACAACATCAAAGAGCATCTAGAGTGTCTGACAGTGAGGATATTGACTCATGGGCTGGCAGAGCGTGGCTGCGTACTGGGAGAAGCCAGTCTCAAGACTGTGTAAGGCATGTACAGGTAGTAGTTCTTAGTTAGTTGGAGGGAGACTTTCTCAGCGAGTGGTTAGGAGTTCCTGTGCTACTCGGTATTTTCATTGTTTAAACCGTTTGCTAACTGTTCTTTAGTTATCCATTACATAAATATAGTCTTGAAGAACGGATGTTAATGTTCGATACATATATGAAAAGAAAATATCGTACGTAGAAACTGTTCTCCAAATTTTTAAAATACTACGAAAGACAGGATCTTTCAATGACAAAAAAGTGTGTTACAGATCGCCATGTTCTTAGATGAAATACAAGAATTTCCTACGCAGATTCTGGCAATCTATTGCCGCTGAGGGGCATCATTATCAACAGAATCATAACACAGTTTATTGCTTATTAAACTTTTAAATACAGTATCATTTTATACTTTCAGTAAATACCATTGTAGCAACTACATTTCCCCAGTTAGCAGTCGCACTTAGATTGTCCCTAACTTAAATAACCACATTGTATAAAGCACAGCACTTAAAGGCTGAAAACAGAGTTTTAATACCATTTTTTGACATTTGAAATCCAGTTTATTATGGTGCCAATGGTTATTTGTGTGAATGTGAAAAGTCATGCTGAAGACCTTGCTAAAACATAAGGATGGAAGTTGGGTGTTACCTAGACATGGAGGTTAAGACTCGGAAGCCTTTAAGGGACGCAAGACTTAAAAATCGGTTAGGAAAACTTCACGTCTGAAAGACTGAACGACTGAAGGAAGTAAAGATAAAATGTATGGGACTTGCTTTTTTTAACTAGAGTGGAATAAACTACCAGCTACAATTTTTCATTCCAATCCTCCCAACACTAAGCAAAATTAAGTATTTGTTAACTGAACTTTTAAATTTACTTTGTACGCTATACATTTCTAATGAGAACTCACCAGACCTGCAAAAAAGTCACTGTGATAGACAAGTCTGGAGGGGTACAATCAGGAATCACGGCTGGCACGCGTGAGCAATTTGCATATGAACCATGTTGATGCTGCCGCTACTTGTCACAATGCAACACTCGGGGTCCCTTGACCTACATGCCGACAACTGTCACAATACTCTTTACCGTTACTGCAAGTGCTTTTCAAAATCCCTTCTTGTGGGTGAAAGTGATGGCTCCAATTTTAACGCGGTCATTTCGCCGCGGAGTAACTTGGCCAATATCAAATACTCTTAGAACCTAAAATAAGAGAATGTGTTTATAAGTTTAAAGAAAAACAAACAACAACCGATACAGATGACAGGGTAAATTTGATTTGGTATCGGTGTTTATATTGAACATGGCTCTATGCATATAAGGTGAAGAATATATTACAATCTATTTGAACTGTATGACATGACTACAAAGCAAGCAGAACGCACGCAGAACGACTACTGAGGTTTTCTATAGTAGACACCAATGTAAAGAATTAAGAATTAATAATTTAAGATATTGATGAAACAATATTTAAACTGCGGAATTGAAAATTACTGTATTGGATAGAACTTGCGGTTTTATGTGTGTTTGCATTTGGGAAATTCCGGAAAACTTTCTCAATTAGACTTATGTGTGATGTATAATAGCTGAAAAAATATTTACAGCCAAATAAAACTGAATTGTGCACAGGATGAATTTAATGTGGCGCATTTTATAACAAATATGACTCACATTACAGCACCAATAAGGGAATTATATTTTCTTAATGTTTTACTGTTAAAACATGTTAACTTTTCTAAGTTTTCTCAGCTCTACATTAGAGAGGTGCACAAATGTGTAGACGGACAACCGAATAGGTTGACTCTAGACGGGAGGTCCCGAATTCAATTTCGCGCTGAACTCCATTTCATTCCAATGGCTCTCTTGAACGATGGAAAGTACTAGAGCGAGATGGAATGGTGCGGTGTGACGGTGACTTGCACTTTGGAAAGGTTTATGCCCCGGCGTCTGGAATGAAAACGGGCCTTCCAGGGACCCCATCCGCATCCACGCAGTGCGTACCGTATATCCTGACTTCCCGGTGCCTCTCTCGCCTCATCCCTTCCTTCCAGAGGTACCCCTATGAGGGACGTATACGCAAAGATCCACGCGCGTTCTTTTCTTGTTTGTCGGATACGCGCTAGTTGCGGGTTACTGGTGCCTTCATTGTCGATAATTCAAACAAAAATAGTATAGCTATTTAGCATTCTTGGAAAAGTAGATTGTGGAACTGTCCACCGTCGTTGAGAAATGGAGTAAATTCCTTTCGAATATTAAGTTGCTGCTCTTCTAGGAGTGTCGGTGTGATTTTTCTACAGCTCCTTTTAATTAACTGCAGAAATAAAAATCGATAGAGTTTAGGATTGGAACTATGTTAAAATTGTGTTGGAACCTAATGTATTGAACCTACCAGTACTCCTTTTTATAATAATAATAATAATAATAATAATAATAATAATAATAATAATACATCTTTAATATATCATCCTGGCACCTACCGCCACGGGTGGCCGAGGTCGTTAAGTTTCGGACTCGTGAGCGGGAGGTCTGGGTTCGAATACCGCCAGGACCGTCCTTCCTGACTGAGGTTTTTTCCAGGTTTTCCTCAGTCCTCATAAATGGCAAATGCCGGGGAGGTACCCTAAATTTAGGCCTGGAACGATTCCTTCCTTAAAAATAAATCCTTTCCCAATATATCATTTCATCTCGTGTATCATCAGTGTCCATCGCCTGTGGTACCTCTGTAGCAAAAACGGGCGTTAAACACTATTCATTCATTCATCCTGGCACCTAGATGTCTACACCAGGACATACCTACAGTTTTTCTATATTATTTTGTACAGATTATACTATTACTAATTAAACAAAAATAAATAACCAAAACAAGCCCAAAATAAAACATACAAACACTTATCTAGCTGGAATCCAGTTAACAAAACAAAGCTATAACTGGTGACCAGCTATAATTTAACTACTAAAACTCAAATTCAAAACTAATAAACTGAAGCTAAAACTTCCGAAACTAAAACTAAAACTATCTTCTGTCGGAAATCAATGGTTATGGTGTTGCTGACCAGCACCACTAAACTAAATTTTACTTAATCTATATATTTATTTCATCAATTTTATTGATTTATAAATATTTATATTTTGCAACTATTCTACTATACACTATTTGTATCACTTTAACCTTGTTCACTTGAATTCTATTTCCATCTCCTATCCAAAACTGCACCTCATTTATCTTCACTTCACTCCTGAGTGTTTCAATTAGACCGAAATCAATTTAAACCTATAGTATAAACTAATCAATAAGTACGCTATTTACTCAGCATACACCATATGCTTACACATTCAACATTTTATAAACGTTCATTCCTTCGTATTTTCCATACTTCCTCCTCTTCTCTTCCCTTCTAGCACGCTGAAGTGTAATATACTTTGCAATTAATACACCTTTTCACACGGAATTCTTCTGCTAATTAGCTTATATGCAAGGCTAACTCAAACATTCAACGAGAATTTTTTCTCTCAACTGTGACAGCAAATGCTATGCAAGTTGTCGATACTTGTACAGCTCACTCACTGATCTAAGCATTCTCAAAAATTTAACCAAAACCTTAAAGGAAAGACCTTTTACAGCGTGAAAAAGGCATATGATTTTAATATACAGAGGGTGCCAAAAATGTATGTGCACTTTAAGCAAAAAAAAAAAAAAAAAAAAAAAAAAAATCGTGTTAACATAAAAAAACTGAATTCACACAATCAGAAAATGAGATCACTAATCATCTTAGACTTTTACAGTTAACAACAGCTGCTCAAAATGCCCACCATCGGCGTCTATACACTTCTGAGTTCGTTGAACATCTGATTGAGCAACGTTTGCGAAAGTGTCCTCAGCGATTGCAGTACATGCCGTTCCAATTGCTTCCCGAAGTGCTGCCGGTGTAGCTGGTTTTCTGGGGTATACAACATTCTCAAGAGTTCACCATAGGTACAAGTCCAAAGGTGGTTCTGTTCTGTACACACTCTCCATTGTCTTTGAACTTCAACAAACATTCTCGGTTTTCCAATAACACTTCAAAATTGCTTTCCACTGTTCAAACGATAATCTTGGTTTCAGTTTGTTGTAGCAACGCTAGCACAGCGTAATATGAGCCACATCTATTTACAGAATAGCATACGATAATCTTGGCTTCATTTGTTCATTGTTGTTTTACGATAATCTTGGTTTCATTTGTTCATTGTTTGTTTACCTGTCACATAGGAATGCTATCATAATATATTGAGTCACATGTGTTTACAGAACATCATACTACACATTACTGTGTATTGCAGTCCAACTTTGAAATTTATTAAATAGATATCTACTGTGAAAGTGTGTACACATTTTGGCACCCTCTGTATATAAGTATATATTTTTTTAATTTTTTTTTTCACACAAATCGTGTGTTAGGATAAGTTTGGAATCATAGTCCAGATAGGAAAGATTCGAGATCACGGACGAGACTCGAACCATTAATTTTGGTTGGTTGTGCCGACACTCACCATCAGAGACCGTGCCCTTGCCGAAATAGTGCTAACTCTAACCTTAGAGTTATCCGGGGTATAATAGGCTCAAATGAAGGAGATTCGGCTCTATTTTGGCTGGGCACGGTAGCTCCGATGGCGTCAGCATGGCCAGCCAAGAGATGGGTTGAACAATTTTTGAGAATGAGAGGGAATCGTAGAGGTACGGAAGAGTGGAGGGAAAATTATGTATGGCATTTTACCGGATGGAATAGATGTGAGATGACTAAATTGGGCTCTGCTGACACGTCATTAAGAAGAAAGCATACATAAATTCTAATGACAGTGGAACAACTTAGATCTGAAAAGACTGATAACATGGAAAGGGAAACAAATGGAGTGAATTCAGCTGCATGTGTGCCATTCTTACAATTATGTTTATGTTTATATTAACTTAATTTATTTATGTAAAATATGTAATATTTCATAATGGGATATCTAATATCTTGTGTGTGTGTGTGCGTGTGTGCGTGCGTGCGTGCGTGAGAGAGAGAGAGAGAGAGAGAGAGAGAGAGAGAGAGAGAGAGAGAGAGAGTTTGTGGTGCCAAATGCCAGAGATGACGGTGGAATTGCGCTCTTAATCGACCGAATAACTAATGGGTGGTTTTAAATTTGCCTTATTATGCATGGAAATAGTTCTGTTTACCGAATTAAAGTATTTTAATGTAAAATATTTAACTTTTTGTTTAAATTGTGCAAACTTTGCCTCATTTTGCTACTACTGCCCCAAGCTGTATAGTTAACACTATTAGGACTAGTTTGGTTGAAATATAATTTTTTTTTATCATGCTTTCAGGCTTAGATTTGGAATCAGTGATAGATAGGAAATGAGATTACAATAGGCACATGATTGGGCAGGGAACGGTAGTTCATATGGTAGGAGCATTGGTATGACAAGCCAAAAATCCATGTTTTGAGTCCCGGACTTGACCTCGAATTTTTGCTATCTGACTCTGATTCCAAAATAAACGTCCAATGTTCAATTTCTACTCAATTACAAATGCGAAACATACATACAATTTTTACTAGTTTTTTTTACGAACCGTTTTATTTTAACAGCAAATGAACACAGAATTTCAAACAGTAATATTCTTGGCATGTTTTATTAAATACAATTACAAAAGGCTAAAATTTGAACCTCATTTGGGTCATGTAGTGACAAATGATTGGATAGGTTAACTTTAATTTCTGGGATTTTGACCTATTTAATGAAACAGTAACTCACAATGTAATGCGTCTGGTCGTTATTATTATATTATATGTTGGAGTGAAAGAGGTAGAATACTTGGGATGATTATTTTCTTTGTTTAATCATAGAATGCAGTAAATAGCTAAGTATGTACAATGCCAAATGTACAAGTGGCTCAATTAAAACAACGCTATTTAGTCCAACTCTTCGTATATTCTCAAATAATTAATGTCAAGCTTTGCACATACTCTCAAAGATAATGTATGTGTTCTTTGTCCCAGTTTACTTAATTTTTTTCTTTTGGTATTTGATATCATCAATACATAATTTATTCAATTTTTACAGAAAATACTTTCTGTAAAAACAGAAGGAAATGCTTTCCCATTAAAATAAAACGCAAAACTACACCCTCTTACAAAAATGCAGAGAATATAAATAATATTAAAAAGATCTGATTTCACAAAGTCCATTGAATTATTTCACTCGCATTTTTTAAGAGTACATTAAACTGTGTGCACACCACAACACGACCGCAGCGCAGAGCCGTTGAGGACCACGCGAGCCGCTATCGATACCAACAAATTACCCAATCTCCTCGGTCCCGCACTATGGAGGAAGTGCGCAGTGAATCGGAAAGCCATCCAGCGCAGGAAGTGTAATTATGTGCGGGATATGGAGCATAGCGAGCCATTACGTAACCGATTTACCTTGATTTGTTACCGGGGCGTTTTTCATTGCCTCCGGAGAGAGAGAGACTATTGCCGAAAGGATTCTGGAAAGCGTTTATTTTCCGCATCACTTGCAGGCCTTCCGACGGGCGTTTGCAACAATATTGTTGAATATTAGGTACATTTTAGGAAGGGAATTCTATCAGCTAATCTCAGTAAAATGCCTCTTGAGTTAATCTTTGAGTGTGGGATTTTTTCCAGGTGTTACATTTTTCAAAATCCAATTAAATGATATAGAAAAGGGGGCTGTACACTAAGCACAGAATGACAACGAATAGTCTCAGAAGTTTCAGTATGGAACTATAGGCATCGAAATGTATCAACGTCAAGCTATATGACGTAGGTTAATAGTCGGTACAATGTAAATGAATATCATGAACAGACTGTAACTCAGTTGGGCTTTTGCACTCATTTTACAGGTTCGTAATAAGTTTTGAGAATTACTCATAGAGTAGGTGCGTTATATGAATGGTTACTGTGCTGGAACAGACAGAATGAACTATTTGTTTAAGGTAAGCTATTGTATTTACAATCCTCCTGCCCATGCTGCAAGTTAACACTTAACACTTGCAGCATCAATATGAAGCTTTCAACAGAATTTGTTACTTTTCTTGAGGTTCCTGTTTGTTTGTCCACTTTCTACCCGAAAACTCCATGTACAGTTTTTTTCAACCCTCTGTATAAAACTCAACATCTATGGTATTAAACTTTTAACTTTCACTATTACCTAAGCCCCTGGTATTGAATTAGCTACATTTCTATTTCTATAGTCACAGATAGTTAAAAACTATTGATAATATATGTTTACAGTGGTTTTTACAAAAATAGTTTAATTAAAGTATCAATTGTTTAGAATTTATTTGGGATTGGTGTTATTGAAGTAGTATTTAATTAATGTAATATAATAATTTAAATTTATTTTATATTAATATTTATATTATCACTCAGATATATGTAATTTTCCTATTATAGAGACTGAAGTTAAATATCACTTAAATAAGTGTTTAATGTCATTGGAAACGGACTGAGATAATGTGCTATGAGCTTTCGACATTTTTTGCAACATTGCCATATATTAAAATAGTGCTGTAAAGGGCTTGAAGTTCATCAACTTTTATTAAAATGAATTCGTAGTAATTTCAATATAAGTTTAACCAGAATTCTCGTTGAAAGAAAGTTAATAAAATAAAGTATTATAATTTTATAGAAGTAGATAAACCAAATACATAATAGAATAGAATAAAAGCATATGAGTACTAAGAAGACTAGAAATGCTAATAAGCTACCTGCAATTAAGCAAAAATATTTTGTTCAGAGACAAGCAAAAGATTTACGAGTGACAAACACCATAATGAATGTACTGTTTATAAAAATGCAAACGCTCCAATTGAATTTATGAAAGAAAAAGGAAGTAAAATATCAATTGTTCAGAAATAAAAATATGCACCTGTTGTATATCACAGGGGTTTCATATAAAAATATACTTTTCTAGATTTTGTTCTAAAAGACCATTTGTATAAAGCAACTACACTAATATGTACATTAAAACCAATGAAATGTTAACGGTTTTATATTTCAAATGCTTATAGGAGTACGAATCAAGGTTTTAGAGGGCAAACTAGCCTGGGGCAAGGTTAAGATCCGTGATGGTGACTACACATTTAGAATGTAAGAGGAAGCTGTTGATGGCTTGATTGGAATCCTGCAGGAACGAGGATACAAATGCGACCCAGATCTGGAGATTCGTGGATCAGACAACACAAGTCAAAAACGGACATCTTTTAATGTTGACCTTTGCTCAACAGGAGCAATGGGAAGGAATGAACCAGTTTGGAGTTCCTCACGTGCTGATGTTGCCTGCTATTAATAAAATAAATAAGTAAAACTTCAGGAGTTGCTGCAGGCTACAATTGAGGAAAAAAAAGCACTGTTGAATAACTAATTGCATGTTAATATATTAGACCGTTAATATATTGCATATAAAGCGAACTTGACCCAGATATGTAATGATAAGAAAAAAGCAAAATATTCTTCAACAGTTTCATTGTATGTCCTCACTTCAAAGCAGGACCACACGGAAATAAAAAACTGCATTTTTATACGAAATGTATGATTTGTATTAATATAAAGCATACGAATAATGATTGTGTCTTTCCTTGGCCACAGCGTGGGAATTTTAACAGCTATACGCAGATTTGCAACGCGGTTTTTCAACATAATCAAATGTTCTTAAAACGTACATCAGTAGCTTCAAATCTTCAAAGAATATTGCAGACTTTTTGTAAAAATAAAGTATTGTTACTATAATGAATAAAATAATCATATAAAGAATAAACTTTCTTAATTTTTTCTAGGTATCACAACAGATAGGAAAAATTCGAGATCACCTGTGATTTTTTTTCACAAAAGCCCTGTTAATTTTTATTTAACATAAATTAAGCCTAATATGCAGCCTGTCAAGTACTCCAAGGTTTCTAAATACTTTTTAGGGATAAAATCTCGATGATGAAATCTTGGATGTTCCTAGGGTAGATCTGGGTAGATTTGCGATTGTGGCCAGCAATGTCAGAGTATTGGTACGATAAGTCAAAAATCTGCCGTTCAAATCCCGGCTCTAGCCTCATAAATTTTTATTCGACTGTATTTACAAATCTGAGCTTATTCCATGACTTATTTGAAAAAAAAATCATACATAATTTAAATAATTCTACTTCAATTTTACTAGTGCTCTTTACCTTAAATATTTCTGAACGCATAACATCTGTAAATACATACCCACTTTAGCAAACTCCATTCAGAATTTAAATTTTCCAAAACTTCAATATAGGCCTGCTTTAAAGGAAAAAATAATAAAAAAAAAATTAGGCTAGATTACCTTTGAAAGCAAATATCGCTTCTGTTTCTACTTTTTAACCTTTTGCCTGGAAGAGTGACATGTGATTGCTTTAATGGCGTTATTGATGAAATATTTAAGTAATTCGCAATCGAATTAACTTCTGTACCTGTTCATAAGAACTACATTTTTTTTTAAACCGAATTGGTTGCATAGTATCTTACGACAAAGTATGTAAAATGCATACCATTTGTGCTATTGAATATAGATGATTTGAATTTTAAGCTAGAGATTGAACTTTTCAATGTATAATTAGTTATAAAATTACAGCATTATTATCTTATTTTAACAAAAGTTTATAAATGAATATGCATGTTTAAGTCGAAATGGGCTTGAATCTAGATTTCTAATGAAAATTCATAAAAATTATCCAGTGAATGAGTCATATTTATTGTTGCTAAACTAACTCTTTACAGAATCTAGCTGTCTAACGTTAAAAAATAAAATTTGTCACCTCATTTCGATATTTGAAGCGTTGTCCTTGTAAACACACCTTGCATTTTGCAGACTTGATGGAAGTTTGCGCTATTTGTGAGCTAAAGAATCTGGAGTGTCAAAAGGAAAAAAGAGAGAGAGAACATACACTTTGAATATTCCTCTTTTGGAGTTCAGCGGAGCAAGGCAGCGCAGGTGGTTCGAAACATTCGTGTCATAAGAGAAGGCACGGCAAGAAAATGGTTCTGTCGTTTCAAAGACAGCTATTTTGACGTGAAAAATTCGCCAAGTTCAGGAACACCATAAGTTTACGATGAAATCTTCTGCCATGATAATCCACTCAGTCAACTAGAGAATTAGCAGCTGTGATGAATTATGATCAGCCAACTATCGTGCGACATTTACATTTGTAGGGTTAAAAATTCCGTGTAGGATAACGCAGACTATACGTGAAAGCAACAAAAATCGAGTGGCCAGCCATTTGTGCATTTCTGCTTGCTCTTGAACAACGTTGAACATTCCTACCCAAGATGGTGACAAAATGGCCTCTTTATGGCAACATAATAAAAGAATGGAATGGCTGAGTTCTAACGTAAAAGTAACACTTCGTGCAATTCACAGAAGATGCCATTATGTGTCTGGTGGGGTAAAGTGGGATACAATGAATTGCTTCCCATAAATGTAACCATAACTGTTGAAATTTACTGTCAACAACTCAAACGCCTTGCGGCCACAAATGAAGAACTGCATCAAGTGCTGTTGCAACATGATAATGCACACTCCGCTGACGAAAGCAGCTATCCAGGAGCTATCTACATTCTCCAAATCTTTCGTCCTCAGAATTCAAGCTATTTGTTCCCTATCCCAGCAACCTTCGATAACGAAGGTGCTTTACAAACTTGGCTTTACAATTTTTTCAGTTCAAAACCATCCTATTTCTTCAAAACGTCTTTGGGAGAGAATCATAAATATTAGAAGAGAATGCATTTATTAATGCATGATTAATTTCTGTATGCTGTTTTCCTGGAATAAGAACCCATACTTATGCATCAGACGAAAGCTCTTTAGGAGCATCGCTTCTTGCAGTGGTGCTTCACTAAAAATAACAAAGATAAAATGTTTAAGCCACTTTTCGCTTATTACTGTATTGCTAACCAAAATTCCAGACACCACTCCATTAAATCAGTTACTCCCTGTCTTTAGTTTAACCCAGTTATAAGTACATTATTACATTACATTAAGTACATTATCTAAGCTGGCTACCGAACTGTTGAAAAAGTGAGAGCAGGGAGGCAATGCAATCTCGTAAATCGGTATGTTGTGTGCTTAATTAAATACATCCTACAATCGTGGCAAGCCTGGATAGCACCGCGCCACGCCTGTTGGCAACCCTGAATATTTATGCGTCGCCTTGTGACACTGACAGAACAAAGTACAATAAAACCCTGTAATGTAAACGTTAAAGCTAAAACCTCTATCCAGTCTCTGGAAACGTGGGTGTGAAGCTATCAACATAACCTCATCCGGCAGGATTATGACGAAAAATGGTTCACAGCACACCCACTAGTGTCATTACTTTTCTAAAGTAATGACTGAAGTTTCCGTTTCAGACGTCTTCATGTCTTTACTGATTTATATGTAAAAGTAAATCTAGTATTCCATGTCTTGAACCTGTGGAACTTTCCAAGTAAGTTGTATTGAATTTATTATCTTACATTTAGCTATTAATTTTAATAAAATACACATGTTCCATATTTTGCAATATTTAGATTTTTTTAGAATGGCCTTCATATGAGGTCATCCCTAACTTTCTTGTTTTCAATAGTTTTCCCAGGTTTATGTCTTATAGGACTCGTGTTATACCATTTGTTGAAAGTATGAGCATCTTTTTCATATTTATTATTCCAAAATATTTTTCACTTTGATACTTTTTGTTTACTTTTAATCACCCTGAAATTATTTTTAAAATAATTTTGTGAAGTCTATGAGGTATTCTGACACGTTTTGATTTATTAGTCGCACATGTCAGATCAATGAAAATGTAGTTGCCAAAAGGATATTTTAAGATCCATGTATTTCCAATAAATGCTAACACTCTTTTTAGCCTCGCACTAGATGTTAATAATGTGGGAATTTAAAAGTATTTCAGCGTGCTTTATAAATTTCTTTAAAAGGTAATTTATCTATGGAACTAAACTTATGCTTTCCTCATCTTTGACGTTTTTCAATAATGTATCGTGGCATTATCATTGCATTACAATATGCATTAAATCCAAATACAATCTTCATAAATTACATTATTTGAAAATGCTAAAAATGCAATATGTTTCAACGTTCTTGCCAGCAGTATGAGTAGCGGAAATATTACTTGCTCGGAGCTTTTTTTTTTTTTTTTGACATATTTTTAAACTAAATTACGCGCATGTTTCCTAACTTCAATTGCGAATTTGCCACGAAGGTAATAATAGTAATAAAATAATACATTGTTATTGCAATTATTGTTAATTAGACATAAAGATATACAGAGATTGTTAATAGTCCCGTACCATTGAAATAACTTTTAAAGCATGTAGCTAAGTGACATGAAACTCGGTGTGTAGGCATAGCTGTGTACTAAAATCTCAAAATCAAAATGATATTATCGATTTTTTAAAACGGGATTAACTCCAACTATCTTATTTTAAGTGAAATACCCAATGTATTTTACATTATCAAATGACACCCATTGATAACTTTTCAAAAAATTACACTAGATGGTACTGAAATCAAATAACGGTAGCAATTAATAAAGCTTTTCTCTGTTTATATCCATGGAATCATTTTTATTAATACAGAAACATGTTATTTAAGGGATAAACTTTTATATCTAGTGTGTTAAGCGAAAGGGAAAAGATTCTAATTTGGCTATCATTTTATTTAATGACCTACATCCGGACCGAAGTCTAATTCCATGTAACTACTACAGGGACGAGGATCGTAAGAAACTTTCTAACTGCAAGTAAGAAGGATTTAACAAGTTCAGGTGGCCTGAAACGTACAACTGATTAAAATACTTCATTGAATATTTCCCTCTGTATGCAAGAAAATCAAAAACTTTTACTATAAATTTGTCGTTAGAATTAATTATATACCAAAGCTCAGTGATGAAAATCATTGAGTGCCAAGCAATATCCTCATAAAATTCAACTTTTGCAGGAACTTTCATAGGACAATACCAATATAAAAGTGCAGTTTTGTGAATTAATAATCCAATCCTGTATTTCTTAGGCAAATATTCTCAGATGAACCCACATTCTGCCTGAATATATTTGTCAACAGACACAACTGCTAATACTGTCAGACGTAAGTCAATGGATCCAGGAGAACCACACGCAGTGTCCACAAAATCTTAATTTTTGGGCTGGTATTGCTGGTACCCAAAACCAGACCTTTCTTCTTTGGAGAAATGCTAAACGCCAATAGATATTTGGATTTGCTTCGAAATCACGTAGTACCTGCGTCCCAATTTGTTTCCATATTCAGTCAATCTATGTATAGAATGTTCATCAGTACTTTGACCAGGTTTTTCCACAACGATGTATTGGTAGGAAAGGTCACATTGAATGGCCAGCAAATCTCCAGATTTTGTCGGCTTCGGAAGTCTTTTTGAGGAGCTATTGAAAGTCAATAGTATATCGAGAAAGACACTACAACTTAAAAGATCTGAAGTGTCAAATAATGGAAGCGTATTCCTTAAGCTTGGTTGTCATTTCTTAAATGGTTTCTGTGATCGAATGGACATTGTCAAAAATCTAAGGATTACCAGTTTTAATATAGAATTTAGACGTTAAGTTAGCTTTGTTTTGTTTTCTTTAGCAACAATAAATTTGAACAAACGTATTTGTGTAGGTACTTTTTGAAAATCTCTTAATGAATAATGTTCTAAAATGTTAAAATATATTGGTACTCAATTTAAAATAAGATATGCATTTACTTTTTAATCAGGAGCAAAAAAAAAAAAAAAAAAGCTGTAATTTGTCTGTACTTTTTGAGTTCTCAGGATACGGCTATCCTCACATACCGAATTTCGTGTCACTGAATCGCAAGTTTCAAAAGTTATTTATGTGATCCGGGACTTTAACCAACCCTGTATAGACTCATCTTATTAAAATAGAAAATTGAAACATTACTTAAGTGATCACAAATTCAATTAAACTTTCTGCTATACTATAAACATTTGTAAATTAATAAAAATCTTTTCACAAATGCTTATTATTTGTTTTAATGGACATACTTGTTATAAGGTTATTTTGAATTTTTGACAGTCTACAAGTTGAAGGAACTACGTTTCCCTCTTATATTACAATTATTGAACATCAAATATTGTCATCAAATTCGTTTTATTTTCATTGATATATAAGACGCTCGAGTATAAATAAAGGGGGGTACTGAAAAAAAAAATATTTCTTTAAATGCTGATCTTAGGATTCTATGTTAGAGGTAAGTTATATTATACGAATAGCTTTCTTTTGTATCACAAATGCATTTCTGTGTTCTAGAATTGATTCCCCATAAAAATACTTCATTATTTAATATACTATGATAGAACCCACAGTATATAGACATTGAAGCATCCTTTTTAACAGTTGTTTTATATTTTTAAAAGGAAAACTAATCTACATACAGTTTACTATACAGATCATCTGTATGACGTATACGTGTTCATTTATTATCAATGTACAGTCCAAATAATATAACATTATTAACAGGTTTTTATGCTAGGTTTGAGACAACGTGATTTTTCCAAATTGAAAATAGGTTGATTAGCACTAAACCAAATCATCAAATCATCCGTAATAGTGATTATTTGTCGATTACTGTCTGAGCCACCTCGCTTGGTAATTGCTTAGAATAGTTAGAATTCATTGTACTGTTGGCAGCTGGAGAGATGGCTAGCCACGCCAGTCAGAGTAAAGTGCTGACAATAATATTCTGCTTTCATTAAAGCAACGAGAAGGAACCGAATCTTAAGTATTGAAATGGATGATACACATTCAGTGCGTAATGTTTTACTTGGCCTGCCCCCTCTCCAGCTCCCAGCAGTAGTTGTATATTACGTATGAAGATGCTATAAATATTGGGCACTACATTTTTAGCTGAAATATAAAGTATAAGAGCCTAAGGCTTAAAACCCGTTAACAGTTCCTCCTTTCGTTTGAAAATAATAATATAATTCTGTAATAAGAACATAAATTACTCTGTACGGGTTAGTGAGCTGTTTATAAGACCCACTCTGTTCCCTAAAGGGGTGCGCGCTTAAATTTCTCAGGACGTCTGTAGTGTTTCGGCTGCCGGCCAGAATCGTGGGATGCCCGGCCCTGGACGGAAGGTATCAATGAAGGTGTTGCTGGGGGTTAACCTTTCTTCCTGACCCGGATTGTTCGGCCGGCGTGACGGATCGCGGCGCGTTTGGTCATTGGATGAGCCGTGACCAATCCTCTCAGAGTCTGCCATAATGCGACCCGTGATTGATTGCCCGATAGACTACATGTTGATCTTAAAGGAATAAAGGGGAAGGAAAAAATTGCGGGAAATAAAGGAAACAAAGAATCAAAGAAATAGGTGTACCTGATCCACCACTCACCAACATCCTGAGATGTAAATGCAGTTCATGATTTACCCTTGATGCTTTATTGGGATATTTACTTTAGTTTGTAATATATTTTCAAATCTAATTTTATTCGTTTAAAAATTGTTTTAGGGATGCCCTTTATTGCCGGTATTATTTAATATAGTTTATATTATATATATTATATATATATATATATATATATATATAGACGAAGCACTTAAAGAGTGGAAAAACTATTCTACTGGGAGTATTCAAATTAATAGATATAAGTTGTAAACAATTTTATTTGCTGACGATCATATTCTTTTTGAAGGAACGAAAGATGGTTTACAGAGAAGTGTTAATAACCCGAAATATATCGTGCAGACATTAATTTAAAGATTTTAACAACCAAGACAAAAGCAATGGCTTTTAAAGGGAACAACCATGTAAGATGTAAGATAATTATTATTGAAAAAATAATAGAACAAGCCTCTAGTTTTAATTATCTAGGTTTTAATGTGTCATACACTAAAAACGAAGTTCTGAATATAATAGTAAATAAATTAAGACAAATAAATGGAACAGTAAGTAGAATATTAAACAAGATGTCAAAAGCAACACAAATGAAATTCTATAAAGTAATGATTGTGACAATGGCAACATATGTAAGTGAAAAGTAGACCATTAAGTAGAACAGACAGGAAAAGAACAGAAAGCGCAGAGAGGAGACTTTTAAGACCAGTAACTGGATTTACACTCTTAAACAAACAAAGAAATTAAGAAATTCGAAAACGTTAAATATATATAATTTAAATGAAAAAAATATGAAAATAAACATTGAAGACGAAACAGGTCGTCAGGCCTATCTATACCTTGTGAAAGGAGGAGAAGGAGAAGGAGAGGGAGGAGAAGGAGAAGGAGAAGAAGAAGAAGATGATAAAGAAGAATCGTTTTGCTATAAGTATTGTAGTAACTGCTTTTAGTATATCTTTTGCTTACTCTTCAGCCTTGTTGATAATTGTTTCAATTATCTAAGCCTCTATTCTTAAACGTTTTCGACTCGCGAACTCGCATACACAAAGATCTGAGCTTATTAATGTATAAAATGTGTAACAACCTTAATTACCCTAAATTTTCTGAAGTTCCAATAATAATGCTTACTTTAAGATTCCCCTCCAAAAATGACACAACAACGCTTTAAATATTGAAACATAAGTTAAAATAACTGTATATTTATTTTACATTTAAAGTATTAAAACCGAAATTAAATGGGCAAATAATAATGCTATAGCACAATTCCCTATTTTAAAGTGACATTTTTTATATTTCGCACATTTTAATTTCAGCCATACATTGAGAATTACTTTTTATAATATAAATATGTTGTAACAGAATTTCATAGATTACACAGTTACACAGTTATCTCTTAACCTGAAGTTTTCATTTTAAATTTACTCACCCCTTCATTTGAAATTCAGTGAGAAACATGCGCTTAATTTGAAAGCCAGAATGACAGAAATTAAATAACATTTCACATCTTTTTCAGCACAAAATCGGTTTATGGAATTATTTTAAATATACTTTTGAAGAAAAACTCTTCTCATATAAATAAATGAATGAATAAGGTAATGACTTTATTTTCTAACACTGTAAACTCTTTCAAACTTAGCCAAACCCAATTAGTGATAAAGATTTATAGTTTTTCTTAGTGAAAATTTCCAGATTTTCAGTTTTTTTTATCATTTATAATATACTGAAAAATACTATTTCATGTCAAAACATATGCTTCATTTCAAATAAATTAAAATAATATGTCTATTCTACGGTGACTACAGTTCGATATAGAGAACCCCCCTTTCCCCCCAGAGTTCGCGAAACATTTTGAGAAATACGGATCTGAGCAATGTCATTTCGTTTTATTACAGTTCTGCCAAAATGCCATTCCAACATGTGTTCAAATTTATACCTTTCTCCGTAGCTGCATTCTTACGCTAGAAGTGAAAGGTAAATACAAAGTACGGCAGCAGGTCCTCCAAGTGATTTGTGGATGTGGTTTATTTACGGAGGCTCTTTAAGTCATCAGCGTCCCATTCAATTCAATTCAGGGCGAGAAACGGAACGATAAATTTTGCTCAGAGGTCTCTTCTTTCAGTCTTGAGATTATTTTACGTGCCATAAACCTACGACACGGGACCCATGACTTTACTTCAGAATTTTTACGCCCGAAAAAATCCATCGACCTGGTAGGAATTGAAGGTGTATGAGGCAAGTATGGCTAGCACTAAACCACCATGATCAAGTGTGAAATAATACTCTAAACAGTGTAATTTACGCGAAATTGTTTAGATATTGTGCACATTACATTTGTAGTTGATGAAATATAACGTGTTCCTTCGTGACACCACTGGTCTAAAATTAAGATTACCCCAATATAGTCGGGCGCTAATGACCGTGGAAGTTTTGCACCCTTAAACCATAATAATGGGCACCACTCCGAAATTGCAATAAATATGAACACGGTACCTTCATTTTTCAATTCGAAGAAATCAGATTAATATTTTATCTGTCTTAATAATTTATATTTTAATGCATCTTAGTGTATAAAATTACAGCAGAAGTCAAAACAGATATTTTCCGTACAGAGTAAAGACACGTGGTACACACAAATACAGGTAGACTCGATCGGTATGATAGTTGCTATGGGTTTAAGAAAGGTTCGTCAGGAAATTAGTACAAAATATATTGATAGTGCAGCTTGTAGGGCTAATAAAATTTTGAAAAATCCCCTGTAGGTTGCAGGTGAGCAATACATTAAACTTTTCCATAAGAATACAAATCAACTTCTTATAGATACTATGTCATGATAATATGGCTATAAAAGGGAGTCATGGAAGGAAATGCCAAACTTTTCTGAATGCATAAAATAAATGTTACTTATTAATAGATTTCACAGGAGTATAACACATGCCATTTAATATTTACTTTGCTTCTACATTGGTTAACACTAGTTATTTATTCATTCAGAAATGTATTTTTATTTTTTTTTTTAGTTACAAAGTTTCTGAAGTTTCCGAAATTTTGAAAAACGCCATTTGATATTTTTTTAACATTGTGCTCGACGTTGCTCTAATTTTTGCACAATATTGCTAATTAAACTTTTTAATCAATAGTTTTATTTTGTAATAATTTAACACATTTCAAATGTTTAACCTTTTTTTCTCCACGCCTTTTGGGAGAAGTCTTTCGTATTTCATAAGCAGAATATTATTCTACTCCAAACGTATGTATGCTGACTACTCAGAAAACTGAAGCATACAGAATAGGTGACATCCCCAACAACTTCTAGCCAGGATAAGAAACAGGACTGGAATATACCCCTCTTAATGTGCTAAAATATAACCGTATCCATAGAACTGATATTTAAGGCGTAGACTCATGAAAAAGTTTACTGCATTTTTTTTTATTCTGATATATATAATTGCTTTTCCTTGTGAGGTGACATATCCTGGAGACATAGTGTAGTGTTCATGAAAGTGAATAAAAGTTGCTTAAATTTATAGAAAGGTTCTAATCTAGGCACTTAGGTTGATATTTCAGATAATTTGCTCAAGTAGTTGTAGTCTTGAAACGGCTTCGCTTGTTTTGAAGAAAGAGTTGGAGAAAGAGAACAAGTAAAAGAGAAGATTCATCAATGGCGACTATAGTTGTAATTCGTCAAGCTTATCGCAAGCCTACCATATCGTCAAGCCTACCATATCGCATCAGTCTAGCCAACTAAGATTTGGTGACTCGCGTTTGCACTATTTATACATCACAGTTTTTACCACAGGCACGTCAGAACAATGTCAAAAGAAGGTCTCATCCCAAAAGTGCATATCACCAACCTCACCAGAGAGCATTAAGCCGGTGTAATGAGCCAGCAGGAGAATAGTGCTATTGCTCATGCCCTAGCGTCTTCCGGAACTGGAGCGCGACGTGTGCGCCCGAGCTTGCTTCCGGGGAGGAACCCCACCCTCCACTCGGAGTGCTAACTCTTGTCCTCTGACATTCCCGATAACACCACGCAGCCTTTTGTCTCCACATAGTGGGTCAGTCCCTCTGATAAGCGATTCATGTTCTTTAGTAACACTTCCTTGTGACGTAAAGCCCACCCCGGCGGTGATAACACTTGAGCGAAAGCTGTTTGGCGTAGGCTTCAGCGGTCCCAATAAATTCGTCTGCGAAAGAGAGCGGTTTGAAATATTTGTTGACCGAGAAAGTTTCTTCGAGCAGTTTCATAGCGTTAGGGCTTCTAGTCAGCTGCTGGGTGTGCCGTTTTACAATACATACAGAGAATTTTCTCTGATGCAATATTTGTAAACTTAATTTTCACATTTATACCTTGAAATTACAGTTCAGTTTTGGTATTATCTACGTCGATAGAGGTAAACAATAAGCTTATCAGATCCATTCATTTGAAACCAAGAAGGATCAACATTATTCTATAAACTTCTGTGTAAAGTAATGTCAACAGAATTGTTTTTAAGTAAATTATCATACTTGTCAAACTATTGCATCTTTAATGTTCATTAAAGGTGTAATGTTTTATATGTTCTTGTAGCATAGATAAGTTTTTTCGTTCCTTTTGGCATTGAATCTCCAACACTTTCACTTTTTATGAATTTCTTGAGCATATAACTATTGGTGAGTTAAGTTATTTCATCAGTTTTTTAGAAACCTGACCACTAGCATGTTTCTCCTGAAAAAGAGTTCTTTTTTAAGGGTGTAATTTTTGCAGCTGGAATAACGCCCTTCTATTGAATGAGATAAACCATTATTTAAACTCACTTCCGTAACATTATTTTATCGAATGTTTGTCTGATAAATATGCTCAGGGAAGATTTTTTCACTGTCTGATCTCTGCTCATTCTGTACTGGCATTCTGCATGGAAAAATAGGTTTTAAGATTTATCGGTAAAACAGCTTTTCTTCCTCGGCAGTCTATTTTCTGTATTTTTAACTCGTTTAAATTTTTGTTTTTAAATTGTATGGGACGAAATGTTTCTTTATAGATTTTTTAGTTTTGTTCTGCTTCTTAAAATTTATACTTGCAGTGTTGAATTACAAACATTAATCATTGCTTCAGCAAGTTCCTTCTACCAGCCAAAATTTTCTTTAAATCTTGCTTTTCCCAGATAAACATTATCATTAGCCCTTTGGCTCTGTTTCTTCTACACCACCTATCCTCTTGGAATTGAGTGCATGTTAATTATTTTATTATCTGCATAAAGACTAACCATACACATTTGTGTGATATTTCTTTGTGCACTAAAATGTTTGCATTTAGAGTTAGCATTGTTCATCACTTTCTTGGTGTCAAATTCTCTGTCAAAATTAGTAGGGATATGTGCCGTCTACTACAAACCCTGTTTAACTAGTAGTGCTTCAATATTTTCAACAGAACTCGTTCAAGGAAGCAACAAAAAGTCCAGTTCTAACGATAGCAAATGTGAAAAAGTGAAACAAAGGCATTTTATTCCTTATGAACATTCATTAATTTCTACAAGAGTGTATATGTGAGCTTGGATAGTAATGCATAACTATTAAAACTGAAGATTATTAGAAGTAATATCACAATAGGGTCTGAGATTGCTGATAAATTCTGGAACGTAGTGAGTAAATTTATCTGTAAAGCTCAGACCCTCCAAATATATTAACTAGAATTATTTCATGAATAAAATAAGAATTTAAATATAATTTCCTTAAAAGTTTGCTTACAATGTTGTAATAATTGTACTTTGTATTATGAATACTTAACTTTTTTCATCTTGCAACAGACGAATGTCAGTAATGTCGATAAAGGAGCGCCAAATACGGGTTTGGAACTATTTCATGAATACAATAAGAGTAATTTGAGTATTTGATAATTTTGACTACGATAGGCGGCTGTGATTGGTCAAATTGGTCAAAATTTGCCGTCGTATAAGTGAAATAGTGATCGAATATGCAAGATCAATATCGGAATGTATATATATAAAAAGTATTACGAAAAGAAATGACTAACAAATCTAAAAGATTTATCATCATATTAGCTTTAGTTCTGAGAAGAATAAAAATCTTGAGAGAGAAGGAAGGAGTTAAAAAGTAAAGTCGGGAATGTTCATAGTTTTAATCCTGATAATTTAAGATGATAAGATCATTGACTACTTTTTAAATTTCTCAGTGTTTACAAAGTGTGCCCAAGAAATTAAATATACAATTATATACTTTAGTATTCTGCCAGCATTAGTATGCATCTATATGGTTTCTATTAATTGCAGAAGTCTATACTTTGTCAGTTCCCATGAAGATTTTATAAAGGTCAAATTAGGCAAGAAAAGTTTAAGGATACTCTTTAGTCTGTCATGTTATGAAATTTACGTTTCTGTTCTCATTATTTTCTACTAGTAGTGAAGAAAGTTATAATGCTGTTAATTTTTGATAAAATTGAGGCATATTACCATGCATTCCATTTATAACCGGGCCATACATCGTTTATATATGCAGTTCCCTTGCAATGCAATGACCCCATTGTTATTCCAGTAGTGCACTAGCGGTGAATGACTTGCTCAAGGCTGCATTTATTAACTGTGTTATACTGTGTCGGTTGCTGCCTTCTGTTCGATCTGTAAAGGCTAGAATTTGTTCATTTTGCATCTCAAAAGTGAAAATCTATTCAAGACATCTGTGTTGTTTGCAAATTACATTAGATTATTTTTATTAGTCCACTTTAATGCCTACCGAAACATTCACCCTTGAACAAAAACCTTTTATGTACGATACTTAACGTAAAAACCGAATCGTGTAGACAGGTGTGTAGACAACTTTAGGAGAAATTTCCTGGTATTCCAGTTTCAGATAGATATCTGGTTAATAAGTTTAGGATAACCGGATCGCTAAACGCTAAACCTAAAAAGCAGAACATGTTCCAACGGAAGAAAAAAATTGACGAATTTGGTGCATTATTCGAATGCTCTCCAAAGAAGTCTCTAAGACGTGTTGCACAGCAAATGGGTTGCTTCAATAACCCCTGTTTATACAGCTGTAAACTTTTAAAATTGAAATCTTACACAAAGACTGTAGTTCATGAATTACAACCTCATGACTGCGAAAAATGAGTAAATTTCTGTAACTGGATTTTACCAAATATTGTTGACGGTACTGTTGACCCAAATTTATTTATTTCCTCAGGTGAGGCATTAGCTCATTTAAATAAAAATCGCCACACCATAGACGAATTTAAGAACAGTATAAGAACAGAAATTATGAACATTAGAATGAAGAACTTATGCATGTGATTGGAAATCACATTGCCACATCATTAAGAAAATTTGCATCTGGTAAGTCTGATAGTAAAATATTATGAGGAAATGACACTCTATTTTCTATGCATTTCGTGACAATTTAATACTAACATAGTTTACCACAATTGTACGATTAAACTTTTATCTGTTCAGTCAGCTCCGTTCTATTGCAACTAGTGTGGCGTATATGATACTGTTAATATGATTCACAGGGTAACCAAAGACAGTGAAGCTAATGGATCGGAAGCATAGCATACAGACCAATAACAAACTATTACAGTAGTTAAACAGAGCGGATAATAAAGTAAGGTATATAGTCCTTCTAAAACAAATGCATAAATGATCCTCTTTGTATGACCTTTGATTTCTCAGTATGTAGGTGAGGTCCTGTTACACTGTATACAAGTCTTGCATTTCAATGTTTACCAGTATGAATCAGTGCCTATATCTAATCCAATCTAAACAAAATACTCACCAATTTAGACATTGGGTAGGAAGTTTAAAACCAATTTTGATTACTTTTATATTTCATCTCGCAACTCTATCCATCCCCCATTTGGAAATTGCAAATGCCTGTTTAATATTTTTATTTTTCATTGTTTTTTTATTATATTATGCTTAGGAAAACAGTTTCGTGCAATTAATTTAGTTTTACAGACCGATATCTAGTTTACTTTACTAGCTAATACTTGAAAAGATTATTGTGTTTAATAATCAATATGTTTTCTCATAAATTTAACATCAGTTTCCATGATTCTGGCTCACATTGTTGCACAATATAATTGTTGAATAATGCATCAAGTGCTGTTTATATTATCCTTATTTAGTTTTTCTTCCATTTTAGTTAATATAGTACATTATAGTTTTCCATCATTTTTTTAAATAACCGGAACAAATCCTGTAAGCTCAGGAATTCTCTGTGATCTTCGGCGGCAAGCATCTCAGCAAGAGAGATGGATGGGTTATCTACTTACCTAGGTATTTGTTTTCATTGCACACGGCCTCTTTATGCAACTTTGTTTAGAACTGGATCAGAGAAATGCCAGAGCGGTGATCAATCTAAATCAGTCTGCAAGACACAGAAGTTGCGTATTTCTTGTGACCAGTTCTTTGTCAGCGGTTCTGCCGGGACTGGACTTCGCAGAAATGATGAGGAGATGACAGTTTCGCTCTGGAATGTCGCACAGGGACGCCTCCTTGGGTTTTTAATTGTCGCGCGATGCTTGTGCATGCGTGACTAATGGAGCATTCGTCTTGTGCTTGGAATTGTTTCCATCAACAAACGCCGCTCTTCGGTCGTGCAGGTAAGCGGCATTACTGACGGAAGCGCTGCCTATTTGCCATCTTCAAGGTGCCATTGCTCAAGAGGGCATGTCTTGCGCTTACTTCTGTGAATCTATATTCCCTTTTTCATCTGCAGTGATATCCGGTGAATTTTTGATACTATATCTTTTCTTCCTACCTGTTAGTGACTACAATTTATTCTACAAGCCTTGTTTTTGAGACAGCTTCATACCTAGAAAACTTGCCTCATTAGGAATTATAGATATCATGAGAATTAGCATTTTTTATCTGCCAAGCTCCAGATTAATGTTAAGTAATTTTAGATCTCAGGTTGTATATGTATCGTTTACGCCTTTAATGTATTGTTTTTATCCTCCCTGTTATCTATTTCGTATTATTTAACAAGCATCTTAAGTTATACCGGGCGTTAAGTTACTATACTGCAATAATTTGCGATATTAAAAAGAAGTAATTTGAGATAAGGAATTTATTTTCCAAGAAGAAAATAATTGAGTTATGTGTGACGAGGGTGAAATCAAGCGTTTAATCGAAATGGAATTAAATTTTGCCATTGAATGTCTTCAAAACTTCAAACCTGCTTTGCGAGCTAGTAAATATTGAGCCGCAGTAGTACATAATTATTTTCTAGATTTAGAGTAATAAAATCTCTAAAACCCAGATTAAGTATATGAGAGTAGGGCACTGAATTTAGTCGAGTTAAGTAGCTTGATTTAGAGGGGTACTGTCCACCTGACTGTGTAAGCTAATGAATAAGGTGACAAACTGTGGTTTTGAAGATCGTAAGTTCTGGTTCTGAGGAGAACGATTATGTATTTTCATTTTACATTATACCTAAGGAAAATGTATTAAAGCAGACTCAAATTCGATAACAATGATCCACTTTTACTTGAGACCAGTATTATTCCGACTATGTCAAAGAGATGTGCTCCACAACTTCCGTCCATTATTATGTGGAAACTAAATGCCTTAACAATGAAATATAAACGGGCAGGCCTCCTTATGTCGTTTTACACGCATAAGATCCCTCGATAACCCCTGAAATTATTGTACAGTTCATTATCACCCGGTATATAGCATCTTTGTATCTTTCTTATCTACCCCAGGTTTCAGTGCCAAATGTATTGATTTACCTAGATACAGGAAATCTTACCTAGTAATCTTCCATTGATAATTCTTTGCCGAAATGCAATATTTGTGTTCATTTTTACCTCTGCATTACCATTCTCAATTCAATTTAATATGATACTAAGTATCCTATTACAAAAACAGCTTTTACTCTTGCTGCCATGTTTTCACGTTAACGTTATAACAGGCTACGTCAAAAGGTTTCATTGACAGAAAAACCTTTCTACAAGTTTTTTCTCCCCACTTTTATTTCTTTACTTTCATTGTAAATATTACATGTAATATAAATATATGAAATCAGAAACTATTTCTAAGCAGTTCATTAGAAGATATTTTTCTGTACTAAAAGAAAATAAAAATAAAATAGGTGAAATAAACATATCCTACCTTGCAGCCTTCACAAGTAAAGGCACCGAAATGGAATCCAGCCGCAGGTTCTCCGCACACTTTGCACTGCTGGTTCATCTGCAAGCAAAATTTTAAATATATTCCACAATGTCAGTTAGGGAATTAGAAATAGAAAGTAAAATATGTTCCACATTTTAAATATTTGAATCATCAATTTAAACACTCAGATGCAAAAAAAAAAAAAAAAAAAAAAAAAAAAAAAAAAATTCTGCAAAATGCATTCTCTTGAATTAAAATATACTAAATTTATAGTTTTTCAAATATAAAATTTATTATTAATATTTTCAGTATTAAGTGGTATTATAAACTGAATTAATATGGATATTTTAATAATGTTCGTTAAATGAAATACCCTACGATTTGCACATTTTTAAAATTAAAATGTTATGCATTTTAACATTTTCTCCTGTCGGCTAAGAAGTGGGGTGTATTTATAAAATTATGTGAATAATAAAGATTTAAAAACTGTTTGTAATATCTGTGTCGTATGTTCAAAGTATCCTTAATTTAACTTATAACTATATTTAAATATATATACTTCTTTTGGAGAACCTTGTTAATATTTGTTAAAGAAATTGGGATATTAAGGGTTTTTATTATGAAATGGATCAACTAATATAAAAAATAGGTTTAGAATAAATAAATATTCCGTAGTAAAATATACTTTTTACAATAATAACATATATTTAAGAGAAACTAATAATGGAAGAATTAACTTAATCCATAGCCTTGAAGTATAGAAAATGAAAAAGTCACCTCTGTATATTTTTAAAAATACATCTTCGGGCTTTAGTAGTCGGTGGTTTGCACGCTGTTCCGAAAATTCCGAAAAAGAAGTTTTCCTAAAGAACAATAAATTAACACAAACTCATGAGCACGACTACACATTTACAGAGCGAATTCGGTCTAGAAAGCCGAAGTTAGGCTGTTAGTATGGCTTTGCGTTCGTCTTTTTTTCTGGTGAGCTGTTTGGCTGCAATCAGTTCGGTCTTTGTTTTTGTTGCTAATGTCACTTTATACCATCATCATTCTATTTAATGCTCAACGTTTTGATTGTATATTTCTTCTTCATGGTTTAATTGATACGTTTTATTCATTACATGCTAAGGTATACAGCACAAACACACAACGCGACTATATGTCTAACTACCACGCAGTTGAGGGTTTGTAGCTTGTATGCGTCAACATGACTCCGCAGTTTCTGTGACAGGGCAATGTAGGCTGTTAATACTATGAATGCGTTCATTATTACGGGCTGCATATTGCTTACAAGCTTAACCAGTTGGTTTCCTGCTTACTGACTTGATCGGGATCGCACGCATGCGCGGCAGCAGAGGACATGAAAACCGCGTTAAGATTCCGTGAAGAGGTAGATTACATTGCACTCTTTCATGCGTTAAAGATGCCGCCGACATCTAATGCATTGCCGGCACATGATGTCGACATTCGAAACATTTATTGACGGATCGTACATCAGGCTTTGGCTTTTATTTAGATTGCCTCAGAGAGACGAGAATGTCCGCTCAGAAAGGAATTGCATGTCGCAGAACTGGGGCTTTAACTCACAAGGGGCATGCCCACTTTCTAAGCTAAAAATTATGTATTCGATATAGTGGAGCTTCCTGGAGTCTGACAATGCTATTTAGGTTAAACTATTAAATTCCGTACCTTTTAGTCAGGAGAGGAGCTATTAATTATAGAACAAACCGGATAAAGTGGTGTCTAAATAGGTTTTCTTCACCATATCGTTGCAACCACCTTAAGTAGTATCTCAGTAATTGGAATAGGCTGTTAGTGATAAGAAAAAGAACATAACTTTCAGAACTACACACCTCTTAAGATCACTCGCTTCCTCTATTTGAATCAAGCAGCATTTTACGTGTCGCCACCATGCCTGAGGTTCTAGGTGTTCATGAATTCTGTTAGATTTTTGACATATATTTTGTCTTTGCAAGGTTCCAGGCAAATACAGTATAGAATACCGAAATTTTATCACCTGTTTAATATATTACACAAAGTTGACAACGTTTGTAATTTTTATTATTTGTAACCTTAATTATTTGTGAGAAATTAGTGGATTTAATAATCTCATTATGCTCAGTGATAGAGAAAGAATATTTATTGTGAACCAGTGTTTACACACATCGGATTCCTTCAAAATTCAGCACCTAATCCGAAATCAAACCCTGCTCATATCTTGCACAAATGCAATAAGGCATGAAACATTTCTTAATTAATTAGTATTCTCTTCCGAGTAGATTCATACCAATTTCCTTTGTGATACCTTCCGACTTCTGCGTATTGAGATTAAAATCTTTTGAAACATAATTATTATGTTAAAAATGTCTGTGGCAGGTCGTTTTCTTCCCTTATGGAGACAATGAGTTGTTTTCGTACGTCTGAATTTGCTTTAAAAGTCCGCTTAAATGATGGGTCTAATGAAACTGCCCGGAAATGTTCACATACCCTTTTCATATATGAATCTTCATTTTTACTATTTCTTATCAGTGCAAATATTGCTTCGCTATAAACATTCGTTCTCTGTAACTGATAGCCTTAATTAGATGATTACATCCACGTTATTTTCAGAAACAATTAATTACAAACAATAGACACATGCGTTAAGCAAAGTTGACCATGTTATCGTTTATGTTATATGTGTGTCATTACAGCATAAATTGTATATATAGGATGAGGCATTTATAATGTCGCGGCCATATTATTCCGAAACGAAGAGGAAAATAAAAAAATGTAAACAAAATTTAAATTGCTCTTAGTAGGACATAAAATAGCGACCTAACTCGTCCTTGAAATGCCATTTCAAGGCGTTTCAAGGTCAAATGTTTTTTTCAAATGGAATGGTGTATTTTTTTCCGCCGGGAATGGAAAGAGCATTCAATTTTCAATATAAAAGTTCTGGTACATATACCAGCTAGGGATGATATATGATGAGATATTGGATAAATAAGACGGCAAATGTTTTTCGCTTACTTTCACTTTACTGGCATTAATTTACTGCAGTACAGTATAACCATAGTTGAAAAAATGTCATGTTCACATTATAAGCAATTTCAATTCAGTAAATGCTCGAAAGTATAACCATTAACTTCGATGAATTTCCCAAAACGGGCTTCAAAAGATCGATGAACACAACATTTCTTCTCTGATTCTTGCACAGACATTCCCAATTTGTTGACATAGCTTACCAAGTGTAGTTGGTACTTCTTCATAAACTTTATCGTTAATGTATCCCCATGAGAAAAAGTCTGGAGGAGCGAGACCAAGGGAACGGGCAGACCAATGGACAGGTCCTCTGCGTCCTATCCATCGACCAGGATACTCGTTGTGTAACATTTCTCGAGCTACAGCTGAGTAATGAGATGGACAACCATCGTGTTGAACCATATTGCTACCCAGTTCACAAGGGGCGCGTCTTCAAGCAACATTGGAAATTCGTGGTCCAAACAAACTCTGTATTTCTGCCCATTAAGTTTACCTTCAATGAAGTATGGTCCAATTATACGGAATCCCAAAATGCCGCACCAAACTTTCACGCTCCATTGCCGCTGATGCTCTACTTCCCGTAACCATCTTGACTTTTCCACTGCCCAATAATATTTTATGTCGGTTTGAGCATGATTGGTGAATGTCGCCTCATCAAAAAAATAAAATGTTGGAAAAGTTACAGCTTTGAATTTGTAGTGGAGCTCTTTGGCGAAATTCAGCACGCGTCTAAAACCATCCCGAAGGGCTTGGTGTAGGCTAATGTGATATGGATGGTATTTGTGACGCTGAAGTATTCGAAGATCACTCCTTTGAGAGATTCCTGAATAATGTTCCAGTTGACGGGAACATGCGTGAGGATTAGCGGCAACTGCAACTAATACAGCGATTTCCAAAATTTCCCCAGTAGCATTTCTCATTCGATGGTGCTTTCTTGATGCGACACCTCATGTTTCGGAGAATAAGCTTGCAAGTCGTTGAAAATTTCTAACAGATGACTACCTCCTTTCAGGATGTGGACCTCCGTATAAGTTGCAAGCTGCTCTAGTGTTCTTATGAGTTTCGCCATAAATATAAATCATATCGACCCTTTCATTGATCGTGCATCGAACATCCATAATTGAAAACTGATTGAGAATAATGTCCTTTTAGGTTTGATTTAGCTGATAGATGTACTAAAACTTTATACTGAAAATTGAATGCTCTTTCCATTCCCGGGGGACAAAAATGCTTCATTCTAGTTGGAAAAAATAAAAAACTTGACCTTGAGAATGGCATTTCAAAGACGAGCTATAGTCGCTATCCCATGTCCCCCTAAGAGCACTTCA
Organism: Metallyticus violacea; assembly: GCA_030762175.1. Classification (NCBI taxonomy): domain Eukaryota; kingdom Metazoa; phylum Arthropoda; class Insecta; order Mantodea; family Metallyticidae; genus Metallyticus; species Metallyticus violacea. Next base: position 55,553,155 of record CM060843.1, on the reverse strand, counting down.
AATTGTGTCTGAAGCATTTTTTGGTTTTTCCCTCCGTTTCGAAGTAAAATGGCCGCGACACTATAAATGCCTCTCCCTGTATATGTGTGTGATGTAGGGGGTCATACTCTACAGATAAAAGTGTGTATGTCCAGACCTGACGGACTCCGTATTCCATCGTAAATCAATTTCACCTACACTATGATAAGAAAAAGAAAGAAGAAGAAAAACTGTATTTTTAAAATGGTCTTAACGAGTCGACATATATTCGAATTTTATTTTCCAAATTTCTTGCTCTTATTGGAACTTATTAGTTTATTTTAGGATATACCTTCTATATCTACTCGAAACCTTTGACATTTTTAAAAGGAGTATGGATATGATATTTGGTCAATTTCGGAACGAGGCAATAATTTGATCATTTGTTTAAAAAGTGCTAAAAGTACTTCAAGAATACTACAGTATGGTTTCATTCCATTGGATTGGATTTTTAGGAACGGAGACAGGTGTTTCGGTACGTCAGTCTAGCTCAAGGGCTGGCCGTTTGTGTCTACGCTCTCAGTGTATGCACCTCCGGTAGGAAGAGATGAGGTGAGGGAGACACCGGGCGGTGAGTTACTTGTTTCTAGATAGAAAAATCTTTACACCGTCACTCTGCACCCCCTGGTACTTTTCACCCTTTTATCAGAGCCAACGATATGAAATGGAAGAGTTAAAAATTCATGGAAAGGAAAGATTCGCCTAAGCAACCAGGAGAAACCTCGAAAAAACCCAAAGTGAGAAAGGTCAACACCAAGGAATATTTGAACCTGGAACCTCCCGAATGCGAATCTCAAGCATTTCCTCCTGAGCCAACACGCTTGTTTATATTCGGTTGGACTGGTTCACCTTTTTCATTTCGTTTGTAACCTTTTTTTTTGTCATGGATGTCAATTTCTTCTGCTCTTCTCCACCTTTAAGTTGTGTGAGCGCTTATGCCAGTTTATTTGCCGACTAGCCATTAAAGTTCCGCACTGACTCTGCAGAGGGTAGAAGTGTAGCTTGTTTATAATTCGCCCAACGGGAACAGGCGGATAATATTATGCTAGCTGGTGAGAGAGAAGAGGAAAATGGGGGTGACGATAAGACACAAGGCCAAATGAATGGCAGGGAAAACCGGAGGACATGGAGCAATGCGCCTAGATGCCTTTTCGTCCCCCACAAACTCAACTTGCAGCCGCTGGAATCAATCCCGAATCACCTTGGCGAGAGGCGAGCAGTGTAATTTCTCGGCCGCGATGACGCCTAGAGAATATTAATAAGATGAGAATAAAGTGTCTTCATTTATCAATATTAATTTTCTGTTGACAAGGAACTGCAAAAGGACCTCATCACTTGACGAGGAAAACGATACAATGGGGTCGAAACTCCTGAAAGATTATAATTGTAAATAGTTAGTATTGTACCTGCCATTGTAGATTATGTAGTGTTTAACGGCAAAAACCAATATGTGATTAACCAGCTAAATGAAGATTCTACATAAAAATTTATATGCATTATATTATTATTCTCTCAATAAATAGTCTTCGCTATAATTGAATATATTCTTACTTTTTTCTTCTAACTCACAGTTTCTGATTTAGGATCTTTCTGATTTAAATTATTTTAAATACCATATTTTTAACATTTGTCTACGAATTTTTGTATTGTATCAGTTCAGATTTGCTTATACACATATTTGCCTTCCTTTAATAAAACATACATTCTCTCAAAGGTTACAGGCTTGAAACTTACGGAGAGGTTCACAGTATAAAGGAATAAAACAGCTGTTATTCCGTGTGACTACAAAGACCGACCTGCAAGGCCTCTCACGTGGTACTGCCTGGTGACCCCATGTCGATTAAACGGAGCTGTAACGCCGTGGGTGGACGACTGCAGTCGTAAAACATGTTAGCACAAAAGATCTACTTACGCATGGCTATAAAAGCAAAGCAATAACCTTAACTGAATTCAAGATTCTATTACCTTTCAAGTCAGGCAAAGAAGCAATTCAGATGAAATGCAACGCTCTGTCTGCAATGAGCACTTAATCCTTTCAGATTTTAGATTATATACTAAATGGTGGGTGGTACTCTGTCTTTATCTCGTGCATATTACACCATGTTTTTATCCTCTGAGCTAAATGCACGTACAAAGTGGCGCAGAAACTCGCGGCAGCAGTTGCATGATGAGTGATTTCAACGCTGGGGAGAGTTAGCAAAGTTAACTCCTTACACCTGTATCGAAATGTCCACTTTCCAAGTAAAGAAATATTCTTTGTGTTTTGAATTTTATCTCTTTATTGCCTTATTTACTTTACAGAAAGTCAAATCTAGAGTTACAAGGTGTACCTTCAATAAACTGCCACAAATGGTTGTGAACAACGGTTTAATGGGCGAAGGAATTGAAACATTTTTTGTTATTTAATGTTCCCATAGAATTTAATGGTCACAAATACATAGATTTAATGAAATATTATTAATTTTCAGTCACAATTCCATTTCGGGTTAATCCACTGTTCATTATTCCACAATATGCACATTATTACTGGTAAATTGAATTGTCAATGAACAAAGTGTTACTTTTATTTTACGGATATAGTTACTTACAACTTATGTAAGCAACTCAAAATAATCACTGCCTTAAAGACAAATATTCAAATTTTCCCCTTATAAGTAATGGTGGAAGAATTCCTAAAGAAAATACTTTAATATGGAGCTTAAAAATAGTTAACCGAACTAAAACCCTGCATACAATACTAATGAAGACCTTAATGCCAAAAAATGGAAAGATAAATATGAATTATATTGTACATACAGGCTCCAAAATTACCAAATTTCCAATAAGAATTTTATAGGTAAGCCTAGCTGAAGGAGATCACAGAACAAGGAAGCATAAGTTCCCTCCTAGCCAGACGATAGCCTCGAGCAAGGACAAACCCGGAGCCTAAACTTAATTACTTATATCAAAGACGAGAGCCGACTTCAATGTGTCGTGTAGGAAATCATCTCGGAAGATTCGAGAGAATGACAAGGTTCCTAGCGGAGCAAGAGCATACTTACATACCTAGGCGAGCAGCAAATGCTGCTGCAATACAACGTGCGCGAAGTAAAACTGCGTAATAATATTAAAATAACATTGCCTTTATATACTGTGAGCTAATTACCAAACAAATTGTTTAAATAAAATAAGAGTAGAGAGGTAGAGTATGTATATTTGTCTTGAAATGTTAACATAATCAATTAGTTTTCGTCTTTTAAACTCCAAAAGAATTTCCATTATCTCTCAAGTTTTAATCTGCAAATGAATTGGACAAAATTTTCAAGTTATATGAATCTACGATACTGTTCTCTTCTATTATAAATTACAACGTGTGCTATAAATTATTATATAACTGAAGTTTAAGATGCATACTTTGCATACTGCATTAAATGTAATGTCATCTTGTTATTATTAATCTCTTAAGTTTAAATAAAATACATTTTTAGCTCAAGTCATAGGAACCAGCTTTCTTAGTGTACAAATTGGTATCAATTAAATTGAACAACCACATACAGAGAATATTTTGTCAAAAACTTAACACTACATGCTATGCTACTTGGACTCTGTCCTCCTATCACAATAATATTATTTTATGGAAGAATGTAAAAATATTTTCATCTTGAATAATAGATAACATTACAGAATTCTCAATATTATCAAACAACAACATTAACACCAGGCTTTCTTTTGCTCTTTCTTTTACAGTTTTGGGTAGTAAACTTTTCCTTTTCTGCGACTAGACAAATTGATCAGTACATTAGTGGTAGGAGCTTCCTAAATTTCTCCTTCCCAAAGGCTGGTACTGCGGAACCTTTAAGACGTAACATTGCTCTGGCATTCGTAGAACATGTTGGTTCCCCTGGGCCGGGCCTTCATCTTCCTTTATTTATCAACTCTTCACTTCACATTCTATTGCTCTCATCCCATTTGCAAGCTGTTTATATCATATTTATCGTATTAACGAAGAACACAGAAATTGCATTGTGTAATCCAAGTTGGATTTCTTTATTAGCTTGTTTGTCAAGATATCCTTACAAAGCAATGTTTATTCTTTTATAATTTATAAATTTTTTTCTATTTCTTTTAAGAAGAAAACTTGAAACATGGCTTCCCAAAAATACAAACTGTTTTACCTGGTTATTTCTATTTTTACTCTTTAAAGTTCCTTACACATTACACTAGATTTTAGTTTTGTTATTAGACATAGTTTTCAATTAACATCAGCAATTTACATGCTAAGAAAAATAGAGTTAAAACGTTGTGCAAATGTATTATATATTTATGTAACAATTATGTTTTATTTAGATCTCTTAGTAGAAAGTGTATTAATTTAAAAACTGTTAGATTTTTTAATTAGTAATACGATTATAACGTTGTATTCCTGTGTAAATTTTGTATATTCTAAATGATGTTGAAGTATACTAATTTTTGCTACAAATACGCTAAACACTTTATTGTTTACTAGTTGTACATTCATTATAATATAAGAAGGTTCAGAATACTATAAATAAGGAATAAAATGAAAAATAGTAATATAAAAGACAATAGAATTTCTTTTTATTATCTTTAAAATATTTTGTAGCTGCGGTGACTGAATTAACTTCTTTGGTGGAGCTATTTCATGGACTGCATTCTTTTTTGCCGCAGTGAAGTGATGAGATCATAATGCAATGAAACGAAGAACCTAGAGTGTAATTTGAGTGATACCAGAGTTCCGGCTTTACTAAGTTTATAGCACTTCGTGGAAATAGAGAATGGGAGTTATGTAACCTAAAACGCAAATAAAAAATTGGGGTTATATAACCTAAAACGCAGCATCATATTAAGTAAGATAGGTTTCTAATTCCTAAAATTATTAGAACGCTGGGTGACGATTGTAAAAAGTATAGTAAAAAGTTTAAATATGTATCTAGGCGCAATTTTTAAGTACACTATAACTATTTACTAGAAGCTGTTCAAAGTAGAATATTGTACCGTTTACACTGAATTTAAATAAAAAATGTATAACACATTACAACTCATGATGGTCACGATATATTAAAAGCGAAACTCTGTTTTTATTTTAAGAAACAGGCTCATTAGTTTTGCTTAACTTCCCTTTTTCCACCATAGGGTTGTAAAGGGAACAACACTTACGTTATTACACCAGTGATGCAGTATCGCGATACAGAAACGCCCCTAAAAGGAATTCATTACCTGTTACCGATGCGGAATCGATAACACTTTCTTTCCGAAAAAACATGTTATTTACTTTCTCGAGTTTTCATTTTTATTTTATGTGGTATTGTTTGGCGGTGTGTGGTGTGACCTTAGGTCAGAAGTTTGCATGAAATTATGTTATGTGCAGCGATCGATAACACTCGATAGAAATGTAGGTTAAAATTTATACTGTTGCTGAAACCATGCACTCTTAGTGTTAGCCAACGTCATCTAGGAAATGACCTAGTACCACCTCGGGTTCTTTTTATTTGAAAGTACAGAATTTTCTGAAATATTTTTAAAATATTCTATTTAATAGCGTTAAAATATGCCTAAAATATATATGTGAGTTATGATAGAGAATAATATTTTCTCCTTTTCTTTCACAGCTGGTAATTTCTTAGTTTCGCAATTTAAATTTTGAAAAACTTATTTGTCAAAGAGAAACCTAATATATACTTCACTGTTTGTTGTTACAAACTCGAGTTTTGCCTTAGTCACAGATAGTTTTATAAGATTATGTTATTCGTTGTGGTTACTTAATACTTTCAAAACATATGTCTCTATATTCAGTTTATATGTACTCTCAACAATAACCTAATTTTGAACCAAACTTGACAACTGATGAAATAGTTCTCAATCACTAAAAATAAACGTGCTGTTAGCAAAGCCGAAAAAACTTACATACCGTAAGAAACTATTACATTATACTTATTTGATTTAATTTAGGATTCTTTAAGGAGCAAATTAATTATATTTACATTTATATTAACAGAATGTTAATGAACTACCACAGTAATTTCAGAGATTGTAGAACAGTTTCAAGGAAATAAACAGTTTATAATCTGCCTAATTTCAAAGTTATAACGGGTCTACTCGTAAAATAGCTAGAGTCACTGGTTAGCTAAGCTTCGAAACGATACCACACAAAGACAGAAGTTATATGTCTCTTTGACACAGTCGGTATGATCATGTGAAAACGGATCATTGTTATTGAGTTCCAGTCTTTTTAATTATTTATTTGTTATTTCTTTTGGCATCTTATATATGAGCATATTTTCTCAGTACCTAAACTTATAAAATTTCGAAACTGTGATCCATTAGGCCATATACTCAAGTGGAAAGTCACTTCTGGACTAAGCTACATAACACGAGAAATTAATTTATTGCTGTATTGTAATATGATTAGATTTTATAGCAAAATCTTGAAAACGCTTATGTTGACCTATTGAAAATCAAAATTTTCCCTCTCGCTAAGCAGGTTTGAAGACATTTTAAAGCAAAATTTTGTCCCTTTTAGCTTTAACACTGATAAGCATCTAATTACTTCTTTATGTCGCTTTGAACCATAGATTCCCCTCTCAAATGTTTGTCTAAGATCCTTTATAATGTCTGAAACAGTTCCTTAACTTTTGATGTATACAGTTATATGCTTAATATAACAATGACGCTAATACAAACACTTTGAGCAATATTATAAAACATATCACACACAAATAAACAAATATGAACATTTATTATTTAGGTTTTATGCTACGTTAATTTATTGCGAACTGAGGTACCTGAGCGATACTCCTTTACTAATCCTATAATATTTTTGAAAATAAATATTTAATTGGAGTGGAAAGTAGATAGTATCTCATTTCATTTGAAGTTTATTTTGAGTCATCTGTTAATAATCTACAAGAATCGTCTTCTTCCTTGCTAGAAAATTGTGAGCTACTTGACCACATTAGGGACGTATAATATCTTTGCAACCTCAGCTAATTTATCATTTCATAAATAATATGTTTTCTTCGCAGTTGAGACATTTTTATTTTTTACGTATATTAAATTAAATTAAGAAGGCTTTTTCGTCATTTCATTTATTTGTGTTTTAACAGTGACACCGTGAATTTTATAGGTGAAATTGTGGTATTAGCAATTTGACAATGCATTTTTAGCAGTTACTGACAAATTTAACAAAACCTGTTGTAGGTTGGAAATGTTTGGATGGAAGTTTATTTTATAGTTAATATAATAATAGAACACTATTATATTATATATATATGAGATATATTATTATATTATGCCTCTCCTGTCTCTAAGCCTTTAATGGTCTTATCTGACCATCTCCTACTCTCTGCCCTTGCCCTCGTATCTGACTTTCCTTTATGAGGTAGATAGGAATTGGGAAGTAAGGATCAGAAATATTCCAGTTCGGTAGGTATCTTGGTATTTATTTTTCTGAGAAGTAAATATTATGGATGGCTGTCTGAAGACTTTATTGGAATTAAAAGAGAAAGAAAGATTTTAAATTAATTTTGACTATGTTAGAGCAATCTAGAACAACAATTATCAATTAATTCATATATTCGATATTAGTTTTAAGAAAAAAATTTAATAATATTATTTGGAATTTTTAATCTGAATCCATTAGATGAAAACCATTAAAACAACCACTAGTAACGGTATCTAGTTATAGTACATTTTTAATTTATAATAATTTCCTTGGAACTTAATTATAGTTAACTTTAGGCACGTTATAGTATAAAACACCGAAAATATTTATAATTTTTGTTTTAATTATTACCTCTAATTTCAGAAATTATAAGTCTTAACTCAGGCAGATGATAACGTCCTTAATCTTTAAAGAGTGTTTTTTTATTTCACGACCAATTTTTCACATTTTTTCATTAGTATTTAATTTATGCCACTGTGCTTATCGTGTGCATGTTTCCTCTTTATTTTTTATTTTAATTTGCAACGGCGCTTCCATTTTTGTAAACAGTGCCACCAGCATAGAGTAATTATAAAATCTCTCTGTATATTAACGTGAGAGAACAATATAAGAGGAAGAATGTGGAATGCGTCACACCCACGAGCAGGATAATTTACTGATCTGGTCCATACAGCCAAGCTCTTGTAGACTATGGCATAAATTTACTAAAGACGACGCTGTCTCTAATATAATTACATTGAAACTTGCATTGAATATTCGATGCTGACTTTCCCACGAACAGTGCCTCTCCTAGAAACTCGGAGAAGATTTATTCCAACAATTTTACCTCGTAAGAAACCAAATATTTTATTTTAATGGTTGCTCGCGCCATCGGGGTGGACTCGGTGACCTTTCGCTCGTATGGGGCCCAGGTTAACTCATTTGTATTACGGCGGTAAGGACAATCGAGGTGCAGGAAGTGACAGAAAATGAAGAAGTGACGGCTGGCACACCTACACCACCACAGCAACAACAACAACGACCGGGGAATATATTATCGCCCGAGAAAGCTCCATCCAGTTTAGCAAGTCGAATTCGCTGTTTGACAATATACATATGGGTACAAGCTTATCTAAGGACAGGAGAACGAAACAAAAGTATAACTGTCGGTGAGTGCGTCCTTATTGATGATCGGGTCACCACTGGGTCACTTTCCTCTTGACCTTTGCTCTTTGTTTTCGACCTCTGCTGCAATTGACATATTTTGGACCGGCAGTTCTTAACGTTTGTAAAGTTATCACAACTGGAAAATTCGATACGTGTTTGAAATTTATAATGCAACAGCCTTTGGTCGTTAAGAGATAGAAGTCTTGTGTTAATTTTGTTCTGCTGTAAAATTTCAATGCTTATTATTATTATTATTATTATTATTATTATTATTATTATTATTATTATTATTATTATTATTATTATTATTATTATTATTATTATTATATTTTTCATCTCAAACTTCTTGCCATTGCATATATAATGATGAGCCAAGGAAATATTTGCATGTTCATATCGACGAAATGAAGAAATCATGTTAATGCATATGCATCGAACAACTTCATTCCTAATTTGATCAGCAGGTACCCTATATCACAAGTAACATTTCAGCGCCTTTTTATACATGATTATTATGAGAGCGAAAGACTAACGTTATCAAAATAGGAATAAAGATGCAATTTCAGATTTGAAAAAAGCTGGAAGTTTCCAATAGGCAGAACGCTTTTAAAACACAATAGTTATAGTGTTCCTTAATCATTTATATTAATAGCATTCTTTTTAGATGAAAAACGCCTAATTATAATAGTTTTAACCTTACTGCAACATTAATTTGTAAAATATTAACGCAAATATCATAGTGTCAACAAACATTCTCTCTAGTTCGTTTATTTTGGTAGAGTACAATTTATTTTTGAAGCTTTCCACAGGTGACCGAGGTCGTTAAAGCGCTGGAGGTCTGGGGTTAGATTCCCATCAGGACTGTCCTCCTTAGGTATTTTCTAGATTTTCCTCAGTCCTCATTAATGGCAAATGCCCAGGAGGCACCCCAAACTTAGTGTTTGTTCTCAAAAAATTCCTTTCACAATTTATTATTTTATTTCATGTACCATCGGTGTCCATCACCTGTATTGCCTCAACAGTAAAAACGGATGTTAAACATTATTAAATATATATTCAGAAAATGAAATATGTATCAAATCAAATTCATTTAAAGAAGCCAGATATTTGCACTTTGAACCAACTCTCCCGTGTTTCATGGAAACTATCATATTTGAGCATTGTTTGTTTTACTTTTTTTGTTCTCCTGTTTTCATGTTAATGTTCAAGTTTGCTCCTGTTTTTGTTAGCCCTCTGTGTCGCTAATTTTTCAATGTTTATTATTTACCCTGATTACATGTACATATAAATATAGTTTTGGATAGTGGCATTTAAAATATGTAATAGAGATAGCTTTTTCCATTTCAAATGTTACTAGCTCATGGGCATAACTAAGATATTTTATTTGTCTGTACAAGTAACATTCTTCAAGACATTTGCAGGCCATTATGCAACACTTTATCTTGTCATTGTGTTAAGAAAGGATGCTCTAAATAAAGATATAGGTATGAATTAATTATGTTTATTTATAGAGGTTTTGGATTCTGCTTAATAAAACAAGGTACAGATTCTGTTTGGGGAAAAAGGAAGAACCAGTTAAATTTGTATAAATCTCATATAGTGAGCGATAAACGCAATGAGCTGGCAATCTTAGAAGTAACTAATAGCTTTTGTGAGCACTGTTGCCAAAATTATAGTGGAAGAAATTAAAAGAAGAACAAATAAATTAATATACAAGAAATATCTCCGTTATTATTATAGTTAGCTTAATGTTACTCCCATATTAAAAAAAATAAATAACAGCAGATACAACAGAAATATATTAGAGCTAAATAATAGTAAAATGCCAAGAGCTTTTGATTGAAAAGCAAACGTTTCATATGAACAAAATAATTAAAGAAGTTAATTATGTGCTGAATGTATTTGCTTTTCATGAGCAATTAAGATGTATGAAAAATTAGAAAAACTAAATTATATAAACACTGAAAAAAAAAACAGAATAGATCAAGTAAAGCGTGAAATAGCTATCTTTTCGCTTTAAAACGTTGAGTCTCTAAGCAACAATGATTTTTTCCCTTCTCCACACGAGGAGATCGGCCCGGCAGCAAAGATCACACGAGTCGGTGGACTGTTACTGCATGCACACCAGTAACTTGTAGGGGTGTCATTTAATCAATTTTGTATCACGATGTGTTGATATACTGCTATCCCTTGCTTGTTGTGCTAACTTTGCAAGAGATTTTTGCGGTGATTGTTCTAACTGAGCAACGATATTGTCCAGTTTTTTCCTCTGTTAACACACAATACTTGCGTCTTATTTTTTTTGTCCACACTGATCCCGTTGTTTTGAATTTAAGTACTGTTTTACGAACTGTTAGGCAAATTAATCATCAAAAAAGTTCTTTAAATTCTGCACTACAGTGAGCAACTGATTCATTTCTTTAAAAGTTACTACAAATGAAAATAGTTTTATGTATTAAACACTTTAACCATGGCAAACACAGAAGTGAAACGCAACAACACAGTAACTCCACACTATTCTAAATCTAAACATGACCTTATCAGCGCCCACACGCATTGTTGACTATCAACGTATCCTGTGACATACCAGCTACGGACTAGACTGCCTGCGGGGGAAACAAAACAAAAACTCGATACTTAACTTTCTTCCCTTCTTAAATAATGTTCCACTACAAAAAAGTGTTTTATAGTTTAGGAGTCTTATATTCAACACATGTGATATTTACATGTATACAATTTCATAATATAATTCACTTTTAACTGTTGCGGGAAAACAATGTAAATGCAACATTCAGAGCCTAAATATTTGTAATATATAAGAACAAATTATAGCACGCCGCTTCCGTGGTCTAATGGTAGCGTTTGCGGCTGATAAGCCGGAGATCCTGGGTTCGATTCCCGGTTAGGTCATGCTGTCTGGATAAGATTTTTTCCTTATCCTGAGAAGGTCAATACCAGGTAGCTTTAAGGCGCCAAGGATTTCGAGCTCATTAGCGTCTTCATTAATGAATTAATTTCATTCATCCTTACAATCTTACACTTATAGTATTCAGTCCATTATCTACAGACGTCGCGAGAAGACCAATGTAGTCAAAGCGACAATAAATAAAACATAAAAAAATCAAAACGTGTGACAATTACTTCGTAGCCTAATCTATTAATACAGTTCACTAAAACGTTAAATACTATTGGCATTTTGAATGCATTACCGGTTAAGACTGAAATATAAATAACGCACGCACACAAACCATACGTTTCGCTCTCCGCAGAGAATGTTATGTAAGTTAAACGTAATAACCAGGGAATTCCATCTTTTTTCCACCGCCTCAAATGCATTTCCACAGCCGACTAACCAATTAACCTTCTATCCAGGTTCCAGCCTGGGGATTTACCGGTTTTTATCTGGGTACCTTTAAGTTATATAGGAAAAACTAAATAGTTTATGAAAGTAGATGAAAAGTTTGTACATGTATTTTAGGTAATTGTGCTTGTTTTTGGACAGCAAAAGATACGGAGATGTTGCATTGACTCCGCTGCAGGAATGAAAGTTAAGATATATAATAATAACCATATTAAAGCTAAACACAGATACTATATTGAGAGGAAAAAACTTAGAATATAGTCTAAAGTCGCCGTTCTATACATTGAATTTTGTACTCTTTTTTTTTTTGAGTAGTGTTTAACGCCCGTTTTTACTACTGAGGCACCACAGGCGGTGACACTGATGATACATGAGATGAAATGATATATTGAGAAGGGATACTTTTTTTTTAAGGAAGGAAATGTTCCAGGCCTCCCCGGCATTTGCCAGTTATGAAGACTGAGGAAAACCTGAAGGAAAAAAAACCATTCAGGAAGGATGGTCCTGGCGGGATTCTAACCCGAGACCTCCCGCTCACGAGTCCGTGCCTTAACGACCTCGGTCATCTGTGGCAGTGAATATTGTACTACTATCTTAAAGATGCTATAGAGTATAACCACCTAAAACGACTCTAATTAATCCTCCTGGATATATGGAAGGTGTGAACGGGCAACAAAATCGGAAGTGCGTTTGATTTAGATACACCAATGTCCGAAAATGATTAGTTTTTACTCTTAAGAGTCGCAATTTTTCCGAAAGGATACACGAACTTTAACCTTTAAGGGCTGTTATCGCAATTTTGGATTTACAAAATTATTCAATATGGCAGCTACCGAGCACTTCGCATGCTTTGCTTCTTCTGATCATATTTAACCGAAATCCAGAAAAGGTTAATAGATTTTCCTGAAGGTTCCAGATACCACGGAAAGTCTTGCCACAAATTTTTATCTCCACATATGTTTCTTACCACATACCCCTAGAGAAAGCAAGTCAAAGGAATCAAGTTTTAGACGAGCGAGGGAGCCAGCAGAGTGCACTTTCATGTCAAATCCAGCTATTGCCAAAGGTTTCATTCAAATACTCATGAACAATATTATGAAGTGTGTCGGTGCACCATCATACTAGAACCACATTTTACAATTTTCATCCAAAAGCACCAATTCCAGCAGCTCAGATAAGACATCTAATATTATAGAAGAAATATTAGATAGATGTCACCCGTAAGATCCAAAGGTGATAGGCAAGAGTCGATTAGATGATCATTGATAATCGTGTCCACGCGTTGGTGGCCTAGGATGACGATTTTCTTTAGCCCATTCATTGGCTACATTTGGAGTTAAAATGCTGCATACTCATCAGAAAACAAGGCGTAAGAAGTGGAACACCAGCATCAGCCATCAGTAAAAGTTGGAATGAAGAGCGAAGTTCTTCCGTACCATTGCACGGCCCTTATGATTGTGATAGGAGTGAAAATGATTAGTAATCACAATTTTCCATACCGGCATGTGGCTTATGCAAGGAGTTTAAGAATATTAGAGCGTCCTTCAAAACTCCGAAGAACTTACAACTTCTAAATTTGGTGTACACACCTTCTCGGATGCTTGTTAGAACCCGAGCACATAGCTAAGATGGTTGACAGTGGTTTAAGTTGCCCTTGCATTCTTTCAGGCTTCCCTATGTGAGAAGTAGATTGACTTGTGTATATGTTCGTCACAGTCTGTTGCTAATTGACGATTGCTCACAAACAAGCTCTAGGTTCAACATAAGAATCTCATTTGTTTCAGAATTCTGCAAAGGCTCTGGCGCATAAACAAAGATTTTCTGGACGTAGGTGTATAAACAAAATAACAGAATGAACCCATCACCTGCTACAGAGCGTTGTAATATTTATTTACGTGCTATATATTGAAAGGCAGTGGCAAATGGTGTCTCCTAGGAAAATAATATGATAAACATATACGATAACAACATGATAGATATGTACAACATTTCAAATGAATTCAAGTTCCAGAACAAACAATTTCAATAAAACAAAAGGTCACTTAAAAGGAAAATGAGGGCATACTTATGCATCATTAAGCCATAAGAAGGAAACTAGAATGGTGATAAATACCAATAAATGTAGTAACTCTTGGTCAATGGTGGTATCAAATTGGGCAAGCGCACGCAGTTTTTCAAGTTTAATTCTCCGCATAAAATATGTTTCGTTCTTTGTCGCGTGGGCCCCCGAGGTCGGACTCTTTTACACTGGACCCTAGCCAAAGGAAAGTTTCACACATGTTACAGCGGTAAGAGTAGTAGGGCTTCAATAATGACCTGACCTATGTTTTGTGTGCGTACCTCGATAACAACTCTCTCCATCTTCCTATAAGAGGTCCACTTTGACAGGTACCATTATGTCCACCAGACTCATTCCGTAAAAACTGCATTTTATCACTAAGGTTTTGCAGGTCTGTAGCTGACCTAGAATACAAGAGGTTACAAGTTCAAATCTGACCGGCAAATGAGGAAGTGTTGCAAAGATTGAAAGAATTCTATCAATTTGTTTATTAATTCTACTTTGTAGCCCCTGACTGGAATTCCATTCTGCATCATACATAATTATTAGAAATCATTTGAAGCATCCAATTTCACTTTCATTTATATTCCTATCCTTATCATAAAATTCAGCACAGTTTTACTTAGGGAAAACGTTAAGTTTTAGCAATTTGCACTATAATATTTTCAATTCATTGCTGATGTAGAATAGAAAATATAATTAAAATAAGCTGAAAAGTGAAAATGACTGAGTCTTAGATAACATCAATTAGTCGATTGTCTTTCATGCAATGGGATGGAAGGATTTATTTCATCTAAATGTGCTTGTGAAAAAATGAGAATGGCAATTATTAGAATGTTATAAAAATTCCCAAAAGTATTTTTTGTTTTAGCACCTTTTAGGAAAACTTTGAAGTTTTAGAGCTTAGGCAAGTTTCAGAGACTAAATCTATAAGGAAATTGATAAATACTTAAATGAGTTCCTAATGTTATCTTGTTACAGAAAATTAATTGACCATAGACCCCATTAAAATATTGAAGATGTTATATCAGAAGAGGCAAAATCCCAAAACATAAACAACTCAATATGGTAAAGATATTTTAGTATTTTATAGTGTGTATTAGCTTTGAACTGAATAGCATTTTCAGAAGCAAAATTTTTTTGTCAGCCACTCGTTCTTGTGAATTAGTGGGTACTTCCCTAGGCATGGAGGTACTGTAGCGAACTTCTGTGGCCGGGACACCCATGGGACGCGTTACGTTTCCCAATGAATTAGATAGTGAATATGACTTGGTTATAATGCACCAGGGAGAATACTTAAGCCTATAGATAAATGAAATGAAATGAATCAACGATGGCGTAAATGAGCTCCGAGTACTTGGCGACTTAAAACTGCTGTCTGTCACTTCATCTTCTCAGCGTAATGAAAAACTCTGGAAAAAAAAAAAAAAAAAACCTGATCCAGACAGCTTGACCTGATGGGGAATCGAACCCAGGTTCTCCTCACTAGTAGTATTATTTAACTACAGTTATCCATAACTTTTGTTTAATGTAGGTAGGCATTAGCTTAGGTTTTATATACTCTTAAATTACAGCATATTGGATTGAGAATTCACTTTTTTAATCACTAATTCTGCTTATTGATCTCACTAGTTTTCACACTTTATTCACGAATGGTCTAAATCTAAATTAGTAATCTAATATCGCGTGTATATATACATACATGTTAGTTGATAAATGCTGCTTTGTCGGTCCTGGTGGTGTAGTGGTAACCATACTTGCCTTCTAAACCCAAGATCGCGGGTTCAAACCCGACCAGGATCGATGGGTTTTAACGGGCGTAAAAATCCTAAGTATGACTTCCTTCGGAAGGAAAATAAAGCCGTGGGTCTCGTGTCGTACATTTACGGCACGAAAAAGAACCTAAAGCCTGAAAGAAGAAGCCTTTGAACAAAATATATTGACCGTTTCACGCCCTGAATTGAATAGGATGTTGATGACCTGAGGTGTTAAAGAGGGTCCGTACATAAACCAAATTAAAAATATTAATACTGATTTCAGACATGCCATATGACTTAACATAGTTTAAATATTTGTCTATATATCTTGTACAATTCATTGTATTAATTAGACTGGTTGAGCTGAAGATAATGCCTTATGGCCTTAACTCTGCCAATTAAAACAAAACATTGTTCTATTCTATTCTATTTCATGATCTTAATTTACAATAAATAAATAAAAATAAAACGCACAAGAACACAAACAGACCCTCCAATTATTGCACATTTTCAAAATACTTAAAACATTTCCAAGAATCCCTAGCTTGAGCGTTGCATCTAAATGGTATTGTATTATGATTCGTGGACTAGTAAATAACGTATTAAATTATTCTTAAGCTAATACATATACTAAAACAAAAATACTGTGTTGTGATTGTTAGTTGATAATTGTTCATATCTGTTTTTCAAAGGAAGATAGATTGAATTTTTAAGATTTGTTATGGAAATAAAAATGACAAGACAAGTTATTAGTGTGAATGTTGCTGTACTTCATGAACTTGGCTAACTGTATTTAATAAATATTTTATTTGAACAGATGGAAAATATTAAAAAGGACAACTGTATGTTAAGTTTTATTGATTAAATTTCAGTCTTACTAGCAGCTCTATTATTTTAACTTTTGTTCACATTTTAACTAAATAAATTGTATACGTGATTTATGTAGGACTAAAATATTTCTTTCTTTATTTATTTTGAAACGAATGATGAAAGCCAGAACTTATTATATCTCAAATGTAGAGTATTTTTGGGAGATTATTAACCTGTATAGAAACGGTTGAAAATGTCCTCCCTCCTGCATAAGGCATTACTCAATGTCTGGCCCTTCGTTGGAGGACTTTGTTGCCAATATCATTAATCTCCTGTGTAATGTTATGCTACAGATCGTCCAATATCTGGAGGCATGTGGCATAAATCCTGTATTTTAATTAACTCCATAGGAACATAGGAAGAATTCCGTTGTTGTCAAATCAAGAGATCTCGGTTGCCACAGGTTTTTGGAGGTTATTCGATCGTCAAAGAAGTTTTCAATTAGCGCCATGGATTGGACTGATGTATGGTATGTAGCGCCATTTTGTTGAAAATATCCATGGCCCAGCTCTACATCGTCCAGTTACTCAACAAACTCCATAAAAATCCGGCGTTACTCTGCGGTGTCCAGTAGTGTCCGGACGTGTACAACAATCTTGGGCAGTCAAGATAATGATGTTTACGTTTTTCACTCACCAGAGATCCAGTCCTTTCCATTTTGTTTGCTCGTGACAGTATTGTGTTTCTTTCGGGAGGATTGCAAACACCAAATTCTCTCTGGTAGCAGTCATTGAGTTTGTAAACCACTATTGCTTCACAAGGAAGAGTCGTTGATTTAACGTGTACTGCATTTTCACAGCGACTAAAATAAAATTTCGGAAACAGCTGCCTAACATAAAAGCCAACAATAAGGAATAAATAATAAATATCCGTTATCTCGTGACAGGGAATCAAAACTCTCAAATATCCCGCTTAATTTGAAGTTAAACTCGGAAAATTAGGTGAGTTTCCAACCAAATATATAAAGAAAGGAAGTGTTAATTCTATATAAATCACTCTGTAGAATAATACAGATTACAAAACTATTACCACCAAAATAAAAAGGCAACATGTAAACTTCATAAATTGAAAATGAACTTTTACAAAATTTGTACAAAAATAGTACATTTATGATTTTTATAGGAATAGTAATTTAAATATATAGAGTAATGTTAGATGAACAGTAGAAAAAGTCAATAAATTTAAATATATAGTTAAAACAATTTCTAAAGAATCATTTAGAAACTCGCTACAAATTAAGTATGTAATAAGGTATTAAAAGGAAACGGTATACACTCGTGGATAATAACTGAAGCATATAAAAGAAGATTTATAAAATTTATTTGTTTTATTTATGGAGGCTCATTAACATCTCAGGTCATCAGCGTCCCATTCAATTCAAGGCATGAAAGGGCCAATAAATTTTGCTCACAGGCCTCTTCTTTCAGGCTTGAGGTGCTTTTACGTGCCATAAATGTACGACATGGGGCACACGGCTATACTTTCTTTCCGAAGGAAGCCATACTTAGGATTTTTACTCCCGAAAAATACCATCGGTCCTGACCGGGATCGAACCAGCGATCTTGGATTTAGGTTACCACTACACCTCCAGAGCCAACAATTTAGAAATATTAAAAATAGAGCATAAAAGAATTAAGGTAATATATGTGTGACATAAACCTTTAAAAATTCAGAGCTAAATAGGCATTCCATGTCTAAAATATAAATACTCCCAATATTAGCTCAGATGGTGATGCATTCATAACCTAAAGTATAGGATGTACTAGAAAATGTAGCTATGATCAAAATTTGAAGCATCCGAAGATCGTTATTGTTTACATGTGCCTGGCATGGTTTGAAATCCTCCCTTTCGTTTTTGAAAGCTCAATAATCGGCGTTGAAAAGAGGTAAACAAAAGTCAAAGGTAGATGCTCTCGGGCGGTTACTTACAGGCTTTATCATGCACACGTCTCTTTAAACCTGCATCTGGCATGTGACACTCGTAAAATTACCGTTGTCTGGATGCGAACCGCACCTCTCCAGGTGCAGAGTCATTCTTATTATTCCGGAAATACGCTACTTTAAAGAAAGTGCAATCGCAAACGTGGGGACGCAAAGAAAGAAAAAAAGTGGGAAAACAAGGTTTAAAGAGACACGGTAATTTTCTGCGAATGTAGTATCTGCACGTAGAGGGAGTGGCGGATCTCGTACGTGCCGAACCACGGTATGAGAACAGTCAGCTATCGTTTTATGTGCCTCGTTAGCCGTTTGCGCTTTATGGTAATTTGTTATTCAGGTACTGGGGCCAACTTCTTTCTTCTCTTTTCTTAATCCACACACGGACATCTCCTCCTCTTCTTCACATTGACAAGCTAAACATGATAAGATTAATTGGATAGGATCTGTCGCGGTTGTTGTGCTCAGACGTTGATTTATATAGTCGGATGCATGGCCTAGTATATGGACTTTTTTATTTTTTCCCCTCTCTTACGCTTTTGGAAAGGTTAGCTCAAGCATTTACCACAGGAAAGGAATCGTGAAGGCTACTACTACATGCAAGGGGGAGAGGGGAGTTCGTTGGCAGGCAGATGAACTACTATCATTTTTATTTTTTACTTTCAAGCTTAAAAACCCTGAAGGCACTTCAGAAGTAAGTGCTTTAGGTGCATTCTTTACTTATGAAAACTGTTAATCTGGTATAATTACGTATTTATTACGAAAATCCAACCTTCTGTGCTGCTAAATCATATTTTTATTTTCTATAGTTCATATATTTCGTCCTGTATCATCTCACTAAAAGAAAATTTTAATATTATTTGTATTTTTCAATATAATTTCGCTTAAGATCAGTAAATTAATTCCTACGATGCTCCAATGCCACTATCTTTGAAGTGGTTTTCCGGAGGGTCTGCAAAATACACTTCTGCAGCTTCAATCCCCTACTCATTTGATGAAAAACGCTGAACAGCGAGAAGAATTTGAGCTTTGGGAACAGCTGGGAGTTTGAGAGAGCTAAATGTGGGGAACTGGATGGAAGCTATTAACAATTCATACTTAAAATCGCTAAAATTTTCATCTTTGTGAGCAGTGCATTGTTGGAATGAAAATAAAACTGTTTCATCTAATTGTTTTAATAAACATTCTCGATTATTGTTTCACCTTTCTGAAGATAATTCATTTGTTTTTTTGTGTCTCAAAGAGACTGATGCTGTAATCAACCTGCATTTGGAACCTACTTTTGTTTTCTTTGGCATCGCACAACTGGCTACTATCCACTGTTTTGACTCTCTTGATCCAAGTTATAAATTGCGACATAACTAGCTAGCCTACTAGTTACTAGTCGTAATTCTACCAGTTCTAATAAAACCTGTTTCACGAGCATTTATTCACAGTGGTAGAATCGTAAAATTTTGTCTTTAGTCACTTGTCAAAATTACTGGTGTAGCAAATGTACTTGGGCAGAATTGTTTGTTGATGCGATTTTGTTTACGCAGAATGTGCTTTAAATTGTGCATTCAAGTTATGAAATAGCATTACGTCTACCTCATGGAAAAGAAGCTCTAATATTCAAACCAAAGTAACAGAGCTGCATTTAATTAATAAGCGTAAAGAAGTGCTGTTTGGGTAATTCTCTGACAGAATTACTAAGAAATAATAACGCAAACTGTAAAAGCATTTGGGAACATTGGTTACATCGGAGAAGAAAACCCATATATAAGGGACAAATTCTGGGCAAATATCAAGAAAGCTACAATAGTAAGTGCTTTCATGTGACATTCATATTTGTCTACAAATAATGGTGTAAGTATCTTGGTTTCTATCGTATTTTCTCAGGTTAAAGAGATAATTCAAGAAGTACGGGAATGGGCGGGGAATTTGAGACCACATATTGTACAAACAACCCTTAATACGCTTTATACTTAAAATGGGAGAAGCTTAATTGATATAATCAATACCTAACTTAAAATATGTACACTAATATGTAAATTCACCATTGGAGAATCCCGGGTAGAATTCCACCAATTAACAATACGCAAGTTACAAGGCTAAGTGTTTCGTGAAACAGAATACTGATCAAACAAAATCGCATGCCGACGGTTTGCCACGCTAGTGTCTAGTAGTTTACTCTCATAAGTTCTAGAACCACTTGTAAAATAAGCAAGTAATACTAGAATGGGAACTAGTTTTACTAGATCATGAGCTTCATGAAACAAAGCGCAGTTCTTTTGCTTATAAAACGCTCCAACACCCTTGCGAAATTTTCACACGAATACGTTTTTTGCTGTTGTTAGCAAGCGCGCAAGCATCTGACGTAAAACTTTTTCATATGCAGTTCTTCCTATGGAATATAACTGACACGTTCCTACAGTCTCATAACTTTCACGTCATTTCGCCTTATATATAATATCATAAAATATATTTTTCCAATAAATTTTGTTGTTTCTGCTGTACTCTTTACAAGTCCTTCGCGTGAATAATGTATAAGGCTAGTTTAATAAATTTTGTATGAATTTTATTGTTTATTAAACCATGGTTTACGAAGAATTTGCATGGAATACCCACAAAATGTCTGCTTTAGAAGGTTATATTAGATAAAACATTTGAAAAACTGACTTCACACACTCATACCAACATAAAAATAATTATATTGACATTGCATGGCCAGCTACGGTGGAAACTCGACTCAGACTTTTTCAGTTATAGTTAATTAAATCATTAAATGATTAAATCATATGGAATATTTTATAAATTAAAATACAATAAAGACGTGACAATATATTGTGTAGGTACAAATGAAGAAATAAAATCATCTCAATATTTAAGCCACAATATTTTTCACAACTTAACACTAAAACTTATCCTTGAAATGAAAAGGAGTATTGGTAACATTTTTTCACGTTTTTTTTTTTTGAAAATTAGGTATTTATACGAACACCTCTTACTGTTATAAAACTCATTTGACAGAGCATTGGGTTGCCATAACTGTGGATGTTATTGAGTGCAGGGAAAAACGGAAAATTTAGGTTTTTTCTCTGGGCTCTTTTTATTTTCCCGAATTTTATTCCATTCATTTTGACAGGATATCCATCGGTTCTACTGGATATTTCTCGCTTCTCCTATGCAATTCTGAGCTTGTATTTCAATCTTCACTTATGCCCTTTGGATTTTTGGCCTATAAACGGGAACTTTGACAGTTGCTCCCAAAGGCCTGGATCCTCCTTTCCGTCTGCTTTCCTAAGCGAAGTATCCTATTCTTGTTGAAGAATAGCAGATAGGTCTTAATGACAACTTAGGATTGATTTGCCCTCAAGACATGAACAAACCTCCGTATAGACTGAAGTGCTTCAAGGTCGCTTGTAAAAGCTCTTTGTCTCATTTCTAATTCTTATCCTAGCTTCATCTTTCTTTAAACCTATATTCGATGTGTACTGACTGCAGGTATTATTCAGATTTATAATTGTGGGCAGCGTTTTAAACATCTTAATTACATTGCAGTAACAACTGAAAAGAAAAAGCTATTATCTCTCAGTTAATTGGCGTTTTTATGGATTTTTCTCAGTCGTAAAGAAAAATTCTTGAAACTGGACACTAACTTCTCAAAAGGGATAAACGAAATAAAAATTAAAAAATAAATTGAATTTATCTGCAGCACATGCTATTTATGAGAGATAAAACAGCAACATAAGATGTAGATAAAAATAAAACGGAAGAAATAACCACCATTATTTTTCTTTCGGGCTTCAAATAAACGAAACTTGTATTTTTGGTTTATAAAATGTTTCAGACATGTGGCACTCCACGGAAGATGTTGAGCTTAGTAAGTGCTTCTAAACTCTTCCTTTCCCTTCTGCGGTTCGCCGCATATACTGCCATTAAATAAGGCAGTTTAACCTTTCGAACACTATTTACCACATTTCCCAGCCAAGCGAAGAGCACATGTTTTGAGCCTCAGCATCACAGCTAACATATTGTTTAAGAACATTGAATGCTCTTGACAAGGTTAGATTTCTGGCACATAATCATCTGATAAATAAGTAAAATGCTTAGGAATGAAAAGTGTTAACATATCTTAACTCACTCTTGGAAACTGTTAACACGTTACTACTCTAAACTTGGCAAAGACGTAGAATTCTAACGATGATTAAATGTAGATTTTTTCTGCCTGTTAATATTTTTGCTTAAGCTCTTACATAAAAGCAATATTTAATGCTTTCTACAGTACGAATTCTTAGCTATACTTGCAAGAATGGTAGTGAGGTAAACAAAGTGGCGGTAGGTTAGATAATGCAAGTATGCGTTTGAAATATCTTCAAGAAGAAGACGAAGAAATAAATGATAATCATATTTTACGCAGTAAGATTTTGAAGGACTGTAAAACGAAACGTTTGTAGATTAAGTAATGAAGCAGCAAGAAGGAGAATTTATTTCTGCTGTAAGTTGAATACGGGTTACAATCTAGTAACGATATAAATACTTTATTTGCTGTTATAAACAGTTACTTATAGCATTACGATTCTATTGTTATTAATTTTTTTTTCAATTTCAGTAAGATTGGAAGTGATTAACATGCTTTAATCATCTCTTCTGATCCAATACATTTCCCAAATATTCAGATTAGAGTTTGCCTTATTTAGTAAACATATATATATATATATATATATATATACTCTTTATTAAATAAGGCAAAAAGCACAGAAAAAGAATTGATAATATCTATAGATGTCATCAAGAAATAAGATCACAAGTTAGGTACTGTGTTCCCATAGAGGAACTGATTCCCAGCAGAAGAGTATCACTTGCAAAGTGCTGGAACGCAAGTTAACAACATTAATCCAAAATTTCAACATGTGTAAAAACATAACTTTATTTGCAGATTTGTGTTACTGGATATTAGTGACACGAAAAATGAATCCTATACCTATATACACAGTGGAAGGAAGATCATAAACATTTTAGCGCCATTTTGGACATCTTTGAGTGATATGGGGAAGAAAATTCTGCGTTATTGTTCATGTCCTGTAATATGTTAATACATCTTAATTCATACATTCAGATTATGAGAATGGATAGACAAATGGAAATAGAACAAGCAACGCCCTTTGCTAGTTTTTCATAGCTCTAAGGTCTGTGATGTAAAAAAAAAAAAAAAAAAAAATACTCAGACAGCTGACCTTAGGGTTCACATCCACAACTCCAAATTTTCAGGCAGTGACTACAAGACCACGGGGAGACCAAAAACACTAAAATGAATCACATAAACATTTTCAGGTTAATTTATGTCAAAGCCTCTGAGTTTTGAAAAAATAGCAAGGGACATTATTTATTTTTATTCTGTTTGAACGAATACATTTGTTTTTCAAATTTTATGAATTCCGACACATTAACATAAAGAATCAGCCAAAAGTTATTATATTTATTATTATTTATTTTTTACTAAACAAACGGGATAATAGCATAAGTTTTGAGAGTTCTTATCCAGAGGAAAGATTGTGACCTCGATATCGAATTAAGCAAATTTTAAACAAAGAAGTTTAATTATTAGGCCTGTTTGGACTTTAAAATCTTACATGGTCAACGGCCAAAATGCCAATGGAAAACTTAGTTCCATTTAATCCATAAAATATGGCATTGATACATACACACACACGCACACGCACACGCACGCACGCACGCACGCACTGCTACTGTCACATATAACAGCTAGAAAAGTAAAGTAAGAGGCATTCCCTGTCACTGCAATTTCACAACCGGATGACGAAAGTGGAGGACAAAAGTTCAGAAAGAGCCATCTAAGTGACGAGGTGTTGTCTGTGCAAAGGTAAATTCAGTGATTGACCATCAATTTCGTATGAGATTATAGATTACGTCCGCAAAGTTTTCTGACGAAACTCAAGGAAATCAACAAGATATTTCATGTATTTCACACATTTTTAGTACTATTAGTTTGCAACAAAATGTGTTAAATCCAAAGAGTTGATATGAGTATCTGTGTCAGAGTGAAATTTAGTTCCCACTCATTAATTCCCAAGTAATTGATACGACGATACCTCTAACATAGAATCAAAAAATGAATTTGTACACATGTTCTGATATTTATTTACATCTTAATAGCACTAATTTATAACAGTTACATGTGGCTGAACAAAAATTAATTTGGGAAAATAATATCAAAACTAGGAATGCAACAACTTTTATATAACAATAGTTTTAATGGGTCTGTTAAAAGGTAAAATAAACTTCAGAGATGATTCTCATAGATAAACATAGAAATTGAAAATGTTAGAAACAAATTAGATATATTCTGACTAAAAACATGCATTGAAGAATCAATTCATTTGGGACAAACAACCCTTACATATAAAAACGGAATATTTTGGTAATCCCATAAAGAGATGGGCAGATGAAATGGAAATAAATTCACAATGAAGCTTTAGTTATACATTTCTGAAATGTTTCGGAGTTTTAAAAGATCTCTTTAGAACTCAGCAATTGTTATTTATAACCTATACTAACTTGCACTAACGAACCAGCAACCATACCAATCATGTGATTTTATTGAATGCATTGACAATATAAAAGCAAATTTTCGCATTATCCTCCAAAGCGGATTGCGGCCAAAAAGAAGATGGAAAGTGTTCATTTTTCACCTTGTGTAACCTTTTACTTCTCTAATCGCAGTGACTGTCGAGCCCGCTCAATCACACGGAGATTCTGTAGATAGTGAGTGCGTCAGCTGGGAGAAGACTTCATGCTGCGCCTTTCTCAAACAGTTCCTCCAAAAAATCTCAATAAAAGATGATAAAAAGGAGGGGGATAGAAGGTGAAAAGGAGTGGAACGTGAAAGAAAAGCTGTGCGGAAGATTATCATTATTCTATTTTGTTTGTGTTTGCGCGTCCGAGTGCATGAACCGCTTTGGTAGCTGGGGACTTGGCCTCGACGAGTTACAGCAACAGATCATTTCTTCATCCAGGAAGAGTGTCATAAGTCTCATACACTTGGAGACTTGCAGTTTTAATTTTAATTTTTGTTTATTTACGGACGCTCTTTAACATTTCAGGTCATCAGCGTCCCGTTCAAATCAGAAACCTCTTTTTACAGGCTTGAGGTTCTTTATTGTGCCGTAAACGTACAACATGCTTTACTTCCCTTCCGAAGGAACCCATACTTAGGATTTTTACGCCCGAAAAAATCCATCGGTCCTGGCCGGGATCGACCCGCGATCTTGGGTTTAGGAGGCAAGTATGATAACCACTACACCACCAAGTCCGACGAGATTTGCAGCGAAATGTAACACTCTGATATTGCTAATCGTTTTGTTTATGCTGTTTTTTGCAGGAATTAAAACAATAGGTTACAGACTAGACACTGCAGATTAAAAAATTCCTGTACTAGTAATTTCAACTGAAATGTACAGAAAACTGGAGGGAACATTTATAGAAGAAAATTTGAGAATCATAAATATCTCTTTTTTTTAATTTTTCCTATTGTTTAACGCCCGTTTTACTACTAGTATCACAGGCGGTGGACACTGGTAATATAAGAGATGAAATAAATTGAAAAAGAATTTTTGAGGAAATAAGCATTCCATGCCTAAGTTTAGGGAACCTCCCTCCCCAGCTTTAGCCAATGATGAGGACCGCTGGAGAATTTCTCAACTCAGGAAGAATGATCCTGGTGGGCTCGAATCGCGGTCCTTCCTTTCAAGAGATTGTGCCTTAATGACCTCTGCCTATGGTGATAGGAACTTGTGAATGAAAAGAGCACAGAAATAGAATTATAAATAATACTAAACAATATAATATTAAGAGTTAATTGAAGAATTTAAAGAAAATTGGTAATTGACAATGAAATCTATGGCTAAAGGGAAGAGGAGAACATTAAATAACAGAAAAAGTAGAACAATAAGAAATCTGTAATAGTGAAGATCTAAAGAAAGGAATGAATATTGTTGAAATCATTGCGTAAAGATCTGGGAGTTTATAACGCTTTAAGTTCTCTAACATTCACCTTTTCAGGGTACAGAAAAACTCAAAGAAAACCTTACCCAGGGTCCTGCGGGTTACAAACAAACATACGGACTATATGATCAAGGAGGTGGTCAAATAAAACAGGTAATAGGAAGAGAGAGTATAAGAAAGGAGACCGAAAAAGTAAATAATAAAAACTAAAATAGAGAAAGCATAACGAAATAAATAGAGAAAACAGAACAGATTTTTCTATGTTCTTGATATCAAACAAAACTTCACATATCTTCTCAGCGAGCACTTACTGATATATCCCTTGCTAATGTAACGATAACATGCTCTGCAATTGTATTGTCTGTGATCGATCATATTACAATACAAGATAATGCGCAAACGCTACAGGCCTTTTAAGTTTCATGGTCACTATCAAGGAATGCGTTATGAGGAAACAACTGGATAGAGAGAAGGAAAGTTGAGCAGTAAAAGATACAATTCACGATTATCACAAGAAGGTCTGAGATTGCCCATAAATTCACTAACGTATTGAGTGTGCATTTATCTGGAAAGCTCAGACCATCGAGGGATATGTTTAGAACTGTTTCACAAATAAAATAATTATTTTAATATAATTCCCGTAAACTTAACTTACAATATTGTAAAAAATGTACATTTATATTTTGAATACTTAACCTTTTCAAGCTATCTAGCAACAGATGAATGTCAATTGTCAGTAATGACAATAGAGGAGAGCCATATACGTATTTGGGACCCTATCATGCGTAGAAAAAGAATAAAAGTAATACATATTAAATTCGCGCAGGGATTATTAATTGTATAAAATGTTATATTTACTTAAGAGCTTAGTTACCTCTTCAGAAACCGCAAGAATGAAATAGACGAAAGTCGACTATTACAATCGCTACTGTTCGATTTGCTAAAACGCACTGAGGAAAAAAAAAAAGAAAAGAAAAAAAAAACAGAAAACATTTTACCATTCTGAACAACTGTTTATTAAGATGTGTGATTGCTTAGGCAGATATTGTTACATAATTTATAAAATGATTTAAATTTTTTTGGATGAATACGCAAAAACAATTGCTTGAGTGAATTTATATTAAGCTAGTTAAATTTACAATTCTGAAAACATAGAAATGTGGTCAGGGAGCGTGCTGAAGAATTATATAATGGAAGTATAGAGTTGGCTACACTGACCACAAGACAAATGCACGTTCCGTGATAAAAGGATTATATATATATATATATATATATATATATATACACACCCCCATAATTTTACTGGATATGCGACTGTGATCGTCAAAATTCAAACTTTTTTTCGTTTCGTTGGTCGATTTTAAGATGACGTCACGTAAGTGAAATGGTCGTTATAATTTGCGTTTTTTTCTTTATTAACAGAGATGATTACAATTATCTTTATCGTCACCATATTTATGAAAGATCTACTTAAACTCCTTAGCTCTCAGAGTTCAGTATATGTTGCTTTCATCTGGGAAATGAATCGTATCTTACCGTGCTATGTATGAGCATTCCGCACAGTCTTTTAACTTTCTTTTTTCATTCTTTAGTTGCAACTCGCAGCGCTGTCTCTCTTTAATTCAGGTTGACTAAAGTGTTGCATAAGTTAAGCCATGTACTGTCCTCATCGGCATCCTGCTCCGGTCTTCAGCGACTGTCCCATCTTGTTAACTCTGCAAAACCAAGACGAGGATAGAAAACGAGAAAACTCTGTATGTGCATGTGTGTGTATCTGTATGTATGTGTGTGTCCATCCAAGCGTGCATGTGTTTGTGTAACAACAAAACTGCAAAGAAGCTAGGGATAAGTGGCTTTCGGTGGCGCTGGCATAAAAAACTCGGAGGGGAGATGTAAAGTGGAGTGGGGAAGAGTGTTTTGTTGTTTGATGATGCGCCTTTCCGGGGTCATGGGCACCCCAGGTCCCGAGGCACCCCGTATCATAAGAAGATATTCTTCCCTAGCACCTTTCTTCAAAGATCTCCCCCATACTCTCGGCATAATACCAGACACGATCATTTATCACGGATGAATTTTCCTATCACTCAACCACACCAGCAACCCGGTGAGGGTAGAGGCAGAAAAACACGGTCCGGGGCCGTTCTCAATGGGTTTACAGACAGATCATTTAACAGCTTTGTGACTCAACATTGGCCGTTGTGTTAGGGCGTCGATACGCAATGTGAAGTGGCAATCTTCCGTTGGTGGTGGTTGTCCAGGTGGTAACCTAACCTAGATTAAGGTCAGGTTCATTAATCTGTCGATGTATGCGTGGCGTACTGTTGTTTTTCTCGTTATAGGCCGAGGCATCCTGAATGGAACTAATTAAAAAGCCTGCAAATATGAGCTGGAGCACCACAAGTCCTTAACCACAAAGTACAGCAGCTTTCCATTCAAGTACATAACGAGAATTTGCTTACGAAGAAGCTGCAAGTTCGGTAGGAATAGGTTTAACAACTTGCTTTTGTTGTATTTCATTCTTGAGACAGTGTTTCCAAATATTTAATGGTATAGAGTTGAATATAAAGGAAAACTTGGATTATAAAATCGTTAAGCACAAAGCTTAAAGTGGAACACGATGGTTGCAGTAGATCCGATGCAGGAATAGATGTGCTACAGCTGTGAGAGGCAGACTCAGGAATGTGTGACAGTTCCACAGGTCACATTGACGTAAACATCTCCCGTCATTTGTCTTCTCTACGTGTTCCTTCAGGGCATGGAATACATACGCCCTTTCCGAATAACAAACAACGCAGACGTTCTCAGCACGTCTCGTTCAAAATATCATTTTTAACTGTCTCGCGAAAGAAACTTTTGAACTAAGAATACAAAACTTGAAGGAAAAAATAAAGTTGAATGTTTGTGCTCAAAACTTTCTGTGGTTTTGATTGATCATGGACATGGAGATAAAATAACATAAATGTGATTGATTTTGTAATTCTCCTAGTTCAGAGAATTGATATAAAAATAGTTAAATAGGTTCAGATGAAATAGATATGAATTCTGTTTCAGTTAATTGCTGAATTTCTTTATTACAAAACACACATACTCACATAAATCGTAAATTCCTCCTCTAGAAGATTTCCATAATCAGCAAATATACTAATACTAACTAAAACATAAAGAATCTGATATCCTTTTTCCGTGTAACTCTTGTATCAGTTGAATATTACGATTTAATCCATAGTTATAAACCTGTCGCTCAACAAAGGTCTGCAAGTGTTCGAAGTTGGAAACTATGGGCACAGAAAAAAAAAACTGGTAAACATAATTTGCGAGTTAAAAGGGGCACTTGACATAACTATTTTGAGAGTGGAAACGAATTAACTATTGTGAGATTGAGAACGATTGTTTTCAGACACTTTAATATGGAGCTATAGGCATCGTTATGGATCAATGTCATGGCTATATTGCGATGTGACGATTGTTCATAGCCAGTCAAATCTAAAATAATATAGCAGGAGATGCAGTCTTAAGCTGACTGCACTTCTATGTAACCACAAACCATGTACGGCCACTCAATATACAGATCTTCATGAAAATGATAAAGCGTTTAGACAATTATATCTGGTAAGTTTTATGAATCTGTATTAGTACTTGAATTTCAATTAATTCGATCCACAGGAATATTGATCTGTATCTGACAGAATGATGTATTTGTTTAAGGAAAGTCCTCTCGATCATCTGTTAACACCTGTAGCTTTGCAACGAAGCATCCGAGACCATTTTGATCCTATCTTTTTCTACTCGTAAACTCTTTGTACATATTTTTTCTGCACCCTGTTTAAAGAACCTACTTCGAAGCCATAGTGGAAAATATGCTAATGCATATCAAACATGAGTTGTGTGATGAGCTTGAAGTTGCACTTTCTATAAATACCAGATGAGATGCAAATTCATAGGAATGAGGACTGTTTTGGATGCTGCAAAGAATCAGCTGCTTAGAAACAAAATTAACAACATTAGCTTTGAGAGAAACTAAAACAGGAGTATTATTAAATATTTGGAATTATTTTGTATTATTAAATACGAGGAATAAGGCATAAGCCATAGCTACTCTTTTTTTTTTTTTTTTTCCTTCCCTCGAAAAGAATTTTCTCACCAGCAAGGGGCAACATGAAAAATCTAAGACATACAATTGAATCTGTATAGAATATTCATTAGAATGAAGTCACCATATCGGTATGTGAGCAAAATTGCATGTCTCAGCATGCCCCAAAGTTCAGTTGGTGAGCGACAGTGGTCAGGAATGGAAGTCACATGCATTTCTCCGCTGCAAGAATGCACGAGAATGCCACATAGAGCTACAGGAAACACAAAATTCAAGTGCCCTAGTGATGAGGTCTTCCGATCGCTGGCAACGAACAATCGACGCACTTGAAGACTATCGAAGGCTGCTAAACACCATGGGTTACCCGGGAGACACGTCCTGTTTCAGATTTGCAACCCTATGTACGTTATCTTTTGCTCATCCTCTAATAATTCTATGTTGTCCAGTTGCCTGTGTTTGCTTCTTCCCTACGAGGACCGCCTACACTCAGTCTTCCTTTGGAGGTACCAGTAGGCCAGAAAATGCCGCCATATACTTTCAATTTTATATCCTAGGTGTTTCGTGTTGTCCCTTGTTCGCGAGAAAAAAATAGTTGAAATGACCTATGACTTATCCCTTGTAAGAATATTAAACAATTGCTTATATATTTTTCAACTGTACATTCATTATTATACGTTTTCTGTTTCTGTTTTTTCAGATTTTCATATTCGTGAATTTGGGAATACCTAATTGGTGGTTATATTTGAAATTAGCAGCTCGAGTATGTAAAAGCCTGTTTAAATATTACAAACTATTTTCAATTTTATAGTTTTGCATAATCAGCGGGTCTTTGAGACTGTTGACCTATATTATACTCGTAAATCACTCAACGTATATTTTCTTCTTGTAAATATGATAAATTATTTTCGATTATCATTGTTTGAAAGCATACTCAACCTTGATATCATTCTTTCAGAAGTCAAAAAATAAATTAACATCTGTGGGAAATCTTCATGCTTAAAAGAAAATCATTTTTCATTTTTCCCCTTCTACTGTGCACAATTCGGGTCGAGCGGGTTTATATGCGGTAATAGGCACTCGGAAGTGTTCTAGCCACGACTATGATATAGAGAGGGTGCGGAGGGAAAGCCATGTTCATTTGTCATCCGACGCGGACCGGTATGTGTGTACGCATATCATAAACTTGATAATGAAGTGACACAAAAAGATACAGCTAGGTTGTGCAAACGGAAATAAAGGGAAGAATAGCAATGGGGACATGGGAGGGCCCTTCAGGAACATTTCTGTGGTCCTCCGCATGCATGTATGACTCTATTGCATGTGCGCAAAGTTCTAACCGCTCAATATTAGCTCATAATATGGGAAGGGTTTAGAAGCGAATTCATTACAATCGTAATTAAAGAAAGGGTTTGTGATACGTGATAATTCGTCAGATTAACAAGTTTGTCATTCAGTAAGTCCGCTTATAATTGAACATGTTCTATTTTATGTTAATATCTAAAAATAAATATTAAAAAATAAATGGAACGTGTGGGCAAAATCGTTTCATTATTATTTTTTTAGGTTGCGTTTTATTGGTTATTATCATGTTCATAAACTTCATCCTTCTATTTATTATTTGGTAAATTATATAGCCCGTAAAATGGTGCAAATATTTTAGGGGCGTATTTCTTGCAGAAAAGCATTAAAAGTGTCTATATAAACATGAAGCTAAAATTCTTCATTTCAGATAAACATAGCTATATTGCCATCAAACCAGTCAATATTACAGGTGATAAATTAAAACAACATATGTTATAAAAATTGTTCAGAGTGGCCTTCTCATTCTTCTATGCATCTATGAGCTTGGGTTCTGTGCTTTGGCATCTCTTGAAAACTCCTAAAGTTGTTCCCATTTACTCAGGTACATTTTGGAAAAGCTGTCTCAGAGCGTGAACATTAGACACAGAAGTTGCATAAACTAAAGACTTTTAATGTCTCTATAAATAAAAATCCATTACATCTTATTCTGCTCTTTAATGAACCTCCATCGACCAATCCATCTTTGCGGATTCAAATAATGAACTATCTGACTAAAGTTAGCTGGGGCGCCGTCATGGATAAGCCAAATTTGTCGGATGAAGTTGCTTTCTGATTAACTGTAGATAAATATCTCCAAATCGGAGAGGGAAGACATAGAGGCAAAGTTGATTATGAACGATTCCAATCCAAACTTTTAGACTGAAAGATTTCTGTTAAAATTTGTCCTGGACGTACTTCATTAGGAAATTCACATACCTAGATGACGATAGTTGAAAATACCTTAGTGTCGAAGTCAACTTCATGGCGAAAAGTTCGCTGCATTAAATATTTGCAACAATTTAAGATGATAAGTGTATAGAAGACTTCCGGACAGAATATTCCAAAATACAGTCGTGTAAATAACTCCTTTCCTTTATATATTTCTTTATAGTAACTTATAGGCCAAGTTACAGAATTCGTTCCTCAAGCTCACGGTTTTGTACCTCTCTGGGTCTTCCAGCTACCGAAATCCTGGTGCAAGAACTTGGTGGATTAGAGAGCGTGTTCTTGCAAAAGGAAATTATCTGTCGGGATAACATTTCACGTGCTCCTGATTTATTTCCATTTGCAATACGATAGATGTGCATATCTACCACTTTACTAACCGAATATATTTCCTTGTGATTTCTTCACAAAAGGAAGTCAACAAAGTGAAACAATTGCCATGGCCTACTTTAAAGAAGAATGTGGTTACAAAATGAAAGCGTTTAAGTAGACAGCTCTTCATCGGTAAATGTATATATATATATATATATATATTATATATTCTTAACAACTCTGAAACAAATCACTTTCAGATCCATATTTAAACTTACTTTTTAAACTTTTGTTGTTATAAGAAATATGTCCCTAAAATATTTGTCTCTTAATTTACATCCTGTATATTTCTACATATTCCAAATATAAATGTGAATTGTACTTTTAAAAATTTTGTTCAATTTATTTATATCGTATGTTCAGTTTTAACGAGACTTCACTTTTTATACTGCGGAGCGAATATAACTCTCAAGGCAGATAAACGACGTTGGCCACGTCTTTTTGACATTGGATACTGTTAAATGGTTTTGTTATCTTCATCTCAACTTGAAGTAAATGCCATTCATGCTTTTATTGTAATAAAATAGCATTAATTTTTTACAAATATTTCTTAAAAGCTTCTTATATTACAAATTTTTTTCTTGAAATTTATTTCCAAGGAATTTTGATTGAGGAGTATCGTTACCATATACTTCAGCTTTTGAATGAATTTCTGATCATTTGGCACATTTTCAATGACGTGCTACGTTACTTTCATTAACTAATTTGTACAGTTACTGTCATAAATAACAATTAACAAAATGTATTAGCGGTTATTTCAGTATATTCAAATTTATAACTAGCAAAATAATGTGATTGAATGTACTTAATGTCACATTGCAGTTAGTTTATTTAATGCCTTGTGAAGTAATACGTCATGTTAGTAATTACGAACAGATATTGATTAATAGTAAAACACAACATTCTTGCACATTCTTTGGAACGAAAGAGAATATTGTATAAATTATTTTGTTTTATTACCAAGAATCTTACCATGGCGTAAGATCACATTTAAATTTGAACACACGGTATTAAACTGTTTGAAGTACTCAAACTAAGGTACTGAATTATAAGTTGTAATTAATAATGATATCCCAATAACATCTGCAACATTTGAGAATTATTTAATATCTTAGTATATTGAGGGGATATTGTGGCTTATATACTTAATTTTTCCGAAGAAACATTTTGGGACAGTGGGACACCCTTTAGAGAGCACCCTATCAAGAATATACAGATGTAACGAACAATGTTGCTAAAATAAGGTGAAATAAAGAAACAGAAATAAACAAAACGCTGCAATGCCTACAGGAGCATGCAATGTTTAATTCTGCTTTTTTAATTCTTTATTTTAGTTGAATGTTAGACCACAGAGGCATCCCTGCATGATCTTATCACAGCATTCATCAGTAACTTGCCATGTAAAGCAACATAAAGTCGTACTAGGTTCACTTAGACAGACAGATGGCGTTAATTGCGTAATTATCTTCATGTACTATCTATTTCATTTTCATTTTATTTAAAAGAAAATATTCTGTGGAGAGTAAGTTAAGAAAACCTACACCCATAATCTGCTTTGGCAACTAAAGGGTTATCACCAGGAAATGCCAGTATTTGAACCTCCTAAACTTGTTCGTAGTTCACTTACCGAGACAGCAGTTTAGTTATTCCTTATTGGTTTCTTGCCTTTTTTTATAAAATTATATTTTATGAAAATAACTTGGTCATGAGGTTATAACCCTCTTTAGAGAGCTTATAGTAGTCGAAAGGCGTGCCATATAGCACGTTGTTCCATGCATCACTCGGAACAGGAAACAAATAGTAAAACAAATGAAAGTAGAGATGCGTAATGATACAGTGTGGCGGAACGGTAGAGCAATAGCACCACATAATGAAGCGATATTGATTTCACTGACACAGCGGGATTACTGACATTTATTTAGTCATTAGGAGAATAAAACTGTCTTAAACTGTATACCTTCTGGTAGTAGTTGCGAC
Source organism: Metallyticus violacea (assembly GCA_030762175.1). NCBI lineage: Eukaryota > Metazoa > Arthropoda > Insecta > Mantodea > Metallyticidae > Metallyticus > Metallyticus violacea. The sequence goes on along the minus strand of CM060843.1, from coordinate 55,517,839 downwards.
ATCATAGGGATGGGTCCCATTGTTCGCGAAGTAATAAATTGGCTTTCTCATTAGGTGGGAGACATCATCTTGCAAATTATTTCCAGGCACCGGATTGATCGTCTGCAGTAGCCTTAAAAAAAAAAAAAAAAAAAAAAAAAAAAAAAAAAAAAAAAAAAAAAAGGCAACACATCCTTTTTTTTTCTGCTGTTGTTGCTTCTGTCGTTTGTTATTAACTGAGAGAAATTACATTTATGTTAATGTCTTAGAGAATAAAACGGAGATTAACTTCCATATTGGAGTTCTGGGAATTCTGAACTGATTAATTACTATTATTTAGTGTTCATTTTTCCACTTTGAGATTAACTGTTCTAAAGGAAGCAATTCGTGATTCATTACGCTCTTGGGTCGGCTATGTTCTCGTTTTAATAAAGCAGAAGATGCTTGAGATCTTACTGCTTCTCAACTCCTAAGCTCGTATGTAAAGAGAGTACAATCACTGCAAATAAAATTAAGTACAAATGTAGTTTTATTTTTTTTTTTTGAATAAAAACATATAGTTGTTTAAGCGTTGGTTATTAATTTAATGTGGTACCTTAATTAAACCGTGTTTATCAAATCGACATATTACTAAAGAAAGTAACTTTAAAGTATTCAAACTGATATACGAAACAAAATCAAATATGTATGAAAAATACGCATTACCTACTCACACAAATCTATAATTTAAATATATAAAAAGATTTGTATTGGATTGCATTGGATTGAATTTTTAGGGACGGAGAACAATGTCTCAATATTTCAGCCTTACTCAACGGCTGGCTGTTTGAGACTGCGTATTCCTTCCCATATGCACCTCCGGAAGGAAGGAATGACCATTCAGAGGGCGGTGAAATATGGACGTAGAGGAAGTTCCTAACAATGTTTCCAGATAGAACACTCCAACTGGCAAACCCCCCCTCTTCAAGGGCTCGAGACCCTCAGAAGATTCGCTACCATACCAGACTCCTGGACAAAACCTTTCCAAAGAGCAAGCCACTTTCACACCTCACCAGCCCACCTCGCCGGACTTTCGACCCTGTGGCAGAACCAATAGAATGAAATTATATGAAATGGGAGAGCGGAAAATTCAGGGAAAAGAAATATCCTTCCCAACATTCACCTAAGTGACATAGGCAATCTCGTAAAAACCCAAGGTCACACCAATCTGACCCAAAGAATTTGAATGCGAGTCCCAAATGTCACCGCCTGTACCATCCCTCACGGTTAGAAAAGAATTACTTTAAGTATTTAATAACTTTCTTTGAGAACATTATACTCAAAATAAGCGATGGAGCACTGGCTGCTATGGACGAGAGGTTACCTTAGCGTGTAACCGACCATGATCTCTACCTAGTGTTCCTATGTAAACAGCAGATTTGTGTCATGCAGCCACAAACTCTTATACCCTTCCCTTTGACGTCATGCGCCCTAAGTCTCTTCAGGTTTATGATGGTGTTTTGTTTCCGAAGGAATTGTCAGAATTATCAGACATAGTAAAAATTACGGCAATACATAACTTAATGAACAAGGAACATTCATATCCTCAAGCGTAGAATACAAGAAGGAGAGATAAGTATTCTTAAATGATGAAAATACAAAGACAGTTGTTAAGCTGTAAAAAATTAAATTGCCAAAATGTACTTAGAAACGACAAACATACAGAGGGTGACAAAAATGTATACACACTTCAAGGAAAGAGAAAACTGTGTTAACATAACAAAACTGAATTCATCCAACATAAAATGATGAGCACTAATAATCTTAGACTTTTACAGTTATAACAGTTGCTCAAAGTGCCCAACATCGGCGTCGATACACTTCTGAGGACGTTGAACTACTGATTGAGCAACGTTAGCGAAAGTGTCCTCAGCGATTGCAGCACATTCCGTTTCAATTTCTTCCCGATTGCTGCCAGTGTAGCTGGTTTTCTACGGTATACAACATTCTTAAGAGTTACCCATAGGTAAAAGTCCAATGGAGTTAGATCCGGAGAAGCGGTGGAAACTCAATCGGACCTTTTCGTCCTATCCAGTGTCTTGGAAGATTGTCATCAAGATACGCACGTATATCTCAGTGATAATGTTGTTGTGCATCATCCTGTTGCATACGGTACCTTGAGTCTCAAATTTGTCTCGAATGCGTGCAGTTGTTACTCGCGTTGGCGGTTCTGTTCTGTACACACGTCTCCATTGCCTTTCAACTGCAACAACATTCTCGGTTTTCCAATACCACTTCAAAATTGCTTTCCGCTGTTCAAACGATAATCTTGGCCCCATTTTGTTGTAGCAACACTAGCATAATGTAATGTGAGTTGCATCTGTTTACAGAACATAATACGATAATCTTGGCTTCATTTGTTCATTGTTGATTTACGATAATCATGGCTTCATTTGTTCATTGTTGATTTACCTGTCACGTAGCAACGCTATCATAATGTATGTGTCACATCTGTTTTCAGAACGTCATACTACACAATACTGTTGTTTTTTGGTCCAAATTTGAAATATATTAAATAGATATGTACTGTGAAAGTGTGTATAAATTTTAGGCACCCTCGGTATAAATAAAACACAAAGAAAATGCATGTATTAATTTTAGTATAACAGCTGTTGATTATGAATGAATGAATGAATGAATGAATGAATGAATGAATGAATGAATGAATGAATGAATGAATGAATGAATGAATGAATGAATGAAACAACGAATGGACGAACAGACGAAAGAACGAAAACTAAAAACAGACGATTTATTCTTTGCATTAACCTCATTACACGTGATTGCTGTATCAAAAGATGGTTTACAAAAATTGCTTATACGATAGAATAAATAATGGTATGTTGCAGGACTGTTTAGAAACTAACTCCAATTAACACAATTGGAGAAGTCCGAAGAGGTAAAACAGCATTTGCTTCGAGGCAGTAAAATATCAGGAGTTCTCAAAACACCGAAAGTAATAAAATAATAATTCATAGAACATAATGAAGGTTTTGCCTCCTGCTTTACAAGATGCCTTCAAAAGCAGTTCCAGAATAGCCACATCGAAAAGGACCATACACATACTAGCTATAATTGTCCAGTCTTTTCAATACTTTAACAACAGTCTCGAATAAAGTTATATAATAGAAGCCGATCCTTAGCACTCCTCGACTACTGGTCGCTCAAGTTATTTTCAGTTCGTCCCTCCATCTCACTTTTTGCCATCCTTCGTGTTTTTTTTCTCTCTTATTCTTGGTTCCTGTGCGGTGAGCCTTTAAATTCTTCGAACTTGGTCCAGACCGTATTGCTTTCTCTTCAGGTTCATGGCTTTGTCGGCGACGTCTTCTGTTAGTTTTTTTCTCCTTATATCATGATGTATTTTGTCTTTCAGTATGATATTTAAGTTTTTAGTCTCTATTTTCTCTAAAAACTTCCCACCATCTCTCACACTCTTTCAGTGACGATAATTGCGTCAAAATACGAGCGCTGTTCAATAAAGAATGGTCATAACTTTTTTCCGTCATAATTTCTTGCAATATTTTTATCTTAATGCGTAATGTACATGTGGTATCGGTTTTATTGTTATCATTTTGATTACTTCATGCGAGAGGTGTGCAAGTTGAGACATGTTCAGTAACGCTACAGCAATGTGAAGATGGCACGCAACAAAATATATTACTGTGAACGTTTGCTTCTGAATCGGCAAATATTCAGCTGAGGCCTATGCAATATTGCAGGAGGCCTGTAGAGAGTTTGTCCTTCCCTATAGCACAGCTCTAGGATCATTTAAAATGTTTAAAGAGGGTAGGCAATCAATTTCAAAGATAGACGAATTTGACATTCAAGAAATTCTGAAAATGTCAATGGGTGCCACTCATGTTGGTGTTCACGTGGAATTTCCCTACAATTTTCCTGACTTTAGCAGGCAAAGCAGAAAAAGAAATTCGCTAAAAGAAATTTATAATATATTTGAAGGCTTTAAATTTGAGAATTTGTTACTCAAGAGTCAGCAAGACTTAAGCGCAAATACCTACTATGGACCTGTTCATTCTGTTGCAACTTCTGTGCTACATTTTAATGACTTTGAAACTTAAGTTCTCTGTCTATCTAAATACCTAACATGCATGTCCCTTGCTGGCCGAATTGTTCACAGTGTTTTATTATAACCCTGTTCAGTAGCTGTGGAATGAAGGAAGGGAGTGAGTGAGACAGAGAAAGTGGGGGAGTAATAAACAAAAACAACTTTGCTACCTCACAGTGCCACAAACCACATCTTCATAGGTCACAGCCACTTCAAATTGATAAATACTTCCAAAACCACAAACAGCATTTCGTCACTGCATAAGGTACCTTTCACTGTAAAAACTCTCTACCTCACAAAGGTCGAGATACTATGTAGTCCAGCTTCGTAGTAGTGTGTAATTTTAATACCACATGTTGGCGCCTTGTCTAAGAAGATAATTTCTGTCTCCAGGTCATGAGTTCGCTCTAGAACGAGTCAGTGAAATTCTTGCAGAGAGAAGAGTGAATTTTAATGCTGTATTTACTCCAAATGCATTTGCTTGCAATATTAACCGCAAAAAGTACAGTACGTGGCTACAAGCATGAAATTCTGACATTAAAGGTGAAATAACCATTTATTTTAAATTATAAATTTTGAGTAATTTAACATTTTAATTTCACGCACTACTTGGGTAACTCTAAAAGGAAGTTTTCTGTTCCACTACGAAATTTTTACACGGACTAGAACATAATTATTTCGTAAGATTTGTGCATTATTAACGGTAAATCCTACGTTACCCATTGCGTAAGGATTCATGTTTACTTATAATCTCTTTAATTAAGTAGTTCAGTCACATTGATGTCAATAACGCCCAATCGATACGGGAGCTAAATAGATGAACTGTATATGTAAATAAATCAATTATAATTTTATTTAAAAGAAAAATGTAGCAAATAAAACGAAAACAAATCCAAAATTTAATATAGAGTTAAACCAAAATAAGATTCTATGTTTTAAAAATGCTACATAATGTTTGTAGCCATGTAGTATATAGAAAAGTTGACAGATTGCAAGGCATGTAAGGTGAAATATTTTCTTTCTATTACAAAAAGAATATTTGTATATGATTCATGCGTGTAACCTTTGCAGGATACTTTACCAGTGGCGATCTCAATAACAAGCTGTTAATTCACACTAGGTCTACTTTGTACAGAAAAGATGGTTGCGGAAATATAGTAATGAATACAGGAGTTAAACAGATTTTAGATAACTTTGGCGTCGTTAGTGTGGTCATTGATAAGAAAACATAAGTGACAGTGCGAAACAAGAGAGCGGCGGAGTCGAAACTATATTATAGTCGCGTAAACAATATTATAAGAATGTGTAACTTAAAATATTATGGATATAACATGTAGCAAACCAATATTATTTTATACATATAATTTCTCGCACTAAACTTTAATTATACCATATTTTGTGAGCTTAATGCGTAATGTACGTATGTTACTAGTTTCATTGTTGTCACTTCCACTTTCTGCCCGTGAGAGGTGTGCAAGTTGAAACATGTTTAGTTCCGCATTTGGCAAAATGAAGGTGACACATGGGTCAAACAATATGCTGCTGTAAATTTCTTCTTTCGTCTCAACAAAACATCAGCTGAGTCAAATGGTTTTCCCTATAGCACACCTCGAAATAAATTAAAATGTTTAAAGAGCGGAGGCAATACGTTTCAAAGGAAGGTGAACCCGCGCTCCAGTATGTCTCTGACGGGAGAAAGAATTAACACCGCTGCTGTCAGCATCCATCGTCTAAGAACATTTTAGATATTTTGAAAATGTTATTAAGTGCCCCCCTCCATGTTGGAAACTGAAAATTTGCTCACAAGACGTGTTTATATACCGTGGGTTCCAAGATTGCTGATTCCCAAGCAAAAGAACATTCTCGTGCAAATTTGCAAGCAATTAAAAATGTTATATGAAGATACGGAGTTGCTTTCAGAAGTATTAACAGCTGATGAAACTTGGATGCATCATTTTTATACCGGGAGCAAACAGCAAAGCTCTGTGTGAAATATGCATTAACACGAACACCATAAAAAGCAAGTGAGTGCTTTTTTTAAAAGTTAAGTATTGTTTAACGATCGTTTTAACTACTGGGGTATCACAGGCAGTGCACACTGGTGATACATGAGATGAAATGATAAATTAGAAAGGAGGCAAGCGTTCCAGGCCTAAGTTTACGGTACCTACCCGACATTTACCATTTATGACGACTGAAAAAAACCTGGAAATAAACTTCGGTCAGGGAGGACGGTCCTTGTGGGAATCGAACCCTAGACCCCCTAGACCCCCCGCCCACGAATCCGTGCCTTAACGACCTCGGCCATCCGTGGAGGTTTGTGTAGTTGCCTTTGCTGGGAAAGTTATCGTCCTAACTTTTTTCGATATTCAAAGAATGGTTTACCAGCATGGCGTACCTGCACACACAGCTGTAACTGGTGAAAACTCTGTAGGGCTATATTACTAACAAAAGGACACATTTCTTTGCAACATGCTGGATACTGCATCACGTTAATGCATGACCGCACATTGCAAATGTTGATGACAAAAATAATTGTGAGGTGTATTTCTTACCTTCTCTAAAGTTCAGATTTAGCCTCGTGTGACATTTGTCTTTTCATAAGATTGAAGAAATCAAATCTTGGGAAACGTTTCCCATCATCAGAGGCTATAACCTCGTGACCGGGTATTCAATCTCGGGCAAGGTCGATATTTTTTTCCGTCATAAAAATACCAAGTATGGCTTCCTTTGGAAGGTAAGTAAAGCTGTGGTGCCGTGTCGTACATTTACGGCATGAGAAAGAACGTATAACCTGATAGAATAGTTCTCTGAGGAAAAAATTATATGCCGTTTCACATTCAAATTGAATGGGATGCTGATGATCTGAAATGTTTAAGAGCGTCCATAAGTAAACCAAATCACCTCCCTCAAAAAAAAAAAAAAAAATATCAGAAACAATGAAGACCGCAGAGGAGATTCTGAAGAACCTGTCAAATTTTTTTTCTAGGATGTTTTTTAAGATTGCCAGAATCGCTGGGATAGATGCATTGCATCCGACACGAACTTTGAGAAACATCATCATAATGATAAAGATAAGTAAAGGTATTTTGTAAAAGAAAAATTGTGATCTCTCTGTATGAGCAATCCTCCTACATACACGTACACAAAGTTATTAAACCCCCAATAACTAATCCTATATGAGCAACAGAAGAATAAGCTGAGTCCCATAGCACCGAACAATGTATTACAATACATTTACATTGCGACAAATTTCGTTGTCGATGTCATCGCGGTGAACTAGACAACAGTTCCCGTTTTAAAGTTCCAAGTCAGATGATACATATTTAATTTATTACTTTTCGAGAAACAGAGTGTTCTTGGTAAAAAATCCCTGCACTTTAGTGAGTGATGGGTAGCTATTACAGAAGTATCAACAGGTGACCGTTTCAGTCATTCGTTTATAAAATGGGAAAGCATTTTATATGTTTATGTGACTTTTTCATAAATTGTTGAGGAATCATTTTATTTTTGTTGGATTTAATAGCTCTCCTTTTACGTAATACCTTCTCTAATATTTTATATGTCATATAAATGATGCTTTAAAAAAGTAGGAGCCAGTTTTTCATAATGTCACCATTTTTCCCATCTATTTTCTTTAAACACTATTATATGCTACTTTTTAAAATACATAAACGGCATGTCTAGGGTTTAGTTTTTGTTGAGAATGATTCACCCTCGTGTATATTTTCATACAATATTAATTTTCTACGTCAAAAATTAACAAAAACTATAATATTTGGTACGTATCATTAGATGGTGAATTTTTAAATAATGGTAGCTCAAAAACTAGTTTTAGGTATAACATTTTAAAATCGATCCTTCGTTATTCCCTAAAGAAATAAAATTAATTTATTGTTTGCACTTATACAGTGATCATGAAAGTATATCAGCTGTTCGGCTGAGGTTACGACGATTAATTGAATAAATCTTTATGTATGTTTTTGAGGTAATTTAAATAATCGTATATCTTTGGTCCATATTTTGAAATATATAAAATTGCATTCTAAGTTGTTTTTAAAGCAGGCTTATTATAATATTATGAAAACTGTAATATTAATTAAAGTTTCCAATTTGTTATAACGATATTTTCATTCACCAATTAATATCGCTGGCTATATTTTTATTTCTAGTGTTTTGAATGAGAAATGCAGGAGTTGTTATGATACATAATTCGAGGAAATTACGACGACTTGCTTGTGCCCCAAGCACATTTTAAATCTCACCGAGAACTCGTGAGCCGCTCTTGCCCAATGCTTCCGTGAGTAACGGTATCTCACTCCACTGAGAAGAAACGTTCGGTGATGAATTACTACACATACGATTGATATATATCAACACGGCAAGGGTCTGGTGTCTTCAAGAATAATCAGGGCTGAAAGGAGTATAAGAAACACGGAAGAAAAAAACCATTATGTATACAAATAAGTGGCTTCATTATTTTCTTTCTAACTTTCTATCTCCAGATTTCAACGTAAGAAAAAATGTTGACATCTAGGGGAAAAAAATAGAATAAAAATGGTGCTGAGTAATTAAATTAGAGAGCGCATTCGAAGGCCTAATTTTATATCCTTAAAAACAAACAAACAAATCAACAGTGCAGCACATCCGTTGACTTTAGATAAATATAAGACGCCACTATATTAAGAATCCTACGTTTTGTCTGTGTGTTTCATCTTCTATCATTAAACCAATTATTCATAAATTGTGTAATAATTTAGCGCATTACTTTTCATACAGCGAGGTTATATGAGTTAGGAAACTGTAGAACGTGGCTGTGCACCGGAAGAAGCCAATCATCAAGGCCATATAATGCATGTGCAGGTATAAGTTTGTAGTTTGAGGATATTTTGTCAACTAGTGGTTGTACGTTCGTGTGCTATCGTTGCTTTTAATATGTGTAAATTGTGTAATTGTACTTTGTTAATTATGTCGCTATATAAATATAGGCTTGAAAAAACGGGATTTTATATCGTGTTCCTGGTAGAGCAACTGTTCGTCAGTTTGTTAAAAAGTTACGTAATACGGGTTTCTCACGTGGGCTAGAAACGTGTTCAAACCTCTGTAGTCTTACGGAAGAAAGGTTAAATGGAATGAAGTTATTTCATATACAGATGCTGGCAATGTACTGCCACTGAGGAACATCATTTTCAATATCTAATATAACAGGCTACTGCTTATTATTATCATCATCAGTTTTAAATGCATATTGTTTTATAATTTCAGTAAATAATATAACTACCAAAATTAAAATATTAACTTTATGCGCGGCAATTCTATCTCCCTTTTTCCAGTTGTGGCAGTTGCACTTCACAAGTAAGCAACTGCGCCCGTACTTCAAATAATCTCGTCGTATATTACTACTAGACCGTTATGTCATTTTACCGTGTCCCAAAAATAAATTCTGGATATTCGATTTATCTATATACAACATTACAATTTAATGTTATGAACATTAGCAATTCAAAAAATTTGTCTAGTGACCACTTAACTGTATACCATTGTATCCACATATCTGGAAATATGTTTTTCAGAGCATTACATCGTGCACTTACTGTTGCATGCTCTGTCATAGTTTTAGCGATCCATAAGATACTTTTTCAAGTTGAGGGTAGAGGTATTATTCCCAGTAATGCTTCCTTTACACGCGAATTTACAAAAAAACTCAAAATTTGTGTGGGAGTCTAAATATAACAATATCTGTTTCCAACTGAATAAGCTTATCCTATGGACAGCGTAATGACATTTCCGTATTCATGGTTATCACACAAGATTTCACCAGTATCGCTTAAATTGTCTCTTATGACCGTTGTAATTTTAATGTCCAGCAGTATATTTATTGAAAAAAATGTTTTGGCCTATTTATTTAATAAAGGAAAAGGACAGCTGTAATCTGTGCGACGATTAGCAGGATATTTTGACACCCGTAATCTTTCTTGTTTTCATTGTAATGTCTCCCCTCAGGAGTATGGACGAAGGCTGAGGAATTTTGGGAAGGAGCATATTCTTGTGCTCTCAGTCTTTTGGTTGTTATGTCTCTTTACGAACGCTTGTATGTATCATGGAACTTTCCACTAAGGCGCAAAATACTCTCGGATTTGCTAAATGCGTTAATCTAAATTTAAGAGGGCAAGATACCAGATAAAAACTTTTATGAAAAAAATCATACCTTATATGGCAATGTTTTTTTGACAAATGTAGATATTTTTATGGAATTGGTTCAAGCACTATATAGGGCAAGATGTGTATTTTGATGAGTTTGTAAATCTTGATGTGGGAGCATTATGCAAGACAACTTTTCAGTAAATATACTACTGGCCCTTAAAATTGAAACGCTCGTAAGGGACGCGTTAACCGATCCTACATTTTCTCGTAAAGAACGAGTATGACTCGTCGAAAAGACGACAGCAATATCACTGGTGCCTGAATTTAATCGCGGGAGAATTGTGGCTCACCGAGAGTGTGGGATATCATTCCGAGACGTAGGTGTACACGTTGAACCAAATTGCATCGAGGTAGAACGAACACACATACGTGAAGGATCCCTACGGCCCCTTCCTACAACCGAACGAGAAGATAAATAACATTTCCGCATGACTATTGCGAATACGGGACTTTGGTTTCAAAACTTCTCGTCTGAATAATAATCTATTTAACAAACTTTAAATTAAACAAAAAAACCATAAATTCAGACATTGAGGAAAAAGTTATAAACTATATTGATTGAATTTTAAGCTTCATCTCCTCAATTTCACTTTTAAATTTTAAATGTTACCCCTATTTTCTGATGCCACATTTTAAAGAGATGCTTACATATTTTATTTTCTATAATTGTCTTACTATTATTATTGTTTTAACTTGCAGAAAATAAAAATAGTCCATTTAGCTTTTTGATGAAAATTTATTTTCGATAACGCTACAATTATCAATTCTACATTGTACAACCTATTTTGGAACTTCTGACTAACCACTTGCTTATGTGGCACTTAGGTCACTTGGAAACAAACTTATTACGAAAATATTATTACATTCAATGCTCCATAATTTTTATAGTATTATTATTCAAACAATAGAATTGTCAAGCAACGGTAAATAAATATATGGGATGTTGACAAGAATTGTATTATCTTTAAAATTTAAACATTAAAGTTGGGAATGCCATTGAAATTTCAAAATAAGGTGACTGTATATTAAAATTTAATCATCAACATTAGTTTTCAACTCCGCACTAAATACGTAATTGACATGCGTTTTGTTAAATTAAATATATATTAAGTTATTTATGCTTAGTTGGTTTTTAGACTGAGTGGTTTTGAAATGCAGGCCTCTACATTGGCTTAGCTTACTGGATCTAGTACTGATATTTAATTTTATTATGGTAATATGATTTAAGAGAAATTTTAAGGCGCTGTTTTTCTTATTGATATGAATTCCCTTTACTCACCTATAATTATTGCAATTCGGCACTAACGCTGTAAAGATTAATAAGCTGTCAATATTTTAGCACAACTAAAGCACAACTATATAAGCAATACCTTATCTTTTATTGTTGAATAGGTATGGAGAAAAAAATAAATAACAAATAATGACAAAAGTAAAAACTTGAAAAAAAAATGTTTCTCTTTGTTCGCATTAATTTGCATAAAGTTGTATAATACATTTATACACTACACATAAGCAGTTTTCCGTTTTACATATCATGTAGTTTTAAATAAATCATTACTCTATAAATTTTACAATGTCACTTTTAGAAAATATCAGGTCTACTTTTCTAATTTTTGAAGTGTTAATAATTTAATCTAATTAAAGCGTTTAAAATATCAACACTTAAGTATCAAAAACTCTTTCTATAACAATACTAACTGAAAATGTGCGTAACTTTATGGAATCTGGAAGATTTCAACATTTGCAGAAAATATTGCACATACAGATATTTCACATATACTTTTCTTTCACTGTCACTGCACATATCCTAACAGTGAATTCAGCAGATCAGAAACACCAACAGCTCACAGAAAATGTATTTTATATACGCACACAAGTAGAGGAGAAATGAACACGTATTAATAATTATACGTCGAATGAATATTAGGTTTGCAGCATATTTAATAAGTAAAATAATACAGAGAAAATTAAAAAAAAAAGATACTTACAGTAAGCATATTTAATAAGTAAAATAATACAGAGAAAATTAAAAGAAAAAAGATACTTACAGTAAGTCTAATTTTGTCCATCCCTATAAACCACTGCAAGACGCAACTAATATGCATGCGTGCCATGAAATTAATTAGGGTATAGCTTGAAAAAAAATGGCGATTATGGGACACCGTGCATACTTTGTAGTTCATTTGGTCTACTTACGGACGCTCTTTAACGTCTCAGATTAATTCAATTCAGGGCGTGAAACGTCCGATAAATTTTGCTCATAGGTCTCTTATATCAGGCTTGAGGTTCTTTTTCGTGCCATAAACTTACCACATCGCACCCATGGTTTTACTTACCTTCCTTACATTGGAATTTTACGCCCGAAAAAATATATCGACCCTGGCCAGGATTGAACCCGCGATTTTGGGTTTACGGGGCAAGTGTGGTTACCACTCCACCAGGACTTACACCGTGCATACGAGTATATATGAAACATAAATATTTCACCTAACACTAAAACGGCTGCTATTTTTGCTAAAGGGCCCGAATATATCACAGTAGTAGAACTAAGAGGTAGCTTGTGATAATCTATGACTATATACGAGTATAATATTCAGGCCAAGAAAATTTGCCACATCTGTTTGAAGCTTTTAGTTCGAAATTCCTACCATTGCTTCGTCCAAGAAACCTCGAACAAATGACGAAAAATACAATCAACAAACACAGCGTACAAGCGTCTCTATGTCTTCCGAGTTTAACACTGCCAGCTGCTTGCTCTTCCTATCAGCCGTGAGACTAGAACACTGTCGTAATTTGCCGGAAAACAAAAGGAGGATCGTTTTTTACTTAATTTTATTTGCTTTACCTTTTCTCCAGTGTTGGACATTTAATAGCAGATGTGATGTTAGGCGATGCGAGGGTCCAACCACCTGGTTCATTGCTTTCTCCCGCTCCCTGCTCATAAAGTGCGTACAGTACCGTCCATTAATGTCTTGTCCTACTCAGTTCGTTCTTGTATTGCTCAGAAATGTTCACATCATAAAGCAAACGGTGCGGCACCTGGCGAGAGCATGTGCAACTGCTTTACAGCGCAGATATAAAACTGGCAGTGAGCCTGGTGCCCCAGGAGATAACATAACAGAAAGCATATGCTCAGTAGCATACACATTAGAGCATAAAGCATTTGTAAGAAAATGCTTTATAGACTGCTCTAAGGGGATTAAAGGTACCCGTACTTTTACGCTATTATAAGAAGGAACTATACGCTGTATAAGACAATGTCGTGTACACATTTTATTGCATTTACCATTTTTCCACAGAACGAAGAAAGAGAACATTAAGACCTTTCTGGAAAGTATATGCAGTAATGTAACAGCATTATTTCTCTGTGCTTAATCCAGTTCAGCTAGTCCTTTGTATCTCACCACTTTTCCCTGCATTTTTGGGGGGATCTCAGTTGTCTCATTGCGTTCTCTTTAGCATTCAAGTTTTTACTACTCTTCTAGCCTTAGCAGGAACTATTACTATACTCATAACAGACCGAAATCTCAATACCTCCCCGATTTTCAGTTAGAAACTTCATACATCACAGGCAGTTAGAGTGTAGTGTTTTATAAGGAAAACAGTTATGCGCTCGACTACCTCCGCTTTTGATACTACTAACCTGGAGATCTTGGGTTTGATTCCCGCTCCTCTAAACTGTTTTCGAAGGGGGAAGTTTTTCCTTACCCTGAGAAGGTAAATGGCAGACAGCTTTAAGGGTCATATTTTGTATCGTTCATGACTACAGACTTACATCTGTAGTTCACATTCAATTTACAGACGTCAAAAGACGACCAATGCAATCAAAACGGCAACGCGCGGACTCGTGAGCGGGAGGTCTTGGGTTAGAATCCTACCAGGACCGTCCTACCTGACTGAGATTTTTTCCAGATTTTCTTCAGTCCTCATAAATGGCAAATGTCGCGGAGGTGCCCTCAAATTAGGCCTGGAACGTTTCCTTCCTTAAAAAAATGCTTTCCCAACATATTTCATCTCGTGCACCACCAGTATACATCGTCTGTGGTGCCTTAGCAGTAAAAACGGGCGTTAAACACGATTAAAAAAGGCGGCAATAAATGAAACATTAAAAAAATATATTATTCGCTTATGTACAGGAACATTCCATTACATAACTGCCATATGGTAAAACTTCAAAATAACTAGAATGTTCTCTCGTGCAACTTAAGCTCTTAAAATACTAAAATAATGTGTTAAATAGATACCTCTATAGATAAACATGATGTTAGACATGTTCGTAATACCTGTTAAAGAAAATTAGGAAATGAACAAGCTAGTAATATTCAAAACAAAAATTTAGACCAAGAAATAGAACTTTAAGAGACTTTTGGAATAATTTCATCTTTAAGCCAGAAATTGTGAGCACACAAGAGAAGGTAGATAAGATAATGTACAAGATAATTCAGTGTCCTTGTTTTATGGTGTGATCAATGTTAAAATTGGAACAAACTTTTTGCTACTATTTTGGCCTTTGATGTGTATTTTGTGCACAAAAAGGTAATTCGGCGTTATAGTTCATGTGGTTTTGTCTATCCATCATAATAATGGATAGACAAATAAAAATACAAATTTATTTTAAAATTTTTCTTAACTCAAAGGGTTTTGACGTAAACTAACCTGAATAGTTTTGAGTTCGCAATTTTATGTCTAGGGTTAGTAAGCTTAAGCAATGTTGCTGTGATATTGCTGTTGTGAATCTTTTCCTTTGTTTTTTTTTAATAACTTGAGCAATGCTAGTTATGAATTTTATCCCATTAAAGTTATGCAAACAAAGACGTACTGAGTATCTACAAATAGTGAAATGTAACCGTCCAGAACATTAAGCACCGTTGTCTTACGATTGGAGATAAAATATGTATTTATTTGAAAAGTCTCAAGAGAAAGAGAAAAATAAGTTTAGACGTTTTTGTTTCTCTTTACGCTCTATTGCACTGAATTTCTTTCCACCATGTATATCCATGTACATAATGAAGATATGTAGATAAAAATATATTATAAGAGTTAAAGATTAATTTGTAAGTAATACTCCAGTACTTTATTGTCATTATGGAATGTTAAATAGAACGAAGACGTCCTAAAGTTCATCTTGTGATTAAGGGAAATCGACTTCGATCATGAAAATGTTTGTGACTCAGTAGTTCAAAGTACACAAATTGTGTAAGCAACGCAATAACGAAGTGCCAGAGGGGCCAAAGTATTCTGGCATCAACCTATGCAGTGTAAGACTTTATTGGCGTGTAGTGACGTGATTCTAGAAGTTGACTAAGCTTTATAAACAGTTATACAAGTTGCAATGTAACCTTATCTAACTGAAAGTTATAATTAAACAAAGAGATAATGACCGAAGTCAAACTAATATGAGGTGGAAACATTTCAACACTAGTAAAGCCTGTAAATTTATATCATATCATATTTCTTTACATGGATTTTTTTAAAAAGTGTTTAACGCCCGTTTTTTCTATTGAGGCACCACAGGCGGTGGACACTAATGATACATGAAATGAAATGATATATTGGGAAAGGATATTTTTTAAGGAAGGAAGCGTTCCAGGTCTAAGTTTAGGGTACTTACCCGGCATTTGTCATTTATGAGGACTGAGGAAAACCTGGAAAAAACCTCAGTCAGGTAGGACGGTCCTGGTGGGATTCGAATTCCAGACCTCCCGCTCACGAGTCCGCGCCTTAACTACCTCGGCCACCCGTGGCGGTTTTACATGGAATAAAAGGTGTTTCTAACATGGAAAAATTTTAATTGTTGTATTATTTATTTTTCTAATAATTCTATTTGTGTTAAGAAAATGCAATATTTTTATGTATGCTTAAGCATATCGAATTATTTGATATTCTGTTGGTAGATGTTGCACTGTTTTCTCTACAGAGATAACTGATAGGAAAGTATCGCCGGCTTGTATAACAGGCACTTAATTTTTATTGCTACCTGTTCCTGATTCTTTCTTGAGGCTTTCATATTCAGAGCTGCCATATCGTCAAATATATCTTGCGAAAAGAGTACTATAAAGCTGTAATAGTTTCCTTAATATAATCTGGATTAATAGTATAATAAATTAAAATTATAATACTGCGAATGGGGTTTCGAGAATGTTTAGATAGGTGTATTATTACTAGACAAACTTTCAGTATGCAGTATACTTAGGTTGTTGAAACTGAAAAAGAACTACTTGCCTCGTAGACTCAAGGTGGCGGGCTCAAACCTGACCATGGTTGTTGCAATTTTAGGAAAAAATGCCTAAGTGTGACTTCCTTTGGAAGGAAAGTAAAGCCCTTGATCCCTTGTCATAGAGAAAACAGCGAGTCTTAAAGAAAACACCTCTGAACAAAATGACTGTTTCACGCCCTGAATTGATTGGGACCCCTAATGACCAAACATGTTAAAGAGCGTCCATAAACAAAACAATAACAATAATAACTGGAAAGGAATATATTAAATTGGTGCAATACCACTAATAAGCTGTTTTAAAAATTAAAGAGAAAGTAAGAAGAACGTACTTTTTTAATGTAAAACTTTGAGAAGAATTTTTATTTTACCAAGAGGTGAAGGAAGGAAATATGCTTTGGAACACATAGAAGGACATAACGGAAATTTATTCAGAAATTCCTTATAGGAAAGACCTGAATTGTGTTACCTTTGTTGTATTAAAAAAAGGCAAGACAAAGAACTGCGACTTGTTGAATCCGAACACTTTGTATAACAACGATAAAGGAACATGAGAAAAATTCAGTGCTGAACTAAGTGCATTATATACCTTCTTTTGCTGTCTGAAAAAGGATTTGGTCCATCTCTACCGTAGAAGCAGACGCTAGGGATAACAGGCAAAAGGCTAATCAAAAGTGAGCAATCAATTTTTAGGAGATAGACATAAAAAAGATTGCAGATAGACTAGGCACATACAGTAGGTGAAAGCTAAGAAGGAGTTTAAACTAAGGCTCATTGCTGCAGCCTTCCAAAGATAAATATGCTTGATCTAAATGTAATTATAAAATCATTTAGCAATCATTTCAACATTCTCTATGATTTTATATAATAACTTTTTACAATTATTTCCTTATATTTTCACGTTGGAAAAAATCTCGAAAGAAAATCCTCAGTAAGGAACTTCAAGTCGTAGATTTACGGCACGTTAAAGAACCCCATACCTGAAATAAGTGGGCCCCGGGAAAAATTATTGGTCGTTTCACGTCCAAGTAACAATAAGTTCCCTGCCAGATGGCAAAGGGCTTACTACTTCTCACTCTGCCCTCTGTAGGAAAATAAGCGTACCTGACTAACTTTTCCTTAGTAATTGAACACTTCCACATAGAAAACTGTACGTGGTTATGTATCTTTTTGTCAGGAATATTTACCATTCCACGAAATTTATTTACCAATCTATTGATCGCATTGACTTGGAAGCTGAATATTAGGCAATCTCTTGAAACAATCTCTTTACATCACAAGCCGATTCTGTATACGCACGTATTAATTGTAAATAAACGTATTTGGGGAATAGAATATTTGAATTCGACATATTAACGTATTTAATAAACCGCCTAATGAGTACTTATTACATTGCCACACAACACATAAGAACATTTCCGTATATTCCTAAAGTTAAACTCGTACCGACTTCCCCTCCGCCACCCCGGCGGCTTTCGATTGTAGGAACGAGACGAAAATTGCAGAGCTTGGTCAAGTGCACGTGGATTGTCCCGCGTAGTAAAAATCATCCAGTAGAACTTTTTTCTATACCACAGTTTGGAATATGTAATATTTCTATACCACATTTTGAAACAACTTAAATACAGGTTTGTGTGTCTACCATTATTTTACAATATATTATTTTTATACAGAAACAAATTAGAAAAAAAAACTATATCTAAAGTAGTTAACTAACTTTTATCTACTTTGCTGTCTTCTTGTACATTAACCAGCAGCCCCTTCGGCTTGGCTGTCTGGCGTGTAGTCTAACCGTTCATATGCAGGCTGTCTTTAGAAGAAAGCGAACTTACGCTTGGAAGAGTGCAAAAGCTCCCTTATGTAACCGGTCATTGAATATACCATATCGGGTATAGGAATATGTGAAATAATTTACAGTTTTGTATATACAAACGTAATATATTATTGAATGGGGCATTAGCTAATAAAATATCGAAAACATCTTTTCATTTGAATATTTCGTCATACGTTGCCATAATCGATCTATTTGTAGTTTTTCTTGCGATCTTTCTGTGTTGTTTCTTATCTTTCAAATGAAATTAGAACTTAAAGTTGCAATTTTCTGTTTTGTATATAGTAAAAATTATAAAACGGCTTTATATGTTTTCCGTGTATTAGAACAGCTAGGTATTAGCATTAATCATATACTTGAATAGTATTTACTTGTTAAATGCATTTATAATCATTATGGTTTCTCTGAACGCTTGATTTATTGAGCACGAAATGGGTCTGCTTAAAAGACAACATATTCTTTTTGTATGACATAAATATTTTAGGAATGTAAATGCAACGTAAGGGACTGACGCTTTGACTTAAATATGAAATAATGTGAATCTGTTTATGCCAATTTAAGAATGACACTCTCTATGATTCTTGGTATTCAGAATCAATCATGGTGAAAAATTCCTCGGAAGCTCGAAACTGAAGAGGGTGGGTGATTGCTCTGGACTCGCAGAATCAGTGAGGGTTACGGTATCGCTTCAATATTAAGTAATATGAATAAGGAAGGGAGCAGATTTTAATAGTTTTGCAGAAAAATGTGGGGGAAAATATAACAGTTAAATTGGCGCACAATAACGAAAATATAATTTATATATTCATTTTAAGCACGTCTTTATCTACCTATTTCAGAAGCTATGGATGCTAAGAAATAGAAGGAATTTAATGCGAAGAGTCTGTTGTGAATGTAAGCTTCATTCCTGAGGAGCTTCACAAATGTTTCGGAATATAGAGTACTTGAAGCTTCTTACCGCTCTGCAAACATAAAATACGTAATCCACTTCTGAGGCAGGGACATAAAAAAGTCACTGCTTATAGTTAAAGAGTAATGGTGAAAAAGTGATAGAAAGAAGCGATGACCTTCACATTACCACGTTTCTACGTGGAAGCTTCATTTAATACAACGGTATACTTGTGAGACGAATCTAGGAGACAGCATAGAAAAGCCTTCATCCTTACCCTGACATCCTCAAGGTTTAACTACGATAAATAACATTAAGATTCTCGTATCTCATTTGCATTGCATTTGCAATAGCTCCTTTGCATGTACTCCATTAAATGCAGTCAGTATAACAGTGATCTAAGTGTCGCGGAAAGAATCCCTAATTGACTTGAAACAAAGTGCAAAGCAAGTTCTGGGAAATTGTAGTACTAACCGCTCATTAACACGCTACGTGCCTATTTTAGCTTCTTATACTTAATAATGAGATACAAGGATTTTACCTTTTCAAATTTCTTAGAAATTGAGCGTTCATGATACGTAATGTTAGGCGTGTTTACTGAAAAACAATGGGAGGAAAATCATGTGCATTCTAGCGATTAGCTCTCGCGACTTGTTTCGACTCTTGGAGCTCTTATAGTGATATTATCGTTTTCGTCATCTTTTTTGTTTTGCGGTCTGCTATCTGCATTCTAAAATGTAGCACGATTTATTATCGCTCTCTAATGACCACCTCCTTGGTCTAACGATTAGGGTTGATGACAGCTGACCGGGAGGCCAGGCGTTCGATTCCCGATACCTTCTTAAGAATTTAGTAAGTTAGGGAGTTCTGGAACGGGGTCCACCAAGCCTCACGAGAACAATTGCTGATCACAAGCCTCTCTGCAATACTGTCCTCTATCAATGGAATCGTAAGACGGAGGAAGTCGCCGCGGCAGGCCAAAGTTCATCTCGGGCTGTAGTGCCAAATGAGAAGAAGAATTTACTGATAGGAGTTTAATATTCTCCAGTTATTTTATATGTACTAAGATTATCAATCTGTAAAGCAATGTGTCAGATTTTCTTTTTAGTGGTGTTCCATATATGAGGTTAATATTTTTTTTGATAAATTTTATATCTTTATCTTTTAATTTAACTTGATAATAAATGTTATTATTGTTTACAATTAAATTTCTTAGTGTTACTTCCGAAATATTTTATGTATTAAAAGTAGTTAATAAAACGGAGCATGAAATATTAAAATTAATGTAACAGATTTTTGTAATGTGTTCATAATGTGTAATTTGTGTCTCCATCTTGTATAACCTTTAATAGGTTGTTGTTTGCTTAATACGTGCATTCTTTTGCTCGCCTATCATCATCGTTTATCGTTAAAGATTTATATTGAGAGAATATGATGTTTCCATATGTAAATACAGAACGACCTTGCTGAATGAAAACAGTGGCACCTTTCTGGTTAAATGCAAGATCATAATTTAAATGTAAGATTTTTTCAATTTAATTTTTAAAAACCAGAACTATAATTTATACAATATTTTATATAATTTTAAGTGTTTTACAGCAATTAACCCTGTTTTATTTCAGTCTTCCATAATATTTTAGAGGCAACTTTATTTTAATTAAAATTAGCTAATACACACTGAGTGAGCTATAAAAGTATCAATCATAAGCATGGAATTTTCACCCTTGGTTTACAGAGGCACACTTTCTGATTGTTGAGCAGGCAGAACCTTGCCAATATATGGCTATATCTATACATGGGAGAAAAAATTTAAACCGACAAACTTTCAAGGTTAGCAAGGACACAAAAATAAAATATTTCTTTTTAATGTCTTATTTTTCAATGAGACTTGATTTTTGAGTGTATTACGTATTATTATCTTAAGTAACGTAAATTTACTTTAACAGGCGTATAAATATTTACAATTACCTCGTTTTAAAAAGAAGTTAATTGCCTTCGTTGACCTCCATACACAGAGTACTTCATGGAAATATTGTCTATCGTCGTCAAAGACTTTGTAGTTCCTTACTGCTGCAACTATCCGTACAACCAATCATCTTCTGTTTCGATGCATACTTAAAATTACATAACTATACAACTAAACTATTTCCTTGGTAATCGCTTATTTAAGTACAAGCAAACCATAGTAGTTAAGATGGATTAAACTGGGTCAAGATGTTCGACGAAAAGCAAATTTGAGCTGTCATTACATTTGAATAAGTCACCTGGCGCTTTGAAAAGCCTCATATAAAAATAAAGTATTAGATAAAAAATATTGCTTTAGTGTCTCAGAGTTGTCAGTTTAATATTATTCCACCCTGTATAATTAAACGTTTAAGAAATTTATCTTTATTCATAGTTTAAACATAACATTTATAAATGCTCGTGCCATATCGTATATACATCTTAAATATTCTATGCTTCTAAAGTTGGGGCACACTTTTTAATAGAAAGGAAATGAAATTATTAATATTAAAAAATAGAGTGACTTCTGTGGCTATTAGTGTTTTAGATGATCGCCTATAAGCTGAAGCATCTTCATAAAACTGAATTTTTAACAATCTAAAACTTTCATTGTATTAAAGGCTGAGATGAAAGCTTTGATCTGAAATGACATTGATTTTTAATAATATCTCAATAATTAAAAAATGAAGACTTTTATGTACTGTAAAACGAATTCCTTCTTTCTCTCCTATAGGGATATTTTCAAAAATTTTCAACGCTTAGTTGCGCTCTGTTTCATTTTGTGAAAAAATCATATCTGTGTAAATGTTTCTAGATGGAGTTAAATAAAAATATTTTAACACAACAGTTAAGAGGAGCCATAATGTCATATCTCCGTCAATGTTAAATTTAGATAATTCATTTATGGAAACTATTTGAGACAGGTGATTTTTGCACATTGTATTTATTTTAGAATTTAATATTTTAAAAATGTATAATTTTGCATAACATTTTCAACATTTTTCTTAAATTAGTTGTTACTCTTAAAAATAGTTGATAATATTTTAAGATATTAAACATTAAGTTTTTTATATATAGGGGTGTTTGTATGGAAAATTGGATTTTTTCAGTAATTATAATTAAACATTAAAAAAAAGGAAACCTCACATTTGTAGAAGAAATAATATACAAAACTCTCTAGGCTGAAGTCACCCCATTTTTCCTGCTGTTCCTGATGTATTTTTCTTCTTTGTGTTTATTTGTTTATTTATTTATCGATCAAACAGCAAAAAGATCTTACTTCAGAGCGAATGATTACAAAATTGAGGGTGAATTTTTAAGATCAGTGCAAAAATTAAAAAAATGGAATTATCGTATCACGAGCATATATCAAAATAAACAGGAAAATCAAAATATTCCAATATCAAAACCTGAAAAAAAAACATTTTTACTTTTCTTAAAAATCGTTAATTTGTTATGCCATTAATACAAAATCGATAAAGAAAGCCTTCCCAAGACTTACAGCTGAATTCTTCTTTCAGCAAAATATTCGAGGATGAGGGAAATGCAACTATGCTGTGCCCAACTTTGAGGAACACAAATCAAACAGTTGTTTAACTGGAAAAAGCAATTTCGTAAACTGATATAAAAATTAATTTAAAGGAGATTGGATCAATGAGTGACCAACTTATCTACCTAGGTATTTAAGTTAAGGAGCCTGGAGTTGAGTTCATTCTCCCTCGTAGGGATAATTGTGTAGTTTCCTGATATAGAGGTGGCATCCTTTAGCGTGATAGATGACCGGCAGGGTGTCTGTATGCTAACCACACCCCCCTGCATAATTGCCCTCTATCAATAATGTCCTAAGGCGGAAATAGAGGACGCGGCGGTTGCTGCAGCAGACCAAGCCGCGATATCTGTCTAAGATGTAATACTTTATTATACCTAAAACTTGCACTAATGTCATGAATTGAGACACTTAACACACTACATTTTAGTACTTGGTAGTCTTACACTAATCTTTAGGTTATTATTTATTGTTATTATTATTAGTTACATTTATTTTTCAATGATGGTTGTTGTGAAACATTCAGAGCGAGATATCCACGCATGTCACTTTTCCCAGTTTAAACCCCCAGCAAAATTATTTTAACTGTAGGATACCATGGATCAATCCTCAATCTATTACTTACAACAATTTTTAACATTTGGGGTATGTGCATTGTGTACAAAACATATATCTCCATATCAATCTTTCAAAGTAAGTTGTTTGAATAGTTTGTGGTATAAATAGAATACGAGAAGAAAACATTGAAATAATAGACACATGCTCTCGTAGAACTTTATGATAATAACTACTAGTGTACCTATCTCTTTCTTACCGAAAATAGGGTACAAGTAGGCTAGCTTTAAGATTGAATGTTTGCTCAAGAGCTAGTAGGCCATCTGGTAGAGAATGTTTTTCCTTTACCTTACTCTACAAAACGATTAATGCCTAATGGGTAGGTTAGATTCCATTTCTCTGGTTTATTACTTCTTTTACAAGCTTATGACGTCAAAACCTTACAAAATGGTATATATTTGTAGTAGTTTGGATACTTTAGGATCATACATCTCTCTTCTAGTGACCTCAAGGGTTTTTATTTTTCTCTTTTTCACTTTGCTTTTACAAATGAATTACTTGCTAAGTAATTTTTAAGTGGTTTAAAATTATTTTCCTAATAGTACCATAATTTCAATTACTACTTCTATTTTATTTGTCCCTTCCAATGCAGTCCAAATGATCTATTTTTAAAATTATGTAAATTTGTTTCTTGTTAGTACAACGGATATCACTGGCAGCTAAACCAGTTTTTCATGAACTACGCGCATTAATATTGGGAATTATAGAATGAATTAGACAAGCAATTTGAACAGAAAACCTATAGTCCACGAACAAAAATAATAAAGATATATGACTATATAGAAGTAGAAATTAAATGCAGATTAGTCAATTTTAAAGCAAAATTGACTGAACATTCACATTAGAACGCCTTCAAAGCTATTTCGTGATTGATAAATTCACAAAGTTCAATATCTCATTACCGTATTTTCAAGATTTAGTGTTATAAAAGTCAAATAACAATTCGGCACTGAACAACAGTTACCTTATTTTGTACCTTAGTATAGAGGGTTTGGCCTTAGCCTAAAGGATACGGCGATAGACTCTGGTTTTGAAGAATGTAGGTTCGGATCTTCCGTAGTAGATTATTTATCATGTAGTTTGTTCATATATTCGATCATATATAGAAGTAAAGAAGCAATCAATAGACTAGAACTCCATAACAATGATCCGCTTTTACTTGACGCCAATTTTATACTGACTGCACCAAATAGGCATTTTCCACAACTTTTTCCTTAAAGCATATCACATACATTGTGTAAAAACGAAGTTAACAAAGGCTGGATATTCTCAAAAATATGGAAAGATTTATATTAATTTCTTAAGCCTCTGAGAGCATGTATGAAAAACTAAAATTGATATAAACTTATTAGAAATTAGAAGACTTTCTTATTTTAAAACTCTCAAAATTTAAATGTTTTCTAAGCCACCGAACTTCTTCCTCGGTGTGAACAAATTATATATCATTTATAAAAGATATCAATATCATTGCTAACAGTGAAGCAGACAGTTTTCAGTTCTAGTTTAAAAATATTAAATTAAAATATAATGAAATTTCTTCTAATCGTGGTATCCTGTTTTTTGTTAGCAATATATATATAGCGTTGACAGCTCTGGGAGATGTAGGGGAAGCTACTTTTCAGTAACAAGCTCTACTACTACATTAAACTTTTGTACCGACGTAAAAATCACTGCATCAGCTGTAATGTCTTGCATGAACTCAAGTATGAGGTTCTGGCCACAGGTATGTCATCGTGTATACACAAGGAGTGGTCGTAACCCAGTTCTTTTAAGCTCCTTCCGGTGTCAACACCGCCCCGATCCATCAACCCAGAGCAGACAGGTGTTGAGAATGTAATTTAGATCGACGACCTCTCCCTTTGGTGCACAAAATAACTCCACGAAAAATCTCTTTAACAAGTTCTCACCTAGTATACAGCAGGCGTCTATCTATTGTCGTATGTTTTTCAACTTGGTCTTTCTTCTATTCAGTCATTTTCCGTTACGTCTCATCGATTATATGTTTCATGTCATTTCCTGTTGGTTATGGTTACAACGTCTTTCATTCTCTGCGCCTTTTACTGCTCGGAGAGAAGCTAAAAGAGCACTACAATGTAAGACAGGACCAAGCGCAAACAGGAGTTACGATATAAGGGTTTAATTAAGATAAATGCTTTTAAAAAACGCGAAAAAAATCAGGAAAGACTACACTATTAAACCTTTTAAAAATACAAAATGGTGTGTTTTAATGTTTATGACGAGTGAAACAAGAATTACAAATAACGTAGGAGGTCGGCACTTAGGCTTGCAATACGAGTTGTTTCCATGTCGTCTTCCTGCAGTTATTAAAATATAAGCAACTTGCAATATCGGAGGCTATAATTATACTTTTAAGATTTCTATATGATCTTTTATTGTTGCACTCTAATAATAAATAGTACAGATATAATATTTTCATTTGCGATTTATTTTATATCAAAAAATTTTATGCTGTGCTGGGAGAGAACCAATTGCTGGTTCGCCTTTGCCAGAGTCAGCTGTTAAGCTTGAGTGGAGTTAATGTTATCTTTTTTTAAATTTTTTTCAAAATTATGTGCAAGAGATTTAATTTATCACTTTTTTCTTCATTTATTCCTTTGGTGTGAGTAAAGGAAGTGGAAGGGGCACATTCGAATCCTACTTCTATCAAGTTGTATAAGTGGGGATTTTTCTGGGGTTTCCTCTCGTCCTGATATATCGAATGCTGGGAAATTTGAAAGCAGATAGACTCCAACGCCACGAGTGGCCGAGGTCGTTAAGGCACGGACTCGTGAGCGGGAGGTCTGGGGTTCGAATCCCGCCAGGACCGTCCTCCCTGACTGGGTTTTTTTTTTTTCCAGGTTTTTCTCAGTCCTCACAACTGGAAAATCCCGGGGAGGTACCTAAACCTGGAACGGTTTCTTCCTTAAAAAAAAACCCTTTCCCAATATATCATTTCATCTCATGTATCATCAGTATCTACCGCCTGGTGCCTCAGTAGTAAAAACGGGCGTTAAACACTACTCAGAAAAAAAAAAGATAGACTTCAGGCTCTTTTTTGTCATTATTATCCATTAGTAATAGTCTTCAAGACCAACGGCAGTTGGCATAATGAGTTAAACATAATTAGATGCACAAGTAAATTATATATTTTGGATCTGCTAGAACAACCACGGTTAACTGCAACAGTCGTAAAGACAATGTATATTTGTAGTCTATAACTGACTTTATTATCTTTGACGACATGAAATTTAATTTGAACTACATACAGGGAGGTTCAAAAGCTTAGGGTCATAGGACAACTCCGTTATTACTATAAACAACGAACAATTTGAAATAACCAAACATTCACAAATAAAAATCAGGCTACCTTAGGCAGTGTATCCTATTGACACTACAGGGGCAGTGATGCGCGGGTTAACTTGTTGAGCACGTATTCAATACCATGCGACATGCGGAAGAAACGGGAATATGGCATTGCAATGGTAAAAGAATTTAATTTGTTGTCGTAAGAATGTCTATGTCAGAGTAATTCGCGATTGTTTTCAAGTGCTTAGATTAAATATACACACTTCTTTAATATGTCGTTACTTGTACTGGAAAGTAAATATAAACACGTTTAACATCTGTTCAATTTTTGCATGTAGTATAATATAAGTACTCCATTAACTCAAACGTATGACATATAACGCCGCCTTTTAAATCACCCTGTATACAGAATGCCACAATGCTATTAAGATCCATTTTTAACAGTATGAAGTTTGTATTTTTGGTAGTCAGAGGTTTTAAGTATCTCTTTGTATGTTATTAGTAAGTGCTGATAATAGAATACCAACATAAAACTACTATTATGAAATAACAGATGCTGAAATTATTAACAGTGGATGTAGTGATAACTACCAAAGAGGACAGTAAACCAAAAGTAAAAAAATCAATGGAGTACAGCATTTCTTTCCTGCAGACGTTGTACTTTGTAAATGAAAAAGTAATTTTAAAGTGAATAGATAATACGAATAACATGTATTTTGGCGCTTTTTATGTAACATAAAAATTAACATTTTTAAATAAGTTGTCATTACAACATCAAAACATTCAATTCTAATCACTCTCTATAACTCATTGAGAATAATGTTAATAATACAACACTTCAAACTTTTTTAGTATCTAATGTGTATTACTATCTTTAAAATATCTTTATTTTTAAATATTTATCTCATAATGGATTGGTTATAACTTTGGTCTCGTGTATTTATATATACTTTTCATAATGCTACACAGCCAACAAAAGTTATAATCTGGTTATTGCGTCATGAGGAAGTAACAGCAGTTGCAGATCATTAACGCATTATGGACCTTTAACTGCGCCGTACTCACCTTTGGCGCCAGACTTGTAAAGGGGTTCATTTTTTTACAACTAGCTCTGACTTCACGGATATGATACACAAAACAATTCCGAGCTGCTAGCAATCCTCCCTTTTTATATCAGTCGATGTAGTGTGTTCTATACGGGCGTTGAAATCACTGAGTTCTACCGCTGCAATCGCAGTCTATGATGAGGGAACTCGACTGATAGGTGTCATTTATTTGTTTTTGTAACGCAGGAACCACTGAATGTAGTAGGCGTGAACTTTTTTCATAGATAACTGATAAATGTCAGATTCCAGCATAACCGTAAAGCCATCATTAGTTTTTTTTTTTTTTTTTTAATAATTATCTTCACTTTTATATACCGTGTGCCTTCAGGCAGTATTCCATCTTAAAAAGCAACTGGGAATTGCTGAACGGTAACAAGTGTCTCGAGAGTTAAGATATCATGTGCACTTTTAACATATTTTCTTAAGCCTTAAAGAGTATAAATAGTTTGTATTTCTACTATCGAAAATACAACTTATTACGTTTTCGCCTTACATATTTATAAACACTAATATATTTTCGATTGAGACTTACGATTTACATCTGTTTTTAATTGTTTAGGATTCAGTCTCCTGCATAGCATAATAATTATACTGATAATATCTTGCATAACTATAAGCAGCTTACAGATACCATTAAGGAAGAGCAAAATAAAGCTAAATATTGGGAGGTCATAAATATACCAATGTTGAACTTTTTAACTGTTATTATACAAGAAAATGAAACATCTACGTTTTAAATAGAGAAAAAAGTGAAATAAGGAGAAGGAAATAAGGAAAATATTAAACAAACGTAAACAAAACTGGATATGCATTGATTAAATTAAAGTGTGTAAAACAGATATGTTATAAAGAAAACAATTTGTTATAAGTAAATATTTTGAAAGAGTGATGTGAGAAATTTCAGCAAGAAAGAATGAAAGCTCCTAATTGTAATAATTAAAAAATATATAATCGAGGTTACTACAGGAAGCTCGCACAATTTGGACAGAATACCTAATATTTTAGAAAGGGGTGTCAAGAGGAAATTATAAAAAA
This sequence comes from Metallyticus violacea, assembly GCA_030762175.1. Classification (NCBI taxonomy): domain Eukaryota; kingdom Metazoa; phylum Arthropoda; class Insecta; order Mantodea; family Metallyticidae; genus Metallyticus; species Metallyticus violacea. Next base: position 55,489,008 of record CM060843.1, on the reverse strand, counting down.
AAAAAAATCTGTTAGAAACAATATGTACATGAAGTAAGAACGGTACAATAATGAACTGATGAAAGTTGGAGTTGAAGTTATTAGTTTGATGTATAATTGTTTTATTATAGATAATTTATAAAGATTCTTATTAATTTATATCTAAGAAGTGTGACACTGTAAAAATATATAAATATAGGAATACATAATTGCTTAGAAGATAACATTTTTCTGAATCGTAAGGCTATGAAAAAATGAGAGCAAACCTACAGTTCTACAACTATTTCGAATAAATGCCTTTTACTTACATAAAGCACTGTTATTATATGAATGAACGCCAATTCGATATAACAACCATAGTTAACCTAGTCTTGGAGATTTGCCATCCTCATTGCTTTCATTGCCTGTACTACAAGATACTGTGTCATTTAAAGAAACACTGATGACACTAACGGAATACTGATAAATATCCCAGTATTTGTTTTTAATAATTCTGCTACAGATTCTGTTTAGCTGAGGGTCTACGAGGTACTTGAGGAATCAGTTCTGAATTTATTTCTAATCTTGATGCATTTTTCAGAAGTCAAATGTCAATCTTTATAATTCATTAATTCCTTAAAAATGGTAATACGGGCACAGAATGCTGCGATACTGCAGTCCATATCTCATATATGATTTACATTGATAAATTTACCAATATCGTTAAATCCTGTATACTATATTTTTAGCTTTGCTTGTACTGAAAACTAACTAGGTTAATTTAAGGGAAGCATATGGATAGTACTCGTAAGCAACAAAACATTAGGAGGGGAAATCTGCGGTTCCTAAGATGCAACAAAAATTAAACTATAAATGAAAAGACAAAGGAGATTAGTTTTTCTATAGGTGACTTCCAAACTTTTAGCATTGAATAATTATAAATATATGACTTAAAGCAAAATATTGTTTATACTTGTTACATTCTGACCTATTAAATGAAGAGTCCCTCTACAGATAACATCACATAAATATGTCTGAAAAGTAAACAAGTTCACATCCGGATATCTCTAAAATATATAATAGGTAATAAACACTAAAATTGTATCAACATTTTATAATATTTGATTTAAAATATTTTTATTTTTCACATTAAGTTTTTCTCCGCATGATAGTGTTTTATTTTGTTCAATATTTATCAATAGGAACGTTGCAAAAGACAAAGGTACATGAAAGCATGCACGGTGTAGATTTGTGTAATTAAAACACATTTTATAGATGAAAATACGGTTCAAGTAATCCAGATATTATCCCAGTTATATGATCGTTATTTCAGGAATATAGAGAACTTATAAATTTAGAAGAACCTATGTGGTAGCTAGAGATAACGTGCGGGTATTGAAAGGGCAGGAAGAGAAGCCTAGAAGTAGCTCTAGAGGATTATGTCGAACTCAAGAATATTCTGCATTGTGCTGATGAGAAAAGGAGAAGAGGGAAGAGTTGTGGAGGAAAAAGTAAAGACGAAATATAAAATCATTATGATTTAAAATGCCGATGAAAATGATAGTTGTTAAGGCAGAGAAAATTCGCTTTCATTATTCCTGTTAGCTGCCTCAAGAGCAGGATATTTTAAGATTATCTGAAGATGCCATTATTCATAAAATCTCTCCATGTATTTTATGTACATAGTTGAAAATCAACAGATATTAGGCATATTGAATACCTCAAGTCCACATTTATTGCAAATCTTAATTTTTATGCTTAACACTAAATGGTATAGTTCCCACATGAAAAATGTAAGTCATTTTACCAGAAGTTATCGCAAAATAAAGGAGTACCGCCTGTGAAAAAATGAAATTTCTTTTTAGGTACTAAATTAACTTGATAACAAATCTAAAGTGACACAATTTATATATTTTATAAAAGAATTAAAATAAATATTATTAAAATTATACCTATTGTAGATTTAATTAATGTAATACAGTAGCATATATTGTGACACCTTTAACACTATATAGGTAGCTATTTCTCCAAAGTTATATTAAAATTATAAAAAGTTCTCATAATTAATTTTAATTAGATCCGATATTTTCCTATAAATGTAATCAATATCAGGCAAAAATAGAATAAGGGATTCACAAAATAACAAAGTGCTTTTGAAATTAATATCAACATACAAAAGAGGTAAACCATGTTTTCCATGTTTAGGAACAAGGTAAAAGAAGGGGAAAAATGTCCTTTAAAACACAACAAGATAACAAAAGTGTCGCAGATCATATATAACTATCTAAATTTAAAACATGTTGAATAACATCTTTAAAATGTGGATATCTGTAATATAATCGTTTACTGTTTACTTATTACTAGTTAAGGTTTCACTGCCTCTAGCATCTTAGTGCCAGCATATTGCATTATTCAAAACAAAAATCTCGTGTGCCACTAACCTTTTGCTCCAGTGACGTACCCAGGTTGCTGAAGAGTTCTCTCAAAGGGTGATGAAGACGTCTGAGACAGAGCTGCCACCTGTTGTCGGTGTTCGGAAACGAACCGGAAGTAATATGATAACCTATCGTTTTTATTTCGTGTGATGCCGTAACGAACAAGGTGGCTCTCGATAATTGTATCTTGTGTTTAGGATAAATATAGAAAGGTAAAGTTTAGGGTCAACCAAATGTTTTTTTAAGGCGGTAGGGAAAAGCTATCACGATCGTTTCTTCTTCTTGTTCTTCAACTTCCCCCTCCTCCCCTCTCCTCCTGTTCCTCTTCCACACAACCTCCCACTCACTCGTTATTCCGTCCTTTTTTGTCTTCTAATTCTACTTTCTTGATTAACCTCACAGCTTGAGTTGACCACTCGGGAAGACCCCTCCCCTTCTCCTTCGACTTCTTGACCGTTTCGTCATCGTTCCACGATATATCGGTTCTTTTTATTAGCCACCCCCGACCAGGCAAAGCACAGCAAAAAACACTTGTTTCTAATCTTGCATAACGTAACACTTCTGAGTCAAAGGAAACTTCACTTTAGCTGTCAATCATTCTTTACGCCCTCCATTCTCTTTAGTCACTTCTTGAACCCTATGTTGTCCATCATTCACCACTCAGTCTCATCATAGAGGAACAACAGTTAACATTTAGAGACGCACTTCAACTTCGGGCTGCTTGTGCTTGTAGAGCGTTTTCCAAGGTGACTGTTGACAGTTTGGCGATCCTCGTGGTGAGCGCGGACTTTGCGTGTGCGAGGACGGCAACCATCAGCAGCACACGTCTGCAGCGACCGCTCTACGGAGCACTACTGTCGGTCGGCCGGTCGGTCCCCAGCTTCTACCTCCACCGGCAGGAGCCACATCTAGTAGTAGTCGTAGTAGTAGACAGAGAGGCGGGAAAAATCAGAAGAGGAGGTGGGGGAGGCCCTCGTCTTCTGCTCCGCTGCGGTGTGTGTCCATCCGAAGAAGTGTTGTGCACAACTTCTTGCAAAGTGGGGACCCCACTACCTGATCCCGGATGGCCACGCCTCTGGCTTGCACCAATCTGACCAACAGTGCGGCAACCCCTCTCTCCCTTCCAGCAATTTCTTCCGTAACAACAAAATCTGTTGATGCTGTCACAATAATCTGGGACATACTACGACACCTTCAGAAAAAATGTAGAACTAAATACCTGAATTCACAATTACCCTTGGTAAATTTTAAAATTTTGTAAAATATTGACAGGGGACTCTTATGATGCACAACAAATATCGCAAAGTAGGAAAAGAGTACACCATAGTTGATAACAGCTGTAGCTCTAAAATGTCAACGACTACTTCTTAGTATAAAATCTGGTTTTGTTTTTAGATTCAGATTTGAGTTTTTCAAGAAGGTATGAAAACCACTAGCACCTAGTCCATTTCTAGGTCTGTTACAAATTTGTTATCAGTTTCTACGTAGCAAAAGGAAACATTTGATGCCTTAAACTACGGGGTTCTTCTACTTTCAATGAAGTAAATTAAAACTGCAAACTACTGCACACATGAAAATCAAAACTCAGTAAAGAAATCAGAAGGTTTCACCATTATTTTGCTTTCTTGCTTTTTCTATGTTATTAAATATATTCTATTTCTTTCGATCTTTCCAAAGATGACAATAGCTAAATGAACATTATTATCGTTTCCAATAGAAACAGTATTTTGGACATTTATCTGAAGAACAAAGTATATGTTCCTTTAAATCATTTTAAATATTGTAATATATGATATAGAACATTTTTAACATATGATATAGAATAAAATTCTTTTAAAAGTAAAAAACATTAAATTCTGTGATATTTAACCTCATTTCAGTTAATGCTATGATTCCATGGCGAATGAAGTCCTTAGATTTTGAAACAGAGAATTCGGGCAAATTGCAACTTGTGCCTTTCCTGGAGCAAGTGAATCGTGAATTAAAAGCGATGCTAATACGAAGGCGCAAAAGCAGGGTGCGAAAGCAGGGAGGTACTCTAAACTTAGGCCTGGAACGCTTTCTTCCTTAAAAATATCATTTCCCAATATATCATTTCATTTCGTGTATCATCAGCGTCCATTGTCTGTGGTGCCTCAGTAGTAAAAACGGGCGTTAAACACTACTCAAAAAAATTGTTTGGAATGGTAGTAGTTAAGTTGCATCCAGCCCCTAGATGCTTTTTATGTTTGTTTGAGATGAGATTTTTTACATTACCCTGTTTCAACAGAGCTATTTATACATTAAATATAACTAGATCAAAACAGCATAAACACTTTTAAGTTTTTCGAAATAAAGCTCAGCATAAAATTTTTGGTCGTTTGGAATAGTTTAAAGCACAATAGATTTTTTAAATTCCACCAAACGCACATTACTTTGCTCTTGAAGCGGATCCTTTTAACTTGATTTGCCAGGGTCAAGCCAAGTTTATTGAAATCATGACTGTAATAGTACACCCATTTTTCATCGCAAATGATTATAATGTGAAAAATATTTAAGATGACGACTAATGCTGAGCTAATTCCTGTCTTAGTTCAAGAGGAACGGAACAACTTTTGTATGAATTTCGACAGATTTCTTTTTTCTCGCAGTCTTCGTATGCTTGTAAACGGATTTACATACAAAGCTCTACACGTGTTCTCGATATCCCATATACGTCTGAATCAGCGTGCCAGTTCTGAAACCATTGCTGAGTTACGCACTCATTGACATTCCCTTGCTTTTCCAAGCCCCATCAACTGCTTTGTTCTCCGTGGCAAGTGTTACTATGTTGCTATGACTTCTTCATAATTTAAATATGGACAACATCATTAATTATGGAGCACATTAAAATCTATATCAGTGAACAACAAAAACTGAACCTTCTTTAAACATATAAGAGTGGAAAGGGAGTAAAAAAAAAAATGACACTTCAAGAATTGGAAGGAATGGATCTCGGTCACTTAGTTGTCGTACTATTAACGTTAACTCCAAACCTACAATTGAGTTTATGGATAAAAAATAAAACTGAAAATACAATCGCTTATCGTAAAAAAACAATTTATTCTGTCACATATATAGCATTACTTCAGTAAATCACATAAGTTAAAATAGTTCATAAAACTTGCTTCATATACTCTTCAAAATGACTTACTACTTCCAGGTAAACCTTTACACTGAGTGATAGTGTGTGACTTTTTAGATTCTGTGAGTTAGTTTATATTTTACTAGCTAAACAGACATCACATCGCAACGTAGCTATAACCTTGGTGCACATCCACGCCTCACGGTATATATTGAATTGTCTGAGACCATTGGTTTCGATTCTCAAACTACTTAATATCAAATCCCCTTTGTACATAATGTGTTTTTTTTTCATTCTGAAGTTTAGAAATAACTGGAATATTCGGTATGAATAACGAGCCAATATCAAGTAATGTTCATGCAACAAATTAAATAAATACAAAGAAATAATTAAAAATACGTTGTAATATTAATCAAGGTTCAGTAATAACAAAAATTTTCAAATGAAATAAAATTACTGAAAAGAGCAAGAAATGGAGAACGAGGTAACCCATTAAATATGCGAAATTTAAAACTTACTAATCAGTTTATAAGCTTTTTCAAAAACAAGAGGTAAGGTTAAATTGCTTTATTTTTATTTTATTTTATTATTATTTTTTTTTTTTCATTTTATACACAGCTTGAAACATTCTGTCAATGGATTATTACACAGCAAATGAGATTTTTCCCTCTCCACCCATTGCCATACTTTTATCTTAGATCTTATATGTGTCCGCCATTTAGTCCTTGTAGAACTTACAATTCAATGCTTATGTTCGTGAATGTGTGCGGAGTAGTCCTTCAACTCATTAGCTATCGTAGCTTTACTCATGAAAGTTCCTTCCTTCGGATACCATATAACTAATAATTAGTTGAGTTATATCTTGCATGTCTGCAGAAAAAAACCAATATCTCATGAGCCATCTCTTTTGGACCATTTTGATTATCGCCGAAAGGGTGATGAAAAACTGCAGCTTATTTTTAATAACTACATTGTGAATGGTTATACATTTAAAAGTGCAAATTATGTATGCAATTATGTGATTTAAAATAGTGATATATGCGTTAAACTAGTAAAATTGTATACAAAACATCACAAAAAACGATCACGATGAAATTATAATAAATCATAATTACGTTGTCATCCAATATTTTTTATCATTTAAAAACTAAATTAACACATACAAAAGTAGTATTGTATAAGTTACCTGAATTGGGCTGGAACTGCTGTAGGTAGAAGTAGCACTAATTCTTTTCGTTATATAACTTTCATCGTTTCAAGATTTGAAAAACCAAATGATTTTCTTTTGCTTTTTAAAATGTATTTTTACTGAGAAATAAATCGTTCAACATCAACAGACGTTATTGTTGCATATGTAAAGCTTCCTGTATCTTTCAGTGTTAATGCTTCTTCTCTGTAATATGCTCTCCGTTCTGCCAGCCAAGATATTGGCAATATGTTGTAATGTGGTTGGTCGGTCGGTTGCTAGTAGCCATTGGTAATGCTGATATTTTTAATTTTTTCCCCTTGGCTTCCCAATAAAGCTTCCAAATTATTTTTCATTTGTTTGTTGCAATCAAGTTGGCTACATTTCAGTAGATGTTCTTTGTTTAGGATAGTATTCATATCTTTACACATTGGACAATGGCTGTCCTTGATTAATTTCATTCTGATGAGATGCTCTGGCAGGCAGTCATTCCCAACAATTAAACAGAATTGTGCAACTCCAATTTTTCTTTATTTTCTTTATATGTTTGAAGGTCTTTAAGTCTTCATATGCTTTTCCTTATAAGATTTTGTTTAATATTTTGTTGTTACTGTTCAGTTAATAATTTTTTATCAGTTTAAATTTTGAAAATGTTTTAATTCAAAAGAAGATTTTAATTATTGGTGACTCCTTATGCAGCTAAGGTATTAGCAATTTTGTTCCCCTTTAATCCCACATGGCTCGGGATTCATTATAACACTATTTCTGTACTTCTGATCTGAGTTGTATGATATAGATTTCTTATTTCGTTTATAGAGGATGTTGGTGGGTAAACGTAATTCATTATACTTTGCAATGCTGATTTAGAGTCATACTGCTTATTTATGCTGCTTATTTATGTTAGGTCTGTATAGTATATTTTCTAAAGCTGTTCTAATGGCTATAATTTCGTCATCAAAATTGTTAGCATATTTTCCCAAAGGTGCATATTGAGGGTATATTCCAAAGCCTGCCCCTCTATTTTTAAATGATCCAACTGTATTTATTCTACACTGTGTATCAGTCGTCAAGTGCTGTCAGTCTGAATACTTTAGGTAGGTCGTACTTCTTGGAGATCGTTGAATCAAGATTTAGTTTCTTGCTGATAGCTTATATACTGTAAAGCTGTTGGTGTTATGGCAGTTTTAATGCTTATTTTTAAAAATTTATCTAAATCATATTTCTATGTCTAATTTTTGAAAATCTGTTGTGTGTTTAATGAGTGTGAACTGTTAGGAATATATTTTGATTCATTTTTAATTTCTGTCCCAGTTTTAATATCTAGCTCTGTATTGATTGGGAGGTTGTTAATTATGCTCTGCATTGCAGCAATAGATGTTATTTTTCAGCTCCCGTTATTATTCTTAATGATATAGATTGTATTGTACACAATTAATTCTAAGTTGGTTGTTTAATGTGAATATTATTTCACTTCCATAGAGCAAATTGAATTTTATGTACCTTATATATATAATATATATATATATATATATATCATTAACGAGACCTATGGATTCTCCCCATTTGAAGCTTGCTAGTCTCCTTAATATTTTGTTCTTATTATATGTTGTATGATACCGGAATTTTTAGTTATTTTTTTTTCAAGGGCTGTGATGGCTTAAAATACTACTGAAATGCAACTTAATTTCTCCTTAATTTCAACCCTGTATGTTTCAAGAATACTTCATACTTTTTACATTTGTTGTTTTAGTATTTTCCTAATAACTTTAAAAATATTACAATAATAATGGCAGTGTGCAAGAAGAGCCCCATTCCGAAACCAACTCTTTAAACAAATAAATTTTGCTCAAAGATTCAAGGAAAGCTTTTTTTTTCTGCACATGGTATCAAAAATTAACACTAGGGAAAAACCGGACACTTTCACTCGAATGGTGAACAATGTACGCTAAGCACTATATTATAAAGCAGTCATCAGTCATCCATCCTTAAGCATGTAGGGGACGGCATCCGTTTCGAGAAAAAGGATATTTTAAGATGTAATTTTCTGTGGCCACAATAAGAACGCTGTATTCTTGAACACTTTTACAATTTTCATTGATATGTCCTTCCTATGTTTTCTGTTATTACAAGATTAGCATGAGAAACTTCATTTGGAGTGAGTGGGCGATTATCGCTTGCGACCATTTGAAATTTTGCCCAAATTAACCCAGACTACATTATCTCTAATGGAATCACGAATCTCCTCTAGTGTTCTTTCATAAATGAATGGAACATGTTTGAGAAGACTGCACTCATCTGCCTCGTTTATTTTTCCAAGAATGCGCGTAATTTAATGTGCTATAATTTACAAAGCAGGTGAAAGTCATACATAAGTAATTGCATCTTTGTCACTCGAACTCTGTCAGGAATAAATACAACCGTAACCCTTTTGCAACACAAATAAGAAGGTATATATTTGATACCACTAATCTTGGATCAAAGGGCATGCGGGAATCGTCGGAAACGAAAGAGCTGATGCTATTGTAAAGCATTCGCCAAGGGAATATCTTGATATCTCGTATAAAACCTGCTCGATCATAAAAACCATCCTTAAAAGAACATTATAAATGGACAAGCAGTGCAAAATGAGCTTTCACCAAGGCTTTTTCTTCTCCACTGTTCTACCCGTCCATCCAATAAGCGCAAAAGTCTTAAAATTCCCATATGCTCTGACTCGGTTTTTAGTAATAATAAAAATTTGAAAAGCTATTTGAAAGATGGGATATTCCACACCACAATGACTATATGTAGTAGGCAAAAACCAGAAGAAATGACATCTCATCTATTCTTCAATTGTGATCAATGTCATTTGGACATCTTCAGCATTGTAATGTAATTTACACCCAGTGATTACCAATTGATGTATTTTCATAATTATTCTGTCATTCTGTACAAGCCAATTTGGGAAATTTATAACTTATAATTATAAAACATTGTAAACTAAAATATTTAATAAAATATTTTCATATTACTAATGTGTATTAAATAAAAATATAGTCTTAATATATCATAAAATGGAATAGGGAGCTATTGTTTTTGGAGTTTAAATAAATTCTTATCAAAGGGACCCAAAGTTGAACAAGTTACTTTATCAGGGATGTTTACTTTTAGCATCGACTGTTTGGCATATTTAGCAAAGCATTTTTTACGTGTTTCAAATGAAGTGTGATTTGAAAACGTTTATCTATACATACACTTCTTTCACACGCAACACAAACAGAACTTGCCCATCTGTGGTAAGTATACCTTTAGTTTCACGCACATAATTATATACGTAGTTGAGTAGATAACGGTAATTTTACTGCTTTTTTCCTTCATTTTTTACAATGCAAACATAGCAGAAAGCTGCAATGAAACACAATAATGAAAACAACGCGACAGCCGAACCGAGCATTGAACAAGGTCGCAATGCAATGCATAAAGGCAATGGAATTTTAAACGATTGTTGAGAGCAAAGATCGTGCAACTTATCAATACAAATGTTTTCAATGTTCCTACAAACCCAAAATTACTCTTAACTATTATTATCAGTTTTATCACTACCATTAATTCATCATCCAAATCATGAAAATAATATATTTTTAAACATTTTTCTTTGTAAATCGAAAAATGATATCCCTCTTGTAGTGATATTTTTATATAATTATGAAAAACTTGCATAATATGCAATTGTAATTTTTATAATGCAAAAATGCAATTAAAATAGTTACATTTTCTGATTGGGTATTGGAGAAACGTCATTTAATTTCATTAAAACCTAAATATCTTCTAATGAAATAGTTACCTAGCTCTAGTAATTACCAGAATAAGCCCAGATACGAATTTGCAGAGATAGTACCACTTATTTTCACAAACAAAAATCAATAAATCACACTTTTGCCTAAGTTGAAAACTTGATATTAAACCACAAAAATCAGAAACAACTTTTTGGAAAAAAATCTCATTTGCTGTGTAATAAGCCATTACCATAGTTGATAAGACTGTGTGGAAATTGGAGAAAATGTGAGAAATTAAAGTCACATCTTAATTGTTATAAAAAACATAATTTAGCGTAAATTGGATTCTGAAAAGAAAGAGAGAACCTTTTACGTGATAATTATGGAAGCTGTTTAAGCTACTAAAAGTCTTCAGGATCAATTTGACGAGCAAAATGTTTTTAAATAAGTAAGGGAAGCAGAAAATAAAATTTCAGTCTCAGATTATTCCTTTTCCACAGTAAGTTGAAGGTATACAAAATCCAAATGCCAAATGGTGTAAAGAATTAGAGGCCGCGTTTCCTAGAGCTGTAACTTCTTTAACTGATATAGTTAACTGAGAAGGAATTCGCAGTTACATCCACATCAATAGTTTTTATATAATAACACATGATGGAACCTAATGCCTAAATAAAGTACTTCATGCAATCCTTCATGTATTGTCTATTTTTGAGATTGTAGAAATAATTCAATTGTGAGACACAAACGTTAATTTTTATTCCATTGCACATCATTGTGCATTAGTAAACCACTCAGAAAGTATTGAGGAAGGAAGCGAATGATGACCTTGCTAAAATAAAAAATATTATTATAATGACATACATTCAATTGTGATTATGTTAAATTTTAAAAATGAGGTTCCTATTTCCAAAAGTTGAATTCTGCATTTTTGAATTATTAAGAAAGATGAAAAATTAATTTTTGTTAATACCAAATTTTGTTTATTTTGCGATTTTTCGTAAACGTATCACTAAAGAACCTGTAATAGCAATATCCTAATGAAATTAAGCAACACAACTTCTTGATATTTAATAATTTTGTAAAAGTCCAATTTTGAAAGACAATTTAATGAAATTCGTGTTTTGTTACGAGCTTTTTTCCAGTTTTGCATCCATATATGGCCTTTTGTAAAATTAACAATGTACTGTAGTGTAACATATTAATTTATTCAAAATTGTACTCTTAATAACACAAAACATATGTACATAAGCTTCTTTGAACATAGGAATTAAACTCTATAATCATCTTCTCGAGGCTCACAAATAACGCTGTCTAATGCATTTGCTTCATCGCTTTTTTCACAACGTGCTTGTAATACTGAATTCTTACCCATAGTGACTTTTTTAACAGCTTGCCAAAAGTTTCACTGTGGCACCAGGTGGCAACTGGATTTTATTAAAATATGTTACAGTATTTTATTTTTTGTTTATTCCTCTAAACTCAGATCACTTGCATTATTCTGCTCTTCATGAGATACTACCGAAGGTCTTCTTGCTTAAAATAGTTCTTTTAAAAAATACTTTTTTGTTTAAGATTGAAGTTCCTTGTCTCTGGTTTTAACCCTATGCTGAAAGTCTATTTCCCCAATCGTATGCAGAGCAATCAACTCTAAGAGTATTCCCTGTACTGAAATAAAAAATGTCTTCTGAATTCAGAGTGTTTTTTCGCACGTTTATTTACTTCTCAATTCTTCATAAAACCATATCATGACTAATGAATGATTGGCTCACAATGAAAATGCCATTTTGCTTCTTTAATATGCTTTGGGGAATCATATACAACCAATATGAAACTATTCCAACCATCGGAAACCAGGTAAATGTTTGTCACATCTGCAAGGCAAATATGATTATGTATGTCATGGATCGAGGAAGCTGTTTTATAAGACCCTTTGAGATGAGAAGAATCCAGCTATTTATGTCTAAAACTGTACAATTTTATATGTTCAGTTGTTTAGAATAATGTGTAGCTTTGTTCGATAATTTAGGTGGGGGATGGTGCATTTTTCTGCCAGTCATAACTTAAGACTAGGTCAAAATATTTTTCTCTTCTGAGAATATAATGAACGCCTGCGTATTATTGTGTGTAATTTTAAATTTCTCATGATGTTAATTTATTTTTCAAGAATATTGTATTTATGAAATAAAAGGTATGTATGTAATTTTTTTTTTTTTTGGAATGGGTTTCGCAAAGTCGCATCAACTCCAAAATTAAAACCGTTAGATATTTTAAATTAATGCGACTTTTAAGTTATTCTGGAAAACACTGAGAAATTATATGTCCAGTGTTCGAAATAGCCATATTTTATTTTTAACTACAAAAAAACTAGTTTAGAAGGATATGTCATTTATTTCAAGTGTTCACAAGAAGTTAATAAATTAGGAAAAATGTAAGCTTTTGAAATTATACGTCTGAAATATAACAATGGAAACAGAACAATTTCAATGCACAGATAACGGAATATATGCGGTATTTGGGAAATTGAGAGCTATCTGATGACACAAATATTTTCACGAAAAAATATTTCTATAAAGGTAAAGATCTCTCATATGCTACCAAACTCATTCATAACTCTTTTGTTATCTTCCCTCTTATCTTAATTTTTTCTGTATAGTTCAAATCTTGCCGAACTTGAAATCTCATTCTGATATACCCAATTACCTTTATTCGAGTATCTCCTTAATATACCATATTTATTCATGAGTTCTGTACCCCACTTAATTATACGTCTTGAGGAAAACATGAGCACATTTATTATATCACACTTGGGATCGTGTTATAAGCATAAATTTATTGCGACATATCTCAAACTTTATTTTTTTTATCTGAAGTGAACACGTTCCTAATGAATTTTTTACGATCAAGTAGTAAATTATAGCAACTTTGTTCTGTTATGAAAAAATTTTGCTGCATTTTAAAGTAAAGTTCTGTTTAGTTCTTTAGGTATATATATTGGAAGTTCTGTTCAGTTTTATATATATATATATATATATATATATAGAAAAGAAAGAATAGAATCTAAGCTGAAACACAGGATAGGAAAAATACTTAGCGGAATTATTAAATCCGATGGGTGACTCTTTTCAGAATTCCCTGATGTTTCTCATTGCCGAGATGATATTTTTACCTACTAGAATCTGTCGATAGCAACATGACATATAGTTATCTGCATTATTTTTTTCCCATTTCAGCATATAGTAAATGATTCTTAACAGAGTTTATAGTTCTGCACCATGAAAAAAAATTATGTTTCTTTAAGTTGTTTTAGCTTAAGATAGGATTGTAGAATATAGAATCATAGTATACATGTAAGAAATATGGTGCGATCAGATAGTTGCTCCGCAGAGGGTCTCCAACTCCATGTACCTCTTTCTTACTACTTTCTTGCTCTATGCGCAGATTTATGAACATGAATTTCCAGTGCTAACGAATGCCATATTCTACTATCTTACCTGGTAGTATACTGTACTTATATTTTTCCTAATCCATCTAGTAATCCTTGCCTTAAGCCCATTGTACCCGGTTTTAAGTATTGCAGAAGAGAGCTTATATGGTCAGAGTGAAAGGCAGAATGTCCAAGTTATATAAAAAGTGCCATCAAAGGACCACCAAGAAGGTAGATTATACGTTAGCCTTGAAACGGGTTTTTAATCCAAGCTTGTAAGACAGAACAACAACATTAATGCTGAAGTGTTTAATCATGGTTCAAACAATATTATTTGATGAACTTTTTGTCTCTACTAGAGATATTTTCTTTAATTTGTAATAAAAAGTACACTCTAACAAGGCTTAAAAACCTAAATGGCCCATTTCCAGTATCCGTTTCCAGTATACGGAAAATCTCAAACGTTTATATCAGCGAAAGATAAACATTAAGGTATATAAAATGTTAAAGGTATATAAGTTACATCTTACAGATAACATGAAAAATTATAAATTTTATTTAAAGTAAATCGTTGCTTTATAATATAATAATAAAAATCTGAAATACTCCATCCCGGTACCTAGTTTTCTACACTGGGACATGTATTGCAAATTCTTACACTTTATTTCTAAATTACCAAATTACATAATTATTTTCAGATGATACTTACACCTAGGCTACAATTAGAAATTACTAAAATAATAAAAATTCCAAAATTGATAAATAACAGAATTACATGTCCCTTCAACTACTTCCTAATTGCTGGAAACCAGCATTATCCAAGTAACAGGAAACCAGCTTCATCTACTTCCACTTAATCATTAACTCCAAATTATTAAACTACTCTTCACCGGTATCCGGTAGAAACTGTACTGGTGGCCAGTACATTCTTACATACTTTTACTTTTATTTGTATAAAACTCTATTATATATCTATAGATCTTGTATATGTTTCTTTATTTTCCATATTATATCATCTTTCTATATGTTGTTTTTATAGCAGTATAACAACTTTGATAATGCCTACAAAAAAGAAGGCGTTTCAGTTAAATAAATTTAACTTCTAAAAGCAATAGTGACTATGGTCATGCATCTACAAAATATACAGAAAGTAAGTATTTGGAAAAAAAAAAAAACAACTTTGAAATCGTGATTCATTACTTTCAAATGTTCAACAAGTGCAAACCAAAATATAATTATTTCATTTTAAAAATGAGAACTCTTTGGCAGGTAAAATATTTTTTCAAATCAAGAAAGCATGTAAAATGCTGTAGGAAAAAAAAAACGTAAGGAATAAACATGTCTATTAATAATAATAAAAATGTTGAATTCATCATTCATTTGTTCTTAACCATATGTATTTTATACTAATATTAGATACATTAGTATTAGGTATTTCAGAACCATTCTTCAGTTAATAGTAGAATGAAAAGGTAATATATGATGTAAATGATTATTAACTCTTAAATCAGATTTCATATTGAGTACATCAAAATAAACTCAGAATTTTTTATTAAGTAACAAAGAGCACATTCGGTATAAAACAAAAACAGAATTATGGTAAAGATTTTGAAAATCAGCTGTTTTCATGCCTGGAGATGATAATGAACTGAAGTTATTTTAATATTGACGCGTGGTATTTAAAATATGGGAAGAAGAAGAAAAAAAAAAAAGAATTAGCGCTACAAGAAGAAATAGAGAACTTACAGTGTTGAGAATTGAAGTTTCTTAATTTTAAAGAATACTAACGTTAGGATAAATTTACCTGTGTGACTGATGATATATCTGGTCAAAAAGTTCTTGGTTTTGCTGCATACCTACAATGACTTCGGGATACTGTGTGGGAAATATGCTCCTGGTTTGTGCATTGCTACTAGCGAGCACAACCTCGACACATTACGCAACTTGAAAATAACTGGAACAGTGTCTTTTCGGTCAGCGTGATAGCCTACCTTCTAGCGTACCTCTGGTTTAGTAGATACGTGCCTCTTCCCGCAATTGTATTTGATTACTGGTGATTAAGCTTTTGTATATGCCAGTTTCCATTTTGAAGCCCGATGCAGCCCTGTGATCATAGCAAACTGCGTATTAGTTTAGGATAATTAGATTTCTCTTTAGCATTTAGAAATAAAGATGCTAGAGTAAGAAGCGCAGCTATTTTAACGTTTGAAATTTAATATTCTACATTACAAAGTAAAATAATACTCTATTCCTTGGTTTTTTCAAGTAACAGCCTTTATTATTATGAATTTCCTAATATAAGACATTACTTTTATATTATTATAAATATTAGAGTCTATTATTAGTATTTATCAAAATAATCCGAGAGCCTCAGATGAAAGAAGAAATAAAATGTCTTAATAGCATTAATATAGAACATATTTCTTGATGTACAGGTTTTAAAATAAGACAAAATTGCTAAAATTTAAAATCATATTCTGCCACCATATGTATGGGCATCTGTTTTCACGGCAAGGTGGTTTCGGACGGCAATTGATGGAGGCTCACCGGTCATGGCAGCCCAGTGACCGCCATGGGTGGCCGAGGTCGTTAAGGGACGGACTCTTGAGCGGGAGGTCTAAGGTTCGATTCCCACCAGGACCGTTCTCTCTGATTGATTTTTTTTCTAGGTTTTCCTCAGTCCTTTTAAATGGTTAAATGCCAAGGAGGTACCCGAAAACGTAGACCTAGAACGTTTCGTTCTTAAAAAAAATTCAATTTATCATTTTAGCACATGTATCATCAGTGTCAACCGTCTGTGATGCCTCAGTATTAAAAATTGACGTTAAACACTGTTTTAAAAAATGGCAGCCCAGTCAGGGTGTTGAATTCGGGCAGGAGTTGGTAGATACTAATAAGTGTTCTCTTTTCATATCCTTTTCTGTATGAATGTATGTTTGAGTCGTTTAGTAAAGTACAAGGAATTTTATTTTATACTCATACAGCCATGAAAAAATGGACGAACCTCTCAGTTTTCCTGAAGCCTGTCCATCTTAATAAGTAAAGAATATATGACATTTTAGTCATATACACTATTTTTAAAGTGCAAAATTATTATACTGAGTTAGCCTATCTGTTGATTCATTAATGCGACTCCTTTTATTAATTTGCAGAAATATGTTTCCATTCAGTTTTATTAAAGATCATAGTACTGTGATTTAGTGGCCTTAAGTGGGCCGGTGTGGCGTACATTCGGTTATGATTGGCGTTGTGCAAAGCGCTGCCCAAACAAATTGATGGCACGTTTCTTAAGTTACACAAACGAAATTTATTACAGACTCGAAAACGTACATAACAACATTTTACAAAGACACATAACTATTGATGTACTTTATCACATTTTATTAAAAATAGTGTAAAAGAAATGCATTTTTACGATATTAAATAAACAGAACTAACTACCAAAATGCTAGGCACGAAATTAATTAAGAAAATTCAACTATGCAATAAATCCAATAATTGAAGAAATAGTTACTAAAAACCCTAGTAAACGAACTAACTCCTAGAACGCTTGGTGAGAGAGGAATTTTAAAAATAGTTACAATTTGTGGTACAAGTTTTAAAAGGATCAATTTATTTTAACAAATGTATCACACATTACATACTACACATTTTTACTATTTATAAATACATTAGTGATTATAAAATTTTAGGCATACGAAACATTCCTTGTTTTAAAAAAAATAGCTCACGTATTTCTCACTAGGAGCAGCATGAAGGAAAAGCTACCAACTTTCTGGATAATATTACCAAAGTCACAGCGGTGGTAATTATTGGTTTGATACGTATTTGGGGGAAATTACAAAAATGTAATTTGAGAAATTACATTTTTATTGTATTATTATATTTTTGTATTGTATTAATTGCTGTAATTTTTTTTTTTTTTTTTTCCGGTTGAAGGAACCTATAGTGTACATTTGAGCAAACATTATAGAGGGATCAGCTGTTGTTGATTTTTAGCCTGACACGATTTCAGGTCTACCTGCATCATTATTCATATAAATAAATTTTATAAATAAATTTTGTGATAATTATAGAATATCTTAATTTTAATAAAGCCTGATTTTGAAACCGCCGTGAGAAATGTAAAAGTTAAGCAAATATGTTATGCATTATAAAATATGTAATTTTATCTGCTTAAATATACAACTGTCATATTCTATATTAAAACAACGTTGATATAATAGTGTTGTAGCACTGCAGTTTGAGTGTCTTGTGTTAAAATACTACTCTTGAATGAGCTATTTAAAGAGCAGTAAGACATTTAAATCACTTTGAAAGTACATATACCTCTCTTAAGGTAGCTTTCTCTCCTTGAACACTTCAGTGAAGTAGGCTATTCTCTCTGATTGATTATTCAGAGCACTTTTCTGCTACAGTGAAGGAATGATTGAGCCGATTATGACGGAATGTCGGAAACGCAGAGCTCTTCCTTGTATGTACACGATGGTGACAGCTGCGTGTTGACCTTACTTGCCTTCTTTGTCTAGGCTGCTCACCTCACTTTTAGACATTCTTCTGTTACTGGAAATAGAGGTTACTTAGTACTGAATATCTCTTGCTCTTTCATTCTGTATTACTAATGCCTTAGCTAAGTTGTAGAGCTATCATATCTTTTTATAAGCGCAATGTAATTTTTTTGCTTGGATGGACAATAGTTATTTCATTAAAAATATATTTATTTTTGTATTGTGTGTCTTAAAATAAATTAGAAAATTTTCTAGATATTCAATGCAGGATTAAATGTAAAAAAGCAAAAATGTACAATATATATGTTTTCCACCTATAAGACCAAATCAACTTTTGTTAGTTTTAGAAATAGCATTGTTAATTTTTCAAATACTACATTAGAAAGTTCTCTCAAAGAGCCATATACGTCACTACCTCTCACTCCAAAAAGTATCAAACATGACACTTTTTTTTTAAATTCTAGGCTTCAAAGAATTGTTTTCCAGTTGTGGATAGAGCATATACCAATGCAAATGCAAAGTAAACGAAACCTCTGTTTTTCAAATAGAAACATATAATTTCCCAAGGGTTATGACCATTCTTACATTGACAATAAGAAAATATATAACACGTATTGTTTAAAGATCATTAGCAGTAATATGAAAATTTTAATACTTCAAGAAGTCATTAGTTACCAACATAGGGGGAAAAAGTTAATATTGTGTACATTTTTCATCAATTAAAAGATCCTCTATTTAGTACATTATTGTTTTTCTTTACTTTTTATATGTATCATTCAAAATTTATATATTGCATTCCTTTTTATATTTTGCCTATTTTATTACATGTTGACTCTTCCAATGTTTTCAGCTTCTCTAAAGTATGTTGTATTTACTTTTAAATCCCACATTGTTTTAAACGTGTATATTTTATAATTCATACTTTTTATCCTACAGGTGTACCATTTTGCGTCCTCACCCAAAATGCCACAAGACACGTTAAACTAAGAAAGAACTGCTACATAATGTTACATGTATATTAATTTCAATTTCCAAAATTTATTATCTCTATTTGCAGTTTATTATGGAACTTGGGGGCTTTAGATTAACTTTATGGTATCTGAGTTAAAAATAGAAATTATACCTGTTTCTAACAATATTCGATAAGTATTAAGAAAAAGAGAGTGGAATGTAACATTTCGTTTTCTATGTATATCCATATATAACTAAACTGCAACATTGAGAAGAGAAAGAAAGTAAGAGAGGTAATTGACCAATTAGAATGATCTATCAAAATTATCCCTTAATGGGTTCGAAACAGCGTGGATTGTTGGGTAAATATTAAAACATAAAAATGTACCAGCCAATATCATATTGTGTAATTGAGGACATCATTCCCATTTCTATTTAGCATTTTTTTTAAAAACAAAGTTCAAATAATTACATATAGTACAGTGCTAAAAACAACCATTAACGTTTATATGCCTTGGCCGAATCAAAGAGGCACCATTTAACATTCTAACATTAATAAATTGTGTTATTAAAAGAATAAATATTCATTTAAGTCTGAAGTTTCTAGTTAAATTAATAGGAAGTGCTCGTGATTCTAATTTTATTTAAAGATGTCTGCACCTTGTTTCTATGTGCATTGATTTTTAGAAACAGTAATCAAATATATTTACATAGTGTCATTTGGCCCCACTTCCAGTGAGCTAGTGTAGCCATAGTCTCCAAATTCCAGGACAGTACTGCAGCGGCTATAAAGCATGTCCATTTGACCTCAACATACCCATGCTTGAATTGTCATTAAACTTGTAAATGTAAGAGAGAGGAAGAGATGGGGGGGGGGGGAGCTCATGCTAACTCAACTAGGTATTGAATTTTCATACTGGGGTGGCAGAGGAGAGAGCGTAGTCATTTATAATGTGCGAAATCAGCGGACTATGTAGAAAGTTATTTTTTGAATGGAGTTTAACGCCCGTTTTTACTACTGAGGCACCACAGGCGGACATTGAAAGTGAAAATGGAGATCGAGATAATGATGAAGTAATGTAGAGGAAAACCAAAGAATCGGGAGAAAATCTGTCCAGAGGCCCCTTCGTCCAGCACAAGTCCCACTTAGGCTGCTGGGATGTTGCAAGTGCCTCATAATTGTTCCCAATTTTCGTCGGACAGAAGTTCTTAGAAACAGTAGGTAATATATATTTGTGTTCTTGTAGCTCAGAACTTCTCTTCTGATTTTTGTATTCAAGTTCTTGTTCTGTTGATATTTTTCTGTATAATTTTATTTATTTGTTTCTTGCTTTCTTCCGTTTCACGGATATGTGAACATTTATTGAAACCTCAAATGTCTTTTGTTTGCTCTTCATAGATTTACATATTTTTTCAATTACAAATTGTTTGCAAATTCGTTATCTTTCATTCTCAATACATTGTTCTTTCAATACGTTTTAATATTTCGTATTTTTTCGATATTCAGTATACATTATACATACGTTGGTGTTTTTAATGCATTCATTTTCATGATACTTTTATACTTGGAGTTATTTAGTCTTCTAAGATTGTATTGATCTAACTATGCTTTTTATGTTTTGTTTAGAGTTCTCTTTAATTTTTAATATTGATTAGCCTTATGTTATATTTTTTTTTCTTTCTTACTTCTTCTCTGCTTTTGTTCTTAAGTTATCTTACAGTCGCACACTTTTATTAACCATTAAGATGCTGATCCTGGTGTTTTTTATATAGTGTTTAATGTCCATTTTTACTATTGAGGCATCACAGGCGGTGGACACTGATGATACACGAGATGAAATCATATATTGAGAAAGCATTTTTTTAAGGAAGGAAAAGTTCCAGACCTAAGTTTAGGGTACCTCCCTGGCATTTGCCATTTATGAGGACTGAGGAAAACCTGGAAAAAACCTCGTCAGGGAGGACGGTGCTGGTGAGATTCAAACCCCACACCTTCCACTCACGAGTCCGCGTCTTAACGACCTCGGCCACCCGTGGTGGTACCTTGTGGCCTAGTAATAACCATACTCGTACACCCAAAATCGCGGATTCAAACTTGACCAGGGTCATGGATTTTTAAAACATAAAAATTCCAAGTATAATCAAAGCCGTTAGGTCCTATGCCGTAGATTTACGGCACATAAACTAACTTCAAGCCTGAAAGGAGAGTTTTTCGAGCAAAATTTATCGGCCGTTTTACGCTCCAAATTGAATGAGACGCTAATGACCAGAGATATTAAAGAGTTCCTTAAATAAACCAAATAAATAAATAAGATACATCCATTAAGATACAAAGCAGACGTTTATTCTGAGCCTCCTTCAATTTTCTTGCTCTGTTTTGGTGCTCTACCATCCAAATGATCTCTATACATCTGTGTATGCTATCTATTTAATACTAGTTAATTATTCTTGTATTATTCCTTTTTTTTTTAGAAAGTTGATAGGAAAATATGCTTTATTCTGTTATATACTTGTGAATTAATTTTCTCACGTAAGAGCTAGTAAAACAAGGCACAATATAAAGTGCTCAGGTTTAAATAATGTTTCTACCTGTATAACTTTCGTAATTTTAAATGGCTAACATGAATACTTAGCTTAATAATAATAATAATAATAATAATAATAATAACGCTTATTTAATTGAAGCTTGGATTATGCTGTTGATGCAAACTTATTGAAGTTACAAAATAAACTGCAAATTCACGCTGCGTAAACAACAGTTGAACCTGTGTACTTTTAGGAGGTGGAATTCAGCAATGATATATTTCAACCTACATTTCGTCATATTCAGAACTGTGTCAAAGGGTGAAAACGCCTTTTCCACATTTATAAAGGAAAGGAAAAGTCGCCTCAAATACTGTAACAAGTTCTAAATGTGTCTTTATTATGTAATCACATTGCTTGTGGCCTCCCTCATTTCACAGAAGTGTGCTCGAATAACGGTTTTGTTTGTCAGTTCTTTTCCATACCCGGCAATCCTTTGAAGATTGTCCTATTTTGATAAAATAAATAGAACAAGCAAAAACTGTCATCTCAGAATGCGGTGAAACGAAAGGCTTCTTTCGTTTCCTAGGTAATAATCAGTCTGCCAGAGCAACATTCTTTTTCAAACAGTCGGTTGCTGTCTCCATTATTTTTGCAAATATTGCAACATCACCATCTAACAGAGAGAACTTTTAAAATATAAATATAGTCTGTGTTAAATTTCTCTTTGCATCTGTGTTTTTCGTTATCTTTAGAGACTGAATTCTAAGTTTCAACATTTAGGATTAATTTACAATATTTTGGATAATTTTAACGGGTTTTGAATCATGTATCTTCCGAAATGAAAGCTTCTTCTATACATAGTAAAGAAAGGAACATATCCACATCAGATAATTACTTGCTCACGTCTTGAAACTGTTTCTTGAACAACACGATATTCTTTTGTGATGATAAAATCTCCGAGACAGGATTGTCTGTGTTCAAAAATTTCTCAAATGGAGGACATAGATATAAATGTTAATAACTTAATAGTTTTATTTTTTCTTATTTATAAATAGGATTATTTAAATGTGCGAGTTGTTATCTATTTAAATCTTGATTAATAACATTTTTACCAGATTCTGCTAAAATACTATAACGTTTTTCTAGTGTCATTTATTTTTAAAGTGCGCTCGAGTATTTGACATTAGAATCGTATTTTAGCTGTGCGCTGATTTTCTGTAAGATACGTTATTTTTAAGTCCATGTTTTCTTTGTACGTCTGCTAGGTGCACTTCGAGAATGTTATATGTCCATTTTGATATTCGATTTAAAATATAGTGCCAGAAGAGTTTTAATGGCTTAGAGGTTAAAGTGATGTTTTGACTATTTTTGGGGAATAGTATTCCAATGTTTAGTACCAACATCAAATTATTTATTTTGAAGAATGGAAAATAAAAGTAATTTTTAATATTTTTTTTGTGTGTTTTATACCGCATGTCTCCACTGGTGAATGTTTTCAACGCCGTCGCGGAAGAATTCACCACTTTGCGCCTTCAGCCATTTCCTGAGACTGTCCTTTCCAAGTCTTTGTTGATTTGAAACCGCTATTCCTGAAGTTGTTAGTTTAGTCTGTGTAAAATATATAAATCGGAAGGATGCAAGATTAGAGCGTATGGGAGATGCGGAAGACGACGACACGTAAATTATCAATAAGAATGGGCTTTACACATCTACACACCATGTCTTTCGGTTTTCCCCGCACTAAAACCAGATATGAAGCTTCCAAGTCACAATTGCACACTCCAGCAGTTAAGTATTTCCACTAATAAGCCCGGGTAGTCCTTGTTTAGGTTCGGAATAGTGAGAAGCTACTGTGTTATTACATTTCATTTCTTTGTTTGCAATGGTTCAAAGATTTAACACAGAACAAGGCATTTTTATTTGCTGCAACTTTTTAAAAAATTCACCAGCTGCTTGCATACAGTCAAAGTTTTCTCCGGGTTCATACACCTGACAGCTCTACAGTTCGTAACATAAATTCAAAACTACAGGATCAGTGAAGTAAGACGTAGTAGTCTTATATTAATTGAGGAGAAAGTGGAGGATATCGCCATTGGATTAGAGTAATCTCTTGCAAAGTTGACACAAGAGGGGGTTCAGTTGAATATCATCACATTCTGGTGCAAAGCTATTAAAATTTCGTTACTTCAGTAACCTTGCAGGGATGAAATGTAATGCTTCAATTTTATATCTCATCAATGACTGGCAAATTTGATTAATTCTCTAATTACTTTGTCATATGTTTAGTAACGAAAAAGTTGTTATATCGGGTGTTCCCTTTGTTTTTCCTAGCACGCGATGATTATTCTAATCGAATGGCGCTTTTCGCATTGTTCTCATGCATGGTTTAGTTTGTTAATTAATTTTTTAATATTTTATGTTTTAAACTATATACACGTATTCTGCTAAATCTGAATATGAGAGAATAAATTAAACCAAATCCTTTAAATGTAGCACATTGTCGACTCTTGCACCACAATAAAATAATCAAAGATATAAATAACCTATGCTTATATGCACTTTTAATCAAAATGCTACGTAACTTTATAGCTCTATGATTGTTCTATTATTACTTTCCCTTAATTGAGCAATTACCTCTCCTACATGAGCGTTAATAGTTTCAAAATTAAAAACCAGAAAATTTCATATTTGACGAATACTCCCTAAACTCTTTTTTTAAGTTACAATATTTTTAAGTTTTATTTCAACAATATTTTATATTTATTTCAAGTAGAATCACAGTTCAGTATCAACAACATTTCAGAGGAATCTCCCAGTTGGTATTGAGAATGTTTTAAGTATTTTCTGCCATGTCATTCTTTCCCTTAAACTGTTTTATAAGCCGTGTAACTTAGTTAGTGTGTAACTGACAGATGTCGATTGATATCTCCGTTCCCTTCACTTCATGTTCTGTTTACTTACTCCTTATCCATTGTGAGAAGTGTTTATTATGTTTTAGAAGAGTTAGCTTGTAATTCTATCTAAGCTGCTTTAAAGCTGTGTTTTACTTCTTAGGAAGCACAGGTATTGAGTATCTGTTAATAATATTATTTTCTTGAAAGGTAGGAACGACATAGAGGGATGGTTACCACCTTTTCTCAATTTACATGCTAAAACTTTTTAAGTATGCTTGCAAAGTTTTCACATGCGTTAATACGAAATACAAAGCCTATGAGATGCTATACCATGGATTACACGCATTAAATACTTATAGAGTTTATTGTGCTCTAATACAATTTGCATGAATTGAACTGTTCTTAGAAAACATTCTGAAAGGAAGATTGTTCCAATAATTAAATGGAAATATGTAGCTACCAAAATGATTAAGGCTTTCTTTTGTTTTTTGTATAAAAATGTGTTAGATATATTCTTTTAATTTATGTAGTAAATAAACTATGTCACAGTTAATTATCTTTTGATAAGAAACATTTCTAAGAAGACATTTTTGGTCAAAAGTATTAAAATGGCTGGTCCAGGCATGTAAATTGAATATTGAATATTTAAAAATATTTTATTTAAAATATTATACATTTGAGAACATGTTTCCAGTGTATCTTATTTGTTTTCCGCCTCTAAGGACATTTAAAAGTGTAAAAACACCCTTTTCAAATCAGACACGTTGCCACCAGTTTGCTTGGAAAACGTGTTAACTTCTCCATTCTCTTAAGTTATTGAATTCGAACCCGTCCAGATCTCCATGTTTACATTACGAGGATGTGGATTAGTTTCTGTATATGTTTTAGTTCTAAGTTTTATTTGTTCTGAATTGTAAAGTAGTTTCTGTGTTCCGGTATATTTTACTTTCTAAAATGGGAAGAAGTGAAAGAATATTTAAGAAGTGTAAAAACCGGAACATTAAAAATGTAAGTACATGGAAGAAAAATGAAGTAAGCAACGTTGAGGTTACATCACTTCCAAGTTCTTCCAAACAAAAACTAAACAAGCAGGTTGGTCATATGTTTTCTGTTAATGACATTCAAGAAAATACTGGCTTCAGGTTAATAGAAATGGAACTTTAAATAAATGAAAAAAATGTTGCTTGCAAATCTTTAGAATGCGGTGGTGGATATTTGAAATTAATGGATGAGGGTAACAGGGATAGGGCAGTGTGTAACTGGCATATAATTTGCATAAATTCTGGCATGAACATAGAATTTAAGTAATCAAATAAAAACATTATGTACTATGAAGCAAGTGCTAGGTTTGTTTATGAGTTCAGAAGCATTGGTGTAGGGAGCAAGGTTCAAAGCAAGTAACTTGTTGATTGAAAAATCACCAGAAAAAATACGTCAGAATAGCATGAACATGGCTGTACAAGAAGCAGTAAGTGAGAATTGTTGCCTTTAATATCTCAGGTCAGCAGCGTCCCTTTCTATTCAGGGCGTGAAACGTCCGACAAATTTTGCTCAGAGGTCTCTTCTTTCAGGCTTGAGGTTATTTTTCGGTGTCGTAAATGTACTGCACGGGACTCACGGCTTTACTTCCTTCCGAAGGAAGCCATACTTAGGATTTTTAAGCCCCGAAAAAATCCATCGATCCTGGCCGGGTTTGCACCCGCGATCTTGGGTTTAGAAGGCAGGTATGGTAACCACTACACCACCAGGACCGATGAGTGAGAATAAGAATGAAACATTGTTGAGTGAAGAAGAAAATATTCCTACTGATTCAGTTGTTCCCTGCTATGGTACAAGGATGAAGTGAGAGCACACTTTTTGTATGAGGTAAGAAGTGTCCTTAATATTGCACATTAGGAAAGATATTAGAGGTGCAAGTCTTAAGTAAACATTGCTCAGTATGTGCTTATAAAAGGAATAAAAATACTACTAAAGAATAACTGAGGTTGCTTAAGAATTCCTGCAGCAAAAATGATTCTGGGGCTCTGCGGAGGGATGGAGGCTGCAGGCATGACAACTACCCCATTCAGAAGTAAATACCTTGGAGTTGGCAATCCCTCTGACACAGAAAACCAGCCTTATGGAGCTGACAGTGCTATAGTGAAGTTAAAGTGCACAGGACACATCCAAAAAAGAATGGGCACTCTACTGCCAAAGCTGGTATCTTCCAAGAAAAGAGAAACGTTAGAGAAGGAAAATCTTTGGGGAGCAAAGAAAAATTAACTAGTAAAAAAAATGACACTCCGTAGGTTTATTTTGTAAAAAGCATAAGAGGGAACGCACACAATTTAGAGGTCATGAGAAAATCTATGTGGGCTACTTAATTTTCGCCGAATATCGACACATGACAGTCCGCACTTTGTGATCAAACAGGATCCACACGAATATAAACATCAACATAGTTTACTAGAGCCAGTGTTATTTACAATAAAGTTCATATATCAGGCACTTACAAATCCAGAATGCCTTGAGGAGAAAACACAAAACCCAAAGAGTCTCTCAACTTTCTAATATGAAATTGTACATATTGCTATATAGCACTCTGTTACTGTAATAATGGCAATAAAGGAAGAACGATAACAAATTTAAATAAATTTGTTTTCGTTTCAAAGGTGGAGCTTTCACACAATAGATTGTGAGTGAAATTGATTGATTAGTGATTGGAAAAAACATGGTGGACAGGAATAGAGGGGCAAAAAGAGAGAAGACAAAGATAGTTCTAGGTACTCGTCTGGCGCTTTCTAATTAATACTGGAATAATATTTTTTAATTTTAATTTAGTTTTCAACATACATGTACTCTATTCTCAAAAACTAATAAAGATAGATTAATGGAACTTTCTCCACTACTTAATCCAGTGCCAATAGGGATTATTACTGTATGAAATTAAAATGTTATGCATATTTTCCGTATTGCATGGTTATATAGCACTGGAAACATATTACATAAAGTGCTAACATTTTCAAAAAAATTACATAAACTTTAAATTAAATGTAGAAAAAAATTTTAATCTAAACTAGCAAGTATATAAATTACAGTGTAATAAATGTATAATTGGTTTACCAACGAACGAATAGTGTTTAACGCCCGTTTTTGCGACAGAGGCACCACAGGCGATGGGCACTGGTGATACGTGAAATGAAATGAAATATTGGGAAAGAATTTATTTTTAAGGAAGGAAACGTTCTAGGCCTAAGTTCTAGGGTACCTCCCCGGCATTTGCCATTTATGAGGACTGAGGAAAACCTGGAAAAAACCTCAGTCAGGGAGGACGGTCCTGGCGGGATTCGAACCCCAGACCTCCCGTTCACGAGTCCGCGATTTAACAACCTCTGCCACCAGTGGCGGTTTGGTTTACCAAGAAAAGGTGCACCGATAAATAAGAAATTGTCCAAATTTGCAATTAAAGGGAGGAGAAACGTTTTTATATTTAGGATTTAAAAAAAAAAACAAGAAAGTTTCTTATGGTTTCCCAAACACAAATACAAATTTTAATTTATTTGCAATGGATAATATGGCGGATAAAATTATCTTGCATGAGCCAGTAATTAAACGTGTCTTCCCTTATTATGCTTTATAAGAGTTAGCTTGTAATTCTATCTAAAGTGGTTTGAAACTGTGTTTTACTTCTTAGGAAGCAGGTATTGAGTATCTGTTATTAATATTATTTCTTGAAAGGTAGGAACGACATAGAGATACGGTTATCATGTTTTCTGAGTTTGCATGCATGCTAAAAGATTGTGAACATGTTTTCAAAGTATTTACATGCGTTGATACGAAACACAAAGCCTAGGAAATGCTTTATTCTTGGTTACATGTTTTTATGCTTTCATGCAATTTGAGATAAGCTACAATTTTCCTGCTTGCTTTTATTCTTCTGTAGATAGATGTGTTAGATGTTATACGCTTATGTTTATGAATTACACACAGTGTCACAGTTGATAATAATCTTTGATTAAGAGACCTTTTTAAAAAGACCTTTACATTTATGAATGAAAGATGTTCCTAATCTGTAGTTTTTCTATATCTCTATGTCTACACCTGTGGGGATAATTAAGGCAACTTACTGTTGGCATAGGATGAATTTTTCCTAACACGTGAGTACATATTATATGCTTTTCAAACATTTTAAAATATTTTAGTATAAATCTGAGACGGAAGTACATGAAGAAAAGAAGTCCATGGTATAACAATTCCGAAGAGGTCGTTGTCGCAGAATCAGGTTAGGCATCTTAACATCGGCTTTATAGAACCGATCTATCAGTACTCGGATCAAATAACTCCCCAGTTTTTCTCAAGAGACTAGGTGGCGGCCGAATTAATAAACATTCATGCACTAACCACTATCGAGAGGAGAAAAAATTTTATGCTGTTTTTTCATACACTTTTATGTGATTTCTCTACTCAAAAAAAGCATGGTCGTTATCAACCACTAGGCTAAAACTTTATTAGAATGAGTTATAAATTATATGTCCCTTTATCTGTGACTCTTGTCTGTTTGCAAGTAAATAAGTTAAAGTGTTAATTTCAATCTTTTAGCAAAATCTGAAAATAACTCATTAAAGCTTTAAGTTGTATTTAAAATAATGAATATTAACCTAATAGTTACAGGTAATACTCTCCTTGGGAGTAGTGTCTATTATCTTAATTGTTATATTTTGAAATTTTCTCTATTTTTTAATGAGAACCGAAATTTCATAAAGTTTCATAACAATAAAAACACAAGTGATTATGTTAATCTAATCGTATGATATTCTGTGCATATGATTTGTTTTTTATTTCATATGAGGTAGCAAGCTTGGTTTTACTTCCATTTATTTAAAATCAAAGGAGAGAAGCTTCATTTTCATAAAATCAACGTGCTCATTTAAAACGAAAATTGCTAGTTTTCAATTCTAGCTTATCTGAACCAGAAAATAGATGTTAACGTTGTAAAAAGAATCGGTTACATCAATCTATTTGCACCCAGTTTTACAGCTATGTGATCAAAAGTGGAAGAATTATGTATTATGCAGGGCGGCCCGTCAATAAGGGCAGGCCTCTCCAAAGTAAATGCCGTAACTATTTACCATTTTCTCTTCTGCTTAAATTTTAAAACAAATAATGCACGGAAACAGCTGTTCTATTAGTTCTTAATTGTATCTTACGCAATAAGCGCTTTTCCTCTCAACTGAAGTAGCGGTAGCATATGCATGCGTTAGCGAGAAAGCGTATGGACCAACCCGGAAAATTTTACTCTTTAAACTTATATCTTTATGATTTATAAGGACTTATATTTGTCTTCCTCCAAAATGGGATAGTCTTTCTCCTACTTATTCTTGCGTTCTCTGGGCCAGCAGGAAGACGGCCCATGGCCAGCGCTCGGTACTCTCTCTTTTTTTAGGAACCAGATGTTGAGGGATTTACTGACACCACGCATATTTGACTAGGGGTTATTTTCGCAATCTCTTTGAAATTGGGTGGTTTCCCCACTGTTTGTCAATGCATAGTTGATTTCACAGTATTAACTGTTAAGTTACAAAAAGCATATCTATTTTGTGGTAATAAATAGTGGTTTATTGAACACTCCATTTTCGAGTCTAAATTTAACTGTTGAGTTGAAAGTGAAACGATTTACACCTCATCAACCGAAAGTTATAGGAGCTTACTCAGCAAGACGACACAAAATTAAAATGTATTTTTTTAATGATTTCAAAAAGTATATTGACTGACAGCGTGTGAAGTGAGAAATTGTATTAGAAAAGAAATAGAAAAGGCCAATTTCGTTTCTGTATAGACCGACGAAACGACAGGTATTACATGCATATCACAATTTGTTGTGATATTACCATACATCATTGGGAGTAAACCGGTTGAAAGATTCATAAAAATTCATTGCCGGTTCTGAATTGAATGCACAGGGATTAAGGCGTGCTTTAACAGTTGAGATAGAAGAGTTCCATATAAACCAGTTTATAACACAAACATACGATTGCGCTGCATTTACAAGAGAATGTAGGAAAGGAATATAAGTCTTGATAAATGATAACTTCCCCCACGCCATTTTTGTGTCATGTAGTTATGCCCCTGTTCACCCTTCTACAGGAGTCACGAGTCGCCAATGTGTGTGTTTCTCTTACATATTCCATAAGTTTTAACCTGCTGGCTGTTAATAAAATTAAGAATGTAGGAAAGCAATTGAAAATTAGAATCCTCACTGAAATGTGCAGATTAATTACTGGCTAACTTTGCAAGATTGCCAACAATGGGGAGGAAAGCACTGCACATATGTAAGTTGCATTTTTTCAATTACTTCCATAACTAGGCTATTTCAAATAAAATAAATTTGCATTATATAACAATAAGTTTGGTTTTCAAGCGTATTATTGACCCACCATATATTTATATTATAAAGTCCACTCCGATCTCGTTTAGGCCCGTTTGCCAGGAATACACCCCGGTATAAACGAAAACTAAAACGGTATTACAAAGCCTCTAGTTATTCTTAACGCTTTGTGTAGGAAATGGAGGTCGTTGCTCTGGAAAGCAGTGGCCTTGCAATAAATCACTGGACACCAGAAACCCTCGGCGACGTAATAGAAATCAACCCTCGAGGATCCAAGGACAACCCCACTACACCACCACAAACAAGTCTGTAACCTTCCAGTATTTCCCGTTACAATGCCTGTAAGTCATTCCGAAATCCCCCTTAAAAGTGTAACGCGGAGAGAGCTGTTCAGGAAGTAGAATGAAGTCTCTTAAATACTCTCCGTCTCCGTGCCGCTTCTCCTTTGACCTCCACTAGGTTGAAGAGCAACAACGTAAAAGATGTTAAGTCCCGAACCTTTGTGCGATATGCATAGAGCACCTTGTTAACTTTCGCCTATACTGCGCAGCGCTATACTGTTTTATTGCTCGATGCATCGACTGCTGAAGACACGTGCAGCGATGAAAGCACTAGCAAATAAAGAACGAAAAAGAAACCTGTCTGGGAGATTCTTAAAATTGTTTTGAAATGTAGATAAAGTTTCTTGTACCTATTCCTTTTTTAAAAAATGTTTACGATTGTAAAATTCTTTAGAACGCGGCACATAAACGTGTATATAAATTTACACATATTTACATATCTTCTCTATAG
Organism: Metallyticus violacea; assembly: GCA_030762175.1. Taxonomy (NCBI): domain Eukaryota; kingdom Metazoa; phylum Arthropoda; class Insecta; order Mantodea; family Metallyticidae; genus Metallyticus; species Metallyticus violacea. The sequence continues at coordinate 55,457,112 of CM060843.1, read as the reverse complement.
TAATGTTTCTACACATAATATATTTATCTCTGAGATAGAATCTTATAAAGCCCTTTGGGAAACACATTCTATACATTCCCAAACCCTTAAAAGCAGCATTCGAAGCAACCATTTTTCAGGCACCCTCGTTCTTTTAAGGACCTTCAAATAATGCGTTTCTTTTACACCAGCGGAAAACTTCAGGACAATAAGATTTTATTTTCATTGGCAATAAAATTATATGAAACCACCCTATGAACCACCTATTAATATTTTATAACTAATTGCTAAATAAATTAAAAATAGCGATATACTTATAATAAAATATTTACGTAATTCGAAAGAAAGATGACTCGGAGAACTCAGAACACTGAAATTATAGTCATTCTGAAATTCGTGTGATTGGATTACAATCACTTTTATGGTCCGGTTAACTCAAAAATAAAACAATAACAATAATTGATCAATATTCCAGGACCGTCCTCCCTGACAGGTTTTTTCCAGGGTTTCCTCTCTTATAAATGGCAAATGCCGGGAGTTACCCTAAAATTAGACCTGGAACGCTTTCTTCCTTAAAAAATACTCCTTTTCATATTTATCATTTCATTTCAGTGTCCACCGCCTGTGGTGCCTCAGTAGTAAAAATGGGCGTTAAACACTACATACACACAAAATCAATATTCACTCTTTCAAAAGAGTTACGTTGATTTTAAAATTGCTTATTGTTTGTGTTTAAAATATATTTCGTCTTAAAATGCAGTAGTTTAATTTCATTTTATGTTTCACAAGAACATATATTTTGGAACATAGTTAAAACGAGAAACTATGTTGATATTGAGCATTTTATCTCGTGGATTTTTAATTAACGTTTTCTTAATGCATACCACAAGTAATTTTGACATAAAATAGGGCAGCAATAGCCTTACCTACTCTTTACCTATTCACAAGGCTTCATCTCGAAATTTTCTATAAGAAATCAGAAGTTATAATTCAAATTTATGTCAACCAATCTGTAAAAAGGTATTATCGGCAAACGTACGTTTTGTTAATGAAAGCAGCTATGGTTTCTTTGAGATTTTAGGTTTATAATGTAGCTTTTATATAAAAACTTACCAATAAATTGCGTCTAATATGTCGGTCCTGATGGTATAGTGGGTAACTATACTTGCTTTCTACACCCAAGATCGCGGGTTCAAACCCGGCGAGGATCGATGGATTTTTTCGGGGCTTAAAAATCGTAAGTATGGCTTCCTTCGGAAGGGAAGTAAAGTCGTGGGACCCTTGTCGTACATTTACGGCACGAAAAAGAACCTCAAGCCTGAAAGAGAGGCCTCTGGGCAAAATTTGTCGGCGGTTTCATGCTCTGAGTTGAATGGGACGCTGATGACCTGAGCTGTTAAAGAGCGTCCTTAAATAAATCAATCAAAAAAAAAAAAACCATATTGAGTTGCCGACTGAACCAGGGCTAAATAAATTATGATAGGTAGATAATGTTGGAGAGTTAAGAATTTATGTATTGTTTTTCGCAATGTATTGTATAAGTAATATATTTATTCCATTTTAGGTGTTAATCCATAGATGTTTGTTAGTCTAAGGCAGGGCAAATATGCACTGCCCCTTTATCTACATTTGTTAATAATGCCTTTCATATTGACATTTAAAATGCTTATCCTAGCTCTGAGATGTTTTAAATATTAAGGGACAAGCCATTCTTTAATTATGTTTATATTCTTATTTACAATTCTACAAGTATAAACTTAGCTGACATCGTTAAATATTACTGCAATGTTGCCTGCATGGGAAGTGATAGATCCAAATAAAAGTAAAATATTCCAGTCATATTTTTTGTGTGCTAAATTGATAAATTTTAATAGCAGTTCTCTCTCCCTATGTATGTGTTTGTGTATTTCCCCCATTCACGAGCACCCGTAATTTTTTTAAAAGCAGGGTTCGATAACACTTTTAAAGGTTATAAAACGGCGCACGAACGTGAGATCTTGCCTCGCTGTAGAAGCCTTTAAACGCTCTTCCTCTCTGGAGCTTATTTATTACCAAACAGAAAGGCAGAAATTCGTCTCTTTTTTTCTCGCGATAGGTTATGTTGTGCAAACAACGTCGTTACGCCTTTCATGTGAGCGTGTGTGTGCGCGGATGGCAGTAGAAGTCAATGAAGCAGATCTTCCTGGGCCCGTAAAAATAAGGTGCTGTTATGTGTTCTGACAGATTTATTAGCACTGGGAGCAATAGGTGAGGCACAAAGGGCGCTCTTATCCGACGGGCCTGCCTCGAGGTGTTGTGATTGACTGCAGATTATTGTTTACGTGTTGCGAAGAGTCTGTGTTAGGTAACGGGGATTTTAGTTCGCTTCTACGAACGTCCTCAATTGAAAATCCATACACCATCATGCTCTATACCTAATATACTTTTATATACATGAACTTGTTTGGTAGCAGAAAGGAATAAAATGAAGGGTAGAAGGAAAGAACAAACAAGTCCACTTTTTACTTTTTTATAGGAACGTAATTTGAAGTTTGAAAATGCTACAAAATTAAACACATTAGGTACATAAAATTGTTTTTTTTTTCTAGAACAGTTCTTAAAGTAGCTTTTTAACACGCCCTTCTTTTGAAATTGGTGTCATATTTTATTTGTTCATGTCAATTAACGATAAAAAGTAAAAAGTACACTTACTTTTAGATAAAAGCAATTAAAGTCCACTAATTATATTGTGAAATGTAACAAATGAAATTAGATATTTGTCAGTCCTGGTGATGTAGTGGTAGCAATGCTTGCCTTCTAAACCCAAGTTCCTGAATTCAATCCTGGCTTCCTTAGGAAGGGAAGTAAAGCCACGGGTCCCATGTTGTACATTTACGGAATATGAAAGCACCTCGAGCCTGAAAGAAGAGGCCTCTGAGCAAAATTTGTCGACCATTTTAGCTCTGAATTGAATGGGGCGATAATGATCTGAGATGTTATGGAGCGTAAATAAATAAAACTAGACATTTGCTAAGGAAATGTCCTTAAATATATATAATTTAATGAAACACTATTGAAAATAAAATTTAAACGAAATTATTCAATGTCTATTAGAGGTAACCTTGAAGAATAGAGCTGATTCTCTATTCGGAACGGAATCTCTTCGGGCATTTAGGTCATCATATTTCGCCTTGTAAAGTGGAACTAAAAGTCTGTGTACTGGTTATAATTCTAGAACAGATTTTGTGAGATACAATTTCTGCTATCTTCATTGGACGTGTATTTCTGTGTTCTTCATTAAGAAATGAAGATAATGATTTAAAAATACCCTGAGAACACTGAATGATATTGAAGAGAGATGGTTTCACGTTACATCTTCTGGTGTGCTCATTCCAATAGCGGGTTTTTCATTTATTAAACCCACATCTTTGTCACATGCCATATAACTATGACCTCCGATGGAAAAAGTCACTTTTACTGATTCAAATGTGTTGTACTTATGAACCCATAGCATGAATGAGGCGAATAATGGTATAACTTTTATTTTGGCCGGGGCACGAATCACAAAATATTTGCAAATTTCGAACTAATGGGTCCAGATGATGAAACAAAAGTCAACATTGATGTAACTTTATCAGCTCCCTTTCTTGCTATGGTCATTGTAGATATTTTACAGAGGACTTTGATAACTTTTTTCCGGGACGCTAATTTTTTTATGCTGATATTTATGGACCTCGTGTTTTTTTCCTGCATGAATGTGTTGAAATGCAATACTACATAACTACAATCCATTGGCACTAAAATCTCAAATTTCACCGAAAGTAGACTTTGATTGTTGTTCTCCAGTACTCTTCAATGGTTTTAAACAGACTGACTTTAAATAACACAAACACACCCAAAATAACCTTAGATGGGGCAAAGATCAAGATGGATTCTTTTCCGCCTTAACTTGGTTTTTGTAACTTAAAGGAGTTTGTAACAAAGAACAGTGACCGTTTACAGAGATAAAATTTAATTTATTAATTGATTTAGTAAATTTATAAATTTCAATTGTTGTTTTACTGCCGTTAGTATAAGAAGTGTGATCACGCTGAAGAAAATTGGCAATCTGCCACTGTGGCTCACACAGTAATGTCCGCAGGACTGAGTTTAAGTGGAGTTTTATCTTACCTTAAAAAGGAAGGAGCTTTGTCCCATAATGAACTAATTTCGTCCCAAGGACTTTATAAGTTAATTTTTAAAAGATTTTTATAAAAATATTAATCTTACATTCTATTACAAAATCAACATATTGACAATTTTATTAACCATAAAAACGATTGAGCATTAAACAGAAAATATCATATGTTAATAAAAAATAAAAGCACAAAATAATCCTCCGACGAAGAGATGAATGGAAAGCGAAATCAAGAATCTTAAGAAAAATTGTATAAAAGAGAATAAAGAAATATGTGATTAGTGAAGGCCGTTTTACTTTGAATTTTTAATGCTATACATTTATTGAATGTTTTAGAAAATCAAAAATTTTTGGATATAAAACTGAAAACACTAATGCTAGATATTAAAAAATATGTATTATAACCGATAGCCCACGTACTATAAATATTCACGGTCATATTTAATATAACATTTCAGCAAGTACATAAATCAATTATTTAACTAAGTTTTCCGTGGATAACAGTGAAAACTCTTTCTCTCTCTGAATGAAATGTCATCATTCAAACCGCCAATAGTGGCCCAGGTAGTTAAGGTACGCAATCATAAGGGGAAGATCTGGGGTGGAAGGGTACCCTAAACCTAGGCCTGGAAAACTTTCTTCCTTTAAAAAAAAATCTTTTCTCAATCACCTCATCTCTTGTACATATCATCAGATTCCACCATCTTTGATGCCTCAGCAGTAAAAACAGGTGTTAATATAAAAAATAATAATTTAAGATAGGCCAAATTTACCTGTTTGCCTCATAAAAAATCCAGGTTCTCCCATATCTCGTCTTGTTTTCGATTGATACGTTAAAACCTGCCTTGTTCATCCTTCGTTAGCATAGGAGAAATATGCTTCATTGAATTTTCCCGTTTCAATATGCTTAATATTCCAAATACAGTCAGCTATATATCTAAAAAATCTCATTTCAACAGTTTATATAATTCTTTATCACTTCTGTTCAAGACCTAATTTTCAGATCCGCAAGTCAAATCTGGTAATGTCATTGTGTTATATACTTTTAAAAACTTGCTTTTTTTAGCTTTCTTCTTTAATGTTTGTTTTATAGTTATTTTATTTTTAAACACTTATAATCGTAAGAAAACATCACATATCAAATAATTGAAAACTTGATTTGTTCTACGATATACAAAATTTAAAAACATTTTTTGATACTCCATCAAGAACTGCCCTAAAATATAATTTGCAAATGTAACATGACAAATAGTTGCGTCCAGTACAGTCGTGTTAGACTGAGCGATAGTCAACTACACTACTTTGACTTGAGAGTGCTGATTGTGCAAGACACTTACATTAGTACTATACTTTTCGGCATAAATTCTTTTTATGGTCGTTCATTTTGTAGTACAAACTTAAAACTAAATTTAATGGCTTAATAATATGCAATTCTATTTTTTGATTGTATTTGTGGGAACAATTTCTTTCTATTGTAAATTATTGTCTATGTTTCATAAACGATTATGTTTTGCAAGATAAAGAGGTTTAATATGAGCCATTAGTAAGATATCTGTTTAAGAATTTCGAAAGCTAGGTCTCTATTTTGAAAAAAAAAATAACAGAGCAGAAAATTTGACGACTTTTTACACATATTTAGGAAAAAAAATATTAAAAAAATCGTTTTAATATGTTATAGTGGTATAAAATATATTAACTTTAAATAATGGAAGTCAGTTTTTCTATTTTTCTATCCAATTTTATATGGAAATGTCCAAAAGTGACGTATTTGTAGCACATATGTAAAAAACCGTATGTATTTCGGATTTTTTCAAGTAACGTATGCCTTCAATGAAAATGAAAGGTATTTAAGAAAATGCTCGCACACCTCAAATTCTATATTTATAAATATATATTTATAGTTAAAGAACACTTTTATGATCATTTTGTAGCGATTACGTCATAAAAATAGGCATGCTATTATTTTTTCCTATCTAAGTATTCTTTCTCAATATCGTTATATTCATGTATTATATGGAGGCGCATGCTAGAAAGACAACAAAACAATGTATTGCTGTGAAGGAATTTTAATACCCAAATTATCATAAATAATAGTTTGGTTAGGTCATTAAAAGTAGTTATTTTGAGACAACTAGAAACTTCATTTTATAGTACTCAGTGCCACAATTTGGTAGAACATTCCTGTGTTTGCAACTTTGGTTTAATACAGAATTTGATGATTATTAATCTATTTGAGTGGATACAGATAATATATTTTGTAATGAAATACATATTTTTAAAATGTTTATATTCTTCACAGCGGTTTCGAAATCAGGCGTAGTACATTTAGTGGTATTATATACATTTTCTTCCAAGATTTTCATAAGTAACGTGTTGGCAACCCTAGAACCATGTCAGGCTGGGAGAAAAATATAACAGCTGATCCAATCATTGTTGCATATCCAAGTGCATACTATAGGTATAGTCCTTCAGAAGAAGCATTTTCGCGTTATGTATAACATATAAATAAAATACAATAATAATAGCAATAAACAAAATTTTAAAAGTTATTTTAAAATTCATTAATTGAACATTATTCAGAAATTTACGAAACTTTTTCATGCTCCTTTTAGTGAAAAATATGCAAATTATTTTGTTTAAACACACGCTTCGGAATGACTGAAATAAATTTAATTTATAATTAATAATTTATGTATAAATATTAAATGGTTTCTTAAATAAAGCATAATAGTTAAAAGTTATTTTATTTTGTATCATTAATAAATATTTTGAGAAAAGATTAGTGAATAAAATGTTTGATAATGAAAGAGCATTGAGATAGGAGACTCACACAACAGGACAGTAGGCAATTGAAAATGTACAAAGGCAGTTTATGTTCACCTAAGCCATTGCTTGATTATAAATGAGCAATATTTTGAGCACAACCTAATGTAAAATTATGAAAAATTAAGTTTATTTGTACAGAACTTAGTAAAAAGTATTGTACTGAATTTTAAAATGTTAAATGTTGAACTACCTAATACACCTTTATTTCTATAAAAATTGTATCGTATTAAGATTTGTTTAATAAAACGCTCTATTAACTACATGACCTTGCAACATATCTACCAAAAGATGAACATTGTTCAACTGTTTTACATTATACTTACTGGCACGGAACATAGCTTAAAAGTATAATATAGCTAGAGATCATTTTCACATACAGTAAATACTCTCCTATTCGGCATCCAAATAACCGGCAATACTAAACAACGACGCCTTTCAATAAGACTAGAAAGAAAGAGAAAAAATTAAAAAAATAACCCTAGTTTCAGACTTACGGTCATTTTGGTGAAATTTTCAATGCTTTCAGTAGCGTCACAGCTGTAAGGCATGAACTTGGCTTCATAGTAGCGAGTTTGATCATTTGGCAGTTGCAACTCTATTTTTATTTTGAATGCTGAAATGCACCCTAGTTATGATAGTGATTCCTGATGTATTTCTGTGTAGAAGCTTCAATTGTGTTAAAAAAAGCGATTAGACCACAGTTTCTTTGTTCAAGGTATCGACTCATAGGAGATGCGCTAGAATACTTCAATCATCTCTGGAATGTCTTAAGATTACCGTAAAACATTGGAGCTGTTCTGCCCTCATTTCTGTTCTTGTTGTATAAACACTTTATAAGTGTTGTGTTTTAACATTTGAAACAGGAATGAGGTCAAAACGCTTGCAGGAAGGTGGATGGGGGTATGCTCTCCTAACGATTTCTCTTCTTCTTGGTTCCATTCTTCATTAGACACGCTTTGGAAGGAGCAAGAGGATGCGATTCAGAGCAACGGAGAATTAACTTATCGGAACAAGAAATCCTGGAGGGAGTAATTTAATTACAAAATTAATTTCACAGGAACCCCGCCTCCTCCAGGGGGAGACTGTTGTTAAAGTGGCCCGGCAACAGGACATACAAACTGTCTCAGATGATGGCAGCTTTTAAAGTGGTTTGGTGGGTCTTGCTGTCGACTTCTCAATATACCCTGGCCGGCTATCTTCATCATCTCACCACAAATGTCTGGTTATTCCTCTGCCGCTCCCCATGCTCTTGTTCCACAAGATACTAATGTGTCTGCAGCATCGTAGATTGCCGCTTGGTATTGTTATTGTTTAATCAGTTTTACCATCATTAATTTAGTCATCTCGACTCCTTCTGCCTCAGTGTTTTTATGTCTTGAAATTTTGTCCTCTTCTGTATTTTAGTATTTTGACAAATATAACTTCTTTCCTTCTCTTTTTATGTTGTTTCTAATATTATATTTATTTTTCTATAATTCATTTTGAGTTTAGTGCCTGTAATATGAAGAATGAATTTATTTATCATACATTAATATACAAAATATTTATAACAAAATGAGCACAAAAATAAATTAAATATAATAAATAGGATCATTTCCTTCGGTAATTCCATAGGGCACTAACTCTAATCAAAATTTAATAAATAATTTTTTAATTAGTAACATGACTGTATTACAACATTTTTAATTCTTAATACTTCAAAGCAGTATTCGAATTTGACTGGCACAGCCCCCTTGTCCTCGATTCATTAGCAGCTATCTAATGGAATATCCAGGGGACACAATACTATAAATAAATTATACACAAATCACCTGAATATAGAGTTTAAAAAAGCTGGACTATGAAGTTTATATTTTCTTTTTACGTTATCTCAACAATTTAGTCCTATGATTAATGAGAGCCTAAGTTCAGTGCTCCTGTTACGATTTTGTTTTCATTGAGTCATATCTAGAGTTAAATTTTACAGTATTTTATTTCTTATTCCCACATTGAATATATTATCTCTATCATAAACAATAGACAAGTAGTTTCTCTCTCACTCTTATTTTTGAGCTTTTGAGTAAATTTCTTTTTAAAGGAGAGGTAACACAACTTCCTTAAACACCAGATTTAATCAAAATGTATCAATATATTGTTCTTCTAGTTCAACCAAAAGTCAATTCCAGGAATATGCAACTTGAATCCATTTATTAGTTCATATGGCTTTTATGCCATAAAATTTATAGAAACGTATTACTGAACTTTTCAAATCGTATAATAACGAACTTTTTTTCTGGACTTTAGGTGCTGAACACCTGTTCATTTCCAGGCAAAGGGTATCCAAATGTATAACATGATAGTCTCAACATGACCGCCTCCATTTTCAAGGTCTCAATCCCATTAATGAAGGTGTAGTCTTTGGAAGATTGTTATTTGTCTGAATCATTAGACAGAGAAATTGTCTAAATATGCATGATAAGTAAAAAGGGAACAACGATATTTGTGAAAGCATTCGTAATAAATAGTTTATTATATTTTTTCTCCAACATTATTTAACATTGTTTGTACAGATTATATCTATAACCAATTAAATAAAAGTAATTAACAAAAACTCAAATGAACAAAACAACCTCAATTTAAACACTCAAGTAATTCTCCAACTGGGAATGATGAAAGTGTAAGTGTGTGGTGTATGGTGAGTAAATTGTATAGCTATTGATTAGTTTAAATGTTTTCCGTCATAATTTGAACACTTAGGAGCGAAGTGAAGATAAGTGAGATGTTGTTTTGGATAGAAGGTGGAAATGGAATTCAAGTGAACAAGATGAAAGTGACATAAACAAAGTTTATTAGAATAGTTATAAATTATAAACCAATAAAATGATAAAGGGAACAGATAGATTAAGTAAAATTTTAGCTTACGAGTGCTGATTACCGACACTGTAACCATCGGATTCCGCTGGACGGTAGTTCAGTTTTTGGTAGTTTTAGCTTCAGTTTTTAGTTTTAAATTTAAGTTTTAGTAGTTAAATTATAGCTGGCTATCAGTTATAGTTTTGTTTGCTTACTGGCTTCCAGTTAGAGAATTGCTTGAGCATTGGTAGCATATTATATTCTAATGTAATATCATGAATTATGTTAAACGCTTAATGGATTTTATCAGGTTGATGCATAGGTTCGTAGTATTTTGGCCGTGATAATAATTTTATCAGACATTAATCAGCAATATATTCTCCATTATCTATGACTCTCCCAACACTAATCTTGGATAGGAATGATAGATATTGTTCATGAACTAACAGAGGACGAGCAAGCGGAGATTCACAAATGGTCACCCCTAATTTTTTGTTGTTTTCACTTAAATCGTCCCCCCCCCCTCACTTGACACCCCAACTTTCCACAAATCTGCAAAATTCAGGGCGTGTTTACAAGCATAAGCTGCAAATAACGAATGATAAATGACAAACGGTAAACAATACCCCAGCAACGCGGTTTGTGATGATGAGCAACACTACTAACTTATGTAACAACCTAATACTATTAAAAAAAAAAAAAAAACATTTCATAAAGATCGCTTTGCATTAAAGGAAATATTTTTGTACTAAACTCGGCCTTCTACTCCAGAAATTCCAAATATGATAGTAATCATACCTAAATGCTAACAAGTAACTTCATGCCGCATGCCTTCACTGCTTAAACGGCTGTCTAGCTTCTGAAAAGTATTAAAATAAAAATTACAATAATTAAAAATAAGTTATTATTTTATATTAAAGGCACATGTCTAATATTCACATAACTACAAGAAAATTAGATTCATTTATGCAAAAATCTCTTTTCATTGAGATTATGCATCTGTAAGTTGAATATTTAAAAACTGCTAAAATGTTTATTTCCATCTTTTACAATCTTTAACTTGTATATGATATATTTACAGTTTTTCTTTGTAGAGTTGCAATAAATTTTTTTAATTACATAAATAACTAAAATACTTAATAATCATGCATTCCAAAAACCTCTTCTTTCCTAAAATTGTGATGTAGATACTCATTTTAAACTAAGGTCTTCAATGTTAAACTTCTGGGTGCTTACATGTTTCCATCGTTAGCTAACAATGCATTTTATATATTTGAGTAGTCATATTATGGTTACGTGACATTAGTGCTGCTAACTCCTTGTGGGCTTACAAGTACCTCGGTCTTAGTTCTATGATACCCTGGGAGACCAAGAAGCTCCCCTGTGTAACTTTATTGGCAGATGTGGCTGCGCCCATTGCTTACACTCAACTCGCCCGGCCGGTTACCTCTGTTAGTTGCATCGTGCTTTATCTTCATTATGTTCGAGTGTGAATGTATAGTAATTAACTCGTTAATTAGCGCTTCTCAAATTTAAACCCCTGTGATTTTTATTTCAGAGGCATATTGAAGAATAAAGAGTACTCAGCGAGATGCAACAGAATATCGAAGCAGAAATTTACTATTGTTTATTTATTAATCAGATGTGCCAGGTTTGTCTGAAAGAGAAGGGTCAATATACTATGCGTTCCACTCAATCATCTGCTAGGCTAGCTGCCGCCCGAGCAAATCCCGATTCGCTAACAGATGGCAGAATGGGATGGTATTAGCAGGTCGTGGTGATTATGCTTGTTGCAGCGAGTAATTTAGTAAGTTACGAATTGCGAGTTCGACTCCTGCTACGTTAATATGTTTGTACGTTATCATTTTATCCGTGTCTAGTGTGGGCTCCTATGAGTTATAGTGAATGCAAAGAAGTCTTTACACCTAATTCCTACTGTTGATAATTATTAGTAATTGAGATTAAATCAACTGTTTAATTTATACTTTGTTTATATTTGCATAATGAGATATAGCAATAAATGTGACATAAGTTAGCAATGAAAAAAATACTAACAGAGAAAAATACTGTTTAATATTGTACATATAAAAAGTCATCTGCTTCTCTTCAAAGTCTGGAATAAAGCCACATAATACTCTTGTAAGTGACAAACTTAAAATAGCAACACTTCGACTGTGACGGAATAAAGTTTATCTAATAGCGAAGGTATCCGATATTAACATGCTTTTTTTTAATTTACAAAATCAATGCAAATGTTAGGAAGTTTTAGCTTTAATATCACATTTATTAGTTATTTATTATAAAAATAGAAAAGCGCATAAAATATTAATGCTTTATTAAAGTGTGATAAAGCTTTAGATATACATGAACCAACTTTCCGTCGTGAGAAGTAGAAATTATTTAATATTTTTAATATGAGTAAACTGCTTTGTTCAAATCGTTACTTCGACTGTCACAGAATGTGCTTTATCTAATATGTAGTGAAGATATTAGATGTTAAGATTCTTTTTTCATTTACAAAATCAAAGCATTTAGGAATTTTAAGTGGCTTTAGATTTAGTATCATCAATATTAGTTATTTATTATCAAAATAGAAAATCCTATAAAATATTAATTATTTTCAAATCATTAAGTGTGATATACTAATGTTATAAATTAACTAATTTTTGTCATCAGAAGCAAATGTTAATCACTATTTTTCAAAATGAGTAAACAGTTTTGTTCAAATCGCAAGTCATCCAATTTGAACATATGACGTAATTACCTTAATCATTTCATTTCTGTGTTTTTTTTTTCCTGCCTGTTACTGAATCTTCAAAGATTTAAACGGTGTAAAGTGATCTTGCCTCCTGCCACTTACTTCAAAACTTAAGCTAAGTTTTAGATTCCTTCATTATTTCAAACCATTTCACTCGAGTAAGTGTTTTTTACGTCTACAAAGATTTTTTCTGCATTAACAAAACTCTTGTTATTCCATTGACTTTCGCTAGCATCTCTTATAAAATTCCATAAATATCCCATGTATTTTTATATTTCGATTTTTGCATCTGCTGGTGTCTTATTGCAGAATTACATTTTCATGCATTAAAGCACGAATTTCCAAAATATTTGCCTGTACGTGAAACTTAATAGTTTAATAGGTTTAATAGGTTTTAAGAATAACAGCTATGAACTATGTATATTATCTAATTCTACTTGGAGCAGCATTCCCATTAACTAGCTGTGGTATTGAATTTAGCTTTATGGCTCTACTTAATTTAACTCCAACTCCCGAATATAATTCCAGCTAATGGAACGCTGCACAGAAAAGACAATGTTGGTATATTTGGGACAATGTAAAGACAAAAATAAAGTTCTCTTTATTAGGTTTCATATCCAGAAAAATGACATAAGAATAAACTTTTGAGACAGCCTCAAGCTAATAAAAGTTAGAATTTATTTTCCTGCAGATGGTTTCCTCGAGCTTTTTTTGGCACTTTGTCTAGTGGCTTTTGTAGCGTTTCAAAAGAAATTGCATAACTTTTCACGTTATTTTCCATTAGTTGCACGCCGTTTTCTTGCTCTCAAAATAAACAACAAAAAATCTCATCCCAAGGAAACTTTATGGGGATACTGTTAGGATACTGGAACGCCCATGTATTTTACAGTCTTTTCCTTTTCTTCTGGCCTCAAAAAGTGGTGACGTACATTTGGAATCCTTGCCTAGCTATAAAATGAATTCTTTCCCACCAACTTTTGGCAAGTGACATGGCAAGTTTCTACATAATCTTGAGGTAATTCCCTTTACGCATTTTCTGATACATTTTCAGATTATCATTCATTGATTGGAAAGTAAACCGCCCACATATAAATATAGTGTCTCCACAGAATGGGATAGTTGACTGTCGCTCTGGAGAACGCCTCACAAATTGCGCTGTTTAGATCCAAAGTAATGCATTTTTGAATCATCGGGCCACTCACCATACTCCAGTCTTTTTTTGCTCGCTCAGAAGTCTCTTGGTAGCAGAAGAAGTTGTTTCCCATATGGCCAAACCTATACAGTAGATTGACTGTCGGGTAAATTGATTCCACCGAGCTAGAAGTTGTTCAACCCTCTTACTTATTGTCACAATTTATTTATCTTCATCCTCTCGTTCCGTTGTGATTCTGCGCCTACCATGGATGCTGTAATTTTGAAGTAAAGCCTCTCTACGCAAGCTGTACACAATTTATCGACACCTCAAAATAGAAAGTTATTCTGCGTTTCGAACTTTGCCTCGCTCTTTTGTTCTTATTGGTTCTCGAATATACAACCGAGGTAATGTATGCAAACCATTTCATTTGTTTCATCTTAATGGTGAAAATAATAACGAAGGCGCTGAAGCAGAGACAATAAAAATAAGAGCATGCTTGTATGGCTACGCAAAAATGAGTTGACGAAACGTACATATAACCAATACAAAATAAAACATTAATAACATTTTAAGAAGTATCATAGACTCTCTCCGCATATACAATGCATTATCACTCTTATCAACTTTGCTCTTAAATTTGTCGGTCCTAATGGTCTTACGGTAACCATGCTTGCCTCTTAGATTCAAGATCGCGGGTTCAATCCCAACCATCGGCGTAAAAATCCTAAGTCTGACTTCCTTTGGAAAGGAAGTAAAGCCTCGGGTCCCGTGTCGAAAAGAACATCGTGAACATCAAACCTGAAAGAAGAAGCCTCTGAGCAAAATTTATCGGCAGTTTCACGGCCTGAATTGAATGTGACGCTGATGAGCTGATAACTTAAAGATCGTCCGCAAATAAACCAAATAAATAAAGAAAGAAAATTAAATAAAAATCTGATACATTTATTGGAAACCTTTGTCTTTAATAAAGCTTATATAAAACAAATATTTAAGATTTGGGCTAATCAGAAAAGTCATTAACAGCACAGCACAATTTTGGTTAAGTTGGAGACTTATTTTGAACTGTGGCGGCTCATGAAATAACATGTTATAACTATAGCTTCATTAATGAAAAGCACTGCTAATGAGTTATTTTATTATACAACTTAATTATAGTATTCGCTTCGAGTACTAATTTCATTCAGTAAAAAGATTTATGTCAAATTTTTACATTATTGTTGATTCAAAATTAACTTATATGAACGTTCTTTTCGCCTGTACTCTAGCTCTAGATTGATACTAACAAAATTTACCAAACCTCAAATGGAAGCTGCACTTCTATCGTTACCACCTAGTCCTAATTTTAGGATCCCACAAAATTCCATACAATCTTTTTCCTGGAAAGAATTTATCTGTTCCTATCAATTGGTTCATTGTGTTTTCTAACAGACAGCAGCATCCTTGAGCTGAGTTCTAATATCCACTAGGTGTATTCAATGAACGCGTTCTTGTGAAAGGAGAACATTCAAGTTTCTTTATTTTTTTCGAATAAATTAGTAAGATCGGCAAACCCAAGGATGTTCATGTTTTTATCTCCCAAAGGAAATTAAAAAAAAAAAAAAAAAAAAAAAAGGAATGCAAAACAATGCATTTTTATTCTGAAACCACATAATCATTTATGTAAATTATAAATAGTTTTTCTTGAAATTTGCGCAGTTTTTTCCTGTTTCCGTTTTTGTTGATTTTTCAGCATTCAAATCTAGTCTTACATTTCAGTTTCTTAATGCTAATTTTTTTATAGTTCAGTTTCCTATTGTTTAAAACAGCTTAAACAAGAGCACTTTAGGGCCACTATTATTAACCGAAACTTCATTAATGTAAATGATGTGCATTTTTGTATTGCACCACTCAAAATTTACAAAAATAAAACTATCGATATCCTTGAGTGATATAGGTATGCATTTACGCGGACATGTTTGCTTTTTATATTAAAATAGCCGTTTGCATATGTCTTTTAGAAATTCTATAATTTGTCCACATTTTTCAAATCATAGTTTTATTTAATTCGTTTTTGATTCATATGCATGAAGGGTCATATTCAGTATTCTCTCTGCATTCAGGTTTGTTAACATCGCTTGAATGAATAATGCTAGCGTTCTCCATAGACCGTTGAATTTTTAATAGAATGGATTTATCGATATTTTCAGTTTGGAAATGTGACGTCATACCGGCAATATCCGGTAACGAGGTGTGCAAACTGATGACGGCAGTGTGATCACTTTTTCAATTTGAAGAAATTTGTTGTAAAAGTAGATTTAAGACAAGAAAATTATGGAACTATATTGAATTTTAGAAAAATAAAGAACAGTATGCAGATATTTTGAAAATGGCTGCAATTATTTTTGCAATACCAGACCACAATGGCGGTGTTGAAAGTCTCTTTTCTCAGATACAAGAACAATGAATCAAGGAAAGAAATTGATGTACAAACCATCCATTCTGGGAATTGACTGACTTAAGTTCCAAGCATACAAGCTGGTTGAATGCTTGTCATGTAGTAGGGTACTTAATAAACCACAATTAGAACACACCGATCTTTTTTTCTGAGCTAGAATAAACTTGTGTACTGATACCTGCCTCTTTAGAATCGCCTATATTAAATAATACGAGTTTTACAATTTTTTTAAATAAAATATTTTCGGTAAATTCTATACCTCCGCAGCAGAAAAGTTAGGCAGAGAGACACTTTTTTGTTGTTCGATTTACATCGAGAACCAAGTGAGAAAAAGTGTTGAAGAGAGTTAGAGACAGTTTTTAAAAGAAACCACATTCCTGTAACTAATTGTATTCATTGTTTATTGATGAATAAAGGTCATCCATCTATTCAGCTAGCAAGCGCTAACCTGATAGGCATGCAGAGCCCTGCTAGAGGTTTAACACTTGTCAGTTTGTAAGGTGTTAGTGTAAGTTTAAAACGGAAAGTGGTGTGAAGGATATTTATTTCATATTTTGCATAAATGTTTAGCAATAGAGGGAAAAGTTAGAAAGAGGCGATGTTTTGGTACATTAAGAAGTAAGGAACGTAAATTAGTAATGAACGTGTATGATTATTTTTCAATCAAAATGATCTTTAGTAAGGTAGTGTAACAGCTAAGACTACCTGGTGTTCAGAAATAGTAATGTATAGAATAAAAAACGAACGATGGGTATGACCTCTGAGAGCGCCATCAAAAAAAGAAAGCAAAAAGAGCGGGAAAGCAAAAAACGCTAGGTTAACGCAATATGATGAAATAGTGCGGCGCATTGTTCATACAAATTATTTCACCCTCGATGAATATACCTTTGGTTAGGGTAAACAATGATGATATCCTGATGATATTGGTGATATAATATCACCAATAAACTACATAATGAATTTAAATTATTACTAGGAGGGAAAAAAATCAATAAAGGAGCAATAAATTTTTCAAGGGCAACTTTGAACCGATTTTAGCACGACAGTGGATTTGAATATGAAATAAGAGCGACTAGTAAATACTAATAGAAAGTGCCGATATTATCAGATATCGAAATAAATAACATCACTGTTGGTTGGCTTACTCAGAAAGGAATCCCTTGAATATAATATGCTTAAATTGGAACATCTGTTTATTGTGTATCAACATAGAGACAAGACAAATGCATTGTTGATGAAATGGCAAATTCTTCACTTGCCACCATATCATTGTAAACCAAATGCCATCGAAATGAAAAAAATTACATTAAAATGAACTATGTGACATTCAGACAACCAGAAATTAGGTGATTAATCTCAGAAGCATTCGAGCAGATTGCGGTGCAAAATATATCAAAATTAAAATTGAAATGTGGATCGTCAAAGAAATCCAAGACCTCATAGAGTATGTTTTATTGTTTCATAATTATCATTGTAGTCATCAACAAGAACTACCCTTTCAGAATCACTACCACCTGCTTTATTTGCTAGGGTCATCCAGGCCAATGGAAGACGAAACGGAAGCAATTACAGAATTATCAGAGGACGGTGACGAGACTTATAGGTGACAAAAATGATTCATTTAAGCTTTTAGCATTTTATGTCATCATATTTGATAATATTATTCCTGTACTTGTAGAATTCTATTTCGAAGTATTTTAAAATACTAAAAAGAGAGATAAAATGCGTGTGAAAGTGTGTTACAGTAGTCTTAAATAGTATGCAGATATTTCACTATGTAGTGATGTATTATTCACAATATGACATTAAAATTATTAGGCTGATCGGAGCTGCACGCTTTAATTGCTAGAGTACGTAGAGTTCACTTGACAACAGCACGCTCCATTTAACTGTACTGTCTTCTAAGGTTGAGACATACTATAAGCATTCACTATATGACTAGGGAATTCAAGAATTCCTCAACGATAGCATTTTCCATACAACGTTCATCGACGTTGGTTGATGAAAATGCACGGCAAATTTCACAGTATGCGATATTCCCTTCCCTTCCCCATTAGCGACATATTCCCTTTATCTGTTCTTGAGCATTACAGAAAAAGCACTAAGCAAATATGTCCTCTATGGTGTCAAGTTTAGTTTTGTGGCAATCAACGCGAACAGCACGAAGATTTAAACGAGATGAAGTCAATGCTATTGTTTTTTTATGGTCACTAGAATAAGAAATAGATAAACTTAATTAATTCAACTTTGGTTGTTTATGTGCTCTGGTGCTTATTATAGGGGCCGCGGCTAGTTCTGAAAATGTTCGACGTATTGCATTTTTCATAAAATTATCACATTTCTTTCCTTTCCTTGCTAAAGGTGATTTTTTTTCCAGGCACTATAGCAGAGGCAGTGAAGCAATTATAGCTAAACTTTGCTTTTATTTTCACTATTTTATCTATAGTTAATGTAGGGGGTATTTCAGTAAATTTGTTTTAAAAATCGCACTTTATGTTACCCTCTTCAATTAAAAGAGTATTGTTTTGACCGAAATGTAAACCGAAAATTTTCATATACACAGCATCCCACGGTCGCCGTATTTTTTTTCTAGTTATACTTTCATATTATGAAAGTATAAGTTTTATGAATTTACGAAATTAGATTCTATGTATGTTCTTTTCCATTAATTTTTTCTATCATATTTTTCATTACCGAATGAGCTACAAAAACAGTATTCAGTTAATTCAAGTTATTGATATATATTCATTGCTGCTCTACTCGCGTACTTATTTTAAAAATAAATTATTTTAGCTGTTATAAATTCAGATTTACGTGTCGGTTCACGTAAGTAAAGCGTTTGTGTAATGATAGTGAAACAATTTTCAAAGTACCTGTGGCATGTTCTCGTTATCAGATATTATAAATCAGCGCTACTTTACCTAGCCTTATGGTGTAATGTGGATTGCCTGTTTTGAAAAGCAATAAATTTGTACAAATAACAAGGAATTATTATTATTAGTATTGTTATTAAGAGGAAATTTATACAGAGTTGATCTGAGAGTAAATAGGCTGCTGAGCCAGTCAGAATAATTTTTGTCTTATGCTTTTGTTGACAAACACATAATTTATTATGCGCCGAGTATAGCTGACGGAAATTGCACACTTTGTGACGATTTAGCGCATTATTAGGTTCCTTGTTCTCAAAAACTGAGATCTACTCTCTATTCTATCCTGCCTATTTGTTTTCTCAGAGCCATTAACACAAATAAAAATACTTAAACACTATTCAGTCGCAGTGTCCCACATATCAAAGCCCCGGTCAGGACCGATGGATTTTTTCGGGGCGTAAAAATCCTAAGTATGGCTTCCTTCGGAAGGGAAGTAAAGCCGTGGGTCCCGTGTCGTACATTTACGGCACGAAAAAGAACCTCAAGCCTGAAAGAGAGGCCTCTGAGCAAAATTTGTCGGCCGTTTCACGCCCTGAGTTGAATGGGACGCTGATGACCTGAGCTGTTAAAGAGCGTCCATAAATAAATCATTCAAAAAAAAAAAAACATATCAAAGCATCATAGGATCTCAACCAACCACAAGACAATTCGACATAGGGTGAGGTTTATAGTAAGTCGCCATAACCAACTCTAACTCATTCACGTCGCACGGGTCTTGGAATCGTACATGCTTTCCCAATATATTAGGAAATACATGAAATTCCAAAAAGAAATATTTTACTTTCTAAATACATAAATAAAATAAACAGAAAAACCTTATAAAGGTGAAGAACTTACCTTCCCTCGCCTATATACAATTTATTCTAAAAAAATAATGTTGTGACTCATGTTCCCCTACCCCCTTCCCGTTTCTCCGCCTCTTTTGATCTGGCCTGTCTCACTTTGTTTAAAAAATTAGCTACTCTCTCCTCCTCCTTCCTATCTGCCAGCAAAATTCGGCACTGCTATTGCCCTCTCCCCCAATAAACAAACAGGGCCAGTATATATCTCCAATCTTCAGTCCCCTATGAACTAACATGAATGCTGTGTGCGCATGATCCTTCCGTCCGTTCTAATAATGTCGGAGTTTAACTGTGGCTGCAACCATTACATTACAGTTATTTTGTCCCGAAACTTTTCACGGTAATGTACATACTATTGCTGCATTTTCCTTAGCGGTTCCCGTTAGTTGCAGATGAAAACGATCACTACATGAGATAGGCATCTAAAATACGGAACCTAGGCTTAAGGAGGGTCGTTTCTCGTAATAAACTTTCGCTCATACCACTTGTTTAAGTAGAGAAAAGAAAGAAAAAGAAGGATGAGAAAAAGTGGCAGTTCAGAAATTTTATGGCGTTCTTGATAGGCTACGATTAAAATATGTCAAGTACAATCCCACATCTTAAAAATGTGGACGGTAATGGTCATAAAATTTTAAGTGTGTACGTATACATATGTATATGTAATATATTCTTTAGTAGTAGAAATGGACAAGGATAAAAAAAGTAGAGAAGAAAAACGAGAGTGGAGCTGGGAGAAGTCGTTTAAACTGTTGTTGCAGTGGGGAGATTTATTGGGTTGGCTGCAGTTAATACCGCTGCCGAATTCGTTCAAAGTGCAATGGCCCGTGAACTTCTTAAATAAGGCACACACACACACACATACACGAATGGAGGGAAGCAGCATACAACAGGCTGCATTCATATACCTGCGAGGTATTTGCAGGTCCCCCATTCTTCTTCCTTCTAGACCTTTTTTATTCTCCCTTCTTTTTTGCTCTTTTGATGTTTATTGCACTCTGACAACATTCCGCTGTTTTTTAAGTGTTATTTTCCATATGCTCATTTCTTCGGCCCTGTTTCTTCATCTATAATGCCGCGAGTTCTTGTGCCTTAGAATGGGAGTCATAATTATTGTTGCTCAAATAGAGAGCTCCGTTTCAGATTTTCTGTCAGGAACAACAGCTTGGTTGCGGATTTTCACGAACGGCTAACCTCTCCTTCTCCCTCCTTTATTGCGTTTCTTTTTCTCTCTTGATTTTTAACGTTCTTTGCGCCTGCTGGGCCCTCTTCCATGGTCTAATACATTAAAGTGTATGGACTTGTAACTTGTAGTTATTATTAAAATTCTGTTCCACAATGGTTCCTGCTACGCATGTACTTTACAACTTCATACTTACAAGTGTTTTCATTGTTTTCCACATTGTTTTACATTAGTATTAGTCGGGCATTGGAACTTTGTATAAATTTCTCTACAAGTTTAGGGATATTGGTAACTTCGAATTTTAGTACAAAATTTATATTCTTTTTATGATTTTTAGGAGTAATTTAACCTAAATGTACTAAGTATTAGCGAAAGTGATGATAATGATAAGTAGGAATATGCATAAAGAAGAGTTAAATATTATTTGTGTACAATGATAAAGTTACCTTAAAGGCAATTAAAGTATCGCTTATGTCTGATATTGGCTTTTCCTGTTTCAAATGCATATTTCAGACCAGCATCTTAGTTAATGATTTTTAAGGTTCTTGTTACATGGCAGGAAATAATTTCTTTTCATTCTTCATTGTCTTTTAAAATAATCTCTTTGGACAAAATTTTTCCTGTTTGTTGATTATAACGAAAATGTGATTGTCAACAATTTAAATGATCAAATGGACTAAAAAAATAAATGACCGAGGGCAATGGGGAAGCTTGATTCTTCTGCTATCTCTCGACGACTGAAATTTATGCTCCTAAATGTATCAGGATGGGACCGTCATCTCAAAATGGGTTATTAGGCTTAAATATCTGCAAATGTGTAATAAGTATTCAAAGTATCATTATGTCCGAGAAAAAAATACAACTCATTTTGTAGGGGTGACAATAACCTGCTCTGTTAAATTAAAAATCCCTAAGTAGTAGAATAATTTAATTCATGCCGACATATAGCAAATAGCTGTTCGTCCATCCTGTTCTTATACATTACGTCACTTGTAACTTTTTACTAATACTTTACAAGTGTTGCACTCCTTTCGTGGAACAGAAAGTTACAAGACTATACTTTACAAGTACTTGTACTAACACATTTGTATGTATTAGACCATACATACAAATAATGTTGATTAGGGCCCAGAAGACCAGCAGTATCTTTTATGTATGCATTTAAATGGATATTTCTAAATGTGCATCCAGTTTTTAAATTATATAAATGTTTCCTGCATAAGATGTAAACTTTGTATTTATTTACTATTAATATGCCGATTGAGGTGCATTCATAACAAAAATAAATAATGCCTCAAAATATTTCCCGCTCAACATAGGCACATAAAATCGCTAATTCCGCACGTATGTTTAAATTACAAAAGGTATTGGCTAAGTTGTACAGTACGTATATTTAAAATATACACTATTAATGAGCCATTCCGTAGTAATTTCAGATATTGTAGAGTTCTTAGAAAAGTAACTTGAGATAGGTATAGCCTGCTAGTTCAATTTTCACAGTTATGGCATTAAGTTTCCACTATATAATGAAACTTTCATTCTTAACAATATCATGTAATAACGAGCAGATATTGTAGAACAAGTCTCTCTGGCGCAGTCGGTGTGATATTTGTGTCAAGAAGAGGCAAATCATAGAGTTTAGATCTCATTGATTACTTTTATACTTGCCCATCTTATGAAATATGAGCATATTTTTATCATAAAATAAAAAAAAAATAACTTACTCCGCAGGACACTAAACTACGTTCTTCAAAGCAACATATTGATGTCAGTCAAGTCGTTACCTCCCTAAGTAATACGATAAATTAGTTCATAGTTCTGTTGTTCATTGTCGTACTGTTCTACGGTCAGTCCAAGATTTTAGACATTTATAGCATTAAATCTTGAAAACGTTGATGGTGAGCTATTGAGAATCATTGATTCATCGCTAGAAAAGCAGATATAAAGTACTTTAAGGCAAATATTAACCTATTTTCTTTTTAACGCTCACTTATCAGCCTTTAATTTTAACATTTTATCACATAATTTAGTTGTTTTTATTTCATGGAACATAGATTCCCTATTTCAAATTGCTTATCTCAGACCCTTAATTAATCTCTTAAAATAATGCCTATACTTCAACACCCGGTGTATCAACTTCTTAAAATAGATTCGAGAATTAAGGACCTTTATGAACTATATGGAGAGGAATATCGGATAAGTTTTTTTCGCGATATGCGCAAGAATATGTTGCTATTTCCAATGTTATCTCGTATAACAGCTTGAAACCGCGTGTGTGTGTGTGTATTTGTATGAAATATATTAATCTTCTATACACACGTTAGTTTGATTTTTTATTTTTGTTATGTAGTACTTGTATCGTGTACTTAAAATTAAAATATTATTATGGTTATGTTCTAGGAAGCGCCATAATTATATAACAAATTGTTCAGTGGAAGAAGTGGATTACAATATATTTTCTTGAAGTATACTGCAGATTAATGGTAAGTACATAAACATTTTATAATAAAACTACGCAATGCAACTCTCTATTGATAAAATAAAAAAGAACCTTCATGTATATTTTCTAGAAAAGTTTATAACTTCACAACATTATGTTCATTATATTTTCTTTTTGTGGAGTAATTAATACGTTAGGAGCCTTATAAGTAATTCTCACACATTTAGAAACATTTCCTTTTAATAGGGGTTTAGTTCGCGCTATATATCTTAAGGTTCAAAACATAGCTTTCAATAAATCCTTTCAAAACCAATCATTGCAGTAATTTTAGTACTGTGAAATCTATGTTATATCTAATTTAAAAGCTCCAAATTAATGTCAAATTGCACATTTTAAGTAAATTTGATCCACTGCAGCTTTAAGGGTAAGAATGGTGAACACTAACTTGATAATACTGTACATATTGATGTTTTACCCAGTATTGTGCCATGAGATATAAGTTTTTCAAGCTTAAAATTAAAACTTTTAAAAAAAATTAAGTTGAAAATATAAATATACTATACTAATTTTAATTAAAATTATATTTTTAATTTTTAAAAGATAAAGTGATAATTTTTGTTTAAGAAGTAAGTAATAAGTTGTTTTGAATATGCGTTTTATTAGCCTCTTGTTTCTTTCTTTAAAATATACATTATGATTACATTAAATATTAAATAATTAATTTAAAAAACTAAAAACCATGTTATAACTCTTCATAAAAATACGTTTACGAAACCGTCCACAGCTAATGCAGCACATGCCGTTTCAATTTCTTCCCGTAGTGCTGCCAGTGTAGCTGGTTTTCTACGGTATACAACATCCTTCAAAGTTCACCATAGGTAGAAGTCCAACGGAGTTAGATCCGGAAAACGCGGTGGAAACTCAAATAAGTCCTCCAATTCCAATATTGCAATACAACTTCAAAATTGCTTTCCGCTGTTCAAACGATAGTCTTGGCTCCATTTTGTTGTAGCAATGCTAGCATATCATAATGTGAGTCACATCTGTTTACAGAACATCATACGATAATCTTGGCTTCATTTGTTCATTGTTGATTTACCTGTCACGTAGCAACGCTATCATAATGTATGTGAGTCACATCTGTTTACAGAACGTCATACTACATATTACTGTTGTTTTTCGGTTCAACTCTGAAATATATTAAATAGATATCTACTGTGAAAGTGTGTATACATTTTTTGGCACCATCGGTATATATATACATATATATATATATATTTTTTTTTTTTAATTTGCAACATAACTTTACCCTTCCGTAAAGAGAGTAGCGACTCTCAGTATTTTTTGCTCCTGAAGCTTTGTGTCCAGAGAAGGAGACGTTTTATTCAAATACGTTAATATGCCTGAGAGATGAAGGGTTAACAGCAACGACAGGCATTGTGTTGATGTGTTCAAGTGGTCGTCATAAACATCCATTTGTCGCTGGTAGAAGAATGAAACTTAAGACTGCAGAAACGTATCTTATAGTTCTGCATAAATATATCCCTCTCCTTCATTGCGTTGTATAACAGCATAGCTAAACCGCCGCACATACATTTTTTAGCGCACATATATTTAATTTAAGCACCTTTAGAATGCTTTCTAGTCCTCTAAATTTAATTACGCGTTACGAATTACGTATTAAGTCACAGTAAATTAACGTTACAGCATTTTTTCCTTCCCTTCTTCTCATATGCTTGCGGTCGGAAGCGAGGAACAAGTTAAGACTTCGCCTTAGAAGGAACTGCCCCTTGTATTTCAAGTGCGTTAACATAACGTAGTTGTGAAGGCTATTAACACAAATTAAGATGTTCATTCTCCTGGACTCTCAACTTGTGAACCTTTGGCCTGGTAATGACCAGAACTTTTAATTAGATCCGCTCACAGTGGTTTCGTATTTCTTTCAAAGAAGTGCTATAAGGCTAGGAAGTATAATTCACCCGAAGAAATAACGCTCAGGCAACAATGTTGTAGTATTTAGACAACCGTGCCGAAATTCGCAAACATCTTCGCTTCGCGGTCAGCAGTTTATGAAAGCGGATGCCGCTTTTCGTCTCGAGGTAATGTGCACTAATTGTTACTTCTCAGAAGAGTAATTTAATAGTCCCTGACTATCATTATACATAAAAGTTCATATGCTAGCTGACCTTTTGCTGCTGTTATTGAGCCCTTTCATAGGTTTCAAACATTTAATTAGTCGTTAAACTAGGTATACATACATAGCTTCAAGGCAAGTTAATGTCTTCATAGTATGCCGACTTCAATTTAGATTACACATTATTTGTAAAAGTGCAATAAAGAAAAATAAGGAATTATAATCACGAACGTGTGCACATGTGGTATATTTAACGCTCACAACATAACGAAGGAAGGAGTAATAGGAGGTTGAGAGGAACTATGTTGGCATAGTCCAAATTTTATCCTAAAGTCTAATCAGGGTTAACGTATACACAACATTGTTCTATCAGAAAAACGTAATTGAGAAATACACCTAAAGATTGTGTCCAGGAGCAACATTTTTCCAACTGTGGTCCGCGGACCAGACCTACTCTTGTCGTCCTCCAAAATCTAGGTTAAACATGTATTAGTTAAGTCGTTCCTAGTCCGAGAAAAAATATTTGTTGAGAACGTTCATAGATTTTGGAAAGAAATATTGAGTATATGTGCATGCATTTCATTAACAAATACAGGATGTATTTTTTAAAATAGTATTTAACGCCCGTTTTAACTACTGAGGTATCGCAGGCGGTGGGCATTGATGATATATGAGATGAAATGATAAACTGGGAAAGGATTTTTTTAAAGAAGGGAAGCGTTCCAGGTTTAAGTTTTAGGGTATCTCCCCGGCATTTGCCACTTATGAGGACTGAGAAAAATCTGGAAAAAATATCAATCAGGGTGGACGGTCCTGGTGAGAATCGAATCCCAGACCTCTCGCTCAGATTCCGCGCGTTAAAGACTTCTGCCACCCGAGGCGGTAATACAGGGTGTAACAAAAATTTCTGATACAAAATGTGTAAGAACTTTGCTGACAAATAAAAGAGAAAAGCATTTAATTGTAGATTCTGAGTTGCTGCATTCTTCAGCACTCTGTGTAATTAATTTATTTTAAGGCGCTTCAAAACCGTACGGAAAAAAATTTAAAAGTTTGGAGATATTGTGTGTTACGAAGTCCCATGTTCTCTGTACACCGCTTATCAAAACAGCGAAGTCTGGAGAACCTCAAGCCTGAAAGAGAGGTCTCTAAACAAATTTGTCGGCCGTTTCACGCCCTGAGTTGAATGGGACGCTAATGACCTGAAATGTTAAAGAGCGTCCTTAAATAAATCAATCAAAAAATCTTGATAAGGAGACTCGAAACACTGCCTTGCAATTTCCTCTAAAAATTCTGTATTGAGTTCAAGTCGCTTTAATTTCCTGTTCAGCTTGTGCAATAACTAATTCTACTTTTCTTTCATTATTGTAGTACATGCTTAGTTGTATGGGAAGTGACTTCATCCTGCATCAGAACAGCAAGATTTCGTTCCAGGAATTTGGCGCAAACATGCAAAACTTTGAGAGTGCCTGAACAATTTAATTCTTCATCGACAATCAGCAGCTCCGAGAGGTAGCCCTGCGTTCACAATCTTTCTATCTAACTTTAGAAACTTGTGTAGATACTATAGAAATAGAGTTGCAGTTTGAATTCGGGCATTTTGCACTGGGGCGATGTTACTCTCATTGAATAAGTTTGAGATCTTAAAGCTGTGTATGTCCTCTGTGAATTCTTCTCTTAACATTCTTTCAAGACACTTAATACGATGAATTGCGATCCTCAAACTTAGCACTGGTTTTGACTCTTGTTACATGAAACCTCCCAACCTATCTGAGTGACAGTGCCTGCTGATTGCCATTTGAGAGGTTGGTGTTAATTGTAAAGATGTACGATTCGAAATTTACCTTCTTAGCCACAGCTTGAGTTACTACTCCTACCTTGCCTTTCGTCCATACCCTTAGTGGTATTTGCTTGATCTGAACTAAATCATTTTAATGCTGTTGTTGGTGACATTTTTGGCAATATGCAATATACTCGCATATTTCCACTTTTGACTAATGTTTAGATTTAGAGCCGCGTGTTTTTGCCATTTTAGGTTCGATAGTTACCTAGAAATTAAGAAACATGTTTCAGTATCAAATGCTCACTAAGGTCAAAGACACATTGAAATATTTAAATTTTACGTAATATTATTAATATATTTGTTATTCAGGTGGCTTTAATACAAGTTTCTGGCATGTAACAGAAAAGTTTGTTACATTTTTAGGTTAGGAACGGCCATACTCTGATATACGAGCATATTGCACAAAATAAATTTATTTAAATGTATAAAATGGAAACTTATCATTAATAGCAAAATTCACTAAAAAATGGATGACCCCCTGTATTTTAACTGCGCAATCGCTTTAACAAAAATGAGCAAGCTTGAAAAAAGTATCCTTTGTCATCAACAATTAATCATTTCTCTCCAAATTCTTATCACAGGACTGAATAACAATTTAAATCATTATAAATATCATAAGATACATAAATTCAAATACATTTACTCAGAAAACATTACGTGAATAATAGAATAAACATAATCAGATGTGCCTGAAAATTTGATTACTGTACTTTAATTTTCTCATTTACAATACAGGGAATATAAAACTATTTTTTAAAACACAAAACGTTTATAGACTTCCATGATTAAAATTTGCCTTGAAGTCCTTCTATTATAACGAACGAAAAGTATTCCCTTCTAGCTATTAATTATAATATAAAATTTAGGGAGGTATACTTAATTCTGTTTTAAAAATGCAATAGTATATAACTTAAAAATGGAAAATTTTATGACAAAATTCCTTTCCAATGGAGTCAATTTTTTTTGTAAAGTTTTTTCGCCCGTTTTACTACTTAGACAGCACAAGAGAGGAATTGATAAATTGTATAATGGATTTTATTTGAGGAGAACATTTCACATAACTAAGTTTAGAGTACCTCTCCGACATTACCATTAATAAGAACTGAAGAAACTCTGGACAGGACCATCCCTGGCATCCTCGTGGAACGTTTAAATTAGAGCACAATGAAAAACAGTTGAAAGCATAGTTCGGCCAGTTTTCACTCACTAACCCAAAGATTTGCGAACTATTTCAATACAACATCGAGAAAAGGCGTTACAAAGTTTTATTTATTTAAACACTTTCAAGAAAATATATTTTTCATTTACGTGGGAATGCACTTTTCAGTTTTCTAACGTGAGGTAGTCTCTCTTTATGATTTCAAAAAGCATTGGCTTGTTTTGTTTCACACAAATTTTCCATGCTTTAGTTGTAAAACGGAAGTAAAATAATGAGCATTCTTATTTATGTTTATTTTTGTTAATTTATCGACTATTTCTTCCTTCTTCTTCATCCTTTCCTTTCACCCCTACTTTATTTTTTCCCTCTTTCTCGCAAAGAAAGTAGTTTTATTAACCACTATGTAAACCAACCTTAAAATATTTTTGTAAATTTAATGGAAAAAATATCATAGAATTGTTTCAAAATCATACCAGATTTAAAAAGAATAATCAGCCATTAATTTTTTTTTCAAATTTGAAACTTTACCATTGAGAAATGTTTCTCTTAACTCTGTTAATTTTGAAACTTCATTTTGTTCAGTTTTTAAGAGCATTGTTTGTCTTAAAACATTCTTCTATAATGCAATTTTTTAAAGAATATATAACCTAATTACGTTTAAAGTGTGTAAATATTATTCCATTTAATGAATAAGAACAATTCAACGTTTCTATGATATTTTTCAATGCTTGCTCAACTATTGGACTAGTTTGTAATTGTATAAATAGACATGTTGTCTCGTTTTACGTAACTAACTTTTAAGCTGTACTTTTATATAGCAATGTACGTTTTCCCCGCCCGCCTGAAAAGGAGAAACTGAACTGTAGCGTTACCATCTACATATGCAATAAAAAGGCGACACACTTTAGCTTTTTGTCTCGCTAGTAATACCATACCTGTTCAATGGAAGAGAAACTATTCAGAGCAAGGAAGTAGGCGACGAAGTTCGAGCTCGAGGCGTCTCATTGGTTTTTACACACGGGAGCAGCAACAAGTCTGTTATTACAGGGAGTAAGAAAATAAAAATAATAAACAAGGGCATCATCTTCCTTCCGTCGGTCCATCCATCAGGTTTATTGATATGGATTCCATAAAGCCAAGACCGGGTCACGAGACAGGAAGATGAGGAGGGGTTGGGGCAGAGGGAGACCCAGACGAAACCGTCGATAGGTTAAGCGAGTCGCCAGCGAGGCTCTAATACCTTGTTCCGTTACAGCGGCAGAAAAGTGGCCCCGCTAGAGGGGTTGGAATGCAAGGGGGTGGTTAGGGAGGGGCCCGTCTCGGAGTGGACGTTGACCCCTAGAGACCATGTGTTGATTGTAATGGATCCCGTTATTGCTACACATACTTCATATGATGACGATTATGTTAATAATGGGACCTGCGTGCGACTTGGTCGACCACAAGCCTCAGCAGCATCAGATTCATAAACTGCTTTTTGGAGAGTTAGGTGCCGTAATTATAGCGGTACATGTTTAGTACCATTGGAATAGTTTTCATGACTAATGCTTTTAGTTTGATTGTGAACATTTTAGAGATGTTTCTTCAAACATTTTACAATGCTATTATAATAATGCTTGCATATGGGGGCGAAAACAGGATGAATGACCTTATGCCCAAATGCTCCCCCATATTAAAGACGTGCAAAGGGCAGGTAATAAAAAAAGTTATATTTACACAACAAATGCATTCGTTTTAATATTGGGTTAAGCAGTATGAACAAAAATTATGAACTGATATGAGATTCATATCAGTTTAGCAAAACTACTTTCATAACCTGAAGTCAAGTTGAAAGTTCATAGTTTGGAAGCATGGGGTTGATTTTGTATATAATTATACATATACATACAATTACACAGGGTGGAAGGTAAATCAGTGCAGTAAATAAATTGGTAATAGTGGTTAATAAAGGGAATAAAAATATCTAAATCTATTTTCTCTTATCTTATAATTACTTTATCTAGAAACATGTGGCAACGCTGTTTAATCTAATTCAAGGTCAGTTTATATTTACAATACACTAATTACAGACACTGAGTATGTGTTTATTTGCTAATCTTATTGCGAAAAAAAGTTCATAGCTAGCATTACTCACTTTTTTAACCTTTATTAACATAATTATGACGGCAGTATTAAGCTCAGTGATGCCAATTCTAACTTTGCGAACCCAAATTATTAATATATACTTTTTAAAGCGAATTTACGTTTAAACATTATGAGTTGTGAAAAAATTGTAAACGACATAATTTGTTCTACTTCCAGTTCTATATTCACTATTATAATCAGAATATTCTTGTATGAGTTCGCAGGCTGAATGTATAAATATATAAAGAAAATTGGTTCTCTAATCTTTTTTTTAACATTGATAATCTATTAATTTTTGGGCGATTATTTTCTACAGTTTCCCCTTAATTTGGAAAGGCGAAGGACAGGTAGTACTCGAAAGTAGAGAGGTTTTGAATATATTTTTGTACATTGAAACTCATTTTACATTTCCGTTATTTATAATAGTATTTAAGGCCGTTTTTACTGCTGAGGCACCACACGCGGTGTACGCAGTATTCTTTTTAAGGAAGGGAGCGTTTCAAGCCTAAATTTATATTACTTCCCCTCATTATGCCATTAATGAGGACTGAGAAATACCTAGAAAAATTCCAGTATGGGAGGACGGTCCTGGCGGGAATCGAACCCCAAAGCTTCCGCTTACCAGTTATTATTATTATTATTATTATTATTATTATTATTATTATTATTATTATTATTATTGACCTAGACCAGTAGCGTGGTAATTGCTACGATGAAAGACTATAAAGAATATCAAGATACCCATCTCAAGCTAAATATTTTAATTTATTGTGGATTTGCGTCTTTTTAATCCGTGTTTGCCAAATAGGTCAAATCTATTGTCAATTTACGGTTTGCTATAAACTATATACTCATAGTTAGTATGAATAAAACACCTGTAGAAATAAAAAAAATATTCAAAATTTCAATTATAGTGGCCACTAGTGGAACTTTGCTACAACATGGCGTCTGGATATACTTCCTTTGATGCTTCGGTTTTTGTTGCCAAATCATTCACATTTTCTTTATCATCTTAAATCATCTCTACTCAATAGAATATAGCTTGCGAAACAAATGACGAAACGAGGAGAAGCGACTAATATCATTCGCTCAAAATCAAAGTTTATATGTTTAAATGTAATAAAAAGGAAATTTCTAGAGACGAATAAACCACATATTTGTAGGCAAACTGATTAACTATGTAAAAGCATAAGATAATAAATACTGAAACATCTAATATTTTGTGTACTTTTTTCTATATTTTTTATTGTTAATTTGAACACTTTTGGTTGTGAAGTCTCTTTTTAATTTCCATATTTTCACGTTTCCGGGCGGGGGTTAGCATACCTTGATCGTTGGCATGGTTAGAAAATGTATTTTTGAAAGCTATAATTAGAGTTTGAACTCCTAGAATTGTAAATTTAATAGAATGTGAGTATATTATGTGAAATATAACATTACAAATATTACATGATAAAGTGACTAAGCATATAATACATTTTACATTGCTGTACTCAAGTTCTAGATAAAGGGAGTAGAAACCCATACTCCAAATATAACAATATCTACCGTTATTGCTCTATTATTTTTGTATTACTTTTATTATTCGCACTAAAGGCCTTTTGAAGTTTTAAATCAGTCGGTGTGTAGCAGGAAAGGCACAAAAAGACTGTAAGGGAACAATTTAAGACAGGCAACATTACTATCAACTAATGTCCATAGTAATATAAGGAAATTCACAATCACCAGATAAGTTAAAAGTAAGTTTTAATGTATATCTTAACCATTAAGTTATTCCGAACCAGTACATACCAGTACATACCAATAACCACATTACTTCGCATCCACCTCAGAGGTCTGTCTTGAGAGTAGATTGTTACACTAATAGTGACTGAACTAGCGCAATTTAATTACTGTTCTCTTCTCTTGACATTGGCAGGTAACTATAATTAAATCGCCTGGCAATGTTGTATGTGCAACATACGCTCAGTTTTCTTATCCTTTGACGATACTGATCTCGTCAGCTTGTGCAAACAACAATAATTTGATTGCGATGTTTTTGCTAGTTATTAAGATTTTTTGAAAAGTGTTCGTTCTGTCAAAAAAGTTCAATCCAGAACTCAGAACTCATAAAAACACGTGTTTGATAAGTTAATAATGTTCATTGTTTATTTCATTTGTCAACTTAGCATGCATTTTACGCTTAATTTGAACCAAAATATTGAAAATGTGTATATATATATATATGAATTTAAAATGTTTGTATTGATACTACAGCATTGATGAAACGTTTTCAGGTTAGAGCGGAATAAACATTGCAGCTAAAGTTTAACCGAATAAATATCAAATATTCTAAAACGAGGAAGTGTACATTTCAACTCAACGTTGCAGAACGTCCATGTTTTAAAATGCATACAAAAACTTTCATTTCAATTAATGAGCACATAATTGTATCAGGAAGGCAAGAAAGCTCATTAGCCTTCAACTAAAAGCTGTTTAATGTACCAACCGCATTAAAACCTTGTAGTGCGCTTTCTGTTTGCTAGTGCGTCAGCAGTGCAAGGATATAGATCACATTTTACAGCGAAGTTTGCCTTCGGGACATCTCAACACATTCACGTTACGTAAAACATCTCTCACGTTCCACAAAATCTGAGATATACAACCTCGAAAATGTCTCATACTTTCCATTTGGAAAAGGTGCAATGTCATTAAAGAGCGTCCATTGACACAAGTCTGCATATTTGTTTAAACATTATTATATTTATTATTATTATTATTATTATTATTATTATTATTATTATTATTATTATTATTATTTGAAGATACCCATATGCAAGCTCAAATTTCCTGCAGCATAATTATATGAACGATTTTCAAAATGTCTATAAATGAAACTGATCAATCGTCGTCGTTTGATTTACTCTGCTGATAGCCATAGCGTTTGGGTGAAAAGATATATTGATGCTCTTAAGGGTAGATGAATAATATGATGTAATTACTTTTCCATTATCGCCAGCTCTTTCCGTCGCAAATACTGAAATGTCTTAAGGTTCTTAAAAGTGAATGTTTAAAGAGCGTATCATTATAATTGTTTTTATATTAAAGTAACAACTTTTATAAGGTAAAATTTGTTGCAATTAAAGAAATTTATTTTACCAGATGCCACAAATGTACTGTAAATGAAGGAGTCAGTTACAGAATTTCTTTGCACGACAATATGTTAGATTGCCACTTTAGTGTTTCTACCATCGACTCATTTGCTGCGCGCCCGGCCCCCTCTATCGGTTGGCCGTGAGCGGTGGCTTATCCACCGATGCAATCCCTTCTGCCACGTCGGTCATCCGATAATTGGATGACGCAATTTTTGAATGTAACTTTCCCTCACATTTTACAAATGTACTTATTTAAATTCCAGGCATTGCACATTTGAGACCTGATGGATTTCCTACACCCTAAATTTTGAATCTTCTTCTTTAGAATACACAACCCGTTTTTGGTATTTGTTAATAACTATGCCAATTTCCAAGGTATTAATCAAAATAGATGAATGAATAATGAAGCATATGATTTGGGATTAGGTCAGGCCTATAATTATCTAGAATAAAGAATAAAATTGCCTCTCAAAATAGTTCGAATGTGCACTCTCAGCTTTGTAGAACGATGCTTGATCGTGACTGCAACTTATTGAGAATCCGGTGGGAGTTGGAGCAGCATTAAATGAGAAAACACACGCTCCGACGTTTGTAAAAACTTTAAAATAATAATTGTAATTTTGCCTTGTCCTGCAAAGGAAACTAGAAACATCATTTCAGTAGCAATATTATTAATAGTTTAGCACTGCCACTTCTTGTGTCACAGAGCTAATTAATGTTGGATTTATCTTATGTTCCTTACACAGGCTCTCCATTTCACGATCGGAAATTTATTTTACCGATGGGAAGTTACTGCGCAACAACTTTGCCACCTGCCGAGGGAAATCATGTCACGCAATCGGAACTCATTAGCAAGCATTTTTTCGTTATTTATTATTAGTAAATAATAATTAATATTGTACTTACCATCATAGCAGATGATCAAAATGCCTGTCCTCCGTTGCCATAAAAACCTGAATCCTTTAGAAAACAATTTGAGATACTTGCCACAATTCATTCTTCCGCATATTTTGTTTCAGTGTCTCATTGGATTCTATTAAAAGTACTGCAGTAATTTTATATGGATGAAGATACAGCGACTGAGTGATTTATATCTGCGCACTGTCAAAAGACAATACCAAATTGCTTACCAACCTTCTTTTCTTAAACCTGCGTTTTTGGTCTCGGCTTCTTGTCAATTAAAACGCCTCGTTTTCGACTTTGTTCACTAATCTAAAAATTGCATCTTTCCTATAGAGAAGTTACTCCTACCAAATTCTCTTCTACGGTTACATGCATGATTTCTTTTGCACATAAGGAGAGGGCGTAGGTTGATGATGTAAACATACCTTAAAATGGCCTTAAAGGTATAAAATATAATCCAAAAGTAACCTATTTTTAAAAGGCATAGTAAGCTAACATACATCTATGTTTTATAAAAGGTTAGCTACTAACTTTTATAAAAGCTTATGTTTTACATTCACTTGCAGTAATCAAAAAGAAAAATTGCACTGTAAAAATGTAACCATATTATGCATTGTCGTAAATAAAATTCAGATTCTCAAAAATGTAAAGGAACCGGGATTACCGGCAAGAGCATTTTTATATTTTAACAATCTTCTTTCAACGTCGGCACTTAAATCGGAGCATAGTATGCTAAGTCACTAAATGCCAGTTCTTCTTCGAAATTTAATGTGTTGAAGTTTTCACAGTTAACACTTCAGGACTCGAGCGATACCATGGATTTTATCTAGCATACTTTTTATTTTATTTTTTTAACTTTACCGCACGCATCGCCTAGCACAACAATTTGACAACTTTAATAGAGGTTTCAAGTTTCACACCCTTTCTCCTAAGTATGGCTTCTTTTGGAAGGGAAGTAAAGCCGTAGCTCCCGTGGCGTACATTTACGGCACGAAAAGAACCTCAAGCCTGAAAGAAGCGACCTCTGTAAAATTTATAGGCCTTTACAAATCCTGAATTGAATGTCTTGATGACTTGAGATGTTAAAGAGTGTCCATAAATAAACCAAATAAATAAACCCACTTTCTTGACGTTTCGCAATTGTAGAGGGCATGAAGAGGAAAGTTGCTTTTAAGTATGTCTGCTTCACCTCCATTTCACTGTTGGAAAACAGCTCCTGATATTGCTGGCTGGCTTTAGCAGCTTGTATCTTCAGAGCGTCAACTGCGGATTTTAGAGCTTGGAAGTTGTTGCAGTAGTACACAGCAGCATCGATCAGGAGCCTACCTAGAGCTGTGGCCTTGTGAACTTTTCTTCTTGATTGAGCTTTAAAAGCAACTTTTGCTTATTTGATACACAAGCTGATAGACTTTAGGAAAGTAAGCGCGAACTTCTTTCGCGACACTATGCATAGATGCGGAATTCAAGTTAGATGTACCATCTTTAAATAAAAGCATTTAAAAGCTTTAGTAACTTTTACCATGTACATTGCTGTATCGGTAACAAAAAGCAATATATCTTCATATCGAATTATTTCGTACACATTAGATGCCGTTAAATAGTTGTTTTCAAAACTTCGGTGTTCAGCAAAAATACTTGATCTGGGCTGATCATTTTAATAGTCCTCACGATGACTAGCGGCATTCAATGTCGCTAGTTTCATCAATCATGTAGCTCCGATGTTTTGCCCTAACTTTTCTTATGGCGTCCTCTAGTACCGAGAAATGTAATTTATTCTCAAGTTGTCTCATTGAGACTTATTGGCCAGTGTAGCGTTGCATTAAGTCCCTTAGTTTTGCATTATTTATTTGCCATAAAGGAATGTTTGCTGAAATTAGAACGTCACACAGTTCTTTGAAAAATGCTAAAGATTTAACGCACCTTGCTGCAGCTTGTGTTAACAATAATTGTGTACACGTTTTTTTTTTAGAATCATTCTCGAGAGTTTATCGCATATGATGTACTGTATTACTGCGAGTGTCTTCTCTGCTGCCACTTTAACTCCACAAACCTTGCACAATAATTTTAAACAATCAGTCGTAAGCACGTCCTCGCCAATTCAGAAACTATTCGATTTTAATTATATTGTTTATATGGCTTTATTTTGGTATTTTTAGAACCCAACTGAACTGCAACGAACCCTTCTGCCCTAGCTGATTTGCAGGCCACAAAAGT
The DNA here is from genome assembly GCA_030762175.1 of Metallyticus violacea. Classification (NCBI taxonomy): domain Eukaryota; kingdom Metazoa; phylum Arthropoda; class Insecta; order Mantodea; family Metallyticidae; genus Metallyticus; species Metallyticus violacea. Next base: position 55,420,089 of record CM060843.1, on the reverse strand, counting down.
AACTGTTTCCTATGTATGCTATTTCCTGAAAGGAGGGGGTGTTGTAAAACAAGTAAACCACAGTGGTCTCTAGTCATATAATATAACGTTTACATCTATAGTAATCTGAACCAATGGTCGTCGCGTGATGAGAGGCTCTGCTGTTTGTTGAGTCATTCCTACTCCTTAATTCCTAGAATGTGTGGCTGGCTATTTAAAGTTACACTTCCTGGCGAGCATTTAAATATAAGTGCGAACTTAATACGTAAGGCTCAAAGCCTTTTCCTACTACTGCAGTTATTTCAAGATTAAGGCATGTCTCACTGAAAATTCCATCCTAGCATTGCTTAAAGAGGAAGGCAACAATACTGCAGGGTAGAAAAGATTAAATTATATCTGAAATAAATCAAATATATCGTTAAAATATCAAAATTGCCATTAATGCACTAAAATATAAAAAATAAAAATTGACAAAAACAGATAAAGTCGAAAAATTACCAAACAATTATATTGAAAATGGTTTTATATTCACAAATACACGATCAGGATTTATGTATATATTTGCACTATGTACGACATATTAAGATGATACAACTTCAGCGTTCGGACCCTGTACATAACAACAATAAACAGTCATTATTCAAGGTATATCTCACTCTCGGCATACTCCGCATTACAGAAATATACAGTTGAAAGTATAACGAGTATTTCCTAAAGAAACATAAGTGAAACAGAGTTGTAGTGATAAAGACGACTGAGCAAGCTGAATTTCCCGCGGAATTTTAAACTCCAGCCTTCGGGGGAATCGCCCATAATCGGTTTCCACTAGAATATCAAACTGAGATTCTATAAGGAATGGGAGAACGGTACAAATAGGTACTTTTAGGGTTTTCTTCCATTTTATGCAATATTTTTTTTCTCTTCAATGAAGTCTTTCTAATAGATGCACGTTCCTTGACACGCTGCACTTTGCTTGCGGAATTCCGCTTTATATAATAAATGAATACTTGTGTTTTAGACTCGACAGTCACGGCACTTTGCTAATACTTAACAGGCACACAAGACGGCAAGAAGTGCCGTAAGAGAGAGGTTCAGCCTTCAGGGCACGTCACCCGAGATTAGCAGAAGAGACATGTATAAATAAAGTGCACATTATTGAAAACAGAGTGTTTTGTGTAACATCCCATCCTACACTTTAGGGCGTTTAAGTATCATCGCTCATATTGTTTTTAAGAAAAGATGCACGTCATAGAATATAATTCAACGTTGTAGGTTAAAGACCTTGCAAACCCTCGTTAATCCGTACTGCTTTCTAAATATGGCACGATATACTGGGCTTCTTGCCATTTTGCTCAAGTTAAGAAAACTACAGTATCTGGAAGAATGTGGTTTACAGATAATGCTTATGGTAAGTCCAATGGTGGAAGTAATGGTGTAATGGGGCAATTAGCTGTGCAACATAGACCTTGATACTACTTTGCTACTTAGGGATACGTGCGAATTTTCAAGGACGTGCCAACTAAAGTGTCCCTTACCGCCTTGTTTTGCTTGTTCGGCTAGTTACAACTAACGCATTTCTATTTGGTGTTTTCAAGATCACCGCCAAGTTTAATATTTTAGAGAAAAGTTCCTAAAAAGTGCAGAAAAATGCTATTAAAATTGCCATAATGCTTTATTTAAAATTAATGTAATAAATGTCCTAAATTTAAACTGCATGTGTAAGTAAAGCATGCATAGATAACGTTTTATAATAAAATAAGTAATTGAAAAATGAAGAGAATTCTATTTAAAAATCCAAATGACATTCATTGACTTGGAAAAAGGCGTTTGACAAGGTGAACCGCCAACGGCTATGGGTATATGATATAAAACGGTTAACCATTGCACTTAATTAAAGTTATACAAAGTTCATGTAAAGATACAAAAAAAAATGGTAATCCATTTGGATGGAAAAATAACAAAAGAAATAAAAACCAAAATCAAACTACGGTTTAAACAGATATGTAGTCCAACATGAATTCTTTCCTTTTCTTCTCTCTCTCTCTCTCTCTCTCTCTCTCTCTCTCCCTCTCTCTCTCTCTCTCCCTCTCTCCCTCTCTCCCTCTCTCTCGTAGGTCCTGGTAGTGTAGTGGTAGCCATACTTGCCTTCTAAACCCACGATCGCGGGTTCGATCCCGGCCAAGATCGATGGATTTTTTCGGGTGTAAAAATCCTAAGTATGGCTTCCTTCGGAAGGGAAGTAAAGCCGTGGGTCCTGTGTTGTAGATTTACGGCACGAAAAAGAACCTCAAGCCTGAAAGAGAGGCCTCTGAGCAAAATTTGTTGGCCGTTTCACGCCCTGAATTGAATGGGACGCTGATAGCCTGAGATGTTAAAGAGCGTCCATAAACATAACAAATCAAAAAAATCTCGCTTTCTCTCTCTCTCTCTCTCTCTCTCTCTCTCTCTCTCTCTAATATACACGCAATTATTCAAGAATGGAAAGAGAGGGTTTATGAAGGAAATAAATTAGGGCAAAGAAGAAAGTTAAATACCTTCTGTTTGCAGACGATGTAATTCTAATCTTTGACAAGAAAAAAAAAAAAAAGGCAATAGAAAGCAATATATCATTTTAATACAATAGCAATAAATATAATATGAAAATATCAAGATATAAGATAAACAGTGATGTAACTAACGATCAAGACCAGGTTATAAACAAACAAAAAATACAAAAAGCTCAAGCAATATGTGCAGAAATTCAATGAGCCTTTGAAACTAAACCTAGACAAGAAACGCGTCTAAGATTTTACTTAGCTATGACAGGACCAATAATACACTATGGAAGTGAAGCGTGGACCTTCAAGGAGAAAAGTAAAAGTAAGATACAAGCAGCTGAAATGAGGTTTCTGCGTCTAATCAAAGGCTGTGGGAGAGAAGATCCATATAAGAAATGGGGAAATTAGAGAGAACCTGAAAGCATATACACTTATGTTACAAATAGAATATTACAGAACAATATAGATTAAGCAATCATAAAGAATATCAGAAGAAAGAATGCCTAAAAAGGCAAATATATAAAAGAAAAGAGGTCGAAGATAGATTAGAAGACCAAAGAAAAGGAGAACCTAACAAATATAAGACCGGAACAGCAAAATCTAAACCGTAAAAAAGGCAGAAAAAAAAAACGTAAACTCTCAAGCATATTAGCAGTGTGTAGTGTGCATAAGTTTAATAAAATGAAGAATAAAATATTAGCTCTTAAATTTATTTGGCAGTTAGGTGTTTTATTTTTAGTCTTTTAAGGGAAATCTTTTATTTTACTGCTGAGCTGATGGCCGTACGTCAATTGTATTTTTAAACACATCCGTTCTGATGACAATTATACAGTGAGTTCATTTGAGTTACGGGCTGCTTGAGCGCGGCTGCTTACTGGGGAAAGGCAGCATTGGCAACGGAAAAGAAATGTAGAGTCGCCCTGCAAAAGTTGGCATTTTTAGTTTAGTATTTATATTTTTATTGAGGGGAAAATGAAGCTGTGCCTAAATAATAATAATAATAATAATAATAATAATAATAATAATAATAATAATAATTAGTAGTAGTACTGGTAGTAGTGATGGTGGTAGTGGTAGTAATATTGACGGCATCTGCGTACGAAATTCCTGTATTTCATCTAACATTTCTTCCATAAAAACACGGCTTCATGTCAATGAGTTATCCTTTCTCTCATAACTGTATAGCAAATTGGGGAACAGTTTTCTCTACCTGGAACACAATTGCCGATGATCGTCTTACCACTTCTCTGCAAGAGTTCGTTTTCTCTATAAAGAGACATAACTAACGAAGAACAATTAGCACACAATGAAAGTACTGAGTAACACACAATGCACTACTACTGGCTGACAATCCCTCTCAAACTAACCACAAGCTGCTAAATGCACTAATAGAAACTTGAAGACAGGCTTCTCCCATTCATTATACAGCCATGCTCTGCCGGCCTGTAACTCAAATAACCTCACTGTGAATGCTCTTCCCTTCTTTGGGCAACTTAGAACAAGACACTGCAATTCTATTTTCTCTCCACTTACGTTAATTACATGTAAAAGGTTTCACAACTCTCGGTCTCTTGGATGCAAAGAGAAAGTGCCATAGATAGAAGACGTTGTTGTAGTTTTCAAGTATACCAGGCAGTTATAGTGCTTCTGCAGCACTATCTCAGTTTGCTAGCCATCCGAAAATCAAAAGGGCCGGTTCAGTCATTTAACCCTCAACTTTCTAGTGTGTCCACTTGGAAACCGTTGAAAACATTTATTTTGTTATCCATGAATGATTTTGTATGTATGTATTATGTATGTATGTATGTATGTATGTTTTTTTTTTTTTTTTTGAGTAGTGTTTAACGCCCGTTTTTACTACAGAGGCACCACAGGCGGTGGACACTGGTGATACATGAGATGAAATGATTAATTAGGAATATATTTTTTTTTTTTAAGGAAGGAAGCGTTCCAGGCCTAATTTTAGGTACCTCCCCGGCATTTGCCAGTTATGAAGACTGAGGAAAACCTGGAAAAAACCCCAGTCAGGGAGGACGGTCCTGGCGGGATTCGAACCGCAGACCTCCCGCTCACGAGTCCGTGCCTTAACGACCTCGGCCACCCGTGGCGGTGTATGTATGTATGTATGTATGTATGTATGTATGTGTGTGCGTGTGTGTGCGCGTGTGTTTTTTTTTTTTTTTTAAATCAGAAATCACATAATCTTGGTTGCTGGTGTGAATAAATTCCATTTTATGTTAATTGTTTTAGCACTACATTAACTTTAGATAGTTCATTTTTGTAATAGAAATCTACTAATGGCATTATATACATTAATAAAGCACTTTGATATGGAGTGGGTATACTTTTTACATCACTATTCATTAGTTTTACATTAGGTAGAGTTTGCAGTGTCATTAAAGGTGTGAGTTTTTTATATTAATAAAATTATTTACTAATAATTTTACTTTTATTTATAACACTTTAATTTCAGCCGTGTCCGCGGAGGGCAGTTGTGACATTTTTTTTTTTGTTCTCAGTCTATTTACGCTTTGCTGATATATATTTTTTTTTCTGTTAGGATTCCTGAAGTTTTAGAATATAGTCTGATGGTCAAAATGTTTCGACATACTACTTTAATAGGAAAGAAGTATGGCAGACTTTTTTGTAAATAATTTATTACAGCAAAATTGCTCAGATTGGGTTACAAAGCTTGCTGTTTTGTATGAGTGGTGTTTATTTTTTTCGGTTTATTCATAGATGGTCTTAAACATCTCAGGTCATCAGCGTCCCATTCAATTCAGGGCGTGAAACTGCCTAAAATTTGCTCAGAGGCCTCTCTTTCAGGCTTGAGGTTCTTTATCGTGCCGTAAATCTACAACACAGGACCCACGGCTTTACTTCCCTTCCGAAGAAAGTTATACTTATGATTTTTAAGCCAGAAAACGTCCATCGACCCAGGCGGGATTGAACCTGCGATCTTGGGTTTAGGAGACAAATACAGTTACCACTAAGTGTACCACCAGTACTGATTGTTGTTGTGTGCCAACCATATTTGGCTATCTTGCCTATTATTTATTTTTCGTAGAAATGTTGCCAAAAGGAAATTTAGTATATGAAGACCATTTTTCTGAAATGTAAAACAATTCCAACATTTCATTTCCTTTTGATAATCCATACTCAGGATTTAAACTTCTCTCATTCTTAAAAGAAGAAGGACATGGAGGAACAGGTAGAATTAGAGAAAAGAAGATCCTTAAAGCATATTCACTTCCTTAAAATAAATAACCTTGTAAGAAAATAAAAGGAAACTTGAGCCTTTTTTGTGAAGTATAATATATTTGTTTCCAGGAAATGGGTGAATATCCTGTAGTTGCTGTGGTATCAATATGAGCAAGATATTCGGCTAAACAGAGGAACTTATTCAGGTACAGCCCATCAGTGCTGAATATAACAGAAATATGGCCGGAGTTGATAGGTTGAACATTGCTATGTATACAATAAACGTTCTTCTTTCATGACTAATTAAGATGTAGATTAACAATTCTTGGCAAAAAAAAATTAATAATTATTATTAGGGAACGGAAGCCAAGGTTATTCAGCTTTATTTAAGGTCAGAAATAGGACAAATATATGTACAGAAGTACATGATTTTACTAAAGCAGCAGAAAGACCATTAACCAACCCATTACGCTCTTAGAAATCACAGATTGCTAGTAATGCACGATATGTGTTTTTAAAATGAACCATATACACCAGTAATTTCATGTGTATTAAATTATTTTCTGAATTTCCCTCCATAAACTTCCTTACAGAAGCATTTGTTATTTGATTTTGCTATTTTTCAAGAACTTAAAACCTAACCTAAAGTAAACAAACGTAAATTAATAATTTTATCGAAAATTCATCGTATAAGAAATAAACGAAAAATAATTAAAACAACAACTTAGAAACAATAAAATATGAGCAGGTAAGGGTTAAAAATACTTTACTTTCGCCCAGTGTGAGTGTTTAGTGCCCAAATCGTTGCAAGTACGAGAGTAGGTGCATAAGTTTCCGGCCTAACCATTTTATACGTATGATAAAGACAATAAAGATATTTCACTTTTCAATATATAACCCTCTATTGCAATAGACTTCTCACATCTTTGAATTATCATTTCAATCCCCCCTCCCCCCAAAATGATCAGAATCTTGTCAGCAAAATGGGCATAAATAGCATCCACACTTCTTCGTCGCACTTAAATTTCCTTACTGGAAGGTCCTTCTTGAGTTCTGAGAAGAGGAAATAGTCACTGGGAGCTATATCTGGGCTGTAGGGGGAATAGTCGACCTCCTTGAAGCCACATTTCTTCACAGCTTCCTTTGCAATAAGAGCTGTGTGCACAGACGCGTTGTTTTGAAGAAGGTGCACACCGTCACTCAGTTTTTGTCTCCTTTTCTCTTTGATGGAAGCATGTAATCTGTGCAGTAGGCTAGCATAGTACTTCCCATTTACTGTGATACTTCTCTCCTTGAAGTTAATGAAGAGTATTCCTTACAGTCCCGAAAGATTGTGGCCATGATCTTTCTTAGAAGCGGTGCTTCGCCAGGTTTACGCCACTCCATTGATTTTCTTTAGGACAAGGGATCATAATAGAAAACCATAGTTCCGTTTCCTGTAACAATGGTTTGCTGAACCTATCTCTCGTTGCCAAGGCAGAGCTCCAAAAATGCCTGACAACAAATGACTCATTGTTGCTTTAGGACTGACCAAAAAGTCCTGCAAGAGCATCCATCTTGCACTATTCATATTTAAATATTCACGAAACCCATTCTTTTACGGTAGAATATGAGGGGGATGCTTCCTCATACACACTGTCCAATAGCTGTTCAATTTCATTTGGAGTAAGTTCTTCTTTTGTGAAGAACTTAATAACAACTTATTACTGCCATTTTGAACACATCACAATCTTCTACACATAGCCTTCTTTATGCAACTATATCTGAACAACTGTACACAGCGGAGCGGAAGTTACAGCTGCAATTATTTACTTGACAGATGAAGTATGAACACCAGATGAGAATTTGTGAAGGCGAGGCCGGAAACTTATGGACCTATCCTCGTACTGTCCTTGAGTTAAGAGACCAGAGAGTTTTTTTCAATCTCGTAAGGGAAGTCGGAACAAGATCAGGATTGCATAGTAGATTAATGAGCAAAGAGCTCAATAAGTAGAGCTGATAGTAGGGAATGGAATGCAAAGGTCAGGGGGAAAGTGCTGGGGAAGTGAAATGGCGGAAAAGTTAACTTAAGCAAAAAATAAACGAATACAATTAAAAATCCGACATTTCAATTCTTAAATGTTCCTTTAGTGCTAGGGAGATTTAAACTTGAACAATTATAAAAATGTATAATTATGTGCTTGAGGCTTGAGATAAATGCAATATGAAAGCCTACATAAATCGTGCTTATTGTAAATTAATTATCTATACAGTCGTTAAATGTTTCATAATTGTCCAAAAGATTATAGTTCGTCTTGTTTCACAATATTTCTTTTCATACAAACACATCTTCATTTAGAAACAACATTTCACTTGCGTGAAAATTGAATGCACAAGGAAGTACCAATACTAAGATATTTGACATTATTGTACCGTCTACTGTATTTAAAATAGAATAACGTAAATTAAAAGTATAATGTTTTAGTATTTATCACTCGAATGTGCATTGATATATCAAACGTACCCATGTTACAAAGCAAAAAAAAAAAAAAAAAATTATCTTTATTTCTATGCTGTTTACGTAGACATCATCACAGAATGACTTCTTTATCATTATCGTGCCAATGCCTTTAGAATTAGCAGGAGATAAACGATATTTAAAATGACATCATAAGTAGACAACAGACAAAATATTGGTTTCCGAGTTTTTAAGATCTGTGGCACCCTAAGTTTTTGCATTACCTTAAGGAAACCAATGGGTGATATTTAGTCAAACCCTTCTAGAAATTAATCGAGCATTGTGGTAGCAACTCGTTCCTCATTAACAGAAGTTTATAGTCATGGTTTGAAATATAAAACAAAAATAGCAACAATGTTTTCGAGACTTCATGACTTTATGACATAGCAAGTGGAAATCATGTTGAAATAAGTCATATACACTTCATTTACGTCAAACCATTATTTCATGAAAGGGGTCGAAACTTTATCCACTCTGTAGTTACCGCCACCGGTGACCGAGGTCGTTAAGGCATGGACTCGTGACCGGGAGGTCTGGGGTTCGAATCTCGCCAGGACCGCCCTCCCTGACTGAGGTATTTTTCCAGGTTTTCTCAGTCCGCATAACTAGCAAATGCCGTGGAGGTGCCCTAAATTTAGGTCTGGAACGCTTCCTTCCTTAAAAAAATATCCTTTCCCAATATATCGTTTCATTTCATGTACCACCAATGTCCACCGCTTGTAGTGCCTCGGTAGTAAAAACGGGCGTTAAACATCAAAAAAAAAAAAAAACCTCTTAACTTACTGCACTATATATGTTAATGGATAAAGTAGGTTTCTCATTCAATGATATAATTAAATAATGAGCAATTTTTAAGACTGCTATATTTTCTAAAGTTGGAGTGCTTACTATAAATGCACCCTGGAAATTAGTTTTCCTGAAAATAGAACATGAAAATTCCTGGTTCCATTATTCCTTTGGAGTTTGCAGAAGATTTCTCTTCGAGGATTGCCTTCATTTGTATTCGTTTTCACTTGATGTTTCACAAGAGTAAGTACATTCCTTTGCCAATATGAAACCCTGAAAACTTACGTCAGAACTATTCATGTAGTGTTTAGCTCAGTGCGTTAAAGTTATATGGAATGGGGGTTTAAAATTGCACAGCTGAAACGTACAATTTTAGCAGTGATTATAGGTGTTGACTGACTTTACTTAAATGCTGCTTACACCGTTTATCGTGCATAATACATCCAGCAAACATCCACTTTCGGTTCATAATTAACTGACATACACCTAGAATTAAGTTAACTGCTATGTAGTGCTGCAAAACATAAATACATTTTTCCTTAGAGCTTCATCCCCTTCCGTATTCCTCAAGCATGCAACTGTTTTGACTGACAATGAGACATGAATTGTGTAGAACCCCCTTTTTCATCAAGCGTTGTGGCCCACATTTTTTGTTTGACTGATATTTTTAATATTATCACAAAAATATAATGATGAGTACAGCCAGTTTCATTGTTCTTGAAACAAAACTCTTCTGAGATTCAAGAAAACTGTGGAGAGTGAATTTTTAATGTTTTAAGTGCGTCATAATTGTACTGAAAAAAGTAATTTCATTCCCATTCTCAAATCCATATTTTCTCTTCAAAAGTTTAATGAAATTATATACAAACTTAGGCTTTCACGGCCGGCGTCAATCCAATAAAACGATGATTTATCCGGGCTTCTTGGCCGTGGTCTAGAGGTAACACTAGTACCTAACGTGACGGGCGAAACGTTAGGTACTAGTGTTACCTCTAGACCACGGCCAAGAAGCCCGGATAAATCATCGTTTTATTGGTTTAATGAAATTGCCTTTTGTATCCTTTTTATACTAGTTGTTCCAATATTTGAAAAACCTTGGTATTAAAGGTTAATACGAGGGTAGGTCCTAGTTTCAATTTATATATATATATATATATATATATATATATATATATATATATATATATATATATTTACCCTCTTTACTCACTACTGTAGAGTAGCATGGATTTCAATATATTATTATGTTACCCGAGATGGATCTGTTTTCTCATTGAATTTACCATGTATTTATTGATGCATTCATTTATTGAGTTATATTTTATTACGTTGGTTCTAGATCTGGTTCAAATTGTAGATTGATGCTCGCATCCCATATGTTCAAAACTATTCAATTGCCCTATTTTTGGTCCTTTTTCACAATTTTAGCTCTATATTGTACTTTCCATTACTTTAGTTTTTATTAATAATGATTTTCATATTGAAGTTTCCTAAAACTTAATTTGTTATATTCTCTTGCAAATCATTCTCAGATTGGGCCAGCAATTCTTGGTCATCGGCAAATAGTGCAGTATTTATTGACTTATTTGGACTCATCTAATATTTTTTTAATTTAATGCTTGTCATTTCTAAATCATTTTATATGTGAATATATATATATATATATATATATATATATATATACACACACATACTTCCTGTCTAACACCTTGATTAACTTTAAATGGAGAGCCATACATTGGTTTTATCTGAGTGTTATCATATACTGATTCAATTGCATTAATCATATTAAATGTTATAGTAGTTAAATATTTCACATAATTGCTATCTACTTGGTCGTATACTTGTTCATAATCTAAAAACATGACAGTGACAAGTTAAATTCCTTTCTTTTTTATGTTAATTGTTTTATAACAAAGACTGCACTATACATAATCTGCATTTTATAAACCTACATTGTTTCCCATATAGACATTCTTTCGCTATTGGTTGTAGCTTAGATTTTATTTCTGTATAGATTTTGTGAACTGAACTTCATAGCGATACGCCTATATAATCAGAGCAGTCTGCTCCTTTTAATTATATTTGTCACCTCACATTTTTTTGGTATTTTACCATTACTACAGATATCATTTAGCAGCCTTAAAAGAAAGTGTTTCCATTTTAAATTGCCATGTTTTATTAATTCAGAATTTATATTTTCTAAACCCAGAAACTTTCTATTTTTTGCTTTTTTTCAAGGATTTTTCTAAATCTGCCATTTTAATTGCATTATATTATATCTTCTATTATATCTGTATCCATCTCTTATTTCTTTTCCTTTTGTATTAATAATATTTTATAAATTTTTTTCATAATTCTTTTTTTATTACATCACTTTTAGTTTTATCGTTCACATCTTCTCTCAATGAAATATTTGAAATCGAATCTTTGTGCATTTGTTATATCATTTCTGATCTCTTAACAAATTGTTCCTAGCTTTCCTTATTGGTTTGTGTTGATAATTTACGGACTACTGCTTTTTGTACGACATAGGAACTTCCTATTTTTTTCTCTAATTTATTTAAGATAAACTCTGTCTACTTAATAAGTACTTATTTCAATATATCGTTCCACTATTTCAACCGTTTGGGTCTGCCTCATTAGCTGTCTTCATTATAATTGATGCCAAGGTTGTTAAATCTTGATTTATTTCACCTGTTCTACCTCTTATTAGTCTATCTATTCTGATCATCTATAAATTTCTTATTCCAGGTTGCTCTAATAACTGTATTTTAATGCTAGTTTATCAGTCAGTTTTTTTGTATTTCCTCTAAATACTCTTGTGTTCTGGGAGTATATCCACATTTTCCTGTATTCTATAATATAATGGGCTATTGATCTTTTTACCTCGCTCAGACCAAGTAAACTTGTGGATATCTTAATGTGGGTAGTTCTTAGGTGATTAAAGGTGCAGAATTCTCTCAAGTTTTGGCCCTTATAATTTTTGTATCCTTTTCATAGGATCCCACCAAAAATGTTTTTGTTGAGTTATCATTCTTGCAGATAAGCCTCCTAAAATTATCGTATAGTCATTTTTCCCTAATTATCTAGGTTACCTTATAGTTCTTTGTAAAACTGTTGTACTTCTTTGTTCCTTTCTGAGGGAGTATGTACTTCAACAATATTACAGTGTGATCTACCAATACAGAATTCTGACATTATTTTGTCGTTAACCCAAGAGTATCCTAATGTTCTTGTATTTAATCTTTTATGTATTATTATCCACCTTCTGATGTTGCTCTTTTGTCTTTTTCAACTATTAAATAAAAGAAAATTTAGTTCCTAATTTCCTCCATTCCTTTAAATTTTTTCTTTGTCTTTGATACAACTGAACTTTCTATATTTCTATTTAACCTTCTTTGATGCTTTTTATTATTTTTGTATTAATATCCCTGACATTCCATGTAGCAATTGTAATTTTTTCCAAAAAATTAATCCTTTGTGTATGCATAGTGTTAGCATTTAATATACCTGCCCGACCGGCTTTTTACATGAGCGGGCTACCAGCCCAACTGCACAACCCAACCTGGGAGACCAGGTTATTTTTAATCGAGGTTTTCTTGCTCTAGCCTTTAGCCTATTTGTTCTTCCGCTTTCAAAAGAAATCGTTGACAGGCAGGGAATCACTTATAGGGCAGCCACTCGATAGACTATTTGCAATGTCAAGACGGGCGATGGGGTCGTCATATTCCAACGCCAAGATTAAATTATAGTTATAATTATACAAATATAAGTTATCTGTCCAATGAAATTTATGGAACAGATAGTTGCCGAGTTTTGTTCGATCCGCTGAATCTTGTGCTAAATCTGAGTATACAGGTGAACAGGAAGGCAAGCTGCTAGTTTTCTAACTCAGTATAACATTTTAAATATGAACTAACCTGTTATACTGTTCCTGATGATGTTCTACTTTAAGTTGATATTTTCCTTGAATTTTGCTTAGGGCGTATCTAATGCTCTTTCTTGCAAGAATTAAAATTTCATTCCAAGAATATCCGACAGTTAATTGTCAGTTTTTGTTTTTGCCTTAAAAATTCGTTGTTTACGCTTTACACAAACATTTCGCAAGATTGGTAGATTGCTCAAGGTAACGTGCATTCTCATATCTTCCAAACGTTTGCTCTACAAACCATTCAGAAAAAAAGACAGACGAAATCAAATCGTGAGTTGAAAATTATACATTTCTACCGTGCATGAAATCTATAACCATTCCTTTGGTAAAGTGATTGCAAGATTAATATATTTAATTACCCCTCTTTTCTTCCGGGTGGGCCAACGTTTTTACTAGGGAAACAAAAATGGCAGTTTTCCGGCGAAAAGAAAAAGAAGGAAATTTGAATTTTGTCATTATTCAGACGAGATTTTAAATGAAAACAAATAACTATGAAAAAAAAAAACCGTGTCTAAGCAGTTAGAGAATGCAGGTCTTTTTTTACGATGCCGCTGGCTTCTACGGAGAATGAATGCAACAAAGCTGGCATTTTACGATTCGCGTTCTGTATGTAATTATAATTCGACCTCGGCTCTCATAAAGGCGTAAATAAATTGAACACAGGTTGAGGTGTACCCGAAATCTAATTTGGGAGGTGATCCGACGCCGTGAACTAATTGGCGGCGGAATTCCCTTGGATCGTGCCGAACAGCAAACGTGCCCCTCCGAGCTGTGAAACATGCTGTAAAATTGTGTGTGAGAACGACACGACGTGTGGAACACAAACCCTGGAATTTAGTTCATCTTCATTATGAAACTGTACGCTGCATTATATTTTTCACTTTAATATCTTTCTCCATGCATAATCCACTTATGTTTTATTCGTGTCACTTTTAATTTCACATTCTCAGAGCATGACTTTACTTCCAGCAAGTTAATTCCATCTTACCTTTGCTAAACTTCTGTTTTATCGAAATTAAATATGATGCAGGATTAGATTTGTAATGAATTTCAAAAACAATAATGAATTAAATAAAACATAAGCAACAGTCTTTTGAATGTTGAACCTTCAGACCTCCATTATTCTTAAAGTAGATACACACAAGTTTTGATCACTGGAAAGGATTTTTAAATGTGACAAATATGCCTCTAGTTATCGGTTACAAGCATCATCGACTGTCGATATAAAGCAATCGGAGATAAAATTGCTACACATTTATAATATTATATAATGGCTTAATATGTAATCTACTCATTTTAGAAAAAAATCAAATATTTAAACTGCACTCCACTGTTTAGCATATATTTTTCCACTTCTTAAAACCTGCTAACTATACCTTTAGTTCTGTCGAAAAATGCAGCCTAATGGAAATTAATTCTCAGATGCTGCAGGTTCTGTGGGATTACCCTTTAGATATTAATTCAACTTTAGTTCTCACTTGATAAGCCCACCTTTCTTATCTTGAGAACAAAGTAGTATTTGGTTTATTTATAGACGCTCTTTAACATCTCAGGTAATCAGCGAGCCTCCATTCAATTCAGGACGTGAAACAGCCGATAAATTTTGCTCAGATACTTCTTCTTTCAAGCTTGAAGTTCTTACGACTCGGGGCCCAAGGCTTTACTTCTCTTCCGAAGGAAGCCTACTTGGGATTTTTTTACGCCCGAAAAAGTCCCATCTACCCTACTCGGAATTGAACCCGCGATCTTGAGTCTACCAGGCAATTATGGTTACAATTACACCACTAGGACCTACTTTTGAGGACAAAAGTCACTCGAACAGTTAGTATGCATGCTAACTAACATAGTAACCTCGGTTTCAATCTAAGTGGGACACTTTTAAAAGCATCCAATGAACTGTGAACAAACTTGCGATGTTTTGCATGTAGGCGAGAGCGGCATTCGTTGTCGTCTGCGGATATCCGGGAGTGCTCATACAGTCATACAACATTTTGCTTAACTAGGAGGGCAAGTCAACAAAGACTGAGAGTAAATATTATTATTATTTTTTTTTACTGAGAACGGCAAAGAAACATTGTTGAAACAATGTTATATAATGAAAACGAATCAGCTCTGATTGGTGGACAAAAACAGATGTTTGTCGTCTACATATAAAATGGAGTTGAATCGTGAAGAGCAATATGCTGCGTTGAAGTTTTGTTTTCGTTTGCAGACATACGGCATGGAAGTTTACAGATTGTTTCAGTATACATGTGGTGATGATGTTCTGCCACAGTCTACTGCATTTCGATGGTTCAACAGCAAAGCAAGGTGTTCCACGAGCTCCAGCAACAGCAATAAACAAAACCATGATAAACGCAACTGGCTCCCAAGAATGCTGACTCCTGAACAGAAGATGGTGCGAGTGGAAGCGTGTAGGAAACTTCTTATGTGTCCCCAATCCTCCATATTCCCCAGACTTAGCCCCCCGTGAGTTTTATACCTTTCCTTGTCTGAAAAGGAGCTAAGGGGAAGCGTTTTGGTACTTTAATCTTGAGAAAAAGCTGAGGCGGTTTTGAAGAAGATGTGAAAAAAATGGCTTCCAGCACGTGTTCCAGGATTGGCAGACTCGTTGGGCAAAGTGCATTTATCTCAACGGAGAATACTTTGAAAAAGACCACACCAATGTGGACCGAGTCTAATGTATTCCATGCATAATAATAATAATAATAATAATAATAATAATAATAATAATAATAATGATAAAAAGATTCGCAGTCTTTTTTCACTAGCTCTGTATTGTATGAAAGGAGGGATTGAATCTGGTCACCATCGTTATCCATACATTTTTGGTACCTCTAAACCTATCCATTACTCGCGTTAGTTCACGTTTGGTAATACTGACTATGGATTTTTGGTCTCCTCAGTCTCCCGATCTAGCCCTTAGCCACTTTTATCCCTAGTGAATTAAAAAACATCATATACAAGACGAACCCACCTACCCTGGAAGAATTTAAACAAAATACCCGCCAGAAAATAGTTAGTATTACTTAACGTGAACTATAGCGAATGATGGATAGATTTTTAAAGAGATGCCAGAATTATATGGACAATTATGGGGATCAATTTCAACATCTCTTTTCGAAAATTGGTAAGTAGCCTTTTTGGAATAGGTCGGAAAACGATTGTTGGTTGTGTCAGCGCCACTCTACTATACCCAGAGACAGCAACGAGCGCCACTATTACCTATAGGCAAACATCACAATTGGTTCATAGTTCATTGGGTCGCTTTGAAATATTTTGATTTCTGTTTCCAATGGGTGAAGTTTTTACTTTGTATATATTTTTCTGGTATAATTAATTATCCTAATGGTTGGATATAAAGCAATAAATGCATTTTATTATCATTGTTCCTATTTTTTAGTTAATTACACTTTGCAAATTAATAGTTAGATCATGCTTTTCGTAATTCATCTTGCCATAAGTGGGACGTTAACGAATTCAGAAGTAATTTGTCATTTCATTCACCTTTCGGAAAAAAACAGATTTTAAGTGTTTTATTAACACATATAAAACTACAGCTTCTGTGATACAATATATGTTGAAATAAGTTCCATTTTTATTTTCATTTTACCTCACTTGAGTTATACAAAGTTGCGCTCTCATACCATAAAGACCTCTCATTGTTTCATTTCAAATTTCGGGTGCCATGTTTGTTTACTTTAACGATTTCCTTGTCATTGTTTGGATAATTTTGCAAAACGCTATTCAGTTTGTGGGTGCATATAGGTAACACAGTTCTTTACTTGTCTCATTTCTCAGATATATAGCATAGAAGAGTGTTGAGAACATAGTCTCAATAAATACCAGTGGTGTGGGACTTTCAAAAACTCTCAGGTTTCAGATCTTCAAGGTAAGAAGACGCAAATGAGGTAAAAACTTCGTGATGCGTCCTTCTTAATAATTGGATCTCTCATTGCAAACACTGATCACGATTTGACTTGTTCCCAAATTTTAATAAGAGTCAAGTTCTCCTTTAATGGAAGTCGTGGAAATATCATTCGACGGTAATGAAGTATGTAGTTGTGTATACGTTTCTCTGTGAAAAAGCTCATTCAAATGAAACACGCTTTTGTTGGATATATGTGTTATGATAGCCCAGTAATCGCAGAGTCGTGGTCTCAACTCCCTGTACAATACTTCCCTTTTCTCTCCCACTTTCTAATTTGCTCTATATAGACTTCATAATCTCTTTTTTTAAGTCAATTAATGTAGTTTTCTCTTTTTTTAACTAGTAAATATATTTTGTTGTATTTATCTTTTCGTTTTTTTTCTTTTATTTTTATCTGTGAATATTTCACTTATGTGACGCCATCATAAATTGACCAATGAAATGAAACAAAATTTTGAACTTAGACTAATCACAGTTCAACATTGCAGTGAAATTATCGTAAAGTTTTATCAAATATATATACCTCGCGAAGTGAATTTGTCTTCTGGTCTGTGTAGCCAACTCTGTACCCCAACTATAATTCCCGAGCAGGCATTAATGACCACTTTTACTAGCAGGCGGTGAAATGGTATTGATAGCAAAACTCAATGGTTTTTGCGTATTTGGCCAGTCTAAAGCCATTTTGCAGATTATTTAACAATTTCATCCTAAGTAACCACAAATTTTATTAAGCATGGTGCTCAAAAAGGTAAAATGCTTCTGTTTTGTTTTTCTTAATTTGTATTAAATTGAACGGTAGCGATTGTAATAATCGACTTTCGTCTATCTCATTCTCGCGGTTTCTCAATAGGTAGGTATTCAAGTATAGCATTTTACACAATTGTTAATAATCTGTGCGCGAATTTCAAACATATATTACTTATATTTTATTCTATTCGTGAAATATTTACTTCTAAACCCATAGTTGGCATTACTAACAATCGACATTCGTCTTTTGTAAGGTTGTTTGAAAAGGTTAAGTATGAATATTATAAATACAATTATTACAGTTTTGTAAACTAAGTTTAGGGAAATTATATTTCAATTCTTATTTTATTCGTGAAATAGTCCTAATAACTATCACTTGTGATAACATATTTAAGGTTATTTTAACCCCAGAAGAGTAGGGTTTTGTTATTTTCATCGAGTATTAACAATGTTTTCTTATGGTTAGTTTTTTAAAAATATGTTTTTAATTTTTTTTTTACTCCATGTTTAGCATCTGACTATATTTGCTATAATATAAATGAAAATAATTTAAAATGTGTATTTTATAAGAAACTGTGTGATAATTTTACTTCCATTTGTCATAAATCTCAAAGTGTTTATGAATAGTGTGCCATATCAATAGCACTGGAGCGAATCGTTGGCAGGATCTCGCTATCTTAACTCCAACTAGACAGTTAGGGTTAAGAGCACGTTAAGCCTTGCTTAACGTTACTAAAATATGTGAGGATATGAACTGACTGCCCTAAATCGTCTTGACTTTTCTGGAGTGTTTGGCTAAGCTAATATACATCAAACACTTTCAAAACTTAAACTACTGCATTTATTTGAGAACTCGATCCAGTATTTTCACTTCTATCTCTCCGGTATGTTGCAGTAGGAGTTCGCTTTTGGTCTTGGAGGTCAGTAGAGTTTGGAGTGCTACAAGGGGTCTGTATTGGGACCAATACTATTTCCCATTTATATAGATGGCTTCACTATTCACTAGTCATATTAACACACTGGCAAACCTGACTTATTCATCAACTCCATAGCTAAACTTAACGAACCAGGTATCAACATTGGCTAAACAAAGGACCGTAGCATAAATCCAGTAAAATTGCAGGTAATTCTATTGAGCCATAATCGATTATTGAACAAAATTAATTAAAAAGTACTCATTCCCGTGAAACTTAAGAAACAAAACGCCAATAAAATCGTTTAATTTCTCGGTATCTATTTGACAATTTTAATTGGTATATTCAAACAAAAGAAAATTGTAAAAAATAGTTTAAATATTACATTGATTGAAAATACTTAAGAATTTTCTCACAAAAACCTTTTATCAACATTGATTATGTTACATTTCGCTTACTGCGACATTCTGTGAACACATCACGGAAATCTTGGACAAAGACTATAACGCACATAATGCCTGCGTTCGCTACGTATGTAACCTACGTAAATCGGATGTTACCACTCAGTTTTTGAAGTGTTATCGTGACATCCACTGGATATTAGAAGGAAGTTGCACTCCCTCATTCTTTTGCGGCGAATTCTATGCGCCTCAACTCTACATCATCTTTCGACCGTTTTCTCCTCTTAACTTTACATCATAATTTAATCCGCTTGTGGTGCCTCAGCAGTAAAAACGGATGTTAAACACCATTAAACATATTTTAATTTAAACACCGATCGAATAACTCCATTCTGTTTGTATCCTTACATGGAATCTCTGTTACGTTTCATCCTTCACAGTTATCGATACTCGTCTTCGAACTCTCTGCCTTCTAATATCATGTCACAACGGCAATTTAGAATATTGCTAGTAGATTATTTATTTGATGAATGCAGCATTTAACAGGATAAATACCATTAACATATTGTATATGTATGATGTATATGTTAATCATAATTGTCCCTAATGTAGTGGAAGAGAGAACATTTTGATCTTAAAATAATAATTTAATAATAATAACAATAATAATAATAATAGTAATAACAACAATAATAATATCATTATTATATTTCCTAAATTGATCCCTAATGAGCAATGTGGCCTTCACTATCATTGAAAAAGATTATATAAGCAATTCAGTTTATCGTGGCGCCTTTACATTGTATTTATTTGATAGTTTTGTATTTCTTAGATTTATTCTGATTTCTCTTCTCCCAGTCTCTAGATGCCACCTTTGCAGGTCATTGTGTTTAATATTTTTATATTATTGCCTCATTTTTGATCATCTATTTTCTTTTTTTTTTGTTTTTTCAGTGTCCCTTTGATCTAGATGCATTATGCATTAAAATTGGTGCATGTTCAAATTAATAAATGTTTTATTCATTAGTATAAATAGTTTTATATTTGCTATATTTGTTTGTACGTTTTATTTTTTTGAAAATAAGCCATTAAGCCTGTTAAGTTATCTAAAAAGTATATTGAAAATATTTTATGCTTTTACGTAAGTATAGTTTAAGCATCATAAAAGGTTTCTACTTTGAAACGTAACATTTTTGCATTGTTCATCATTTTTAAATTGTTTAAAATACATTTTCAAAATTAGCTTTGTTCCATTTTGTTAATAATACATAAAACCTAAACAAAATATGATATATTAGTAATATTTTAGTATATTGATTATCATCATCATTATTGCTTATGAAAACTATTTTTCATAACTTCTTTTCCGTTTTTTTTTTCATCAAAAATTGTATAAGAACACTTTTCCAAATATTCTGAAAAAATAAATGTTAGTTATGTATAAGATGATGGCTTTAAATAATTAAGTGTCAAGTGTAATTTTACGGAACACTTCGACAATTTATTGACGTTAGACGAACTTCTGGGTCAGATTTATTAATTTCAAATGAAAATTTGTCCAATGGCAAAATATTGGGAAAATATACAGAAAATTACAATTAAAAAGAGAAAATAAAGTATTAGCACATCAATTTATTTCTGCCAATTGTGCGCTTAAACATTTTTTCCTTCCATCTATTCTTAGCTTTCTATATTTACTTAATTTCATATAGCTTTCAAGTCAGCCAAAATAAAAAATTTCTAGCTTATCTTTAGTATTGCCCCAAGCTTTGAATTTCTTATGTGTCTGCGGAATTTATTTATGCTTATTTTACAGTTTCATTGCTTTTTCTTTCATTTCATATGTTTTGTAGCTACTTAATGGATGTTTTTGTATAAAATACACAATGTTTAATATAATGTTAATTTAATTGTGTTGATTTACCGTTCTTTGTGGTCATTCTTTCGTTTAAAGACTGATGATTTGCTATTTTAGTAAGAGGATAAGAATGAAGATTGGGTAACTGGGTTCGAAATATATTTGCTTTATTGTTTTATTTATCTACGACATGGGACGCTTCAGTTCCACTTTTTATAATAACCTTTGAGTTAATTTGCACATATTTCTTACTATTGTAGTATTCCCTGGAGAAGACAGTAAACTAACAACCTTTATTTATTTCCTTCCCCACACTGAGGAAGAACGTAACAGGACAGAAATATTTAATTTTTTTTTTTTGTTGTGTCTCTTTTATATATATTACTTGTTTACTTGAACATCTAGTTCACAGCCCGTATATATTCGAAAGAGGTTTTAATTTTACTTTTGTTTAGAAATTTCTCTTTCTCTCTTTCTATGTATTATAGAGCGTTTGACGTCTGGATATGAATAGCACTTTCTAGTGTTTAAGCAAGGTTTTCACTTTTAAGAAAATTCCCATTTTAAGATGAGCTTTTAATGTACCCCTTTTTCTACATAAATCCCATTAAAGGTAAAAAGAGAAGTTTTCTTATATTGGGTTGGCTTCCTTCAATATACGTATTTATTGCAATTATGATTCGTAAATAAAAAAATAAAAACACATAACGAGAAGTCTATTTCAGAATTTAATGAAACTTCTCTGCAGAACGCCATAAGGAAGAAACTCATTTAAGAGTTAAACCTAGGAAGCTTTGTTTCATATGTACATTAAAATTTTATTGCCATAATCTCTTTACGTACCCTTGTTTTAAAGTTTTTATTGCGCTGTTATATAACATATTATAACCGCATTGTGTTTTTGAAGGCTTGGAGCAAAGCGTGGCATGCCACTAAACTGCACTGAGTTAACACACGTTTTAGTGCCTAATATCATTGTTTTATAGCACCAAGAACATGGTCATTCGCAGAAATCACGCTGGTTTAAATATTTTTCTTATTTGTACAATACAAATATCAACGTGTGAATCTTTCGTTTACTGCTTGAATGTACTTGTTTCTCAGAGAAAAGAATCGTGGGTGTAGAAGGCACAGTGGTTATAAGTAGATAAGTACACTTCACTAGTTCAATTTCGGGACAATTTTAGGAGTATGATATGCCAGTTTATATTTGAAATTAGAATATTTTAACCTAGTATAATTCAAAGATAATAAATTAAATAAATTATTTCCTAAATCAATATTTATTTGAATACAAAAATTGCAGTTATTGATAAATATATTTTCATTTCTAAATGATAATATTTGCCAACATTTTTCCGCAGGGTGTAAATAAAATAAAAGGTAAACACATGCTAAGTTAACATATTACGTAAGTATGCTCCCGAAAATCTTGCGAGAAGTTTCCCACCCAAAAACGGGTTTTAGTTGTTTGTTTTTTTTTCCCCTTCATAATTTTATTATTAGTACAATTTACTCCTGGAATATCAAACTTTAGCTACGTGGATTATACTTATTGCTTTTCCCTTCTTGTATTGAGGTACATTTAGATATTTTGTGACAGGGAGTAGTTTCCTTAATCTGCTATAAATAGAAGACTTGATTAAGGATATGGGAATACGTGCCAGACGACAGAAATTAAATAAACATCACTTTCAACTTCTGTGGTTCCTGATCTCAAAGCTTTGTATCATCCAAAGAAAGACATTTACTCACTCTAAGTTTGAAATTCAGCGAGAAAAATGCTCTGTTTTGTCTGACTTCCTTGTAGCTGAGTAACTTAAGCTCACGTGGAATTCTGTCATTAAAGAATAGTTTTTTCAATAAAACCAAAACTCAGCGTGTAGTTTAAATTGAAACACGTGAATATAAATATGTGACTTGTAATTTCGGGTTTAAATTTTTAAATTTAAATATAAATATATATATATATATATATATATATATATATATTAACTGAAGTAGCTTTAATAAATTAAACGTTGTTGCATGTTTTTGGAGGAACCGCCCCAGGTGGCCGAGGTCGTTAAGGTGCGGACTCGTAAGTGGGAGGTGTGGGATTCGATTTCCAAGAGGCCCATCCTCCCTCACTGAGGTTTTTTTTTCCCCAGGTTATTCTCAGTCCTGAGTTATAAATGACAAATGCCGAGGAGGTAGCCTGAAACTTAGCCCTGGAAGCATCCTTCCTAAAAAAAGTCTTTTCCAGTTTATCATTTAATCTCATGTATCATCAGTGTTCACCATCTTTGAAGCCTCAGTAGTTAAAATGGGCTTTAAACACTGTTAAAAATGAAGGGTAGTCTTAAGATCAATTTACTGCAACTAAATAAATTTAGGCTAATTTTAGGTTGTTAAACATTTGTGTATTAATTACTCAGTTTAGCTCTTTATGAAGGGGGATTGCGAAGAAAAACTTTGGAAACCACTGGCATATACTGTCAATTGTAATTTGCCGAAACGTTAACCAAGACAGTTGAGTTGTGTGTTCAGTGCAAGTCTTCCTGACCATATTGTTAAAAACTGAGCAGTGCTCTTGGAATATATCAATACATAAGTCAGGTTTTAAAGTATGTCGGCCCTGGTGGTGTAGTGGTTACCATACCTACTTGCTTCGTAGGCCCAAGATCGCGGGTTCATTCCCGGCCAGGGTCGATTGATATTTTGGGCGAAAAAAATCCTTCGTAATGAAAGTAAAGCCGTGGGTGCGTGTAGTAGATTTACGGCAGGTAAAAGAGCCTTACGCCTGCAGAAGAGATCTCTGAGTAAAATGTATCGGTCTTTTCAAACATTGAATTGAGTAAGGCTGATGACCTGAGATGTTAAAGAGCATCCGCAAATAAACCAAACAAATAAAAAAATTGAACGACGTGTTTTCACATTTTTAAATGTAAATATCGTTTTATTTATTGCAACAAATTAAGACGGGTGATTTTTTTAAATATGTCATATCTAGGTCTAATAGATTTCATGTAATAGTTTCCAAAGTTACGATTTTATGTTAGATAAGAAAATTACCTGTGGCTTGTCTATCAGTACACCACAAATGACTGTCACTCAGAAACTAAACGAATTTGACCACAGGTTTATATAAAAATTGTTGCATAGTTTTAGGTCCTCTTAATAACTTTTACAGAACTTTCCCACATATTTTGTTACAGCTGTTTGCATATTTCTAAATAAAATAAACGCATTTCGGTACTGATCGAAAATCATTCGATTTTTGTTCAATATTGTTCACCTTGTTGTGCTCTGTCATATTCTTATGCAGTGAAACACATGGAAAAACCTTCCATTCGAGAGTCGGCCATATATCGGGATGATCCCTCCCGCCAACGCAAAGCCTGCATCTGACATCGCGAACTCGCGGCGCCGTATCACTTCACCTTTTTAAAATTGGGACACTTCAAATCAAATATGTGATTTCTGTACCACCCATCTTGTAGAAGATACAGGAAATTTGCTCATTTTGTATGATACACGAAAGTACCATTTGTCCCCATCAGTTCTTCTGCAGTAATAAGTCTAATTAGATCTCCTCCTCCTCTTTTCTTCTTCTTCTTCTTCTTCTTCTTCTTCTTCCAGAATCTTCTTTAAAATGTGAGTATATAGCTATTTTCTTTTATTTATATAATTCAAGTTTTTACAAGTTGAAGCCTTATGGCACCTAAGTTCGCAGCACTAGATACCAAAGATGGAGGGAGGGACCTCATCGGCAAGCCACCAAAGTGCGAATGGACGGTTTTAAATGTGCCTCATTGTAAATGTCATAGCCACAGATGTGGGAAGTGTCGAGCCATGCTACCGGTGACAGACCACAATAAAATTTCATTTTTGATACCTGTTATTTGGCGATAAAATGATCATCACAGTGAAATTCAGGATGACATATATGGTAATTCTATTAAGTTTCATTGAGACCAGTTCCTTTGTGAGGTGCGCACATATATTTGCCAATATATTCTTAGGATATACAGATTGACCCAATGAACTATGAACCTACTTGCGGTAATTTTCCTATAGGCAACAGCAGTGGTCGTTGCTATCTGCGGATTTTATAGAGTGGCTCTGATCTCCGTCCATAAATTTAAAATGTTATTCATCACTCGCTATATTTTAAGTTGAATAATGCTGAATATTTTATTTGTTTAATGTCTTCCGGTTATGTGGCATTATTTTATATATATATATATATATATATATATATATATATATATATATATATATAATTTTTCAATCTGTCCTATAGTAGGGTTCTCATAATTATTTTTAAGAACGGGACGATTTCAGATTTTTCTTTTAAAAACCTGTGATGTTTTATAAAAAAAGGGATACGCTAAAAACTAGAAAAACATAACTAAGTTCATCATATTTCATATATCACAAGCAAAATGCAATTTCATAATACGCAAAGTAAAGGTCAAATTTATTCATCAGAGTATTTATTAGATGTATGAAACTGTTCAAGAAAAGCATTTCTTTGTAATATTTGGGCATGAAACTGAGCACAAAACAACTTTTAAAATGTGTCCTTTTTATATTTGTTAGGACCTTTACTTTCTAAATTTAAGTCTGTTTTTATCGTCCGTCTACATTGCATTTATTAAAAAAAACGTTCGGCTGCAGCATTGAATCTTGCGGTTCCAAACAAAAATACTTACCAGATACTTCGTAATCTTGCTTTTTAAATGAGAAACATTGCCATATCGTAATAGAAACAAAACTTCAAAGATTAAATGAATAAATTTCATTATTCACATTTTAGGAAGGATTCTTAAAAAAACTGGACATTTGAAACAAAATTCGGAGTACCGGGATATTTCACCAAAAAGGGGATTGACCTGGGAATGACTGGAGGAATGATGACCCTGTCCCAGAGATAACGTTATAAGGGGAACCTGGGGGCCACAAATAAGCTAATAAACTATATCATTCTGAAATAACTTTCAATTTCTTTCATCCAAATGTTTTTTTTTTGTATGAGCTGTAGCAGCGTCTTAATGAAAAAAGGCAAAATTACACTCTCTATCGGTTATCGGAAAAGTGGGGGAGCATACACGTATTAACATATGATACAGTATTGTTATATGACTTTAACTTTAACAATTTACAATTCTTTTCACAAAAGCCATAAGAAATGCCTGTTGTTGTGAAATATATTTAAGTGACTTTTTGGGGAGGGGGTTCTCCACCTGTCTAGTTTCTTATCCTGAACGCTACTCGTTTTCTGAAATTTATTATAAACATTATATATTGTTGTACGGGCCTGGGGGTTTTACGCCGGGAAATATTTCTTCAAATCGTCTTTGAACTTGACAAGTAAAATTCATGAATCAGAAATAATTATACGTTTTGCAGTAGATTAATTTTTTTTTGATTTTTTATTTAAGGACGTTCTTTAACAGCTCAGGTCATCAGCGTCCCATTCTATTCAGGGAGTGAAACGGCCAACAAATTTTGCTCAGAGGCCTCTTCTTTCAGGCTTGAGGTTCTTTTACGTGCTGTAAATATACGACACGGGACCCACGGCTTTATTTCCCTTCCGAAGGAAGCCATACTTACGATTTTTACGCCCAAAAAATCCATCGATCCTGGCCGGATTCGAACCCGCGATCTTGGGTTTAGAAGGCAAGTATGGTTACCACTACACCACCAGAACCGACGTTGTGCAGTAGAAAATATATGCTTAGTCCTTATCCACTTGGCAATTAAATACAGAATAAAACACACCACTCGTAACAACTGAATTGAATTTAGCCCCCATTAGATCATCACTGACAGCCAGAAGCTAGCGTGACCCTGTTCCAGCCAGTGAAAAGTTGCTTCATAGTTCATTGGATCGGTTCGTCTGAATTTGTTCTAATAAAAGCCTGCTATCAGCATTAGTCATCCGCAGCTTCATATAATTCTGACTGGGATTAATTCAACATTGATCAGCGTACTGCATTAACATGGTGGTTTGCTTGAAGATTTTCTTTAAATTTGTGATAGGGCAGATGTGTATGGAGGTGTGGATACAGCCATGACTGATATCTAACCATAAATAAAGATGGATGGTTCATTGTTTTATCTTAATCTCTCGGACATAGCATTAACGCAGCGACATGAGTTTCATTGATTCCCTTGTGCTGGTTGAGTATGTCTTCAAGCGTCCGTATTTAGCGCTTCTATTTATTATTCTTTCACCTATTGAAAGAAACAATGATACAGAAATCTACGTCTAAAAATAAAAATAACAATATTCAGTTTGACCAGTACCTCTAAAACATTCTGTAATAATTCGTTACTAAATGAAAAACATTATAATAAAATAAAATCCTGACGTGGATATGAATAGTTTTATGATAGTAGAGACTTTACAGAATATATCTGCTTTCTAGCAGCGTTCCAAATTCCAAAGTTGCTTTTCCCTCCTTATTCCTGCAAGTTTGTGCGTTTACCGTCGTCAGAATGATGGATGTGAAGGTGATATAAAAGAGGCTATTAATAACAGTAACATAACATATTCTGTATGAAAGCCTCATGTTTAATGTAGGTCACCAAACCGGATGGATCTCACACAGACGTGTCCCATGAACCCCGGCGTTTTCTAGTACTTTACGTCGTTATGTCACACACGTGACAGCTTTTAGCTACTTAATAGAATTCACTCGGTAATGCCGTATTTGATGAGTATGGTTGTCAACACTATTTTACAATATTCTGAAATTTAGATTGAAGTTCAGATACTGCTACAACTCGAAAAGGTGAAGATCAGTTTTAAAGTTTTAATATGGTGTAATAGTTACAAATATTAACATATTTGTTCAAATGTTGTACCACAGCTAAACACAAGTGAAACATTTCCTTCGGCATGTAGCACAGTTAACAAGAAAAAGCTTTTAAGTTGAGCTAATGTTTCCACTGGTTCTTCAGTTATAACTAGGCTTGTAATCTTGGGAATCGATTACATAGTCCGACTGCAGTATGGTAAATAGACCACTGACGACTTTATGATAGTTACTGGGAAGCATTAGGACGGGGGGAGGTTGCGGTAACCGAAGGAAAATCAGGTTTCTTACTTCCACCACTACTACCTGAGATATCGATTCCTTTTGGCAGAGGGGACATTTCAAAGTCCAAGAATGATACAAATGTAATATGTTTCCTTAGAAATTTTTAGTGTTGCTTTTAACATTACAAAGACTATATTATATATTTTTATTTCTTTTGATTTTTTCCTTTCTGTTTCTAATTTTGTAATGCTGATTTGAGATATTCATCACATATCATTGTTATTTTGTTTACTTTTCATTATTGTTGTCATTACCATCGTCATCCTATCACTTATTATTATTATTATTATTATTATTATTATTATTATTATTATTATTATTATTATTATTATTATTGTTATTATTATTATTATTATTATTATTATTATTATTATTATTATTATTATTTAGATGCATAGACAGACTCTGCCCTTAGCCCAGTAAGAGAATGTGAGAGGTGTCAAGGTTATGCTGTTTTATTAGAGGTTTGGAATTCAGAGAGAAGTGGAAACTACAAAATACTGGAAAGAATGCTTTTGTCTGACGTAGATTATTGCGCCCTTTCCAAGATAGATGACATTCTTCGAGGAGGTGAGGAAATTGCAAATATTCTAAGCTAGACTTTTCTGCAGATTATAGATTTTTATGAACAGATTGCATAGGCTGCTGTAATTAGAAATGCAGAATAAAATTTATGTTATGACATTTTGGAAAATTTAATAACCAATTTGACATTAATGTTTATGTCGGTTACTTTGACTAGTGAAATAATCATGGGTGTTCGTAGTTCATTATGAACATTTTTAAAGTTGATATTACTTTAGAGTGTTAAAGTCTGAAATGCACTCATATTTCCTCTTGTATGCATATTTTTCAGAACTTATAGCGGGGGGAGATTGGTACTAATTAAGCCCCAGCCGAGAATCAAATCCCGAATCTCTGAATTTAGAAGCCAGCAGGCTGGTCATTAGACCGCAGAAGTAGTTCAAAAAATTTAAATAAATTCCTAAAATTGTAAAGTCTGTGTTTTTTTTTTGCATAATATTTATACATCTAAGTCACAAATGTATGCATATTCTAATATTCTAGATCATGGAACCACTCCCCCTTACTTATTTAGTCTTGTATATTTGCTGACATAATTGTTGACTTTCGAACCCTCAGTGACAATTATTCAATCTTATGTATTTGCAGTTGTAATATCCGGGTTAAATGTAATGTCCTGTTTCATGACCTCGTCCAACGATAAACAGCTTTTATTGAATTGTAAATGATAGCATTATATATATATATATATATATATATATATATATTCGTTTTCGTTTTCATTATAGAGGCATAGCTACCGCTCCCCGGAGCCAGATGTCTGTCTGTGCACATTCAGTGAAATCCTGTCTGGTGGCAAGCCATGCGGGAAGATAATGGTGATGACGATATGCTCAGATGATTCCGGGAACCTTGGAACTGGAGATTGACTAACATTTGTCTTTGCAGGATAAGGAGAAAAAAAAAAAAAACAGAAAAAATACTCAGAAAACTCACCCCCAACTGAGGTTCAAACTCAGGTTGCAAAGCAAACACGCTACCCCAACACCTGGTCTATTATATCATGCTTCAGTGAGAACCGCTAGATTAGACTAATTACGCTGTCTAGTGCTAATTCCCATTTCTGCTGTCCGCGTCATATGTGATAGAGTGGTGGCGGATCCAATAGTTCTCGACGTCATCGTTACTCATTACTACAGTGCAGCTGTGTTTTAGTTGTAACATGGAAAGTAGAAAGAGAGATCATATTCTGTACGGCAGTGGATAACTCTTAACTGCCTAATCTCAAAAAAATTAAAGAGCGTTGCATCCTACACGCAATTTCTCTTGCTTCTGATTGCACAGAATTTTCTGGTTTCTCAGTACTCGCCTGTAACAATACGAAAGCCAGCAAAATAAGCACAGATAAACATATTTCATATTTCAATGTCCAAAGGTGCAATTGGTCATAACATGTACAATGTCACTGAGAGACTATGCAGTGCAGGAGACTGTGACAGTGCTTCTCAGCCCCTTTGACCGTCATTAGCTCATCTCAGGTAGCAGCAAATTGATCTTGTTTTACTTTACGTTTCTGCGACGTTACTCGAACACCAAGTTCTTCAACGGTAGAGCTGCATTACCGAGCCACTCCCGGGCGATAGCGAAGAAAGCCGAAGGTAGTGCTACTTTCAAGATATGGCTAGATAATTAAACACTCAAATACAACGACACAATGGCTCAGACTGAAGAGTGCCATGTCCTTACATTGTGCCACAGCGTTAAGGTTAGTGTGTGTGAATTATTTGCGAATTCCATTTCGACAATACGTGGTAAAAGGTTCCTTTAGTAATAAGGAACAGCAGGCACACATGCGCTCTAAAGAGATATTTACGATTTTTTTCTGCTGCAATCAAAGCAGATTTGTCACTATTACAGTGATTTACCCATCCCTATCAACTTGTATTTACGAAAATGAGGCGAGCCTAGGCGGTAGCGAGCCGCAGCAAGCCATTGGGTCCACCGGTTTCTAGGATTTACCCTAGGTTAGTGTGTGTGTGTGTGTATGTGTGTGTGCGCGTGCGTGTGTGTAATAAGAATTAATTGCGAATTCCAATAAGACAACACGTGATAAAAGCTGAAAAAATAATTTTTGTAATCAGGTGCAACATATTGCAGCCAAGAAGTTACGGAGGGCAACCATGGGTTACATTACTGTTAACAAGAAATTAATAAATGCAATAAGCATATCTCCTGTTCGCGACTAAGGATTTCGGCTCTCTTCGCTGTCGCTCGGGACAGCAGTTCTACCGCTCAAGAATTTGGTCTGCGGGCAATGCCAAGTTTATGTTTCAGCTTAAACCAAACGGCCTATAATGAGCTCTAATAACCTTCACTGTTTTGCAATCTTAAATAACCACAATCATCATCGGCCTATATTGCTTCCCAGCGCACAATGAGTGGGTTGTGCGAACAACTGCGGAAATAAGGCCGCATTCAACAACACGCAACTCCAAACCACTGTGAACATCGCTCAACTGTTTGCAACAGCAGAAATCGTACTACTGATAGCTACGACACACAAATAGCGAACAACCGAATGAGCATTCTATCAAGCGCAGCATTTCTAGTGAACATCACATCTGCAACAAATGCGCAAATAGAATTTGATACTGATGGATTAATTTTGTTAATTCAATTTAAATCTGTACCTCGGGATTCTCAAATGGCACAGTATGTTAATAAAAACAAAAAACAAGAAGCCTGGGGAGTTGTGCTTGTAGATTAAGGCAATTTTAGAAATTTGCCACTGAAAAGGCATAAGGAAATTGGTAACCTATGCAATTAAAATTTTTATAATGTTAAAATAAATGTGCAGTAACAAAATTGGCTTTAGCAGAGATGTAATTTTTGTTGTGCTGGCATAGTTCTTGTTCAGCAGTCTGCAATATTAGGCATAAGCAAATTATTCGTATGTGATAGCTTTATTCAAGTGGCAGTTGTTTGTTAGTTGCACACTGTTTTAGCGTGTTATGCCACTGTGTGTGCAGTTGCAAGTAGTTGATTGTCTGAAATGAATGAATAAATGGTGTTTAAAGCCCGTTTTTGCTACAGAGGCACCGCAGGCGATGGACGCTGATGATACGTGAGATGCAATGATATATTGGTATAGGATTTTTTTTAAGGAAGGAAACGTTCCAGGCCTAAGTTTAGGGTCCCTTCCCGGCATTTGCCATTTATGAGGACTGAGGAAAACCAGGAAAAACCTTAAACAGGGAGGACGGTCCTGATGGGATTTGAACCCATGGCGGTGACCGTCTGAAAGAAGCCTATGCGTGTGCACATAAATACAATTCAGGCGTCTCTATAACCAAATACAAAAAGATATGTATCTTTACATATCTGTATTTTAATGTATTTTCTTAAACTGTTGCCTACAGAAGCACTTTTTGTTGTGTGCTGAGTAACTGGCACAGAATTATTCTTCATTTAGGCAATCTTCCTTTACTTCACGATCCGTGTAACCACGATTAATGCTCTGCAATATACATCTGCAGTGCCTCTGATATGAATCTTCTCCTGTTATCGAGAAAACAATTTTTATTGGGAAAAACCCCTCTTCACATCACAAGAAGAGACGGGAGAAAAGCGAAAACTATGTGATTGAGGAACGCCATAGACATTTAGTTCTGTTTTGCTACTTAGTGTAACATATTCTTGAATAACCAATTCTGTTTAAATTATGTTTCACATGTTCGGTAGCACGTGTATTTTGTTTACGATCAATTGCTTGTGACATTTCACTCACTAGTTATAGGGCTTCAGATAACTGAACATCTGATGTTTCACCTACAGCAAAAATGTCTTATGAACACTGTATTTATGTCAAATGTTTTCCAGTTTTAGTCCCAGTATAGTTAATGTATGATATTTCGATGACTCGGTAACAGTGTCGCTACAACTCAAAATTTGTCATTTTTAATACATTTATAGCCATAGAATTGTTTTACTTACATTTCAGTACTGCTATGAGTTCTAAACAGCATAATGACTTCAGAGTGGATAAGGCATTTGTTAACTGAGGGAGAGGGGGTTTGAAATGTATGAAATTCTACTATAATTCGAGACAATGCAGTATTGAGCAAATTACTGTTACGCATAACTCAATATGGGGCATTATTATAGAAAATGGAGATTATCCCTTTTGTTTACAAAGGGACAGAATTGATTCTCTCTGTAATGTCTTTCTGAAGAAACATTACCAAATAGATAGTAAATACATAGGAAAATGTATAGTCGTTGTTTATATGCCTAGTATGAAATGGACAACTATAGAAAAAAGATTTTTCAAAGTGGCGAATATACAAGTTAGAATGTTATTCTTAATGATTAAATACAATTAATACAATTTCAGTACAGTGAATTACAAGGGTTACTGCTGCTTATGAGGCACGATGTAAAGAGATGCAATTACATGGATATGAAAGTATTTTCTTGTACTATCAACCAGTTATTTTAGGTAAATAAAATCATTCAAACTCGTTTTTAACACGATAGGACTTGTTTGAAGGCATGTTGTTAAAGTCTGCTGTGATGATGCAGTTATAAGGCAACATTCATAGCGAAATTTTCTTCCATTACTGCCTGCACACTGTCTTCTTCATTTTGGGGTGATCAGTGACGATGTATTTGTCACTTACTGAATTTACCAAATTCATACTATGCTACAAGAATATTATGTACTTGTTCTAAATTTGATCAGAACAGTTGTCGCTATAAAATATAATTTCTGGTGTGCTGTAATTTTCCTTAAGACTCAGCCTGCAGACAGCGTGCTTTCAGCCGCCACGTGGGCCGCGCTATCGCGGATGGATGTCCCTTTGAAACCACTGTAGTATAAAGAATGAAACAAGTAATACTTTTTATGAACATAAAATATGGAAAATTACGAACTTAATCCATTTATTTTAATTTAGAATTAATCTACCATTCAAGATTTTCAATGCGCATCCTTTGGCAAAAGCAGCCTGACATAAAAATTTAATTTATGTATCATTTTAGCAATTTTATTCTCTATGGAAAGAGGAAAGCTCTGGATATTAAAATGTTACTAAATCATTAAAATATTTACAATCTCTCATTTTGAATTTCAAAAGTAAGCATGCAGTACTTTGGTTGTCTGATACACGCAGGCATTAAATACTACATGGTGTGGCGAATTTACACCTAAAATACCTTCGTCCTTTATCTTCTAGTATCTTCTTGAGCCGTGACGTGGGAACCACCTTATGATTGAGGCGTTTGCTGATTGGCCAATATGCCCTCTCTATTAACGAACTTGCTTTCCTATGTACCGACTGGGAAGAGAGACTTCTGACCATTCCTTCTGAGAACATGCAGTCAAAACCCTCCGGGAGATGCATTAGTTAGAAATTTTGAGAAGTCTGCTGTATTCACTGACCCAGGTATAAAACCGTAAAATGCGTAGTTTTAAGAATGCCATTCTAAATTTAAGTAACCTTTTAATAAGGTTTTTCTTGTAGGTCATTTTTATAACATTTTCTTATTGCATTTGAGTACGGTTTCAAAACATTGCCTTGCAATCATTGTATCACCATACTTTTATATTTATTGTAGGTATGAACGCAAGTCGTTTGTAGCCTAGCTTCCTATTGTTGTCGTGCGCGAGATTGAATACAATTTGCTAGTCTAACGAATCTAATTTTGTGAGATGTTTGTGAGGGCTTTGTGTTAATTTTTTTTTAAAATATAAAATAATTTAATATTAATGCCAACCATTCTTTAACTATTATTACTATTCCTGCAGTACGTTTATTTAATGTCATTAATTTACAATATGCTGCAACTTTATTTATTCTTTTGGGAACTTCAAACAATTATATAGAATAAATTACATTTAAAACTGTCTTGCAGTTGTATTTTCTTCCTCATTATTAAAGTATACTTTCTTGGTTATATCAAGTCTTACAACACTCAGCGGCAGAAAAAGCGAAATAGCAACCTAGTATTTGTATTTTTTTTACAACAATTAAGCCTAGGTTCAAGCCTTGTATAAGGCCTAACTTATGGCATTATAGAAACGCAACAACGTGTTAATGGTTAATCAACGGATTTAAAAAAACTGTAGTCAACTCCTTGGAACATTTTTTTCGATTCTAACTTAACATTAATTTTGCTCGTAAGGCGATTTTTACAACAATCACCGCAAAACAATGTTTTAATGTTCAAAAGTGTTACTGTGAAGTGTTGTGCCGCGTGATAACAAAGCATTCAGGCTTGCCTAGCAATCAGTTTTAAGTCAGTTTTGCAGCTGAAGATGCAACAAGGGCCGTGGCATTAGTGGAGGATGAACGATGTTGTTGACGTCATTCACACTTCTCATTCCAATGTACGCAGGATTGTCCAGAGAGGACGGTATCTGCAGGAGGTCCGGCTCTGGTCGTAGAAGGAGTACCCTTTATCACTTTCTTTCACTGCAAGTTCTTCGTGATTGGCACGCAACATCAGTGGAGGCCAGGAATAATTTGCAGCAAGTACGGCATGTTAACATCAGTGAAAGGACAGTTAGAACAAGGCTGTATGAAGTGAATTTATAGTACTGGAGACCTACAAAAGGACCATTGCTGACAGGGGAACACCATGTCTCTGATGCAGTTTGCTCGTACCCGTCAAATTGGACTATGGAGGAATGGAGCACGGATGAGAGCAAGTTTTGTTTGAAGGTACTATATGGGAGAGAGAGAGAGAGAGAGAGAGAGAGAGAGAGAGAGAGAGAGAGAGAGAGAGAGAGAATGGGGGTCAGGAGAGCGTTATGCACCCTGCAATTTCACTTTTTAGAGATTCACTATTGTTTTGGGCAGGGATCATTGAAGCAAGGGCGGAGCTGATGTTCATCGAAAATGGGTCACCGACAGCTTATCTGTGCATCGAGGAGATTTTTGCTGATCATGTAGTGCCTTTTTGCACCCGTTATAGGCGACAACATTATCCTTATGCACGATAACGCTCGTCCATACATTGCTTGGTGTGTTTCTGAATTCCTGGAAGCAGTTGGGATTGAACGTATGGTGTAGCCAGCACTCAGTCCAAACCTGAATTCGATAAAACATGTCTGGGACCTGCTTGGGTGGCATGCTAAGGGTCGATTCCCTGACTCATTGGCAGATCTGCGGGCTGCACTGTGGGTACTGCAATAATGGGAACTGATGCAAGAGAAACTTGCAGATCTTCCGGAACATGTCTGACCGAATTGCAGCTGTAATTAGGGCTAGAGGTGGCAACACTCGTTACTAAGACCGTGGTTATCTTACACAAACAGCTAGAGGAACAAAGAGCAATTAAAAGTATCAGTTTCTAGCATGTTTAAAAAGTTCTGTTTATTATGATGTTTGACCATATTTGAAAATTTTCTGCATTAAAATCAATAATGGGATAGAATTTGTCCTTAAAATACTCCTTTAAAATGTTGTTAAAGAAATTCTATTTTAATATTTGTCTTTGTTTCATTAAACACAGCATTTTATTTAAACTATTTTTAAAAAATAAGTGTTTTGCTTTTCTGCCGCTCAGTGTATTTTCACAGCATATCTGCTTATAGTGACAAATGCAGTTTTAATCGTAGCATTTCGTAATTTTGAAAAAAAAATATACCTTTGGTGTCTTTCTGTATTTATATTATACGTAAAATACAAATGAGGGTGGATAATGTACTTTAGCTAACGTTTTTCCCTTCTCATTTGTTTTTCTTCTATTGAAACAAATTGTCAAGTACTTGTCTGCGCTGAGTAATTAAAATTAAATTAAAGAAAACTTAATATTTTGTTATGGAATGACAAAAGGCATTTTTCTATGTATTCATAAGTCAAACATTGCCCTAGATGAGGGAGGAGGTAATGACAGAGACGTTTCTAATTCTAAACTAATGTAATTGTTCAGTTTTGACTAATTTTGAACTTTAGAACTTGGTAAAACTAACACGAGATGCATTTCCAAGCGCAGTGTTGAGCCAATTATACCCGGAGTTCCTTTCAGCGCCGACAAAACGCATTACAGGTAATTGACCTAACTCTGTGCACTGCGGCAAACGAGCTTACTGACGAGGAGGGCGTGGCTTAGTGGAACTTTACTTCATCAGCGGCTGCCTCTTCTACTTCCCAAAATGTGGTTCCTCTGGTCTAAATTACCACAGGTCATGATGCAGAGCGGCAAGTGTTTCGCTGTGCAAGAAAGGGAAAGAAGCGGCATGTAGGAATTAGTAAAATTGATTTACCAACTCTTTTCCTGAATAATGATAATATATTATTTGACAACTTATCTTTATTCATCCTCATAAATTTGATAATACTTCTCAAATTAATCTACTGCCAAGGGTGGCTGAGGTCATTAAGGCGCTGACTCGTGAACGAGAGGTTTGGGGTTCGAATACCACCTTGATCGTTTTCCCTGACTGAGGTTTTTCCAGTTTTTCCTCAGTCCCATAAATGGCAAATGCAGGGGAGGTATCCTAAACTTATGTCTGGAACGATTCCTTCCTTAAAAATACATTCTTTCCCAAAATATTTCACACATGTATCATCAGTGTTCATCGCCTGTGGTGCCTCTGTAGTAAAAACCGGCGTTAAACACATTCATTTATTCAAAGTAGTCCCCGCTTGATGCAATGCACCTGTCTCAGCGTTTCTGTCAGTCTTCAACAATTTTTGACAGGTCCTTCAGAATCACATCTGCAGCCTTCACCACTGTTTCTGACGAAAAAATGCCACTCACGATGCTACTTCTTTAATTTGTGGAAAAGGAAATTGTCACATAATTAAAAGAATCGACAATGTACACAGTAAAGTAGTACAATGGGGAAACGGAAATATTTTTGTATTCTCTTTAGGTTTCAGTAGAAAAACAGGTTTTCTAATTGGGAAAAATCCAGCTTTTCTGTTTGTAAAAATCATGAAATGCAAACCTTCGATCATCATTTGATTGATGTTTTATGCTATGGAAGTTGTGCACAAATGCTCTGTGTCAAAATTTGATCCTTTCCAATTGACCTTCTTATTTATTCATATCGCAGGTTTCTGGTGAGATTGGAATGTTTTTTAATCTCTCTGTATCTAATTTGGTTTTATTTCTTTATTCTTTATATAATTTGGATTTAATTAAATACTCTGTTAACAATTTGGAGTAAATCCCATAAGCAAATGTTTGAATTAGAATTAGTTGAAAAGAATACCCAGTTATTTTAGTCCATATTTGTAAGTAGTGCATTTTCTGGTACATAAGACTCAAAGTGGGAAATGTAGTGAATGTTCCCATTTACTTGTTATTGTAAAATTTGCCATGTTGTTTGGTAAGTGTAGGCAATAGAAATGCGTTCTGTATTTTCCCACTCATTGTCATGTTTATTGCTTAGGCAGTATTGCAGCTGCTGGTATTATTTATGTATTGTAACTTAAGGACCAGTATTAACAATTCTCTCACAAAGATCTAAACTAAAACTATTTCCATTGTTTGTTTGGACAATGTTCACATTTACCAGCAGTTGCACACAAAAAACCGGTTTTCTACTTTGACTGTAGCACGTATGTTATACACACCCACAAGTTGACGTTCCATTATTGTTTTAATTATTGTATGATTTCATACTTGTCGTTACTACTTTTTGATTTGCACATCACAGGGAGTTTTCGAGATGACTAAATACGATGCATGACTGACTCCGAAAGAACGCGGGAGCCCCCCCCCCCCCCTGTTATTGAGCCTTACAGAGGCGCTAGCAGCAATTGAAAGCGTAGCGGTGGACCACAAGGTGTGGGAGGGGAGAGTAAGGTATATGTAACACAGATTGTTTCCTGTAGCGTGCCATGTACCGAAATTAACCATAGCTCAGTTTCCCACAGGATCAGAACGCGATACCGATCAGGACTTGACATTGCTTATTTTCACTACATCACCCGACAGCCTGTTCACACGCTTCTGCTCACGGCCATGACAAGCTTTCCTGAACAGCGCCTCAAATTCTTTCGTACAACTTTCGGAAAACACAAGCGCGGCTGTAACAAAGCCAAGAGCACTGTCGATATGGATAACATGTTGTACCATGTTTTACGTTACGTATGCTACACAATATATTCTATTTTATTACTAACATTAAAATATGCAAATTATAGAAGATCCACCTCAGCATAAATTAACTTACCAAAATTTATATGTGGGGCAATACCAAGGCAGCCACCGGTTAAGTTAGTTATGGGTGGGAAAAATAAATTATATTTTAAAGCATCGATTTTGAGATATTAACGTATAAGTGCTGAATATGTTACTTAGACATAGTGCTGGGGAATCAGAAACCGCCGAATTAGTAGTAATGGAGTTCAATATGGGTATCACTTAAATTAAGACTTATATTGCTGCAAAATATTGAAGCACATAAAAATAGCGGTTAGTACAAACGACAATTGAGGTTTATTTTATTTTAAAAACATATTGTTCTATACTCTAAATTATTATGCTAAATTGTTAGTTTATATAGGAGTTCATCACTATCTTATTTCATTATTTTGAAATTGTTTTAATTCCTCAAGAGAAAAATCGAGCACAATGGCTCAGCTGGTATCATTTGGGACTCACGTACGTGAGGTCTCGTGTTCAAATCCTTTCAATGAATTTTCCGCTCTTCTGTTCATCTCGTTTCATTCTGATGTTCTATTACAGGATCGAAAGTGCCAGGCGAGTAGGTCGGTGTAATGATTGCTTATGCTTTGGAAAGTCTTCTACCCGGCGTGTAGGGGCTCGGACTCCTTGGAAGCGAGATTCCGCTGGCGTCCTATCCTGGAAACATTGTGAGACATTCTCTTATATACATGCCTCATCGATCATCAATCCTGGCCGCTCACCTCATCATTTCCTCCCTTAAGTGCACTCATTGGGCGCAAGCACAAACGGCCAGCCTTTGAGCAACGCTGAAGTACCGAAATGTTCTTCTCCTTCCTCCTAATCCACGAGAAAACTTAGGTCTTTGTAGGAAGAAAAAAAAAGCGATCCATCAGATTTTCTTTGCTGGGTGTTACGAGGGATTTTAGTTTAAATGAATAGTAAACTGTTTTGTCTATTCTGCTCTGCCTTTGGCGGGGCCGGAGGCGGTCCCTAAGCTAAGCACTGCGATCTTTAGACATCTATTGCCGAACATCCAAAAGAGGGTATCACTGTTTCTCCAGCACCTGTTATGTCCATGGCAATAATCCTATCTTTCCAGATCCGATACTCCGGACCCCAAAGGCTCGACCTGTGAAGAAGTTTGCCAAAGAAAATAATGAATACTTATAAAATGAAATACAGGAAACAGGAGATTCTGAGGAAAAGCCAAAAAATTTCAACTTTTTTTTTTAGTATAAAAGGATTCCTTGGCACTTTTATTGAATTCGGGTTCGAGTCGTCTAAACAGTGATCTACCCAGCTGAACAACCGGAAAGGGAAATTAAATGTTTGAAAGTATCGGATTTACCTACCTGTCTATATCACCAGTAGATGCAACGTCTAAAACTAACTAGTAATGTTTCCAGTACATACATTTTTTTTTTACTTTTAAAATGTATTTAAATATATTAAATAATGCAACTATTAAAAGGATAAAAAATATAAATTCAGCTCATATATCCACATATATGTTGAGGTTCTCTCATGAAGGTGAATAATTTTCCTCACTGACAACAGATCGTCATCCATCGAAATTTAGATTTGCATTATTACAAAATTAGACTTCGATAAGGCAAAAGTATCTCAAGAAAAGGCATCAATAATTGGTACCATGTATGAGGGACTTACTTATTCTTAAGTTCAAAAACTGACCTACATTCAGGAAAGGTTAATTCTAATTTGGAAATACCACAGTATTTTACAAGTGAAGAAACGTGTTTTGTTTAACGTTTCGGCATTGTTCGGAACATTCTTTTAATAATTTTCGCTCTCTGGTTTATTTGATCTCTGTAAATCTCTTGCACCACTGATTTTGACAGTTTATTCTGCCAAATTTACATTTTCAATTGAAAAAGAACAAAAATATAGAACATCCACGTCAAATTTAACTTCTGTACAGGAAGCAAAATAATATCTGAAGGATGCATTTACAAAGTGTTTTAAAATTGAGAAATTATGGTAACTTTTTGTAAGATGGACGTAAAGCTTTAATGAAATATTTAATTAGTATTTTTAATTATGAAAATTAATTCATTGCAGGTTTAACTAACAAACTTAACCAAAAATAGTTTTAGTAGCATTTAACATGACTGTTTGTAAAACCTGTGTCAAAGAGTAAAATTAAAAATTTACTATGCTTACACAAGTACTCAATGTTTTTTGTATTGTATTAGAATTGTCATAAACATTAAATAGTTTTTTTTTCAATTTGAGTGGACTTTTGGATATTTTATCATTTCCTAGAAAATTTTAAAAATTTTCAATCGTCAGAAACGGAAAAGAATTATCAAGAAATTGATCAGTGCCGTTAACATTCTTAAGAATAGAGTTGCGAAGAATGTGAGATTTACAGATACATTAGTTATTAAAACTCAAGATATAAAATTTTTGAATAATTGCCATAAAGGACATAAAATCACTGATTAACGCTTCCTAGCAGTAATAAGCCTGATTTGATAATATCCAAAAAGTGAAACATTCCTGTGAAATTGATCATCAAAAGGCAACAATTCAAATGGCCTACACAATATTTATGCCTATTGCACGCTTTGTAAGCAATTTATTTATCTAAAGGAAGCATTTGCTTCCTTAGTAACCACCGTATTTGCCCCATAGATCCAAGGTCGAGGGTTCAAACCGGCCAGCGTCGATGGAGCTTTTAAGACGTATAAATTCTAAGTTTACGGAAAGTAAACCCGTAGGTCTCATGTCGTAAATTTAGAGCATGTAAAATAAACTTAACCCTGAAATATGAGGCCTCTAGGCAAAATCTAAACGCGGTTTCAAGCCTTAAATTGAATGGAACGCTAATGGCCAAAGATGCTAAACAGTGTCCTTTAAAATGTAATCATAATTCCTTAGCATCTCTGGAAGTTTTAGTCCAGATTATAGTGGCGTCCTATCCTTGGCCGTTCCGACGTTAACATAAGTCATCTGTTCAACTATACCCTGGCACATGTCCCCTCAGTATAATTTTTATTGTGTTATCCTGGCTAGTTTTTCATGACGCTTCCCAACTTAACTTGTAGTGGTTGATCATATTTCCATTTTGGCAAACTTGGAACCTCTTGTTTTGTAAATGTTCATCTTTGAACTTCGTAAAGTAAAACTGATTACACAGTTTTGGGGGGCCCCAAACTATTTTGGTGTTACTGGATTTATTCAGTATAAAAGGGTAACACAAAGTAGTAAAGGCTTAGATGAAACTTTGAAGAAAGTTATGCTAGGTATGGTAAGCGTATTTGCTACCGTCGGAGTGTGAATGATGTGCATATGTACAATTCCCAATGTTATTTTTCATACATAATGTTCAATCCTTATATACTGACTGACCATTAAAATTGCAACACATTAGACGTGTTCATAATAGCCTTGCGGAAATGCCTGTCTTCTCTGACATTTGACTGGGCCATTGGGACACTTCACGTCTCTGTGTATGAGCTATTTCAATTCATTGATCTCATATTCGCTTCGATCTTGTCGCATTTCGTCCAACATGAGCACCAATTTCTCGGCATGACATTCCACTCTCCTGGTATGACACAATACTTCCTTGATCAATTCTCAGACAGCTGCGCTGCTGATATTGTTGCTGTATTTTCGAGCGTCATATTCGTTCCTTTTGAGAAAATGTGAGGTCGGTTTAATGTATCTCTAATGAGCGTTGCATTTATAATGGCCAGCAATGCATTTATGTAATTTTTAAATTTATCTACTAATAAATAAAACAAATGAGATGATATAGTGCTTTTGAAACATCCTGTATAATTCATAACAACTCTAATGACATAAGCATGTCTTACTTTCAGGAGTGGCTCCTCTAGAAGGTCTCCAAAATTTTCAACATTTAATTACCTATATTTATTACCTGATATATGTCTATGCTTATAGTGTTTGTGAGAGATTTATATCTTGCGCTTGGTGTTAGTTTGTGGTTTTTGTCTGTTGGATACAGTCATGGTGCAAACCAATGCCTCGCTAAGCCTTTGGAGTTTTTTTGGTTGAGGGAGGTGAGAGGAAATGGTAGCAGGAGTCTCTTACCCATAAGAGTCATGTGCATTCACCACTTAAAACAATCGGTCTTGGTGGTGCAGTGGTTGCCATACTTGCCTTCTAAACGCAAGATCGCGGGTTCGAACCCGGCCAGGAGCGATGGATTTTTTCGGATGTAAAAATCCAAAGTATTGCTTCCTTCGGAAGGGAAGTAAATCTGTGAGTCCCGTGTCGTGCATTTACGGCACGAAAAAGATCCTCAAGCCTGAAAGTGAGGCTTCTGAGCCAAATTTGTCGGCCGTTTCACGCCCTGAGTTGAATGGGACGCTGATGACTTGAGATGTTAAAGAGCGTCCATAAATAAATCAATCAAAAAAAAAACACTTAAAACGTCGACTCTCGTCAGGTGCATACCCAGGAAAGCTAGGCTCCAGTTTTACACGGCTGATTGATTATAGTTGCTTTAGAAGATAATAATGCTCTCATTCAGACATTCACCAGAGTGTTGATGCAAGCGATAATCATTTGTTTTTATAGTAGCAAGCTGTTACTAAAATAAAAATGCAAGCTAAAATACGAGCTCCTGAAATAGTTGCTATATTTTGTTTTGTTTTAATTGAATGTAAAGGAAATAACCGATATAAAGCTTACGTTCTAAGCCTTTTTCTTTGCAATCATTGGATGGGATATTGAAACTAAAAAAACTATTCAGACCAACTGCAAGCATTAATTTGAGTCAAACGCGATTTCAAATCATAGGAAATATTCAAAGGTTTCTATATAAAATATTTTGTCCTGTTTATTCTAGGCTTTAGTTAAAGGGTCGTTGACAAACTGATGCCATTAAATTTATATATATTTTCCGCAGAAATATTGATTATCCTCAGCCCTCCTTCTCTACACTTGGCTCATATCCGTGCAACCGCCCTAAATGTAAGACCTGTGCCTTGATATCCCCATGCTCGTCTTTTATTAGTCCGAATCTGAAATCAGAGTTCAAAATTCACTCTTTTCTCAACTGCACCTCTACTAATGTTGTGTATTTACTTAAATGCAAATTTTGTCCCGCTTTTTATATTGGACTAACGTCCACCAAGGTATCTATTAGAATGAACAATCACAGGCATTCAGTTAAAACTTGTTCCCCATTGCCGGTATCACAACACGGCAATTTTTACCAGGCCACGTTCGATGACAGTTTCTCCCTTATTCTCATAGATGCCGCTCCTCCATCTAAACACACCTTACTTAGAGACGTAGAGATGGCAGCAATAGTTTTACATAAAACCCGTATTCCTCCAGGCCTCAATATTTCCTTGTAATCCTGCCAGGTTTGCCAAACTACTTTGTTCAGCTAGAGTTGGCAGTTTTGCTGCCACGTCACACCCCTATGCCTCACTACGACAGACGCCGCCTGCCACAGCTTAGTTCATTCTCATCACGTGACCAAGAGCCAAGCTCGAAATATACGTGTGGTTTTAGTGTTCAATTTTACGGTTTTTAGTGTGAAATTTTATATGAACTTTTTTATATTGCACTCTGAGTGTTTTTTATGAATATATATATATATATATATATATATATATATGTGTGTGTGTGTG
The DNA here is from genome assembly GCA_030762175.1 of Metallyticus violacea. Classification (NCBI taxonomy): domain Eukaryota; kingdom Metazoa; phylum Arthropoda; class Insecta; order Mantodea; family Metallyticidae; genus Metallyticus; species Metallyticus violacea. The sequence goes on along the minus strand of CM060843.1, from coordinate 55,375,909 downwards.
TGTGTGTGTGCTTGAATAGGTGCGTTTTTACTATATATTTAGTAAATTCTCTCTTTCTCTTTGTTATTACGTTCAAACATGCACTCGTGGATGATAATTATAATATTAAGATTTTATGAGTTTGCTATTTACATTCAGCAGTAGCAGTAATAAAAATGTGCACAAGACTTTTATTATGATGCCACGAACCGCCGCTTGCTTAGTTATATTCATTTCTACCAGTTTATTAAACTTTTCCTTCTTTATTGCTGAACACATTCTGTAATATTTTTACTTCGTAAATTACTAATGATTTCATAGCACTTGAAAATAAATTAAATTAGATCTATAGGACTATATTAATTCTATTAAATATTTACTTTTTACAGATATTTTTGGCATGGTTCACGAGAAACCATTTTCATATCTAAAGTTCCCTTATATCTCAGACAAAATTTATCTTATCCTAAAGGAAGTACAAAATAGATTTTGGGGACTAAAACTGAGTTAATTTTTTTTTTAAACTTACTTGTTTGTATGGAAAAATATTTTACTACGATCGCTGCATTAGCTGTGAAACGCAGATGGAAGTTGTTCTTGCTTTCTCCTTCCAGAATGCCGCTAATAGCTGATGTTTGAAATTCTCAGAAGGATATTTTATGTGCTGGTTAACCTCCCTAGTTTTTCTTGGCAAGTTTTGTTTATATTTGTTTCTTTTCTTTCCTTCTGTTTTCTCATTTGTGTATAAATATTCGTGTTGTATATTTAACATGACTTTAGATAGCTTTCCTACATTTTCAAGGAAAATATATTAGCTCAATAAAATGAGATAATTAACAAAAGAAAGCCAAATCAAATTTTAATAAACAATCATAGTGTACTAAAAACGTAGCAATATGACGGTCACTGTAAGATTTTATGTGTTATATTGACACTAGTAATGGAAAATGTAACAAATTAGCAAAATAATGAAACTTTTGAAGTTATTGGTATATATGTATGTTAAGCATTTAATAGCGATGAACCAAGATATACTTCAAATATGATTTGATGTTTCAAATTTACTGCCAATTTTCCGTAAGTTTGTTCTGTAATTTAAAAAAAAAATCTGTGCTTGTATTTAATTTTTTAATTTGAACATTATCAGAATTTGTTTGCCCAGTTCTAATCCCTTTATTTTCAATGGGCGTTTTAAGCATTTTAGTAATGTACCCATACGACATCACAAATAACATATTGAAAAACAATACATGTTGAAATAGTTAACCATTTTAAAAATTGTTTTCAATGCATGTGCACATCTGACAATATTTTTCTTATATATAAGTGAATTTTAAATTGCCGGTACATGACATTCCAAATCCCCTTAAATGTAAATATTATTTGAACAAGTGTGTTATATATTTGATAGCTATGTATCCTTTTAATATTACATAATCAGTGCCAAAAGTCTTCAAGATTATCAACGAAACAATGCGATTGAATTTCATTGGTGTCTAAAAATTGTGTGGCTTAAAGGGCACAAATCTAATCGTTCAACCCACAAAGATCATGCATGGGCATATTTAAAGAGAAGCAGACCCTTAACCGCTTGAGCGACAGAGGTGTATTTGTTAATAATTGTTTTAATTCTTTATCTTGATAAAAGTAATTTATGATACGGCAGTAAAAGTGACATTTTAATTTTAACGCTTTTATCATGCACTATTTTTATACAAACCCTAATGCTTATAAATAAATTAGTATTTATGAATTAAATTTATTCTAGTTATTTCCAAACGTTCCTTATTTCAAAGAAATAGCGTGCGTATTTCCCGCTAGGAGCAGCATGAAAGAAATTTCACACTTATCACGGCAATGGTAATTAGTAGTTTTTAAATCCATTTTGACAGGGTAAAATTACAAATTATATTATTATATTTTGTTTACATATAATAAACTGTTGTTGTTTAAAATATAATTTTATTCTGCTGAAAGAAATTATATTGTAACTTGAACCTACACATTAATAGGTTTCTTCCAGCCTCACATGGGTGCAGAGTTACCAACATGGATAATTATGCAAAAGTATATTAACCCAATTTCTAGTTTGAGCGTATTGTTAAAATAAATCTTATTGGTATGAGTATTTAAAAAAAAAAGCATTCATCCATGGCCAGTATGATGGAGTATAGAAAAAATGAATAAGACAGAAAGGGAAACATACCTTGGTTTGTTATCAAAAATATATTGAAATCATTGTCCAAACTAATAAACAAAACAAAAGTCGTTACGTGATAGTTTATATCAGTTAAAATAAGAAGAAGGCAATCTGTGTCCCTTTCCTTGGAAGTGTAGAGATGCTGGAATTATTTTAGCGTGCCTTTGTTTATGAATTCGCAGTGTTCATCAGAAAGTGTTATGTAATATTCATGAAGTCTTTATCGGCATCGTGATTCTTGTGTTCTAAGATGTGTTGGTTGCTGCCCAGCTGTGTTCCAAATTAGACTATGCTTGAGCAGTTGTGATGTTGATGCCTCAATTATCTCATCACTATCTAGATGTTCTTCCTAAGGATTGGATTACCTCAACGTGTTTTTACCTGACTCTGGTTTTAGTGGAATTCTTACGAGAACTAGCAACTTCCTTTGTGCAGAACTCCAGTAATGGCCGGCAAAAACACCTATTAGCAATACTTTCGCTCCGCATTAACGTTCTCACGATTAGGAACTACACGAAAGAGAAGAAGTAGGTTCCGTCATAAAGTTAAAATTAGTTTCTGCGTAAGAGCAGGCATCGGATAAAAAGCAGATCAGCAATTTTTGAAGTCTTAAACATAATGTGTTGCAACTGGATAGTATTTTATAATATCATTTCATATATTATATATGCTTGCGGAAGTGTGTGTTATTAATAAGATACAATATTTCTATTTTTTAATTTCTGTTGTTTTATATTTTCATTAGTAATGCCAAACTTAGTAATATTCTAAAAGTTGCAACCTCCACAGAGTTGGCGGAGGTCCTTAGGGTGGACTCGTGAACGGGAGGTCTGGGGTTCGAATCCTGTCGAGACCGTCCTTCCTGACCGAGGTTTTCTTCAGTCCTCATAAATGGCGAATGCCGGGGAGTACGCTAAACTTAGGCCTGGAACGCTTCCTTCCTTTAAAAAAAATCTTTTCCAATTTATCATTTCATCTCATGTATCATCAGTGTACACCGCCTGTAGTGCCTCAGTAGTAAAACGGGTGTTAAATATCATTCAACTTTTTTTAAAAAAAATGCTACAAGAGTTTAAATAGTAACGTATGAAAATATACACCTTAAAATAGAACGAAAATTATAAAAGGATCTACTTCAAAGGTTAGTGTAACTTCAAGTAACGTCAGTGACACTCAAAACTGCATTCAAAGTAGGGCGAGATTGTTTTCATTCACTACGCTTTCAGTGAATGTCTTGCGCATCGTACAACCACAAAGACTGATTAGCCTGACGTTTAGCGAGGAGATTTACCAAGGGATGTACCGAAGTACATTTTTAGAATTCTCTAAATTAGTTTTAACCTTTAATTAAAATATTGGGGTTTTCAACAGTAAGAGGTAACTCTAATTCTTCATATAATCTTGATAACAATAAGTTTGTTTCTGATTACTCTGGTTGAATTACAATTGTTCAAAGTAATAAAAATTGTGTTTTACTAATTTCTATTTGGGGAAAGAAATTATATAATTTCTACAAACTCCTAAGTGGCTTATTCGATGTCATTATGAATACACTGTTTTTCAGCAGCATTTCAGGGGTTTAGTACTGGAAACGGTTTAAGAGCTGGTCCATACAAGTTTGAGTCCTTTCTATAGCCTACAAGATCGCCAGATATTAACCGAGTAGATTGTATAAATATCTTAAATGGAATTGTTCCTGAATAAAACCATTGCAATTGATGGGTTGAAGGACTCCATCGTATGCATTGAAAAACACGAATGTATACATCACTGAAGAGAGAAACTGTTATTAGCACAAGAGCAAAATGATTAACGCACACAGAATATCTAAGTTGAAGGTATGGCAATGGGCGGTGATTAAAAAAATCCAATTTCTTGTGTTCATTAAGCCAGTATTTTAAGATTTTATTGAAAATGAATTATGAGCAATTGAAAGCTACTTCTTACCTTTGAAAACCCTGTATATATTCTAAAACGATGAAAAGGCTTACAGTTTACAAACGTTTTATTAATCTCAAGTAAACTATTTGAATTCCCTTATTAGATTTGTATAAGTTGCATTTTAATTAAGATGTAGAATCTAAAGTGCGTGCATATGGAAGTGCTTGTTTTTAGTGTCCAATATATATTGGCTAGATACCAGGAAATGTATGACGTTGATTGCCATTGAGGTATTATTTAATATACCGGCAATTATAGCTGTCCAGAAGCGAGGAAAGGCTACCAATAGAAACCTCATACACTCTTCTTTGTTAATTCTTTCCATAAATTTTCAAGACTTATTGAATACGTATTTTTTCTTTCTATAATATCCTATCTATGTTATTTTATATTCATTTTACCCCATTTATTATGTTTATTAAATGTTGTTATATACACTGGGTCTTTTATGCTTTTGTTGCCCGTTCACAACTGGCAGGTCGGCTGTTCGAGCGGACATTCTGGGTGGTGAAGCGGATATCGGCGCAACTGATTAGAATGAAAAGTAATCACGTACGTTATGCCAGAAGATGTTGGAAATATTGTAATGCCATGTCCACACATTTCTGACATTTTTAAGAAAACTATCATTCACACGCATCAGTTCATCTTGCCATATTGAGTCAATTTCTTGCCTGATAATTTATTTCAGTTCTTCTTGTGTATGTGAATTCGTTTCGTACACTTTATTTTTCAACTTCCGCCATAAATTAAAATCATATACTGTCTGTCAGTATGCAATTTCTGCATCTTTCTGTATTTATAGTATTCTCAAAAATGACAGGACCCATTTATATGTATGCATTTACTATACACCATTGACTTGCTCGTCATGCAAGGGGGATTCTTGTATAAAATCCGGGTTTTCTGTATTCTAATGACTGTTATTTTTTGTCGATATATGACAATGTAAGTGAAATCGTACTTTTTCAGTAAAAATATTAAACATGGATTAATTGCTCTATTAAGTACTCTTATCATTAACATTCTATAACGTCCAATTACTGATACTTAATCTTAAAACTATAATTATCTTCACAAGTACAATTCTTGAACAATAGTGACTCTGTATGCTTTCAAATTTAAATTGACTAATTTTGAATGACAAACTGATGTTTGTGAATGGCACTTTTCTGAAAAGATGCCAGAAATGTGGGGATGTAGCTCGGCAACATTTCCAGTTGTTTGCCGGATATTACTACTCTGACTGCCGACTCGTCAGCTGCCTTGAAAGGGACGACAAGACCACGAAAGACCCTGTACGTGATACTTGTAAATATTAGTGTGGCAGTGTTTGGCAATTTCAGCAAAATACACATACAATTAATCTAATTGCTATTTAGTATATGTCTCTTTTTAAGGATGCCAGTAATTTATTTGTTCACAGTTAAAGCACATATGCAAATCTTAACACACTAATGCATTTTTTCTCACAAATAATAGTAATAAATTTTAATACATATTTTCTAAATTTCATAGTAATAACTTTCAAAAGAAAACATAATAAAATATTTTGAGCGATAAAGGGTACAAACCTTGTACATTTCTAGAGCTATTTACCATATCTCACATATTTTTATAATAGTTATGAAAATAGTATTTTATCAAACTTTTGAAGCAGAGCAACGGGTGGCGGAAAGGGCTTTATAAGTTGGAAAGTTATGTGTGCGCTTATTAATATCTTTATTTCTCAGGTTTATTCTGCTGTTATTTTCGTCAGAACAAGCGTTACGCATTCTATAACCTGATGTTGATGTACTGAATGCATTTCCGACATGTTTTAATTTGAAAAAGAATTTTCGATACATAAACGATATTGCGAAAGCACAAAAACCAGGCAAGGGAAGGTTTTGCTAGTAATTACTCCAACAAAGCAATAACCGTGTTTAATTATCGGTTAATGGAAACAAGAAAACTTTACAGGCCACTAATATAGTTGTAATGGATGCTATATCTGTATTACGATACATGTTTTCCTCTCCTCAACATGAGAAAATTATATTCCTGTATTGTTTATTTTTCATCTCTTCTTCTCGTTTTGTTCTCATTGGTTAGGGTTAATTTAATTGTAAAGGTTACGGCATAGAGCAGCACATCCATACAGAAGTGATCTTTGACCTACCTTTGAGCACTGCTCTCTTGCTTTCTGCCCGTAGGGCAGCTCTCTTGCATAGTTGCGTATCCTATGTTCTCTATTTGCGTAATAATTTATTTGGTTTGGGTTACACTCTACAATGCATCTAAAATATACAGGATGAAGGGAATCAGTGTGATATATACAATAGGATGATAAAGGGAGCATAAAGTATAAATTCCGTTTTTTCAAGTCTAAAAGTTTTTCATCTCTAAACATATGCCAACGCTGCTAAATGTTCTGGATCGTTAATTTAGAATGCAGTAATTTTACACACTCCCTCTGTATAGAAAACACATTTTCTGTAACCATAGCATTTGGTTCAGATGGAAGAGAGGGAGAGATTTTTCATCTTTTAGCATTTATTTATAATAATTTTTTCATCTTTTAGTATTTATTTATAATAAATATTTTTCACATTCAAGAATGAGAGCTGCCGGCCTACACTAACTTTAAAATTAATTTCTTAAGACACAGTACGTAGATAAATATCATCCTTGATATTTAGATTTAAGGTCATCTTGTATTCTTTTCAGGTCTTCGTGCCATTTTTCTTGCATCATTTGCGTAAAAATAACAGGAGTGTCTAGTTTAACTGATTTTTAATTACGCTGTCTATCAAGCTGAACTCATTCAAATGCGGACGTTAAAATTGTTTACGCCCTATGATGCAGTATTGTAATAACTAATTTATGTGAAGTCTCTGTATTAGAACATCTGTATTTAAGACTGGTTTTAAGTTTCCTTTCAAGATCTTAAATGGAATAATTTCAGCTTCTTTGTTTCACCTTGCAAATATACAGTTCTTGTAAACTCAGAAAGAATCACCAAACCCAATACAGCATCTCATTGGAACGTTAAAATATATTTAATTATAAGAGATGTTGTATTTACCTTGTTGGCATTGTAAACATGTCTTTCTTGTATTTTAAGAGAATAAAGAGCAACTTAATTTTAATTTTATTTATTAATAGAATAGTACACATTAATAATATTGTAACCAACAATATATTAACATTTTAAGAAAAATGTTATAATAATAAATAAAATTGAGTTCCGAATTGGCTCGGTTTTCTAATTATAAATATACCAATGTGTGTCATTACACTAACGAACTTGTTCTCTACAACAAAAATATCTAAATTTTGTTTTTTTATAATTTTGAGGAATTAGAATGAATTATTCTAACGTTTGACTCATAACGCCCATCAGGCGCTATCAAGTGACTACTAAGATTACAAGGACATTACCTCTTTATCAGTCAACTCCCTTATTGCCCACGAGGCTTCCCAGTCTCCCACTAAAACATTTTCTTAGTAGGGGATATCCAGAGTGGTTACCAGCAAACGAATTCGGGACATCACATGCAGTTTAACTGACTCTGAACTGTCGTCTTCCGATGTGCACTTTATGCATTGCAGCCACAAACTCACTCTCCTTCAGACCGCCACGGGTGGCCGAGGTCGTTAAGGCGCGAACTCCTGAGCGGGAGGTCTGGGGTTCGAATCTCGCCTGGACCGTCCTCCATGATTGAGCTTTTTTCCAGGTTTTCCTCAGTTCTCATAAATGGCATATGCTGGGGAGGTACCCTAAACGTTTCCTTCCTTAAAAAAATCCTTTCCCAATATATAATTTCATCTCATACATCACCAGTGTCCACCGCCTGTGGTGCCTCAGCAGTAAAAACAGGCGTTAATCACTACTCAAAAAAAAAAACACTCTCCTTCAGACATCATATAGCCTAGCTTGGGTCAGACTTATGCTGATATCTTGTTTCTAAACAACTGTTCCATCTCTAGATGATATTTTATGCTAAAATAAAATAAAACACAATTAGGAAATGCTTTCATACTGGATTTATTAGGAAAGGCTGAATCAATAAATATCATCTTTATTCTCTAATACACAGAATCAAGAATTCTTTTATCATACTAACAGTTAGACAACTAAAATAGACGAGATTGAGCTGAATTAGAGCTCATGTTAAAAAAATACATGTTCACTGAATATTAATTAAATTGTTCTTGGCTGGGAAATGAAACGTCAGATTAAATGGGCAAATGTTTTGAATTTCATTATTTTTGGTAATCTCTTAATATACAAAAGATGAATGTGTTATTAAATGAATAGGTACCCAGTAATATAAATATAAATACCACTATATGTAGACCTTTAGCGCTCCATGAATTTACTATCCAATAGCCTTTAATATTATACACATGTTTCTCTTAACATTTTGAAAATGTGTACACATGAATTTACTTCTCTCAATGGGGAAAGATTCAAGAATAAAGAAAATGTATTTTGAACCGTTAAAGGACTCCATTGTAGATATTGAAAAACACGAATGTATACAAAATTGAAGAGAGAGACTGTTGCTTGTACAACATTATACACATGCTATTCTTAACATTTTCAAAAGATTTAAAAATCAAGAAAATATATATTTATATAGTTATTTTTATATTAAGCCACAAAATAAATAAAATAAATATTTTCAGTAGCTACACACAATAGCAAAAGTAAATGACATAAATAACGTTTCAATCATAAATGATGCAACACTTTCATTTAATCATTTCATCACTAGACGCCATGTAAATACACGCTGCTGTAGTGCATATCGCAAACCTCGTTTTCAAGAATTAGTTTTATGAAATTAAAGATATACATAGCGTTATTTGGCTTAGTCACCTTACTGCGTTTGGATATTTTATTGTACTATAAATTCCTAGTTTCAAGTTTCCTATCTCACCTCGTTATACTATGTCCGGTCAGCACATAGACTACTTTTGTCGTTGTTGGCATGCGTGATTGCATTAGCTCTAATGGCTGCTGATCCGCATATCGTACTTATAACGGTGGGTGAACATCCGGCCTTGTCCTGTTCATATCACGTTGAGAAGAAAACAATTGCTTACATTCCTCCTATCGTTTCACCATCCATTAATTTTTAGCAGGAAGTGTGTGCGATTCCTGGATATTATTGCATGTTTTCACGCCTCCTTGCTGAAAAAGCCTGAGAAAATGTAATTTGTGTACGCAAAAACGGCCTATTCCTCATTCCTCAATGCTGAGAAAACAGAGTTGTGGGGGAAAAAATACTATGCAAGTCTTTTTTTCTGCTTTACCGGGCTCAGTTTAATTGAAATTTATTATTTTGAGGAATATTTATTACCTTTTTATTTTACACATTTTAGTAGCTCTATTTGCGTTGTATTGAAAAGCATGTCGTATTAACACGTGAATATTTTAAAGTAAATAATATACTAAAATAATTCATTTCATAATCTCTTTATGTATTTCCTTACGTTCTAAAAATTCTGAAAAATTCTATTCACAGCATGGAAAATTGCCAAGCTTCTTTCCCATTAGTTGCACTACTAGCAGATACACCAGTTGTATTTTGAAGCACTGAAGGCATAACATTTAGTACCTCGAGCTTCATCAACAGATGTTAAAATGCACTCACATTTTGTTTGTTGACATTGTGTAGATATTTTAACAATATGCTAAAACTCTTGTGATCCACCAAGCTTTTTCAACATAATGTTAGTTAATATGTTTTTAAGGTTCCAGAGTATTGCAAATTGCATGGATCGAGAAAGCGATGTCATAACCGAAAGACTTCTGAAAGCACTCCGATGTACTTTTGTTTTATAGAATAATTAAAAAATACGGCTCATGCAAGGAATATTAAGAAGAGCAGAGACACAAAGGTGTTCTCTGTATTTCATTCACAATCATATGACCACTGTTTCTCACTTTCTGTACCTTTGTAAAAATGTCAAAGCTACTGCCCCTTTCCTCTGATATGAATGACTTAATATATCCAAATATAGAATTTAAACATCTTCAGCTGTGTTTACGGCAGCCATTTTCCATACATTATCAGTTGTTAAGCATTTAACCCAAGGGAAAAGTGATGATAATTTAACACAAAGTTTAACATGTTGTTAATGTTGACATTGGTTGATGAAACAGAATTTTTGTTAATTTGAATGTTACAGCAGTTGAATAGCATGCTAACTTTTAACATTTGTTGATGGAAAATGACTCTTTATAGATAATTCAGAATTGCATAAATTGTTGACCCTAGGCCTTCATTTTTATGCAGCAAGCTTGTACATTTAACACTTGGTCTAACTTTAGTATTTGTTCCTCTGAAATTTTATTGGTCATTCCATGGACATAAGAACATTAATACTTGAAGAAAGAACAGTGATAATTAAAATAATTTTCTTTATTGATGGCTACCTTTTTTGGACATCAAAATAAGATATACTTTATATTCGTGATGTATGTGTTAAAAAATACTTTATATTCGTGATGTATGTGTTAAAAATACTTTATATTCGTGATGTATGTGTTAAAAATCCATTCTCTTAGATTTTAAGCGCGCGCGCGCACACACACACACTCACGCACATGTATATTTATTTATTTTCAATGGGTCCAAAATAAGTCATATACCAGACACATCAAATCTACATTATATCTATGAAGAAAACTATTAATATCTAATTGATTCACTTACTTAATGCAGTTTCATCCTTAATATGGTAAAGAGTCAGATCTTTATGCTCAAATATTTTTTCAAAAAAGTACATTATTTACAGTAATATGTTAAATTAGGACAGTTTATAAACAATTAAAGAAAATTATCGAAAGGATGTGTACATACTATTTTAAAATATAAAAGTAATATATATATATATATATATATATATATATAGAGAGAGAGAGAGAGAGAGAGAGAGAGAGAGAGAGAGAGAGATTGCCAAAAATGTATACAAACTTCAGGCAAAGAAAAAAACTGTGTTAACATAACAAAACGGTATTCAAACAACAGAAAATGGTGAGCACTAATCACCTTAGAGTTTTACAGTTACAACCGCTGCTCAAAATGCCCACCATCGGCGTCGATACGCTTCTGAGTACGTTGAACTACTGATTGAGCGACGTTTGCGAAAGTGTCCTCGGTGATTGCAGCACATGCCCTTTCAATTTCTTCCCGAGCTGGTTTTCTACGGTGTACAACATCCTTAAGAGTTTCCCATAGGTAGAAGTCTAACGGAGTTAGATCCGGAGATCGCGGTGGAAACTAAATCAGACCTCTTCGTCCTATCCAGTGCCTAGGATAGTGCCATCCAGGTGCCGGGCTTGTTGCTGTGCGAGGTCTCCCAGATGTGCCCTTGTAAACATCGCATACGGTACCATGAGTGTCAAATTTTTATTGAATGAGTGCAATTGTTACTCGAGATGGCGGTTATGTTCTGTACACACGTCTCCATTGCCTTTGAACTTCCAACATTCTCGGTTTTCCAATATCACTTCAATATTGCTTTTCGTTGTTCAAATGACAATCTTGGCTCCATTTTGTTATAGCAACGCTAACATAACGTGATGTGATTCAGTTCTGTTTACGGATACGATAATCTTGGCTTCATTTGTTAATTGTTGATTTACCTGTCAGGTAGTAGCGCTATCATAATGTATGTGAGTCACATCTGTTTACAGAACATCATGCTGTACATTGCTTTTGTTTCTCAATCCAGCTTTGAAATATATTAAATAGATATCTACTGTGAAAGTGTGTATACATTTTTGGCACCCTCAGTGTATACACATATTTAACAAGAACAAGAGAAACAGAGATAGATAAAAATACTTAAATAGTCACATAATTTTCACTATATTTTGAACAACCCGGTTGTTCTTTAAAAACAAATTACAAATATTTATGCCCCTCTAGTTAGTTACATTATGGGAAGAACTGCTTTATTGTAATTTTATTATATATCAATGCATGTATGTGTGTATACATATTTATGTGTATGTGTGGTTAAATTTGTGAGGGTACTGAGAAAACGCGATTTTAGAAGTAAATTTAAAGAAAAATTGTAATTATTCAAAATGCATATCGTAAATTAAATTCGTCTTAAAATTATAATCATGCGTAACGTTACAAACGGTATTGGTAATGCAGAAGTCCTCTATAGAATGCTCAGAAAGCATTCCAACTTACACAAACATCTTCTAATGTAATTTTACCCACCAAGGGATTTTCTGTTATAAATCATTGTCAAATGTTTCTCCTTTGACAAAAAGATGGCTTCAAAATCCATAAACTTTTAATTTAAAGGGTTAGACGTTTTATAGGTAAGCTTATTCAATTAGATTATAACTTATAGTAAATTGTAGTGAAAATAATGTGTTAAAACAAGCTCATCTACTTCATCTGCACTTCACGGATTAGATTTAGCCTATTCCAACGTCAGAGCAATTCTTTCTTTCTCGCTATCGGCATCCCAAAACTTCTTTTTCCAATTAGCTTATACCCTAGTGCAGATTTTTGAGTCTTTTATTTTCCATTTGGTCCACATAACTTTTCCAGCGATTCGTATATTCTTCTATTCAGTTTTATATTGAAATAATTCTGATCGTATATCTTCATTCTTTATTAATTCAAATTTCATGCATCATTTTATTCTTTTTAACATTTACATCTGTGTATTTTGCATTTGACTTCTTATTTTACTTTCGAATCAAAAATTCGCTACCATACAGTCTTCCTGGTTTAGTTATTATTTTTAAAAAAACTCATTTTTGTGTTTGTCCGGTTTTTAAAGGTTTATGAACGACTCCGTATTATCTTTTATGCTTGGTTCTATTATTTTTTTGTTCTTGCACTAATTTTTCAACCTTTATAGTGAAAGCATAAAAGTTATTCCAATGAAGTTCTGTTCTACTTTTTTATTGAATTAGTTATTTTTCCCAAAAGGTTGAAACCTTCGACTTGTATAATAATATTTTAAAAGTATAATATTTAAAAATGTCTTTTAAAACATGTACAGAATACGATATCATTTTAATTTGGTGAACCAGTGAAATATATATATCAGAATATGTTAAAATATTAAAATTGTTTTTGTTCATTTTACTTGTGGAAATAATTATTTTTTCATTATAGGACTAGGTCTGAATATATATTAAAACAGTGGGCGAGATGCTACATTTGTATCAACCTTTAATCTTTTAGTTTTATTAATTTTTCTTCTGTCTTCGTGTTCCTTGTATTAGTCATTATTTTATATTTAATATGTATATTACAAATGCTTTTATTAAATATGAGGTATAAATGTATTTCTCCATAACCACCTATAGCCCTTTTCCCCCGTTAACTTGGTCTAAAGCCTTCTCTAAATCAGTTAAAGTAAAATGTGGATGTAAATTAAACTTTCTTCTCTTTTCTATTATTTATTGTAGTATAAACACATCTACTGTTTATCGTTTATGACTATTTGACCTGTTCTTATAAGAGAGTAGTTTCTGCTATCATTTTTGTCTTTTATTAATTGTTATTGCATTTACTTTATATTCACGAAGGCAATACCTCTGTAATTTTATGATATCTTTTATCTTCTTTTTAAAATGTACTGGAAAAATGTTGTTTGAAATACATTACTCGTGGAGTAGCTGGCTTTAAAAGTAACAAAAATTCAACATAGTGAGATCAATTATTTAGATAAGCTTGCTTATTATTGTTTGAAATACATTGCTCGTGGAGTAGCTGGCTTTATTAGTAATAAAAATTCAGCATAGTGAGATCAATTATTTAGATAAACTTTCCTATATATTAAACACCACAATTGATAATAAATAAAAAATAAGTAATATAGCACTAAAATGCCGTTCTAACGTTTATTGTGCATTACCATTGCCCTTGCCATCAAATAACAAATCGAAAAGTCGAACCACAGGGTGCCTCCCACTTGCATATCTTGTCTTACTTTACGATGGGCCCGAAGTTTATAGCTACGGTTAACAACTCCGATGAAATTGTTTAATGTATTGACTCACCTTTGATCCGGTAGACGATTGTATCTTAGCTGTCCATAGACATAGTTATTCTGCTGCTCTTGATTTATCATTCACTCTTGAAACTTTAAGGTCCATTCAGTGAAAGACATTTAGATTAGAAGACAAGACATTATGGGTGTTACTAGAAGCCTACCTTAATTTCAGCCTCTTTGAATGTGCAACGTTGCTTCAGTAGAACACCATATCTATTTCACTGAAGATTAGTTTCAATACACAATTTGTGCTCTCCTGTTTCAAAAATTGTCATTTCTAATATGATTGCGATTATGCTGAAAACCATTTTCTTGTATAAGGGATAATCCAGACGTAAAAGTTTTACAACGACTCTTAAGCATGAAACTAAATGTCCAATCACGCGAAGAAAGTCGTTATTGAAAGTTATATGCCTTAAAGGAGTGTGATGATTTAATTCGTGATAATTCACGTATTTACATTGCATGCCAGGTTCATAAGTATAAAAGAACATGCACAATTTTGTATCTTGTTTAATTTTAAATAAAATAATATTTTATGTTGGAGCAGGTTTTTTATCCGGGTTCGAACAAACAAAACCACACCTAAATTCAGTTATTGATCATTTATTTGCCTTTAAAATCGATGGTTATATTCGTTTTTCTGTAAAACGCCGCAGTTTGCCAGTAGTGATCTCTGGACACACATGACTTCCAAAGTATGAACAATTTCGACTGACGCTGCAGTAAGTGGGCGAAGGAAGACTAAACGAATAGATGACAATATTTCGTTGGAAAGCTAATTATTACCGGGCACACAATGAGGGTCTGGAAAGTTCAATGCAAGGGCCACCTCGACACTTCAAACACAGAAAGACACATATAGAGTTGGAATGAAGAAGAATGATGAAATTGAAGGTGAACCAGTGGCGGAGAAATACTAACTGGCATTTGCTCTTTCTAAAAATGATGTGAAGAAAACCATAGTCTGGTTGTAGACCTCAGGATTTGAAACTTAGACTTCTGAATCAAGTACACTTAGGCAATCCTCTAGGTGTAGATTAAACTTAAACAGTAAATTTCCTTAACGACCGGGATTCGAATCATGGATCTGCAGTTTTCCTGACTAACGCTCTAAAACTGAGCTACTGTGTCACGTAACAGATTCCTCTAACCAAACTTTATACCGCCAAATTCTTTGAATTTCAAATGCTTACTTCTAATAATAAAAATTCATATGCCACATATAAAGAAAATACAAAAACATATTAACGTAAGTTTTAATAGTTCAAACAAACCATTGGAACAATTAAAATCATAATAATTCCTAATTCACTTTTATTATGTATACACTCTAAGTAATATACATAATTTCAAGCAAGGAACCAAGAACCTCTTTCATGTGTTTCTATATACCCCGGAGACATCGCTTAAGTTTCTCCTTATGAGAGATTTAGTCCTTAAGAAACTTCTAGTTTAACCACCAACTATAGAATCAATTTATAAATAGAATTTTTTTTCACACTAACTGTGTGTAAGACAAAATTGGAAATTAAGAATCAGAATTGAAAAATTCGGATCACGGCAGGGATTCAAGTATAATTCTTAATTTCCAGCTTATACCTTACACACAGCTAGTGTGAAAGAACAATTTCTATATTTAACAAATATAGTTTGCTAAAGCGCTATAATAAATTTATTGTATGTATTTTACTACATGTAAAATGTATACTTTCCTCTATATCAGGTGTTGCCAACACCAATGTATACTATGACCGCGAAGCACAGCAGCAGTGAGTGGATCCTAGTATGTTTCCATTTAAAGGAGTTATATTAAGACGACTGTGGAACTCTGTCCGCCAATAATAAATGGCAAGTCCTTCTCTACATTGTGGGTAAAAGTAGTTGTATGTTTATAGACTGTAAATGAAATGACCAAATTTAGCACAAATGTAACATTTATTTTGTAGATACTGTCTAATAAATGCTACAAGATATGATTTAGCAAACTATTTTCTAATACATAACATTTTCATTTATTATGACGTATGTTAAAATAATGCTTTTATTTATAACACGAACAGTTATCTCTGGTTCACTGCAGCAGCAATACTCTGTATAAAGAAACTCTAATTATTGCACAGGAATAATAAAACCGGTTCACTTATGATACCTATTGTCAGAGAGATAGATTGTATAAACACACTTTAGTTCTATTTTGATCATTGATCACCGACACACTGTGCCGTCAGGGTGACCGAGGTCATTAAGGTGCGGACTCGTAAGTGAGAGATCTGGGGTTCGAATCCCACCAGGACCGTCTTCCTTCCTGAGAGTTTTTCCAGGTTTTCCTTATTCCTCATAAATGAAAAATGCTGGGGGAGGTACCCTAAACTTAGGCCTGGAACGTTTCCTTCCTTAAAAATTCCTTTCCCAATTTATCATTTCATTTCTTGTGTCATCAGTGCCTACCGCCTGTGGTGTCTCATTAGTAAAAACAGACGTTAAACATCGTTCAAAAAAAAAAAATACCCCAACAAATTGCTGGAAAGATACTAGTCAAAATAAACTCTCTGCAAGTTTATAAAAAGTAATGACGCCATTCCCCCCCCCCCGTCATAAAAAAATAGAAAAGTGTGCTTCTGCGTACATGAAATTCCTCAATGTATGCATTGAATTTCCACCTATTCTAACAGATGTGGAGCAGCAATGAACTGTTGAAATGGTGTCTGTTACAGATTTATTTATAAGCAAGGGCTGTAATTAAAGACATATTTCGAAACAGCCCTTATAAGATATTGTGATTTTTTCAGATTAAAAAAAAGTCCTAGCCTATGTAAATTATATATTGAAATAAAAATGTACATTGTTCCATAAGGCAATGAGAGTCGGTATCTGATAAAAATATTACGTTTTATGCATTGTAGACTAGGAAATAACTGTTGGATGTGAGAGGGTGTTTAGTATAAAAATAGACTTGGGCTACTTTTATAAAAATAATGCCAATTAAGAGTTTTTATTATTAATGCAATAAAATACTAGTTACAAAGTGGTTAAATTAACATAAATTAATAACTTTCTTATCCATGCTGCAATCTCGTGTATTAAAGATTGCAACTGTTTTGAACATATTGATTTGGAGATTTTCAAAGGACTGGTGGCTCTCTGGAGGCAGTAGTCAATACATTCTCCTATATTTGGCTGTTTTATCTTCAAATGCTGATAGTATAGATGGATAAGCAATATTTTATAGGAATTGATACCCTTTTAGGAACTTTCATTGATCTCTATGACTCTGAATATATTCATAAAATTTTCTGTCAATCCTATATATTCTCAGTTGACATCTAGAAGACAGATGGACCCCATTTTGCTCTAATGATGCGAAAATCTAGCGTATATTAGCGTAAAGTACCTAAATAATTCAGTACTGAAAATATTTAATGCAAGAATTACTTAGATCTGCTGACAAGCGTAATAGTTTATTTAGAAACGATGACAAAATTTGTTTTTGTTCAATTGGTATATTTTCTGGTAGCTATTGCAATTTTAATGGACGTTTTTGAAGTATACAGTCATTTAAAATAGTTTCATAATTGCAGCTGCACATGATTTCGTTAAAAAAATATGACAGGGGCTGCCACCTATCTGAATAGTTTTTAACGTCGGGTTTTACTGCTGAGGATTACAGGCGGTGGACACTCATGGCGCATGAGATGAAGCCTAGACCTGCTACTCACGAGTTCATGGTTTGACGACCTCAGCCAATTGTGGCGGTACAAGGGCCGCTTTTGTAATTATGTTTTTAATTGAATTCTTGGTTTACGAAAAGGAAAGTGCGGTGAACACACATAAACGTATGCATGCAACGTGTGAGAGCATTGTTCAAAGTTTAGCCACAGGGCATGTAGAAACCGATCTCTATCATCTGCCGCACGCTACGACCAATATTCCGAATTTGTTGAGCGGGCGGATGCCTATTTCTGTGGGTAGACGCACTTCCACCTCTTTTGGTTTCTAAAAGATTCTGTGCTGCGAATATGAAGATGGCAGCGTAAGGAATGCAGTGGGCTATGTGCGCTGTACAAGAACTGCAAACGACAAGGAATACATTCACAATTCCATGATGATGTAGGGCCCTACACGTTGACGAAAAATATGTACATAGAAAAATACCTTGTGTAAAAGAAACGTTCATTTATAATCGTCACTAACTTTCAACAATTGAGAAAAACATATCTGGTACATTAATTTTTAAATGACTCAAGTACTTGGTCAAGATCACACTATCTTCCTGTACCTATCACATTCGATAAAATACTACTGTAAATAATAACTATTCCTCGTGCCTCTTTCAAGAGTTTTTTTATTAAATCAGTTCTATGACTTCTATCAGCCTTGAGGCGTTGTGATTACGCTACAATTGTTCCTTTCTAAAATTATCTTCTTTCTGAATTTTGTGGGGTAATTGCGTTTATTTACGTTCTTTAGCAAATTTAATTTGGTTATAAAGTCGATATAAATTCGTGCTTCCTTTGAACTTTTTATTGGTATGTAAATATATTGAGTGGACGAAAAGTCCCAGTACACCTACAATAAACTATTATGCTATAGTTGTGAACATATGTATAACAAGAATAGAAATATACCTAATATACATATAGGATGTCAGTGTGAGTTTCGCAATGAAGTCTGCAGGTACTAATACTACGCCATGTTCTCTAGTTCATTTTAATGAGTATTTCCGGCGCCACCTGTTGAAAGGTGGCACGGACAGCAGCTTTTAAAATATTGTCGAAAGCATATCGGTACTGTCGCACTCTCTCCTTAGTGGAACCTCACAATGCATTACCTGGTGTAATGAGGTCGGCTGACTGGAGCCAAAGACAACGAAGCATAGGTGACTGTTGAATTCCACGTCATGGAAACGTGTCATCGAGTCATTCATGACAATAACTAAATATTGTTGGAACCAGATAGTGTTCTCGCAGCTGCAGACGTAACCGGGCATTATCATATTTGATTTACTGATAAAGTAATGGACCAAACAGATGGTCTGCATTCGTACTCACCTACTTCATCTCATGCGAAGGATTCTTTTGAATTTCTTGATAGAACCAAAAGATGTTCTGATTTCTTGAACTGCGATAAATGACGAACTAGTTTTTAAAAATCATTTTCATCTGTCCCCCACGTTTTGGAAATATCTGAAGAAACAAGACAATTGGAGCCTAGTCAAGTCCCCATCTGTTAATTCATTGACAGTCACGGTGTGGAAAGCTTTAAATTGCAAGTATTGTTTCATGCGATCGCAGCAATTACAATTCGGCGGCACGCTTTCTGGTGGATTTGTTAGATAATTGAGCTACTAACTTGGCAACGGCAGCACAAATTTCTGTCCATTTGAGAGTCTCCCAGTCGATTCCGTGCTAAAAGATTTTTCTCCCACTTCAACAAAGTACTTATGCTCTGTGGTGCCTTACTAAAACAAGCTCTAACACTCTGCATTCATTCCCGGTATGAAGCCTTTCGTGGTCCCACATGGAAGTCACAAATCTCTTCTCTAAATTGAAAACACGGACTCTGAAATTTGTCTAGTTGTGTTGTTAATCTTCTTATTTGTTTATTTTTGTCTTCTAGCAACATTCACACTATGTTGTTTTTTGTCTGAAGCCAACATTAAATTTGTTATGCTTATATCGTTCACACATATTTTTCATAATTATATATCTGCATATAGTATCATAACACTTATTGTAGGTGAACCGTACTGCATAATGCATAATGACATGACTATGCTTTCTGGCCTGATTGGATATTATTTCTAAGTTGTATCAATTTTATTTTCTACAAGATATCCGAAACATTAATTTGGAAACTTTTAAGATTCGTAATCCTAAAGCTTCTAATATGAAACGGTCACTAGAAACGATGCGTCGTATAAAGTAAGATCAACTGAAGAAAAAATGGCATTAACGCGGTATTAGGGGGTAGAATTATCCTTTTTTTTCTCGTGTAGTGGCGGACAAATTTTGTTAGATATTTTGAAGAAAAAAATAGAATCAATCTTTGATCAAGTTTTTATCCCCGAGATTCCTCCTGTTATACAAAAGTTAAATAGAGAAAAAACAATGATGTGGGAAGTATCTTCTAAATTAATCACCAACTCTTGGTATTTCTAGAATTTCTGAGAACAATATTTATCATTTTAGAGAGAGGATTAGAAACGCCTATATGGATTTCAATGGCTTAACATTTTTCGAATATCCTTTGCAGGTAAATATGGCGCACTTGATATTATGCTAATGTCATTCTAGTTTTTCTCCGTCTATTAAAGACCTTGCTTTATGTTAATGATATGCAGCTAGCAGTCATTTGTTTATTTTAAAATACAAAGAAATCTCTTAGGATGTTGAAATCACCATATCTCCCAGGGAATCGAGAGCGAGACACTCCCTGGGAGGGCTGAGTAGCTGCAGGCCAGAGCACGTCGTTGCCGATAAACGCTAAATCACCAGGATTTTTTTTGCCAATGAAAGTCAAGACGGATACGGCACCTGGTAGACTGGTTAAATGGACAGACTTGCTTGCTCCGCACTGCAGATGAATGTCATGCCGTTGTTCATATTTATGGAGGAGATAAATTGATTTTTTTTTGTCCATAGGCTTGTCAAGAGTCTGCCAGCCACACGAGAAATTTCCAATAAAATTAAGAAATAGAAAAGATATATAAGTGTAGCATACAAATTAGCGACGCATGTGTGGAATATAGGATGCCTGATTTGAACCCTGCTGCTGGTACTCTCGTGCAAGAGGCTGTTGGACTCTAATCCGTGATGTGACAAGCGAACAGCAAAGCTGTGGTCTTCCATTTTAATAGCTTGTTTTTGGAATAACCTTGGGGAAATGACATGATTCGGTTATCTGGTATTTTTATCTAACTTTAAACGTTGAGCTATTTTTAGCTCCAAAATCTGACATCTTTGTTATCCTTCAGCTCCCAAATGCCTTCCTAGTAACGATTGTAACAGTAAATTGGAATAATAAGTGTTGGTTGATTTGTGCCTGTAACCATTCAGAATTTCGGAAATACAAAGCTCGTTCTTAAATACAAGACTATCAATTACTGCAGAAATACAATGGTCTGAGCGTAGTTTGTTTACCTAATACCAGTTTCAAAAAGTGTGTTTTTTCTGGTTAAAGTCCCAGTTGGTAGCATATTTAGTGAACATACTGAGATATGGTTTGATTTATATCCGTTACTGTGTATGAGAAAAAAGAATAGACATTCTGTGTATGCATAACGTATTTCCAACAAGCAGGTCCATTAATAGGTAGCAATAGGTAGGTAGCGGTAGGTCTGGTTATGTTAGAAAACGCTATTCTCGTATAACAAAGATGAGTTGTGTTTTTAACAAATGCACGTGGTTGTTTATCGTTGTTTATAACTGAACGTCGTATTTCTCCTCGTTTTTAAATAGTTTGTAAAACATCCAGTTTAACATGTTATTTATTAATCAATAAAACATTCAACATTCAGCAACTAGCATAAGAAGTTTTCCAAGCAATAATAATTTTAATGTGTAAGAAATCGCTGTATCGATGACAAAATACTGTGGCCATTGATGAAGAAATAGTTACAATTAGTTATCCTATGAGGTGTTTTGTTGGCGTTGTTGTTGTTGTTGTTGTTGTTGTTGTTGTTGGCCTCACGTTGGTTGTCAAATTATGAAACGATTTTGGTATATTGTTGATATTATTAACGCTTCGGTGAGAACACTTTCTCAAAGAATTATTCGACTATGTTGTTGATTCGTACTCAACAAGGCTGGGAGAGGAGACCAGTAGCAAAAATATCCACACATTGAAGTATAATATATATGGTAATTAAGATCTTTCGCATCCTCTGGTGTTTGCGTACGATGGATTTTATCTACATTAAATATACAAGTAAACTTAGCTGTCGTGACTTCGCGAATGTGTACTAAATCTGAAAACCGCGTCTGAAATATGATTTATTACGACTGCCTCAGCATATATCTCGACGCGTGTAAACTTATAAATGCGCGCGGCGCAGCATGTAGACTTTAACAATGAGTGAAGGCGTAGAACGCAGCATGTGAAACTTAAAATACGTGCGTTCGAAGAAGAACTTGTTATCTAATCTATACGACTGAACTTAAGTCTCTGAACTTAAGTGTTCCAGCTGAGAAAACGCCTCCTTATATATAAAATTCAAATGAAGTAATCGTTGGCTTGACGACGCCGAAGAGGTTCACCCAACTAAGCGCACGTTTCCGCCTTAGTTTACAAGTTTAAAATAAACATTTACCTTTGACTGGTTTAAATTCACCTGCCAGCACGTGCCATTCGTTATTACTTGAAGTTTAGAACTCTTGTTGACAATGGCTAGTTTAAGGGCTAAGCTTGTCGGGTTCAAAGCCCTAACGCATTTAAAAATCCTTGGATTTATTAACTCTCCAACGGCAGTCCTTTTAAAAGCGGCATCACACTCGACCCTTGGGTTTTCTATTTCCCTTTTATGGCCTCTTAGGCTTTCCAAGCTACCGTGAACAGAAAACACCAGAGACTTTCTCCTTTATTCACATACAAGTCACATGTATATCATATTATACACATATGTACATAATATTTACATCACTAAAATATTATGATTAGGTTTGCACATACATATTATAATTACATTTCCGTGGGGATAGGCTGTGAGTGTTGTTTCATCTGTAAGATTAATTAAACGGCTGCAAGATTCTTTCTACAAAATGAAAAAAACTAAATGTACCTGTATCGTTTTTAGCGTATCTGTTTTTTTTTCTAGTTTAATATGTCAGATATGTTCTTTACTGTATCTAACATAAAATATATTATCCTATGCCCGGCATCTTGCCACCAAATATATTACGTTATGCCCGGTATGTACCTGAAAGTTATGATTTTGTAAATATTATATTTCTGATTGTTATGTTAATCAATATAGTTCGGTATGGTCTATTTAGTACTATTTTTTAGATTAAAAGGCTTTTAATGGGTCATTCTGATCTTATTCCTGCGAACCCCATACATACATTATATAGTGTCTAGCATCCGTTAATTGCAATTGTTTTCATTGTTTGTTCAACATGTATTCAAAAATATCAGGACAGAAGTTGGAGATAGCTGAATTGGATAGGGATAGACGAAGCTACTGGTGCTGAGGGGAAATATATTGCAGATTGCATTGTTGGTTAGTGGATAGGAATTCGCCAAAATAGCCACATCTCGTAGCCTGTAAACCATTAGATACAATGGACAATGCTTGTATTTTGTACGTTGTGGACCAATGCACATGTGAGTTAATTCAAAAGGAATAATATATATATATATATATATATATATATATATATATATATATAATTAACAGAAATAATAAAAGTAGATAAGGATAAAACACTGAGAAAAAGTCACACTTGAAATTTTTCTCAATGTTTTATCCTTATCTACTTTTATTATTACTGTTAATTTGTTAATAGTGTTACTTTATTTTTATTTTTCATTTATATATATATATATATATATTCCGTTTTTGGGTTAACTACTTTCGGATAATGTTATACGTGTAAACGTTAGCGTTATTTTCATTATGTTTGTTGTGGCCAAGTAACTCCCCAGAAGGAAAAGTTCTACTGTCTCTGTCCGATGCTGCCAGCTATATAATCAAAGTCGGAAAAAATATTAAAAAAGTAGATAAGGATAAAACAAGTACTTTTATTATTACTGTTAATTTGTTAATAGTGTTACTTTATTTTTTCAAACTTACTTCACATTATATGCTTAGTGCATGCCTTGTACGGGGGGTAGAACAAATACGAACAATTATATCCTGGTGTCAACACAAGGGTGTCTACAATGAAACGATTTTCTTCTGGGCGCTTACCAGAAACGCTCTATACAAGCAAATACTTCCATATATTCCTCTTACTGCGGATGTAAATCTCAAAGATGAGAGTCTGGCTAAAAACTACCGTTTTCTACAAGCATACATTAACATATCCAATGGTTTACAGGCTACGAAATGTGGCTATTTTGGCGAATTCATATCCACTATCCAAAAATGCAATTTTCAATATATTTCCCCTCAGCACCAGTAGCTTCGTCTATCCCTATCCATATTGAGCTATCTCCAACATCTGTCCTGATATTTTTTAATACATTTTGGACAAAATAAGCGTATGCTTTTATTCACCTATGCTTTGCTTATTCAGATAATTGTGTGCAAAATTGCCAGAATTGTAATTTAAGCTTAACATTTTAAAATAATTCTATTTTCTGCAAAAGTAGCTGAAACTAAGGCTAAAATGAACAGTTTTTAGTTAACAAAATTATATATGAGGCTTCATTTTAATTGAAGAGAGGGGAGCATCCTCTTTCAGAAGCTTTGGGACTGGTGATGAAAATTGTGGCTAATTCAACAAGTTTCGAAGAGCGCAAGGCCAGCCTAGTTGTAAAGAAATTGGGAACTGATCTCGAGTACAATCCCAGGTTAGAAAAACTGAAAGAATTGGAAAATGTGCTGGAAGGTGCCAATACTTTAAGCCATAAAGAACTGTCAATTGTCCATCACTTTAAACACAGTTGAAAAATTGTTTTGGCCTTATAAATTAATCTTTGGGACTATAGACAATTTAGAAAATATCTGGTGGTTTATTGAAACGCAAATAAAGGCAAATATAATGTTAGATTACTCTATAATGTACGAATAGCATAAACGATCCAGCTTTATATTTATTTATTTATTTTATTCATATACACTTTCGTTGCGTTTCAAAAGCAATGGTTGGTGCTGCTAATTTTCACTCTTTTGTGCATGTTTGCATGTATATTTTGATGTTTTTTGCTACCCGATCATCCTCTGACTAGTTATGTCATAATATAAAATATTTTTATACTGCCGTATCATAATGTAGCCACCTAATTTCAGAATTGAAAGAAGAAGTCTAGCGGCACTGGGATAAAAAAAATGAATACTTGTGCTGCAAAGTAGCTTTACATCACTACTTTGTGAGAATTTAATAATTACAACTGAAAGTAACAGTCCTGCTATATCACACAATTTAATAGGATAAATATGCACAATTATTAACTTGCTGTTTATATGAGTAGTTATACTACACGAAGTATACTGGTTAAAATTAATTCCTGGCACTTTAGTATTATTTGTCCTAACATTTTTCTTTTTGTACCAACTGTGAACAAAACAGTTCTCGCTCATACCGGTTTTTTTTTTTTTTTTTTTTTTTTTTTTTTTTTTTTTTTTTTTTTTTCAGGCAGAAAATCATTCCTTATACTTCGTACTAGTATCCTCTTCAACCATCTCGGGTGGAGTTCCTTCAAAACCTTTATCACTTTCATCAAACTCCATTATAATTTTCAATTAACCTTGATATCATCGAGCTGCTAAATGTTTAAATAAAATCAACAATAAATAACAACATATTAATGCGTAATATACAAACATATGAACAAACACTAATCGATGTTTCTAGTTCTCTTTATTTTTACTTTTCCAAATTAAAATATGTTACATTACAATAATAGCATAAAAATAATGTGTAACATACTTGTTATGAGGTTCATTGTGATCCTCTCGTGAAACGCAACACTCAGTAAACCTCGGGATGCAACTAAACTTGAATGAGCAATACGTGCCTTTCAACACTTTTATTACAATAAACATTCTTCCTTTATTTGAATGTCAGTACAGTTATATTGGTAAAAATAGTATGCTTTAAAACACAGAATGTTCATTTAAATTCATATATGAAAACAAACTCTCACAGGAAATAAGATGACAATTTGTAAAAAGAAAAAAAAAAAAACTCTGTACTGCTTAAGGTCATTATTCGTAATCTTGTGAATATATATAGGGAAACAGAACTTGTTCTAGACAAGAAACCGAAACTAAACCACAGAATGTTTACCGAGGAGAAATTTGATGAAAATGGAGAAAGTTAAGAATGAAGCTCAACGAAATCTCTACGAAGGCTTACACAGAAAACAGGAAAATTTTAAAATTAGAGCTGTGTACGATGCATCTGGGTAATGTTAGGAATGTACTGAACAATTAAATATTTTACGAGCGAAATATTTAAATGATCATGTAGCGATACAAAACAACAGATACTGAAATGCAGAAAAACCCCCATCTTTTAAATACAATGCCCTGATGTGACCGACATTTTTCTTAATGGTGAGAAATGAATGCTTTTCAGAATTATAGTGCCTATATTTATTTACAAGTATTTGCAATGTTGCGAATAATATGAAAGAGCCGACAGTTTAAAGCACACAGCCGCTTCCGGTGCACCAAAGTTCGTTATTCAATTGTTGGTATCATGACTTTGTGACAGTTGACTGACGTGTTAAGGTATTCTCCTCTGTACTAATCCTGATAAATGAAAGCTCCAGGAAGCAGAGCCAGGTGCTAACAACACTGTGTGAAGATATAAGAAACGCCTATTTGTAAAGTTCCTATACTTTTTTTTAAAAGGAACCGACATTGAATTTGATGCCTCTGTGGTTTAATGTAAGTACTAATCAGGAGGTCCTGGGTTCGAATCGGTCAGGTCAAGCTGTTTGCGTAAAGCTTTATTCGTAGATTTTCCTGAACCAAGAAGATGAACGCCAGAGAGATTTAAGTCTCCAAGGTCTCCGAGCTCTTTTGCGCCATCATTAACTCATTTAATTTCATACATCCCTACAGACTTAACACCTATAGCATTCAGTACACAATCTACAGACGTCGCGAGAAGACAATACAGTCAAAGCCATACAACATTAAAAAGGGGAGAGGGACTGATGATGTACTGTAAAGTTGTAGAAACATTTATAAATATATGTTAGCATGTGTAAATATCAATGTGATATTAATGTGTATCTGTACTACATATCTTTGGAAAGTATTGAGAATCTGTTTACTTTACCGGTAAAAATAAAAAGGCTTTAATAAGTTGCCCATAATCTTTTTAGCACTTTGAATTAAAACAATCTAAGAGTACCTTAATTCTTCCAAGCCATAAAATGCATAATACATATGTATTTACATATTAAATAGTAGCTATGTTCTCTATCTCACTGGTAGTTATGTATCTAAACTTTAAGGCTGCGTGATAATTCTTTTACTTTTGATACAGATTGCGAGAGAGATGACTAGAATGGCCCTCAAATAAGCCACTTTTATCACACTTTTATCATTTTCATGTTCATCCTAAATCTAACAACTTCATAAATTGGTATGGCCAGTATTCTAGAGCAATGTGTGAGATCTATATTGGTTTTAAAAATCTTAGCCACTGCTGTTTGAAAACAAATGCTCCAAACTACGATATAGGTATATAAGTCGATTATAGTTAGCATATATTATTTTTAATTTTTATTTGAATAAGATTATTTGGAAATAAATTAATAACCTTACATTTAAATGACTAGTAAATTAAATGAAACACAATAGTGATCATTGCATTTATGAATAAAAACTCTTTCAATTAATTTGCTGCACACTATTCAAATTAACATTGTCAGAAAAGGAAGTGAGTGAAGTATATGCAACTCACGTGCCGGTCAGGCATTCGAGTTCCGTACACGGGTGGTAGAGGGCAGTAGCACAGTGTATGTTAAATGCACACACTGAAAATGGACGGACTACATTACGCTGAATGATGAAGGTTAAATTGGGAAATAATGAACCAATTATCAGAAAAGTACAATGGAAATGTTGAATTAAACAGAGCAATGTAACAGCGCTTAAACGAGAAACTGCAGTATGAAACTGGGCTCTAAGTAAGCATTTTTTTCATTTATTCGGTAACATTTTGTAAAATAACGAATTTTCCAAATTATAGAATACAGTTAACTATGTAGAACTGATATTTGTTTAGTTAAGAGTGTTAAAAGTACTTTATAAGCATTCATACAAATAAATTCATTTTAGAATATATTTTAACATTGTAATATACAGCAAATGGTAATAGTAGATAGTGCATCGTTAGCCACTTCCCTAAATCGCTAAAAGTTGTAAAAATTGTTCCTTACAGTCTTACACCTATTCATATAGTATTTTTTAAAACCCCAGTATCCTAACA
Organism: Metallyticus violacea; assembly: GCA_030762175.1. Lineage (NCBI taxonomy): Eukaryota > Metazoa > Arthropoda > Insecta > Mantodea > Metallyticidae > Metallyticus > Metallyticus violacea. The sequence continues at coordinate 55,347,646 of CM060843.1, read as the reverse complement.
AAGGATACTTTTGGCTTAAAATAATAATAAACAAATTAATAAGATTTACTCAGTAGATTCGGCAAAGGTTTTACATTAAAAAACAAAAACTGTATTTGTAATAATAGAACACGCTATTGAAGTAGTACATTTAAGGTTTTCGTTATTTAACAGAATACGACTGAATTGTTCTTAAAATATATACGTTAGCACTTTATGTCTAAAACGATATGATATATTCAATTGAACTTAATGAAGGGTTTTAACAAATTTTTAAGCACGAAGAACAGTGAAAGCAATTAAATTCAAAGGTAGCTAACTTCAAGTCAATAAAAAAAGAGATGGGAACTCTTACAGAAATGTGCAAAGAACAATTGTGAGCAAATATTAAAATTGATATGTAAAAAAGAAACGAAAGATACAAAGACTATAACGATATAAGTCGTTTTACAGAAAGTGATACAACGCCCTTTTTATTCTGACATAAGATGAAACATTAGAAGAATGAGCTGTGCAAGCATCAATACAACAGAACTTGACGGATTGCCTGTACGCTAGGAACCCATTATGAACACCGTCTTTGCAATATATTTAACGTTTTATTTTCTTGTCGGCGCTGAAGCAATTAGCTCTGAATACCAGATTTGTTCACCCATTTTCAGCAGAGTTCATTACTATGTAGCTGGGGACCACCAAGAAGGGCTGTCTCACTTAAGAAAGGTGTTAGAAAAAACAAAAGAGGCCATGGCCATCTATGTTTGACGCCATTTAATCCAAGAAACGATTATGATGCGCTATAATGGTTTTTACACTTTAATTGCGGGCTCGAATGAGCTTGATAATTAAGACACTTTGTCTAAGAACTACTTTTTTTCTTCTTCTTTCTTTACTTGATGAAATTGACCTGAGTGTCTTGCCAGCGAAAGTGAGGCTTTGTGTGATTAAATGACCTCGGTTGTGTTGCCAACCTTTGCGGTTTAATCCTTGGATGTATATACATTTTTCGTAGCGTCTAAAATTCTTAAGTAATCCAAGGCATATATAAAAAGTTACCCAACTTTCAGTCAGTGGAGGAATTTTAACAGTAAATAATTTTTTTTTGTATGTTTGAAACAATTTTAAGTCATCATTGTCAGCAGTACTGCAATTAGAAACACAAATTTCCCAAGAATGAGGGCTTTTGGCATTGATTTTATCTACATTATCGTAAGTTGTTAGATAACGAAAGATTATACTATGATTATAAGTAAGACGTAGAGTGGTAGTTTAGATTTTACGTACAGGTACAGTCGGACTCAGAGAAAACTAGCAAGTTATTTCATTCTTTCCAATGCCGTGAACAGTAAAACTACCACGAAGAGCATCTATAGTCTAACTGCCAGAATCTTACGTCCTGCCAACTGCATCCTACATTAAAAATTTAGTTTTTTTTTAAAAAATTTATTAAAAAACGAAGGAAAGAAATTAGGTATATTTTAATTTTTTTAATAGACATCTTTTACCACATTATATACACGTACACAGAATTATGCTAGTACCCTGTAACCGGTATGCCGCGACAAACTAATTTGCCTCTTGTGTTTGATACCTTTTTGCTTCTACAAATGTACTGAATAAACTGTTTCCTCAAGAATTTCTTAACTACTACAAGAGTTGATGTTGTGACTGCTGCGTTCTCTACCTCCGTCTTTGAACATCACTGGTAAAGTGTGGTATTTCTGTAGGGCATAGGATAAGCACACCGCATCCCGCCGTTCGCCATCAAAATGCCACCTATCAGGCAGCTTCTCAATTTCTCTCATCAGGCTGGGTGGACCCAATTCCAGATCTACCTTACTTGAAACATTTCTGAGCAGGAACCAGAAATCGAAACCGGGGCAGCATTCAGCAACGCTAACCATTCGACCAAGGAGCAGTCTAAGAGGTTTATACGTGGGAAATTTAATGCTTACAGTGAAACACCAACTCGTAATGTAAATTTTCTGACCATTATAAAGCATGGTTTTAAGCGCTGCACACCGGGACTTTTCAAAGGAAAGAAGACGCATATTATACCGATGTATTTATAGCGTCATTGGGAACGCATTTGATGTATAAAGATCTGGAGCTGTTTTCCGCTTTATGCACTATATCTTCAATCTTTGAAGATATTTTGTCAATGAAACTGATACCCGGCTGCCTCCAAATTTGCTATTTAAAATATTATTGCCAATTTCTACTACCTTTATGTGTGAAATGAGCTTTTCGACGATAACTCCAGGAGAAAATTGAATTCATCGACGAAGAAATGACGGTTGCTTTAGGATTCCGCAGCGCATCAACCTTCTATGTTGAGTGAAGGGGGCAAGTGTCACACTGAAAGTAAGATTAACTTATTTTAATAGTAATATTTGGAGTATTTTGTTGAAATATGTACGCTTCTATGTAGCATAGAATGTTCGTTTGATGATAATGATAATAATAATAATAAAAATAATAATTTGGTTTATGTCGTAAATACCTTTATACATATAGCACATAAGCGTACCGATATAGGCTTTTGAGAGGGTTATAGTTTGATGTGCAGTATTCAGAACAATGTAATTTAAGGTGTGCTGCGAGGGCAAAAATATGCAGAACACTGGATTCTCATATTTGCAACTCTCCCAAAGCCGCCCATTCAGTTTGTCATCTCTCTCAGATCTCTGTTTTACAGCATTCTTTAGTTCTTCTTTCTACATCGTTCAAGGTCTACCTTTCTTGCTAATGTTTGGGTCATTTCGCTATTTTCATTTAATTATTCCTTCCTTTATTATACTCTTAACGCAGTCTTCTTTGCTTTCTTTTTATTTGTGTTTCATTTCTTACACGTTGCAGCCTAGAAATCCATGCCGTTCTTGAAAATCTTTTTCAACAGTGAGTATCATTTAAGTAACATTCATTTATTTATAAATTTGTCTCTTCCATAGCTCCACGTGCAAACAAAATCCTAACGACCACATTATAGTTTTAAGACCGCTAATGCCCAGCGAGAGTTTACGAGCTGGCGCTGTTTCTGTATCATTGTCTTTAAAGATACGCGCTGTGAAGCGAATTTAGTCGCACTAACATGTAACTAACAGTCTCAGCTGAATATCCAATGAACGTGATGGATTACGTGGTTGTGGGTTAGGATGCAAACACTACGCTCGTATAAGTTTCACTCAGGTTCTTAGTGCGATTCAAGTCTCTTGATGTATCACAATGTCTACTAGCAGTGTCGCGATGTCTCCCATCCTTTTTTCGGGTGTTCGGCCAGATACTGGAAAACCCGTTTCAGATGTAATGCCTTCAGCCAATAGAATAGGAAACAAACCTACAACTGCGGGAGTTATGCATGAGCGTAGCATTAATAACTAGTAGCGTGTAACCTTACTTGAGGGTTACCCTGTTGTAATAGCAAATTCATTTTCTATTTATTTATTTAAAAGAGAGGGAATGTTCAAAGATAGCGCAAATACTTAATTCTTAAAATAATTAGTTCCATAGTAGCATTTCCTTTTAAGCTCTAAGAGTCTCCTTGGCATTTTTCAAGCAGTAACACCGGCCACACTGCTCCGTTCCTGAGTTTGCACTAAATAATGACAAGTGAATTGAGCAGACAGTGGGAGATGAGAAAATGAAGAGAGGAGTGGAACAAAAAGAAGTGAAGCAGTTCCATCATCTCTAATAATGATAAAGCTCTCTGAAGCCGGTAACCTTGAGGAATTCCAGAAGCTCTTTCTTCTCAGTGTGCATTCATTTGCCAGGGATGATGACAGTATCCTTTTCAAAATATCACTCAGCATGTTTCTTGCTACCACCTCTCTCCTCCTTTGATTGCTTTAAATTTTCTCGCCCTTTGTTTCAAAATTATCCCTGAAGTGCTGGAACTTTACTTTGGTAGGTTTTTTGAAGCGGCGATCAAAACAATCGGAATCGAAACTATTTAGTAATTGAAGTAGAAGAATGATATAAGTAAACGTAGCAATTAATATCTAAAATCATTACTTATATTTACATTAACCAAGCAGAAAGGGAATTTAGGGGTACAAAGCCGAGTAACTGTAGATTATTTAGATAAACCAAGCATTTTATATATACAGGGCGTCCCATAAGTCTGGACACATAGAGTTACTCATATGACACAACTTGCTGTCGAAATTTCAAGAGACTTGGTCCGTGCATGAGTGTTTCATTAAAAATGGAAATTGCATCTTCATCTTGTATGCAACACAATGGCGAACACTGTAAATATATGTTCTCTTATGGGTCCGGACTATGGACACTCTGTGTATTAAGAAAATAGCCCACGTTCATAGTGGTCGTGGTGTTGCGCTAGGAGCAGTATAACAAATATGGCGTGCAGTAACAATGAATATGTGTTAGAATATAGAAGCACCTCATCCGTTAGAAGTGTACAGGGACAGTTTTGAGCAGAATTGCAGAAGCAACAGCTCTCCTGTTTATTACAATAATAACGTTTGAGGTTTTTCAATTTATCGCAATTTATCACAATTAGGACGCAGATGGCGCTTTAATAAGATGATAACTTTAGTCCCAGCTTTAACCGCATGTGACTTGTAAAGGATCCCGTTTTTGCGTCTCCAAAACTTCCCAACCGTAACACCGCGACTGTGGAACTGATGACTGTTGCATACTGACGGCTACGGGATGAAATTAATTGTTGGTTATATGTCTGACCTATCAGCAAAGTGAATACTTAATATACATCTGTGGATTAAAAATATTGATACCACTTCAAAAATATTAAAATATACATTTAATATAAACATTACAGTATGTTGATTATATACAAATATTACTGTGTGCTCGAATTTTAAAATGCTTAGAAACCAGCATAGGAGTGCAGCAAGGTTACACGTTGTTTCTAGGTGATACGATTCTTAGTAAAAAAAATATCCAAATTAGTAGGACAGAATTATTAAGTATTGCTATTTGAGTTTTAATTTTGTACAGTGTTTAAGGCTAATAAGCGGATAGCAATTAATGTTACATATTCTTGTAAAGGAAAATGGTACTCGGCGGCGCAACAGCTCAGAAGAACCAAGGTTGCAAAGCCAACTGTCACCCAAAAGACCACTACTGCTCACTGCAATTAAATCTCGCAGAACTTTTACCCCCGCTTTCCTAACCAGATTTGCTTTCTCTGATTAAATAGCTTCACATGAGACTGGGTAAATTCCTTTCTAAGATTTTATGCGTCTCTGTAACAGTTCTTAGAAGTGCCAGGTAGACAACTCAAGATCTCTGGGTGATAATCATACTTTTAAATGGGATATAAATAAAATGTGTGCAGAATAAAATAATACTAATGTTGTAAGAGAGGCATTATGAAAATAAATAGCTAATAAGAGTAAAACTTACAAGCAAAATATATGCAGGAAATGAATTTACACGAACAGAATTACGGAATGATTCCTAAAACATTTTATTCTAAGTTAATGATATTATAGAAGTGAAGGAACTGACCGTAGTGAGTGAAAGAAGGGGGATGACACACTAACGCTGGGACTCTCAAGGCTCACAAGGTCATCCTGATCTTGTGTTTTTTCATCGTTTTGTCTGTCACAAAGATAAGTGCTAGAATAGATATTCATTTTCCAGGAATGTTCTCTTCTCCCATTTCATATCGTTTCATTTCCTTAACTATGTTACAAGGTCTAAAGTGCCAGGGGAAATGGGCTAGTGCGGTGTGGTGGTTGCTTACGTTTTGAACGTGTTTCTACCCCGAAACCGGTCCCTTTGAAGAATTCGAATCCTTAGAGGGGGTACCGTCAGGATCTGGTTGATCAATTTGGAAACACTATAATTTTCTCATTTACGTCGCTGCCTCTTCGCTCATGGATTCTGACCGCCCTGTATCTCCCCTACTAAATCCCTTCCTCCTAAAGGTGTCCCCATTAGGCACAAACGGCCAGCCCTTGAGCAAGACTGCAGTACCGAAATACCCTCCTTCGTCCCTAATAATTCATCCAATATTCACCAAACACATGTAACTGCTTTTATTTATTTATTAGAAGTACTTCATGGTAAATAAATGATGTACTTTAGGTACTCTGATTTATATGAATTCTATTGATAAACAAATAAAGGCTAAGATTAATACTGAACTTGAATTTTAACATCATGAAAACGATTTCATTAAGTGTGCAGTGTATATTTGGCCTTTGAGGATCTATATAGATGAAGAGCACACCAAAGTATATGGTGTTTTGTGTCATATAATTTACTATAAATGATAAATGTATTATTTTTTAGGTTTTCAAAACATCATGCAATATTCAGCGATATGGTCTGTGGCATGGTAGAAAATTGGTGCTTTTTTATTTTGATAAACTGGTGGGAGGGTAGTAAAAAGCAAATGTGTCCTTAAAATATTTTTGGAATGTAACGTGCGATCAGTTTTTTTTTCCTCCGAAGAGATTTCCTATGGACGAGCGCGCCACTTGTTAGCCAGGTCTCGGTGATTAGCTGGAGGGTAATACAATAAAAGTAACGTTATAACAATACACAAACCAATTTAAGAGGCTCATTACTTATCAAATAATCAATTCATTCTTCACACATTTTTGGCGTTTCTTTAGAAATTCATCGCTCGCTGTAGTTCATTTTGAGAAAAAATTACAATTTCCTGACAAATATTATCATGAGTTCTTGTATGCTGTGTGGGTTCGTCTTGTACATGGCACTTTTTTAATTTACCCCAGAGATAATAATCACAATCTGTTAAATCGGGAAACCGAGAAGCCACATTTCTCTATTAATAACGCTGTTTTGTAGAAACATACTATGAGCTGCTCTTCGCAATGTGAATGGCAGAATTCTGTTGAAAAAATGCATGATCAAGCTCCCTGTTGCTTAATTTTCTCAAAAGGAGGGTAGTATGGTATTCACATAAGTAACAGAATCCACTGTATGTTAAAAAAATTGGTCCTATGATTCTTTCACCACTAAGTTAACACATATAATGGTACACAAAGACGTACTGTGCCGTTGTAAACCCACGAGGCATAATACACTTTATGTATATTGATGAATTAAGAAACGAGCAACACAACACACCCCCGGAAACAGCTGCGCTACGACTGCAACAGTCAGTAAGGTCAATAAGTAAGCAAGCAGGCTTACTACACCCTTCATGTTGCGGAAAATGAGTCAGAAATCGCTCATAGAAAAGCACCGTGCCGGAAATCATCGCTGATCTCTGTGTACCAGAATTGTTTTTCCTTAACAGCTATTTTGTGAATTTTTATTCTACTTTCAATGAAAAATATGCAATAAACACGTATATATGTATGCCTTTTCCACATGTCCAACTCAACATAACTTCCAAAAATGCTTATTTGATACACATGACACCAAAAATTGAATAATGCAAAATAGATATGTTAAAAAATATAGTAGAGTCTCTACAATTTCGAAGATCTTATAATTAAAGTTACAAAAAATGAAATAACAAACAAGAGATTTGATACCAATCCGTTAACAGCGAACTTACAACGTTTGCAATTTATAATGTTTTTCGTTCTTCGTAACAGCTTTAAGGAATTTTTCTGATTGATCTATTTCTGATTTTGAAGCTTTAGTTCAAGTTTTGTACAAAAATTGAAATCATCGGAAAACTAGATCGAGGCGAAACCGTAAAAGAAATTTATGTAGGATACAATTGGAGGAATAATAATAAGTGTACTGTAATGTGAAATTAAAAATGTTGCCTCTCTTCACGTATAATGCGAGTTTTCCATAATCCGAAATAACCTCTTTTCCATTTATATCTTCAATTATCGAGCCATTTCTCTATTATTTTTCAGCTCTTAAAATTAATCGATAAATATTTCATTCATCTTTAGATTTCAGAAGCTTGAAAATAATACTCCAGCTTTACATTTTATCAACCACCTCTTTTCTCAACTTGCGTTGTTCATGTACAAAGTTAAAAGTTGGGCACTCAATTACAGTTGACTTCTGGCAATGAAACAGCATGTCCCCACATGGAAAACAGTCACCGGAGCAACACAGTAACCTGCTTTTAATAACCACCAACTTGTATAACATTTTTTTTCGTGCGTCACTTTGTTGTTAGGGATAATTACGGTCGCGTTGTAGGCAGTTGTAGCAAAATACTGTAACATCGGAAATGATCCATCGTTTCCGTCGGCATAGACTTCACATTCACACGAGAATGTGCAATTACCTCACTCTCTCCCTCCCTCCCTTGACAATCAGCGTGAAAACAGAAAGTAGCTTAACAGGGAATCCGTTGGCATAGGCAGCAGGTGTAGAGTATAACAGCAATGATTTCTGAATACACGAAAAACGTGTGAGAGCATGTAAAAGGGGAAGTAAACAACGGAAATTCAGGGTCAGTGTTTCCGTTGGTAGCTCTTGCTTCTTATTTCACATTCCGTTTTACTGTTCAGTATAGCTGAGTAGTAAATGAAAGCGAAATGAAAAGTAATCCACAGCAATTCAATTTTTTGTTCCACAAATAATGTGATCTATCTTTCGACTTGCACCTTGTTAAATTTATGTTTATATTTCTTTTAGATAATTATGGGGAGACAATGACGTTGATTGAAAACAAAGCTGAAATTTGAGTATCTAGTGCGCCAGTAGTATGAAGTTCGTGATTTACAACAGGAAACGTTTTAACTTTTTTTTCCCGGTTGTCTGTTTATTTCATGTAACAAGAATTATTATCTCTAATGTGTTTATAAATGAAGAGCTCCCTAAAATAACTTGTATATTTATCTTTTGCTTTTTTGCAAGAAACACATTACATGAAAAAAAAAAAATTATTTCCTCTATTTATACTTGATTTCAGCTTAAACATACATATTATATTTTATTTAACAATTTTCTTGATTGAAGGATAATGAGCTATTTTTATAGACTGTTATGAAACAACGTTGCACATCATTGTACAAGAAATAGTGCCTAAATGATAAAAGTTATAAAGGAAGAAGTTTGTGTATTTCTTGTTATATTTTAAAAATGAGCGGTAACGCTAACAGTTAACATGTAGATGAATTTCTCATACTCTTGATTAACAAAACCTTTGTCCATTGTAATTTAACGTAAAAAATTCTATAAATAGGTTCTTTTATGTTCTTTGTCAGCAAAGCAAATGCTTATTGAAGTACAAGTTGGGATTAAATACCCTTTCCTTGCCAAAACGGAACTAAATAGATATTAATGAATATTATTATCAGAGAACAATTAAAGAACAATAGTAAGAGTAAATGTCCAAAATAGCTGTATACTTTTTAAATATAAGAAAGAACTGTGACTTCCAGTTCTTTGTGATTCATACCTGTCTTATTTTGTGTAGTTTAAATGTTTATATTCAGGATGAGTGACAAATTTGAAGGGAAGAGTATCTCAAAATGAGGACGTTTTTATTAAACAACCTATGCTGTCTGACGAGTTGTTTATACCATAGTGGATTTTAGTGAACTTTAACAACTTCATATGACATGATATTATTAATTTATTCTGCGTGACCCTTAAGACAAAGTGTTAAAAGTATTTGCCACAAACTTGATTACATTTATTATACCGTTGTGACTGCACGCGTCGGACTCTGGTAAACATTTCAAGTCTATGTTGCATTTAATTAAAATCAGCGAATATTCGCTTACTCAGTTAGTGTATAGTGCCTACTGGAGTCATTTATATGACACTCTGCACATACCTGCAAAGAAAAAATAACCTGTGACGTTTCATGTTTGCCAACTCTGGCAAAGCATAGTCGTTCATTTTTAGCGGATGCCTGCAATCAACTGCACACAGAGGTACACGGCGAGAACAAGGTAGCGTCAATAGTGGAACGAATACACAAAAATAGAGAGTTATATACAATTACTAAACGATGCGTGAAAGAACATTGGTAATTTAACAAAAAATGTTCCTCATTGTGATCTCTCTTTCCCCTCTCACTCTTCCTAGTTTGTTGCAGAAGTCTCTTGTATATAGTTAATTATTTATACGGCATAGCCTCGCATCGGTTACAAACACTGAAAGTTTTACAATATATAAGTTTAGATATAACTTAACCTCACTGACAAGATTTTCACTGTTTTTCCAGATTCAGAAATATAACTTTATTGTGCATTTCTTAGCCTCTTTTTAACGTTTTTATTTTGAAGCATCAGTATAGTTTCCTATCTTTATTTAAACATATAATATCACGTGTTGTGTCACAACTGAGTCCGCCAATTCACTCTATATTCCAGAGGTGCTAACTTTTCAACTATAAAATTACCGGACTTTCAATTATTGTAAACCGATTCTTTTGTGCGAATAAATGTATCAAATGATATATATTGCTGTTCCACCAAAAACTAATATATCCAAAAAGTATGTACAACGTTATTTTATGGATGTCCGTATATGTAATATACTCATATATAACTATATGTACATACATATACAGCAATTTCAATCTTGCTTTAATGCTCCCATTTCTAGCCTGTTTCTTTCTTTTTCCTATTAAATTGTCATTATTTGTATAACATTTTCATTATTTGTATTGTTAGAGATAATTGCAAAAACGTACCTACAAATTTTGTGTTGTTCAGAAAACGTTGCTAAACAACTAGAAATTGCCTTATAATAGTAGTGCATGCCACTTAACTACATAAACATCTCTGTTAATGATTACAAGAAACCGGAACAAAGCTGCTCCCGATGTTGTTTTTAAGACGGCGAAAAATCGAAAAAGTTTCCTATACTCCGGTTATTCTAGACTGTACTGATGGGAACTTAGGTACACCCAGGAATATCAGAGCACACAACTTATTAATTCATTAATGTTCAATAGGTTCTGAAAAGTGTATTAGAGCTTAATCTCAAGAAAGTAATAATAATGAATTTGGCCAAATCTGTTGGATATCATAATAAAGCTTATGATTGAAAATTATATTTTATAAACTGTTTTAGTTAACGCGTTGAAAATAAACAATTGTAACTTAACTATTTATTTGTTCAGGATGCACATTTTATTCTTAAAATTTGTTTTATTTTGAGCATAAAGGGTCATTTGGCTTACATGGACTCTAAAGACAGTATTACTAAGAATTTAGAAGCAAGTGTCACCGATGCTAATTTCCCTGGCCCCTATGTGAAAGAAACCTGAACATGGAAGTAATTTAGAGACCTTAATGCAATGCCTTCAGGTGGAAAAGTAGTTCCGGTTCCTATGCCTTCTTTATGCTTGGAAACGATCTAATAGGTGCACTTAGCTGCCGTGGGATAATCACAACCATAGATCCATGCTTAGTACTTTCTTAAGCGTACTTTTTTCTATTTCCGTTCTCTATTTGTGCATGCTATAATTATGTAATGCAATACCATGTACTAAGCTAGTACAATTCTTAAAACCTTTCTTTAAAAAATATGCCAAAGCGAGTTTAAACTTTCGGAGAATATTGGAAAGAAAACCCCCAGGATATGATCATGAAAAGGTAAATTCACAATACAGGAGAAGAAGGTTGCTTAACAGTTTCTAATAGTGAGAAAAGTAGTATAGTTTAGTGATCAATAATAAAAGAGGCGTATAATATATTTTAATATTAAATACCAAACCACGTGCAAATGGTTTGATTGATTTATTTACGGGTACTCTTTAACATTACAGATCATCAGCGTCCCATTCAAATTGGGGCGTGAAACGGCAGACGAATTTTGCTTAGAGGCCTCTTTTTTTCAGGCTTGAGATTCTTTTTTGTGCCGTAAATGTATGACACTGGCTCCACGGCTTTACTTACCTTCCGAAGGTAGCCATACTTAGGATTTTTACGCCCGAAAAAAATCTATCGATTCTGGTCGGGTATGAAACCGCGATCTTGGGCCTAGAAGGCAAATACAGTTACCACTACATCACCAGGACTGATTATACAAATGGCGTAAACGTGTTTCCGTAATACATAATTTTAATATGTTATTAAATGTTTGAAACATCAAATTAAAAGTTTTGAAACTCTGAATTTTTAAACTTTTATATTCCAATTTTTTCCCACTTTTAGCATGTAATAATAATAATAATAATAATAATAATAATAATAATAATAATAATAATAATATAAATCAAGTGACTGGCAAACAATATGGCACAAGCATATTATAAAGTATCCTACTCTAACAACAAATGAAAAGAATAGCGAATTCTGTCCCTCAGTTACAGCAATTCCAATAAAATAAAACTATTATGCATTTTACATTCTCATAATGTCCGTTTTTGGAACAAAAGTAAATCTAATTTCGAGATTAATTTGTCATTCTCCCGTTCATGCCCGGACATGCTTTAAACTATGAAATGTGTTGAAAGGAAAACCCCTAAGATTGGTAACTTTCCAGTAGGGAGTCGGTCCTGGTGGTGTAGTGGTTACCATACTTGCCTGACAAATTTTACTCAGAGGCCTCTTCTTTCAGGCTTGAGGTTCTTTTTCGTGTCGTAAATATACGAAAGTGGACCCATGGCTTTACTTCCCTTCCGAAGGAAACCATACTTACGATTTTTACGCCCGAAAAAATCCATCGGTCCTGGTCGGGTATGAACCCACGATCTTGGGTTTGGAAGGCAAGTATGGTTACCACTACACCCCCAGGACATGTGTATGATGTATGTGTATGATAAATTATTAATATACATACAAATTTGTAGCACCTCCTGTAAAAACTAACATGTAATATTCAGTTTTGGAATGGAAAACTTTGGCCAGTAGCTATGGATGAATCACACTTTTAGAAACCCTCTCTTTTCATTTCACAATACTTTTGTACTTAACTTGTTGATGTTGATTTGTTATATTTACGGACGTTCTTTAACATCTCAGGTCAACAGCGTCCCATTCAATTGCGGGTGTTAAACGGCCGATAAATTTTGCTCAAAGGCCTCTTCTTTCAGGCTTGAGGTTCTTTTTCATGCCGTAAATGTACGACATGGGAACCATGTATTTCCGTCCCTTCCAAAGGAAGCCATACTAAGGAATTTTACGCCCGAAAAATCCACGGCCAAGGTTGAACCCGCAATCTTGGGTTTACGAGGCAAGTATGGTTACCACTAGACCACAAGGACCGACTTTTTACTTTCTTGTAAAGTATGTACTCGGTCTTGTAGTTAACTGGCAAGTTCAGTTTCATATACTGTACAAAAATTACATGCATCAGTTTTAAGCTACCTAAATGAGAAACTACATTTCTGAATGAAGAATCTAAAATATGTGCCATAATTCATTGTCAACATTTTTACCAGTTTGTTCTCTAAAAATTGCCTAATATCTCATATAAAACGTTTACATTTCCATTTCGGTCATCAGAATAACAATAGTTGAATTTACAGTGCGTTCATAAAGTCTCAGACGAATTTCACTTATTAATAACTCAAAAATATTAGAGAGAGAAACTTGTCATAATTTTTTTTTTTTTTTTGCGTTGCAGTTTTCAACTGAAAAGGGTCATTCATTTGTGACCGCTTGAACCTGGGCTCCTCTAGTTACCAATTCACCTAACCTTTAAATTGCAGATTTAACCAATCATGACAAGCTGATCTATCCTGCTGGAAAAAGGACATTTTGTTGTAAGTGTTCCACCGATGGAAAAAAAAAAGTTCCAAACTTCAAGTTAATTTGTTGCATTAACAGTAGCCTCTTGAAATAAAAATAGCACAATAAGCTTATCATACCTTGCATTATCCTTTGGATTATCTCCTTCATTTCAAAAATCGCATGAGCATTCTCCTATCCCCATAGCCGAAAATCGTGTTTTCTTATACTTTCCTGCCAAGTGTAAAGTGGACTCCCTCAAGAAAACAAACAAACAAAACATTTTGCTTTGTATAAATTGTACCTTCTTTTTTTTTCATATATCCAGGATACCAAAAAATGTATACACACTTCACAGTAGATATCTATTTAATATATTTCAAGTTTGAACCGAAAAACAACAGTAATGTGTATTATAATGTGGTATAAGCATATGTGACTCACATACATTATGATAGTGTTGCTACGTGACAGGTAAATCAACAATGAACAAACGAAGTCAAGATTATCGTATGATGTTTTGTAAACAGATTTGACTCACATTACGTTCTGCTAGTGTTGTTACAACAAAATGGAGCCAAGATTATCGTTTGGACATCGGAAAGCAATTTTGAAGTGGTATTGGAAAACCGAGAATGTTGTTGAAGTTCAAAGGCAATGGAGAGATGTGTACAGAACAGAACCGCCAACGGGAGTAACAATTGCAAGCATTCGAGACAAATTTGAGACTCATAGAAAACCAGCTATACTGGCAGCACTTGGAAAGAAATTGTAACGGCATGTGTTGTAATCGCTGAGGACACTTTGTAAACGTTGCTCAATCAGTAGTTCAACGTACTCAGAAGTGTATCGACGCCTTTTGAACAGGTGTTATAACTATAAAAGTCTAAGATGATTAGTGCTCATCATTTTCTGTTTGTGTGAACTCAGTTTTGCTATGTTAACACAGTTTTTTCTTTGCCTGAAGTGTGTATACATTTTTTGGTACCCTCTGTATTTGACTTTGCTGTAGAAATGACAAGCACCTTTGTAGAAATATTTTGCAATGCATAAAATCACAAATTGCTATCTAATAGTTTTTTAGTTATTAATGAGTGAAGTAAGTCAGAGACTTTATAAAGAGCTCGTTCTATGGCAATAATGACTTCTCTTTTGAAAAAATATTTTAAAATTGTTTGTGATCAAATTTTATACATTCAGATTTAATTTCAATTGTTTACTGCTATTAAGATAGGCTCTTTTTAGCTCAAATGCTGAATTTGGAGAACGGTTCACTGAATGCAACTTATTTTCTTTCTATAACCTAAAATAATTTTATAAAAATGTTTTGGTAAATTTTTACATCACTTTCTTCAATATTTACCCTGTAAGACCAAATACTGAACTTTCTTTGCTTCGAAAACAATTGTTTTTTGTTGGAAGTTCCTGAAATTGACTACTAATGTATCTTGAATTTCTTTTGATTCCCTCAACCATAAACGATAGAATACGTTTTCTTAGCATATTTAATTTAGACTTTGATTTTCGTAACAATTTTTGGCAGCAAATATTTGTGTTGAAATATTTTAATTGGAACTACTTTATTAGAAGAAGTAATATATTGCTTATTTATATTTCTTGCAACTTTCCGCTGCTTTCTTATTTTAGACTATACTTTGTTTTTCTTCCTCTAAATTGGACAGTTCGCATGAAACTTCCATGAAAAAAAATTATTTGTAACTAAATAAGTTGGGTTTCAGCAAATGTTAAACAGTTATACAGCATTGATATAAAAATAAAAAATAATAAAACGTTTTATTGATAAATTATGAAATATAAAATACGTTCTTTTATAATACGTCTTCTCTTTTATTCAAGAAACTTATCTGAGCAAGGAATGTATAGTTTTACAATGCAGTTATATCTGCAAGGTCACTTTCAGGATGTAAATGCCAATCATTTCTTTCTGTCATCCAAACCAGGAGGGTCTCAGAAAATAAATTGAAGTAATAACATACTGGGAAGTCAGTGTGACGTGACTTGAATCTCCTATTGCCTCCAGTGGAGCTATAACAGATAGATGATATTCCTTTTATTTCCTTGACTACGTGTTTATCTGCTAGCTTTACATTCCATTCAGTGGAAATAGCACTGACCATAGAAAGGGAAAAAAACTTCTAGCTATAAAACCAGGATGGTGAGGTTGTATATTTCTAAGGTATTTGTAAAGGTATTATGATATTATATAAAGTACTGAAATGCTAAGTTAAAATTGTTTTAATTGGGATAACAAATTAAATTGGTGTGTTTTGAGACAAACGATAATATATAAGAAGAGGAAACTTGTTAATTTTATAGCGAAGTTACAGCTCAAGACTAATAATCAGAGTCATTACAATTATCATTATTTGTTCTTTATCTTAATCATGGTGAGAGTATTTTCCCTTAGAGGTAAATGGAGTTGTTGACTACCTATTTTAACACTATTTCTAATTCAACTGATAAAGTAATACGCTTATTTAAGTATTTTTCATATCGAAAAATAGGTAATCATGTCTCTTTCAGTCTTCTCTGTTAGGCTAAATTCCCATAATATTTTTTACCTTGCTCTTTTACCTATTATCCTGTTATCTGTCAAAGAAATAATACTATATATGCAGTCTCTGTCCAAATCATTATAGATAATCAAATGTAAACAAAAGTTTTCATGGTCTTTCAGGAAATGTTGAGTAATATATTTTTATATAATTAAGCTAGGGATTATTTTCTGAAAAATTTAACAAAAAACTATGTTAATATTTGAATATTATGTATTTTTCGGATATAATTCCAAGTGATTTATTAATACTGGTGGAGCACAAAGCATTGACCCGGCCACCGGAAACCAACCTCAAGCGCGCATACAGATAATACCACGGCAAGTTAGATAATGAAGGAATACTTGCGATGACGGAAAAGGAAAAGGAAGTGTTATCGCAACTCATAGGTGAAATCATGAGTCTGTATTAGTGCGGAGAAACGGTTTTTGTTCACATGAAATGTTTACAGCCATACTGTGTAAACTGCGTTTTCCACAAAAAATAATTGCAATAGTGGTGGGGTCGTACTTTCGTATTAGTTTCATTAAAATTGCAGCAGAATTTTGCAGCTAAATTTTCTAGTGTTAGTGTTCCTGCAAAGAAAAGTATGCAAGATTTGATGAAAAAGTGGGGTGCAATGGTATCAGTTGTGAACGCAAAATAACTAGGCTAAATAAGCAAACACTGTTAGTTCTTACGCCTGCGAATGCTCAAGCAGGGATTTTCAGAAGCCCTACTAGGTATATACGTAATATGACTATAATGCTCGCTTTTTGTGTGAGGTGTGAAATCGATTTTTCATGCGTAAATCTTTTGCAATCTTTTCTTCTAATTTCTAACGTTCCTGATTATTTTTCTCTTTTCTGTAACGATGTCTTGGCTAAGTAGATCTGTTTTCCATCTTACCTACTTGAATTTGATCTCGGCGACCATATGGAATTTTGGGGGCTGAGTAGCGAATGAGCAAGTTTTTCTTCCATCGCTTGGCTTTTTTATGTTTGAAGATACGATTATATTAATGGTTTATAATAATAATAATAATAATTATAATAATAATGTGATTATGGAGTAGTTACTAGTTCACTCGAAGTAGGACCAAGTAAGAATCTTACTTCACTATGTAGGAGGCCCCTGCCTAATGCTGTTCTGGTGCGGAAGTACTTAAGGCTTACAGAGAATATGTATTCAGCGATTATAATGAAAAAGAATATTGATGATATTGCGAAAATAATAATGTAATAAATATGTTGTTACATTTGACCAGTTGGCAGTTGAATGTGTTTGAACTAGAATAACTCTAATCACCCCCTAGCTTTAAATCAGTTATTCTTCTCTATTGGTTTAATATCATTTCTCTTGCTTTTTTATTGCTAATTTGGACAAAACACTCAATTAAGTGATTAAATTACATTTTCAAATAATTATTGTTAATAAAATGAACATATTTTTACTCATTATATGAATAAAGTATAAATTAAATTATTTTTGACCATGACAGTTCGGAACCAGAGTAGTTCTCTGCATAGTTTGCATAGTTCCTTGGTGCAGGGAAGAACAAAGCATTGATTGATTTTGATTGATTGATTTATCGACGCTCTTTAACATCCTAGGTCATCAGCGTCCCATTCAACTCAGGGCGTGAAACGGCCGTCAAATTTTGCTCAGAGGCCTCTCTTTCAGGCTTGAGGTTCTTTTTCGTGCCGAAATGTACGACACGGGATCCACGGCTTTACTTCCCTTCCGAAGAAAGCCATACTTAGCATTTTTACGCCCGAAGAAATTCATCGGTCCTGGCCGGGTTCGAACCCGCGTTTGGGGTTTAGGAGGCAAGTATGGTAACCACTACACCACCAGGATTGACGAACAAAGCATTGCTTATATTGTCGACCCTTAAACGCTTTGGCTGTGCTATATATTTTGTCTAAAATTATATGGAAAATAGATAGTACGTTTATTTCAAAAATATCCCTTGTCCATAATTTTCAAAAAAACAATGATATTTATACTATCTATACAGCGAATGGTAAACTACATACTGGTGGTACTAGTTTCAGCAAATCGTCCCCATAATGCAAATTATTGAGGCTAAAACATTTACCCATTCTACAAAAAGAATTTTTGTTATATTCACTTTCTGGAAGAACACCCTTGTACTTTTTATTGTATTTATTATTACCAGAAAGATTGAAATTTTTCTAAATGGATCAGTCTTTGTTTTGTGGTGAATTCCTGATTAAAAAGGGGATAAAACTGAAAGCAACTCAAAAAGGGTCAGAGCAGTTCAAAGAAGGAAGAATATATTAGAAATGCGAAATTGAGAGAACAAGAAGTTAAACCTCCTGGGGAAATTAATGGATAGGAAAACTGTTGGTGGACACTGCACATAATTGTTTATTTATTATTGGTGAAAACATTCAAATTATTTATGTGAATTATTTCCATTTTCATTACTTTAAGGTTTCTGTGTAACTTTAGATTATTAAATAATACATATCTTTTCTATATGCATTCGACGCTCCTGTTAATGCAGAATATTTGAACAACAATGTAATGAAATATTTATGGAATTATACAAGCTACCAAATGAAAATGCCCAAGATTCTTGACAAGAAAGGACAAAAAACTCCTTTAAACGAGAGAATGCTAACGAAGCTGATATTGAGAAGTCAGATAACAGCATAGCGAAATTTAGTTTGGTAATTTACTTAAAAATGAAGCTCGTAACTACTAGCTTTGCAACATCTCATTTGAGAATTTAATTTAATATTATCTACAAAATTATCTATCATTTAGCGTATGTAACTTTCTCCAGCCAGTCACATAAATAATGTTACTGATCTGATGTTTTAAAATATGTTGTTTTATTTCCTTCAAAAAGAGCACATGTTTCTACTTGATCAGTTATTGTATCCTTAATGGCAGTTAATAAAACTTTCATGTATTAACATGTTCCTTTGATAGTCTAGTTGAAGTGTGACCTCGGAAACTTCAAGTGAATGTACGTCGTGAGTTCCTGTAATTTTTTTTTTTTAAAGTTACTGAAACATTTAGGAGCCTTTCATAATACTCATTTAATAAAATTAATATTCTGCACGTGCCATCATTCATATAAGTTGCACAGTTAAAATGCGAGGGGAACTTATCCATAGACGGAATCATGACGATTTTGACTTCTAGCTCATGTTCCGCTACGGAAATAAATAAATAACTATGTATAATGTTAACTACCAAATAAAGAAATGAAATATTTTTGAGAAGTGTCAAAGGGAATAATGGAATAATACTTATGCATCCAGGTATTTAAATAACGTTTTAGAAAGCTGTTTATCAAGAGAAAGTCCAGTTTATTTAAAGTATACGAAATCACCAAGAAAGGTACAAGGTCAGTGATATTGTTGATTTAATCTAGAAAGAACCAAAGGGCGAAACAGGAGAAGAAAGAAGTAAGTTTTAGTAGCCTGAAAGGCTTAACTAGAAAAGAAGAGAAAAAGTTAACGTTTGCTTACGCTTTGTAAAGAGTACGGCTTGCTGGTTTTGAACGTAGTGAGAGGTTTCTGCCGGCATGTAACTCTGTGGCCTATCGTTCTTTCTCGCAATGACGCAGTTCCTTTTCGCTTCATCTGCAAATGGAAACTGTAAGAGTCCGTTCTCTTATTATTGCGGCTGGTATGCAAGACTAGAAGAAAAAGAAGCAGAAAACAGATTGATGAGTGGCGTGATTACGGTCGGGAAGGGCTACTCAATTATTATGATAGCTGAAAAGGAAATTAGGTTTGTACATTACGGTAAAACGGGAGCCGCGCAAATTGCAGAGGATCTCTCCGCGCAGGAGATTACTTCTGATGATTGGACCGTCGGCGTGCTATACTGCTACCTGAAGGTGCCTCTCCTGCTGGTATTTACTTTCAGAGAACGTGAGCACCTTAGCTCTTTCTTTCAAGCTTTTAGCTGTTGTCTAAGGTATTTATCTTTCCTTATTTTCTTTCTTTTGTTGCTTTTATGTTGTTTCCTGCTTGTTTAATTTGTCATCCCTTTTATCAGTTATGCTAAATATTTGAAATTTCCTTATTATGTCCGTATTATTCAAAGATATATTTTCTTAAATGCTGCTCTAGAATATTCATTTCAGCCGCTTCAATTAGTTTTTCTTGTTTTTTGTGAAAGTCTAACATTCAGAGCAAAAAATCGAGTGGATCTGCTATTACTATAGAAAATTTAAAAATTGTTACCATTGTTCTTCTGATTGTGCCACATTAATTTTTGTGCCCTTTTAAAGTGAAATTACCGTGTATCCTAAATACTGGTTTTATTGTGGAAGATTGTGACATGTTCAAAATGGAGTATAGAGCTATTATTATGTTCTTCAATCCAAATGAAATTAAACAACGAATGGACAGTGTATATGGGGAAGCATCCCCCTCATATTCTACCGTAAAAGAATGAGCCAAATTTTTTTCGAATGGGTTGAGAAAGCATTGAAGACGAAGAGTATGCAGGTCGGCCCTTGGAGGTGCTCACTCCTGAAAACATCACTCTTGTGGAAGGAGAAATTATGGAAGATCGGTGACTCAAAGTTACAGAAATAGCAGCACGGCTGAGCCTTTCTAAATCAACAGTCCTTCGAATTATTCATGAACATTTAAACATGAATAAGGTTAGTGCAAGATGGGTGCCTAGACTTCTTTCCTCAGTCCAAAAGCAGCAACGAGTCACCTTATGCCAGGCATTTTTGGAGCTCTGCCGTGGCAACGAGAGAGAAGCTCTGTAAACCATTGTTACAAGACACTATGGTCCTCTACTAAGATCCCATGTCCAAAAGA
Organism: Metallyticus violacea; assembly: GCA_030762175.1. Classification (NCBI taxonomy): domain Eukaryota; kingdom Metazoa; phylum Arthropoda; class Insecta; order Mantodea; family Metallyticidae; genus Metallyticus; species Metallyticus violacea. Next base: position 55,326,724 of record CM060843.1, on the reverse strand, counting down.
GAATCAATGGAGTGATGTAAACTGGCGAAGCACCGCCTCTAAAGGCCAAGTACACTCAGTAACCAAGAAGGTTATGCCCACAATCTTTTGGAACTCGTTGACTTCAAGAAAAGGAACACCATAGTAAATGGGGAGTACTATGCTGGCCTACTGCACAGACTACGTGCTTGCATCAAAAGAAAAGGAGAGGAAAGCTGAGTGGCGGTGTGCGCCTTTTTCACGAAACGCTTCAATTTTTTGTCACAGAATCTCTGAAAATTTTAAAAATAAATTATTGCTCCTCATTGGCAATTACTTTTTATACACGAAAGCATATTTTATAATCCAATTTTTATAATTAGAAACATTAAACAGTCATATTCTAGCCACCGCAAATATCGCATCTCCAAGGAGTCTCAACAAGATATTTTGCAACTATTTGCGCTCTAATTAAATTACACACTTGTATTTATTAAATTACACCTTTTTCAAGTCGTCCTATGTACGGATTATCCGGCTTCCTTTCCAGCTCTATACTTGATACCAGAACGTATTTCTTAGTTAAAATGTAAACATGTATACATCTCCATAATTATCGCAACTTAAAGTAGAAGGAGATGACGGAAATGATGCACGTATTATAATCTCAGTAATAAAAAGATTTTATAATTTTTTCAAAGTCTTATAAAACCATAAATACGTAAAAACTAGTAAACCATAACAAGGTACTCAAAATAATAGAAGTTAAGACAAAAGCTGACACATTTGAAATTCATTATTTCGGTTAGCGCTTTTTAACATGCAAGGAAAGTGCATATCCTCCTTTCTTTTCTGTGAAAAGATCTGTAGCTACTCGAAAGATCTTCTTTCACAATTAGTATATTACAGATTATATTGTTTTATTTTACAGCGTAATTAAGGGCTGCAATTCTTGTTTGTTGTAACTTGTCCATTTGTCCCTTGAGCGACTATTTTCTAATAATTACTATCACTAATCTGTACATTGTTTGCAAATGTGAATAAGACTCGATATTTCTCTAAGAAATACTAGGATGTAGAATAACGTTTCTTAACGACAAGAAAATTGAGAATTTGGAACGTTGAAACTCAGGATGTGCTGCTATTTTATTGTGGAGTGGCTCAGGAGGTATCGCTTGGGAATGACATTCCGTAAGTCCTGGATGCAAATCCTTTGGGACCGGCCATCCTGATCTTGGATTTTTTTCTTGGTTACTCCTGGTCTCTTAGGTGAATGCCAGGATGGATTACATTCCACGAATTTTCCTTATCGCATTTTATATAATTTAATTTCGTTAGTTCGGTTACAGCGTCGAAAGTACCAGGCTGAAGAGATGTAATGGTGGCTGGCGCTTTGGAATTTCTGAGAGTCTTGAACAACACGGGAGGAGGGGTTACTTCACCTCATCTGCGTCCGCGCAGTCACCGTTCGTAGGTCTAGCCGCCTGGTTTCTCCCTTAACTCATCCCTTCTTTCCGGAGGGGCTTCCATTGGAGACGTAGACACAAAGAGCCAGCCTTGAGCTCGAGTACTGAAAGCACCCTTCGCTTTTCCCTTACTTCCGAAGTTGATCCAGCTGGGTAAGTAGATTTTACAAAGGATACAAAATTTTAGGGTTTAGGGTGGTCTCAAAAGCATGGTAAAAAAAACAAGTAAAATATATATTTGGAGGAAAATATTAATCTTATCTTTCTGCATAGCCTCCATATAGAACTATTTGCTTAATTCAATGAGTTTTCATTGTTTTTAGCCATCGGAAAATCAGATTTTGTCTCACTCCAAAAAATAGTCCTTAACTGCTCGAAAACATCTCCACTTGACAACTTCTTCCCTCGGGACGAATTTTTAGTTCGAAAATATGAAGAAAATTTTAAGGGCTAAGTTCGTAAAATACTGAGTTTGATGAAATAATTTGTGCTCCTTTGCAATCGCCACTGTCAATGTATGGAACATCAGGCTGAAAGAGCACTTTTTCTTCACCAAGCATGTCCATTTTTTCGTTTTATTCATGTTTTAAATTGTCCAACAACGCTGCATAATACTCGTTTTTATTGTTTCTCCCTGTTAGGATTATTTCTCGAGAATTACAATACCTTTCCAACTGACAAAATAGTGTTCCTTCAACAATCATAATCCCCATTGGCACTTAGCTTTTTCATGTACACTTTTTCGTTTAGTGGAAGTACCCACAGTTTCATTAACCCCAGGCAGTTTAACTAAAATATTGTTCTTATATAATACCATAGATTTTGGGATAATATACTTCGTGACCTTGATTGAATCCGTAGCGGCGTTTATCCAGAAACAATCTTCAGAGCTGGTGCAGAATCCCGTGGACTTCACATCCAATCAATTTGCTTTGATCTGCGCGGCCGTCTACTTAAAAAAAATGTTCAATTACAAAACGGATTAGGCATTCTTCAATTAATTTTGTCAGATGCGACACCTATGGGTTGCATCAATTAGGATTTAGCCATAGACTGTTACAAGAATGAATGGTTGCAAACAGCTGCTACTTAACAACCTTTCGCGCCATAAAAGACCCTTAATTCGCTTGAAAGATATATTTTATAAATTATCATTAAACCACTTTCGTCCATGCACGATCCGATTAAACTGATTGAGTATATTTTACATAATGTATAAAGACAAAGATTTTCAGTAATACCAGAAGCTGTAGTACATATATGCTAATTGATGATATAAGCTTTTTCCTCCAGTTTTGTGCAGTCAGCATTTTTTCTTTCTTCCTAGATTTAGCTCTATTAAACACGTTCAGAGCCAACAACTGTAATTGTATCTATTGTTTTTTTAATGAAATGACAAAACACCGTGTTTTGTTACTGATGAGAATAAAGTGCTTCAAGAAAATTCGATGTATTTCAGACCTCCCAGCCTAAAATTAACACAAGGTACTCAAACTAGTAACTACCTTTTATATCACTCTAGATTATAAAATTTAATATGAAATGTGATGCTTATTAGTCCATTTAAGAGAATATAAATGACTTTTTATGCTATATTAACATTTTTAAAATATTTATATTTCTTACAATGGTTTCGAAATGAGGTTATAGTGGAATTAGAACTATTACATAAATGTACGTTTATCATATTTACCATATCAAGCAGGAAGAAAAATTTAGCAGCTGATCCAACCATTAATGGATACCATAGTGAACGATCCTTCAGCACGATAAACTTACATTTTTAAATAGCCAGTTAATATAATATAATATACAAAATGAATCAGGAATTCTGCAACAAATTCAGAGGAGAAACAGGTCTCACAATGAAGAACATTTTTGTCTCACAACCTATGTCTGTGACGCGATGTTTAGAAGTTGTGGCGCTAACTGTCCTTGCCGTGTATCTTGTGTAGTCGATAGTATGCAACCATCCATTGGAAATTATTTTTTTTTGAACAGTGTTTGACGCCCGTTTTAACTACTGGGGCACCACAGAGGGTCCACAGAGAATGAGTTGACATGATGTGTTACGAGGAGGTTAAAGGAAACGGCCATCTTATTTTATACCCCTAGATGTTTTTTTTTTCTTTGGAATTATGTACACAGTGTTGTGTATGAGACCCGAGTTGACACAAGACACGAAATAATTGAGAGGATGTTCATTCGCTCTTTTTGATCAAAGGCGACATAGATCTGAAATTGTTTGTCAGAATTTGACAGGAACTGCTATGATGGTATAATGAATGTAATCAGGTTCAGGGGAGATACTTTGAGTATCTTCTGTAATCTATCTCACGTTTATAATTGATAATATCATGTTATAATTGTTAAAGCCCCTAAAGCCTGTGCTTTCTTCAATGATTTGTGACTCCTAAACGACACGTTAGACAACATAGGTGTTTTAAAAAAGTTCGGTCTCTCCTCTAAAATTGTCACATAGGTCCTGACTTATGGTTTATTAAAAATATAGATACTTACAACAACAATATCGCTATTTTCGTAACATTATCAAGAAATTTAGCCAACATTTCTTTCGTCAGAACGAGTTCTTTGAAACTAAAACGTTTTGTAATGACGATTAAAATTAATTTATAATCCCTAATTTATTTAAATAGTGTACGACTCATATTAAAAATGGAATTTCATTATGAAGCAATTTACTCACAAAATAAAACCAATTTTAACACTTGTGTCATAAATATTTATTTTATAGATAGTTTAATAGGTTAAATTAAAAAATGATAGAAGTGTATCGTGAGTCTGACTGTCGTCCTTTAACAAAAGAGGCCAAAATACCTCATTTCAAAAGTTTGTACTGTGTTTTACAATACCCAGCGTTTATTAATGTTACTTAGTGTTAGTGGTTTTATAACGATTTTAAGGTTTTACTTGACAGTCACATACATATGATAAAAAATGCTGTAACTAAAACAGTCATTTGAAAACATTTTTATTAAATAAAAAGTATAGATATTAATGTATAAATAAAATTATTATATTAAAATAAGACCATATATTTCAAAATTCGCGCTTTTTCCGGAGTCTGTCAATGTAAAATTTAAGAAAACAAGTAATGCATTTCTTACGATTTTAAAATAATTTAATGATATGTAGTTTCGTGTAAATATGCAGAATTACATTACTCATTATTGGGAGAATAAAGCTAAAATTTGATGAAATAAATATGAATTTTATTAATTGTACCAACAAAATATTAGCCGTATCAAATAATATATGCTATTGTATTTCTATTACTGTATAATGTTTTGTGTCATTTTATGGTAAATACTGAACTTAGGTTAAAAGCATAAGAATAATAAATATTAACACCTGATGACAGATTTTTAGGTACCACACACATTAAAAACAATTATTTTAGATGCTAAGCTGCTTGTGAAAATCTGCCTCGCCTTGGTTACTGCAAATCGTGATACACACTTTTAAAGTAATGTCTTTACAACCAGGAACAGCTAGCACAGCTTGACAAGAACGAGACTTCCACAAGAATATTCAAAATGAGTTGCATTTGTACCTGCAGACCACCGGCGATTTGCAATAACCGTTTGGAACCAAATGATTTCCATCTGTTATTCTTTATGTGTGTGTAGGATCTGCTGAATGATGGAAGGGCGTGTAGACTTTTCCTGGAGATTTACTCCTCCCCATTCATTCTTTATCCATTACACTTCCTCTATCCTCTTTTTCTACTTGTTGCACTGTAAAAGAACCGAGCATAGAGAACGGGTTATATGCCCGGGCTGACAAATTGCTTCTGATTTTCCCATTCCGATTACAGAAACTGATGGGCAGAGGGGGGACCCGAACCGGCGTGTGTGGTCCTCGAAAATATTCCCTTTTTCACCGAGGTCGTAAACCAGAAACAAGAGCGCAACGATATTTTACGACGGTGTAACTTTACCCTGCTATCTCACAGGTGCTTAGAGACGGCCTGGTTCCTTTTTATTTTATTTTTTTTTACAGGTACTCTTGTTTCACAATATTGCCAGCTGTAGAATGTAACATAAATGTAAAAAATTCTGTTTTAAAGCAATAATAGTTAACCAGCACCCGTTATTTCCGAGAAATGCTGATAACATCTCCATAAATAGTTTTAAGGTTTGTAACAAATGCCACGCTCCTGTGTTTATACGTCTTAAGGCGCACTCCTTTGAAGGTTTATCCATTGTTTCGAATCTCATGCCGCAGTTTCATCATTGTCCACTTTGGTCTCATTCTTTCCAGAACTTATTTTTCATCTGGCATGACTAATTTTTCTTCCAGTCTTCAAGATGGCGCATGATTCAGACCTTTTTCTTTCACGAATGCTTTGTTGCATTCGATTTACATGTAAATGCTTTTCTTTTCTTAACTGTAACTCATAATTCACTGACCGATGCAGGAGAAGGTAGAACTAAGTGTACATGATTTGAAATCTGGGCGAGTTGGTCTTAAATATCGGACAAAATAGAAGTATTTTCCTCAACTCTGTTAATAGCTGCCGGCATGGACTCTAAGAGTCGACTGACTTCCTCAAGTTTTACCCCAGTATAACCTTCTAGAACTTTACTCTTAATGTTTCTTTTGAACTAAATTGCAGGCATACAATAACTTCCAGAATACCCTCTTTGTATTTTTAGCAATATATAAAAATACATCGCAGCACCAATCTACCGAGTTGGAGATGAGAGTTTTAGAGTAACGAAGGACGTCCATATTTTTTCTTCTGTTTAGCTTCCAATAAGGCGTGCGGTACATGAATGTATTAAATACTTCGTTGAAATAGTTTTTGGAGTATGTTCATGTCATTCATGATATCTCGAATTAACAGCTTGATTCCATGAGCAGCGTATTCTATATAGGTTATGTGTTAGTGCCTGTCTTCTATTATTTTCCAAGCAGTTTTCATATATTGCACGTTATCAATGATAACAGTCCCGAACTTCTGATCCCCATCTTGTCAAATACATAGAAGATGCTTGAAGGGATGAATTTGACGGTTTTTCTTTGTGCACCAAGCCGAATACTCTTGAAAACATGATACTGCCGTAGTAACAATGAAATTCTCAACGCTGTTGCCGATATATGCGTCCATCCATCAGAAATTAAGTCAGTCCTGGTTGTGTAGTGGTAAACACACTTGCCTCCTAAACCCATGATCGCGGGTTCAATTCCGGCCAGGATCGATGGATTTTTACGGGTGTAAAATCCTAAGTGTGGTTTCCTTCAGAAAGGAGGTAAAACCGTGGGACCCATATCTTACATTTACGACACGAGGCTTATGAGCAAAATTGAGCCGGCCGTTTCATGCCCCGAATAGAATGGGACGCTGATGACCTGAGATGTTAAAGAGCATAAAAAATTGACTTCTTTGGGACAACAGTTTTTGCAGTGAGCAAAATTCCACCCAGGGAAATGGTTAAGTGAATCATAGCCAGGGAAAATCAAATGAAAAGCATTTTGCCAATATTTAGACTCAAGCATCGATGTAAGAACCTCAGAAGCATAAATAGCTGTTGCTATTGCTTCATCTACTTCACTGTCAGTCACCATTGTGTCTGAAGACTTATTGGAATCCACTATCGATACGGCAGAAAATAACTATGAAGGAATATAATCTATTTCGGTAGTTACTGCGGTTTTTTGACGATTGCTCTAAATTCACCGCTGCCATACGTTTAAATGATTGTAGACAGGTTTCTACCGTAGAAGCGTAGCTAGTGTATGCTGATATATAATATTGCAGCACTATATTTTGCTTATTTCCCTTTCCATTAGTCGGGTCTCATAATGTTCCAATATCTCATTACTAGTACTCATGACAGTCTGTTGACAAGTAATAGATTTTTAATTTTGTGGCTTATACACTTTCTCTAAGATAGGTTCTACCTCAAGCATCTTACTATGTGATACAAATAAGTCTAAAAGGCAAGTCGCCTGAGTTTTATACACAACGGAGAACATACAGATAGGGAATGTTACGTGAATTATACCAAGTATACGACATCGTTATACTACGCTTTTTGGTATTGTATGATACACGGTATTTTACAATTCTAGATGTACGCAACAAGTAAAGGTCTCATTACATAGCTATTTCTCCTTTTCTTCATTCCCCTTGCTTAGCCTACACTAATTTTAAGGGGGTTGAAAACTTTGGAATTATTAATTATGCAAGAACATACAGAGATAGTGAATGAAATATGGAATAACTAAAAGTAAATTCATAACGTTATATGTTTGCCTATAGTTCTCCACTTCTATCACTCTAGGCTTCCAAAAACTCTTATTGGTTGATCACACAAAGCTAGCATATAAAAAAGTCAAGGGGATGACAAACAACACGACAACTCTCACCGCTCTGAGAGATAAATCGTCAATATGTCGCTGCGAATATCAAAACCATGTTAACACAGATACCACGTCCCATTAACTCCATCGATGGCATAACAACCACCAATTTTTCAAAACTTTCTAAACCCACAAGAGTATTCTCTTTCTTTGAATGGAGCAAATGGTCAAAAGAGAGTCGCTTGCCGGAGTGAATCAAAGCCTGTTGTGCACGTATAATACTAAAGCACTTGCACTTTTAATGTTCAGCATCCTTACATATGAACATTTAAAAAGCAAAATGCAACACCGATATAGCGGCTTATCAGTACATTTTATGTGTTGACACTAATGTTTTGTCAATGATAGGTAGACTTTCTTTCTTAATACTAAAAACTATTTTTTTTAATTAATCTTCTTATTCAGACTGACATAAAATTTGTATCTCTGCTCTGCATGTGTTGGACCAATGATAAATGGAAATTCAATGTCCATTTTTTTTTCAAAAGACTGTAATAGCTTGCATATACTGCTTGAATTTTGTGAGATAAAATATATGCATTCTGGACTGACCTAGCATTTTTGCAAATTTATAATATTGGGTTAACTTGACCGAATTTGTCGATTCTCCTATTTTTGAACACAGTGCTAACATTCAACTGGAGAGTTTACATTTCTAAAACTTCATAACATATCGCAATGATTGGTGAACTTATAATATAAAATGAAATTAATGTTACAATGTAATGAACTTAATAATACAATTTATAAAACATTTTGGAAAAAGAGCGAAAAAGTGTTTCAAAGCTTACATATTCCAAAACGCTTAAAAATATATTTACCATTTAAAAGAATAAATTTTGTGCCTTCAAATGTGCTGTGGTTCATCGTTTTATCCAATTTCCCTCTCTTTATTTTCCTTCCTTATGACTTCTTTCCCTTCTTCTTCATAGACTAGGCACTTATTTCCCTATTCCGAAGCAGTAGCTACTTCCTACTTACACTTTCTGAAATTTTCTGGCTACATCCCCAGCGGGCGACCAGGATCCAGGGGCGGTACGGCACAGCTATAAGTCTCTAACAATATTTGTTTCCAAATTGAACATTCCGCCGCCAACAGAGACCCCTCCCTCCCTCCCTCCCTCCCTCCCTCCCTCCCTCCCTCCCTCCCTACCCTCCCTCTTCCTTTCCAGTTATTGGAGCAGCGCGCAAGCCTCTGCTATCACACCGTAGTACGCAACAGCGATTTGCAACCGTTACCGCCTGAGCCATGCAGCTCGATGTTTTTCTCCCTTACTGTTGCACTTTCTCCAACCAGCTCCATGCAACATTTACAGTAGTATGCAAGATAAGTTTACCGCCACGGGTGGCCGAGGTCGGTAAGGCGCGGACTCGTGAGCGGGAGGTCTGGGGTTCGAATCCCGCCAGGATCGTCCTCCCTGACTGGGTTTTTTTCCATGCTTTCCTCAGTCCTCATAACTGGCAAATGCCAGGAAGGTACCCTAAAATTAGTCCTGGAACGTTTCCTTCCTTAAACAATCATTTCCTAATATATAATTTCATTTCATGTATCATCAGTGTTCACCGCCTGTGGTGTCTCAGTAGTAAAAACGGGCGTTAAACACCATTCAAAAAAAAAAAAAAAAGCTTCACTTTTAATTTGGCATTGACGTTGGTACAGACTTTCTATTATTAAGCATTCAGTAATGATAGACCAGTACTTCTCAGGATACGTTTTAACCAAAGATCGAGTCACTGGTTAATCCATTTCATGAATAGATAAACATTTATAAATTACAAAATCACAGTCTAGTATACAAGGCAACATGAACAGAATGTTTGCTCACATTTCCCATAGAACGCTTTACCATATCCTTCCTCACTGTTTCATTTTGGATCTCATAATTTTTAAAAATCTTTAATAGCATTAACAAACTGCAAAGAACATAAGGTTTTATATTAGGTGTATGCTATTTAAGGATGTATTTATTTATTTTTGCTCTTTCTGTATTTTAAAGGGATGCAATGAGGCAACGCAGATTATTAAAATGTATTATTTTATAAAGTTCATGCTTTTAACACATTACATTGTCGCGGCCCATTGTAGACCTACTCGCATAAATATCATTCTGTTCGTTACCATAAGGCCGGACATGGGAGATAGCTCACAATGCTTAATTAAATCCATTTATATAACTAATATCTTTACTAAAATGTTAACAAAGAAATAGTAAAAAGAAATATGTTCATTGTATGCAAATATGAACATCTCTAAACTTTAACTAACAACTTTATTAAAATGCGCAAAACTGTTCTGACTTCGACTTGTACTCGTAAAGGTGATCATCCCAGGAGGAAAAGGTGCAACACCTACTCTCTTCAAGTCCCAGCTCTAGACTCCCTAGAAACCGAACAAAAAAAAAAAAAATATTGCAAGTTACATGCGCAGAATAACTTCTCCCATTTCCATTCCCCAACCGTCACTTGCAAGTACTAACCGTCTGAATACTACATAAACGCACTGGTTGCCCACATTATCACTTTCATTTATCACACTATGTTGTTATCGTTGCTTGGATTACTGCACTTGATGCTACATGGATACAAGAAACTCTTAAAATTTACCCGTTTATTACAGATATAAATTATTCTCAAAAAGTTATACTTATAATGGGAAAATACAATAATGATTATTGTGAAACTAAATAAATTTAGAAGAGAATAAAATATTGAAGGAAAAAAAAAATCTCTTTGGACTGGAAACTTCTCACATTTGGCGAGGTGAGCGAAGAGATGAAAATGTTAAACGTTCTAGATCTGGACTATAGCGTGGAAAAAGCGTACATTTAAAAGTAGTAAGGTTTTGCATTATTGTGAGAGACTAGCTATCCTTGCGCGTTCTTTTTACTCATAACATATTACTGAAGTTTTTAAACGTTCTTCTAACTCATAAGTATCAGATTTTATTGTTGTTCCTTCTGACATCGTATCATAAGAATATTCCTTTAAAATAACAGAAGATAATGGTCATCGTTTTTTTGTATTAAGAGAAACCGTTTTGCATTTTCTCTTTTCTTTCCGTGTTTCAAATAATGAACCCTATGAATCGTATACTTTTATTTTAACGGTATATAAATACATACTTTACAAAAATAAAACTTAAGACCTTGGATTAATTATGTTAAAAGTAGTGGTAAAAACTATAGGGGAATGGAAATATATTTAATTATGAATAATATTTATTATGTAAACAATCCAGTTAGACATTCTTAAATATATAATAAGTATATGTAGAAAACATAAGATATAAACTCAAAACATTGTCACTGGCTGCATTTTTGCAATATGAAAAATTTGCATTATTAATTCAGCGGAAACAAAAGGGTTTATTTTTTTAAGAATTGTGAGGGATGGAAACTGTGAAATAAGGAACTAAAATATGAATTAAATATTAAAAATAAATTAACGTATAAATAAATAATAAATTATTTACAGCGACACCAGATCACAGTATATAAAACATACTCATGTTAAAGAAAATTTAACAGAGTGGATAGCACAAAACAGTATTTTTGAGATGGAAAAGAAATACATTTCGACAATGGGTCATTATAGTCTTTTGCACCCTGTACTTAGCAAACGGTGTACAGCATTTTTTACAGTGGCAGATTATGAAACAAAAAAGCATCTGACAACAGTCTCTTCTGTTTCGTCTATGTGTAATGGTTGTCAGTGAGTCGCTGCCTGTGGGTCCATCTCTCTTGGGTAAAGTTTTAATTCGATACCATGCTGAGAAAGCGATTTGCTTACCCAGCTTATTGCCCCAGCATGGCTTCTTAAGCCATTAGCTACTCGCTCAGTATCAAACGGAAGCTACCTTATACTCTATTCGGATTTATCTGTTTTATCAACTTTCTGGCAGATCGAGAGTATGAGAGAGTATGAGAACTTAAAGTCATGGCCGGGACTAGAAGAACAAATCTTCATCTTACCGTGTCCGTGCTCTATATTCCAACACATGTCTCGCAATTGTCTAGAAGTTCTTCCATCTGCATATCTTTTGACCTAAATATAATAAAATGTTCAAAATGCCCCTTAGAACTTAAAAAATGTCTGTAGGAGACAAATTATGACCAGGGAGATTATGAAAGCATGTAGGCCATCAACCTCAAGTCGAATTTACTTTTTCTAATCTACAACAACTGCGTTATCTTTATTTGCTTTCGGATTACATGATTAAATTGTGGAAAATAACTGGATATATTGTTTCATAATTATTTTCGCTGCCTTTATCAGCATGTGTTTGTTCTAGTTATGTGTTATAATGATGTATATGTCTTTTAAGTTATATTTTAATCACTCTCTGGTGAGTCGGTTCTGGTAGTCTAGTGGTAACCATACTTGCCTCCTAAACCCAAGATCGCGGGTTCAAACCCGGCCAGGATCGATGGATTTTTTCGGGCGTAAAAATCCCAAGTATGACTTCCTTCGGAAGGGAAGTAAAGCCATGGGTCCCGGTACGATAAAGAACCAAAAACCTTTTCAGGCTTGAGGTTCTTCATCGTTTCACTCCCTGAATTGAAAGGGACACGGATGACCAGAGATGTTAAATAGCGTGCGTAAATAAATCAAATAAAAAAAAAAACTCTCTTGTGATCTTATGCTGTAAATTCTCTTTCATTATTCATGACCACAGATGGTAACTTTATGTTGGAAAAAAGCAAAATATGAATCTAAATATTCCCTAAAACTGCTCAAAAATTCCCTTAAACACACAAATTATGCTTTTTAATTTTACAATTGCTATGGTGAAATAGAAAATAATGCTCGTATGTGATACTAATATTGAAACCTTTATTATCCTACACCTTTTAATAACATTAATAAAACAATAATCACTTCTTGTCGCCTTTTAATTGAAAAAACAAACGCAATGCTATATTCATTTCAGAAGCATCCCTGTTACTTAAATGTTCAAAATCAGTATTTGTTTCATATAACATGAACTGTTTTAAAGTTCCAACTCACGTGTTTGTTGCATACATTGCATAATATTGTTTTACCATCAGTGATTAACTACTTATACTTCCTCACCCACTGCCTTAGGAGGCTTAGAAAGCCTTCTTCAGTTTCTTCTCACCACGTATTTGCCTATCAACCATGAGCACCATAGTTTCTAAATATAAGGAAAAAGTATCGAAGCAGCCTAGTTTAGAAAATACTGTATGTAATATACTTCATAGGTTGCTTGCTCAGTTTACAAATCTTAATCAGGAGCCTTGAAAACTCAGCAATTTTCCAGCGAGGGATGGAGGTAAACAGTAGCCCTTAAAAGTGTTTACCGTTATTAAATTAACTTTCCAGGCTCCCTTCCCCCTCAAATTATACATAAATTTTCTCCAGTATATAAAAAGAATGGAAAGAAAACATCAAAAGAATGAGGTATATTCTCTAAGATAACGAACATTCCCTAAACCTGAAATGTGCATATATATTCTCAATCAATATTTATTTCCTGTATAAAAGTTTGTTCTAACGTCGATATACTAAATATAGCAACTTATATGCTCTCAAATAAAATATGTTCATATATTACATTCTCATCCTTTTTCATGACAATGTCTATAGAATTGATTTGAACTGGTTTATCAGGGAAGGAGATAGATATTCGGTACATACTGTTGCCACAATAGGAATCATTTGTGTACACATCTCTTAAAGGTATAACTCACTAGTCACTTTAGTGAAATAGATAGAGCGACCGTGAGTCAGGGACGGCGAGGAACGGTCGTTGACGGTGATTTTAACGTCGCCCGCAGTTTGACCATCATGATATCGGCGAAGATCTCCTCCAAGGAATCCAAGCCTTATAGAATGGCTGCTTCCATGCTAGATACCAAAGTAGAAACTTTCCAAACGTCACATAGCACACAGCATAAGCCCGGCTCGTCATATACTTTTGACCCTGCTATAAGAGCCAACGGAATGAAATGAAATGAAGTGAAATGGGAGAGCGTATAAACCGTAGCAAGCGTGTTTAAGGAAATATAACTTATTTTTTGGACTACATTTTAGTGGTTTTTCCTTTTCCTCTTCTTGTTGCTTTGGGTTTATTTCAGGATCTTTGTATTACTTTTATTTGTAAGTTTTCAGAATGGACAACAAGAAGCTGTGGCAAACCAAGGCAAGTTTTCCTAACTTTAGATTGAAGATTAGAGAGACACATATGCACGTCTGAACGCGCTTCAACAATGTGTGGTGGCAACATTGCTGTGTATGTGTACGCAAAGGTTGCTGAGCCAGACGCTAGAATGAATTTCAAGAGAGAACATTTTTGCACTATGATTTACTCCGACTTTAAGTCAGTTTAAGAGAAAGGGAATGCCTCTAAAGATTGAATCCTGCATTTAGGGAGATTTGCCCTTTGCAATCTACTATTTATCAATAGTTTATACGCTTGAAACATACTTATAAAATAAACTAACATTAATAATCTATCAATTTATTACGCCCAGGGGAACAAGTGATAATCTCTTATAACGAGAACAACTGATACTTTTTACAATAAATCATGCACAAAGTTTTATGAACCTAAATACCTCTCAAATTAAATTACTTTCCCTTGAAAGAAAAACTATTTTCTAATTATTTTTCCCCTTTTTGTACATCTGTATTACTTTCAAATTTTGTACGTTTTATTACTACGTTATATACTAAATAAATTGTTCCTAATTTTTCCTGTTTTAAATTTGAAATAAAATTGTTTGTTATGATTGATTGCTGGAATTTTTTATCGTTTAATTTAAAATAATTTAATATTTTTATTTAAAATGCAATAATTTGATTTGAGTGGTATTTAAGTTTACAAACCGTTGTCGTATAATTTATCGTAAAATGCGTAAATTGTTCGCGTTATGGGGGAGTATTATCAGTTTTCTCTTTGAATGTAATAACTGCTTGATTTTTAATGTCAGTTTACTAAGTAAGTATGTTTAAAGTGAATTTGCTTTCAGAAATGGTTATAGCAACAACGAGATAAATGATACATAACAATATTCTAAAAATTACCACAATACTACTTTGTTAAAATAAGCTTTATTACTACTCGTAATTTATAAATAGTGTATGTAATAAAAGTTTCAGTTTTCCAAATGCCTACTTTAAATTAAAATATTGTTTTATACCCCTTCGGTTTCCCTATGCATTGTGGCTTTTCCCTGAATATCTTGTACATGATTTATCCAACTTGTTGATCAAATTCTAGCATGTAGTTTATGCCAAGGGAACTAAAGATATTCTTTTATGACTTTTACATTGATTTTTTTACAACCAAGCATTATGTTGTAGTTGAAGTATATATAACTTTTGAACTTTTGAACTTTTGAACTTTTGTCTTCTATGTTTATGACAGCTCTACTGATGTCTATAACTTTACTTATTTTCTATATTTTGATTTACTTATCTTCATACTATTTTTCCCCTTTTTGCATTCTCTTTATTAGTTTTGATTAATATTTAATATTTATTTTCAACATTATTGGAGATAGTACTTTTTAGAATTATTTTAAATGCTCCATACGCTTTATATGCTCCATATTTGCATTATGTATTATGCATTTTAATGTATGTACCGTGATTATTATTATTTTGTCATATTTTTAGTTCTTGTATTGCAAAACGTTTAAATACTGGAGATTACATGATAACATTATAAATTTGGTCATTCCCAATTAGAGACCCATGGTTATTAATTTCAGTACGGATAAGAATACTTGGTACAGTATGTAATATTCTTGCTGATCAACAAGAACATGTGTTGTATATTGAAATATCTAATCATTTGTATGCAAGAGGTTTCGACGACCCATAGGTGCTACTGTCTTCCAAGAAGGCGCCCAGTTCTTCAACCTTCAGTTCTAAACCCGTGTCTTGCAATGTCTTTCCGCTCGATGTACTTGACCATATGGCAACATCACGCCCTGAAACAGTCCACTATATGGTCAGTAAGCCTACAGTTAATCAGCTCGTTATCAATCACCATCAGCGCACGAGATGGGTTGTCTTATATTTCTGATTCTGCAACTTTCACTAATCAGCACAAAGTATTGTATGTTTCTGACAAGGCAAGAGGAAGGTCGACCTTTACAACAAGTGAATGGACTAGCTGCACGTTTCTGATCTTTCATTTCCCTCGCGGGCCCATTACATACTGAGCCTTTAATGAAGTAAAAGATAACCCCATTGTCGGTAACATTTAAGGAAGATCCGTGTCCTTGCTGGCGAGAGGAGCCCAACAATTAGTCCCGCTTCACAAGCTGGAGTTGACCGGCCAACAATTGGACTGGGAACGGTAACATATTGCTGCCTGTCAACGATTTACACACACGGAAAATATATGAATACCTGCGGACAATGATGCCATGATTGGCTGGCCTCTAGTTCGGTAGTTTACTTTCATTGATAGCAAGATGCTTCTTGAGATGTCTGATGCTGCTCTGCAGCGCAGTGGTCATTAATTCTCTTAACCTTAACCGCACTGTTAATAGCTGCAAAGAGCTTCTGACGTAGGCATAGTACATATAGTGCACGATAAACTTACGCAAAAAGCACATACGTCGATAGTGTTAATTGCAGAAGGAGCTGCTGAAAAGTATAAATGTAGCACGTTGTTAAAGTAAATACTTTTCTTGAGAAAAGTTTAATAAGAAAAAAAATTAATATAATAGTTCCACGTTTTACCTTGTGACCAGTTTTGTTTTCCCCCGGAGATTTTGTCCATGGACCAGCCTCTGCTCGTTAGCCGCTTAGCCGGCCAGCCAGGTTTCGGTGATTAGTGCGAGGGTAAAACAATAAAACAAACAAACCATACACAAACCAAATTAAGAATCTCATTGCTTACGAAATTATCAAATGAGGTGTTAAAACTGCCTATCATTATTCTCCACACATTTTGGCATCTCTTTAGGAAATTGTTCATCATTCGCTGTAGTTCATTTTGAGAATTTCCTGACGAATATTACCTTTGAGTTCTTTATGTGTACGGGCTCATCTTGTTGTCGGTATCTTTTAAATTTAACTTGGAGATAATAATTGCGGGCTGTTAAATTTAGTGGTCTTTTGCACAGACCCACTTGTTGTGCAAGATGATGAAGAGATTTTCTAAGGAAATTTTCTAAACGATTGTCAATGTCTTGTGATCATTCTTGGTGAGAATCCTACTCTGCTTCTTAGGCTGGACACTTTTAGTTTCTTGAAATGTATTATACCGATCATCGACTGTTTTACGATCTGAACCAACTACACCCGGAAATATTGCTTGAACTAGTCTTCGAACTTCACGAGCTAACTGTGTTAACACATGTGAGTCGTATATAAAGACACGCTGTGCCATTGTAAACTGCTGAGCATAATTCAATTAATATATACTGTCGAATCAAGAAACGAACAACACAACGCACACTCGGTAATAACTGCGCTATGACTGCGGCAGTCAACAAGGTCAACAAGTAAACAAGCAGGCTTGCTACGCCCTCCAAGGTGCGACAAACTAGTGGGGACTCGCTCATAAGAAAAATCCCCGCCGCAGGGGAAAACGTCTCATCATAACGGTAGATCATAACGTAAAAATCACCATTTTTTTTTCCGAAAAAGTTAAGTGAGCTTTGACTATCTTTCAAATTTATATTCTACTGCGCAAGTTACCCCATAATTTGAATTTATAATTTTAGCACAGTTCGAAAATAATCAGCCAGTGTTATCAGTAAACTCGTAACATACAGTTGCTGGACCAGTGAAAATATGTTTGTACCAATTGCGCCGTTTCTTTTAGAGAGCTTTTTCACAAACACAGTAAAACATTTAAATAGCCGTTCAAACAGTCTTATAGCGGACGAAACAAACTGTGCAGAGTGGTTATTTTTTAGTATTAAATGTCAAATCTTGGGAGCAATTGTAATATATCGAATGAAAACTCACTTCGTCACCACTATGACTGCTGAATCATAAGAGCTGTTTAAAAAATTATTTGAAAAAATCATTTCATTGTTTCAAATACTTTATTTAATGTGGTTTCCCAAAGCAGTTATGTGATGGATATTCCATAAAATGAATAAAATTGAAAGTCGTGCAATTAAAAAGTACTTTGTAAAAGATGATTTAAGGCATAAAGGAAATTTAAAGGAAATGCATACCATATTTATAGAAGTTTATGGGTACTCTGATTTAAAAATGGGCTGCTGTATTTAATATGGCCGTACCTGCTTCGAAGACGATTCACGATGACTTTCAAAAAATAAAACAGAAGGAGAAGTTATTGAATAAATACTGATATGCATTAGATGATTGACGAGTTAATGTACGTAAAATGGCTGAGGCTGCAAGCATTTGAGAGATGCACGTATTTTACATGAAGAAGCTCATACGAAAAAGCTTTGCGCAAGACGCTTACTAACAGTAGAGTGTTTGGAGCAATTGAAGTGATTTAATACTTCAACTTATAACAGTGGATGGGATTGAACACCAATATGGAAACGGCATTCAAAGCAATGAACAAAAACCAACAAACATAAAGTATTCCACCGACTTCCAAATCCTAATTTTATCTATATTTGTCATGATACTAACCAACCTCCATTCTATGACTTTCTGTAGCACTAATCATTCCTTCACTCCCAGCTTTGTCTAAGCCCACCTCTATGAATACTGAATTAAAAATGTCAGCTTTATGCGCAGTGACTTGTCTCCCTTTTTCCGGTTGCGACGGCTGCACTTTCCCAGTGAGCAGCCAATCTCAGGCGGGTCATAACTCAAATAACCTCATTGTGCAAGTATATCTCAATACACGACACTGTTTTAAATTTTAACCCTCTGTATAGGGATAAATATTAAGTACCTAGTAAACCTACCAAAAGAAAATGTAGCACTTTAAGACGGAATACAAAAAATTCCTTAGTTCCAAAATACTAAAATAAATTAATAGAAGGAAAAAATCGACATATATGTGACAGTGATATTTTATTTTAATTTTAAGAATTTTCTAAGGGGAAACTTTTTTATTGTTCGTCTCTGAGTCTTGAACAGCAGATGCGATGCATTCAGCACAGAACTACAATACATCATTGTCGATAAAATGGTTGCAGCTAGAAAAACCGTTGGTGTAGGGCACAAGGAGACTGGTTCTGTCCTGAAAATGTGCATGTCATTGGTGTGTACACAGGATGCCTTCTCTCGCGAGTCGTGTTTGCCAGGCAGGACTGCTGACTTCAGTAGATCTTTGATATATTCCATAACAAGCAGTCATGTTTTATTGTTTGCTACGGCATAGAAATGCCTGCCTAACGGCCGTTTCTAAAGCTTCGACCTCATCTTCGTGTTGTTGGTTGACTTCATCATTGTCGTTTTACGCTAAAACCGGACACCAAAATGTCATTTGTTATTATTTATTTTTGTTTTTGGCTTCGTTCTTTTCGTGCAACAAATTTTGCGCTATACTTTCAAATACGGTTTTAGATATAATATTTAATATACTGCTTTCTCTGTAAAGGTATTTCCATACCCAAAAGATATCCCCACATTTTAAAATATTAAAACAAATATTTAAAAATAACTAATAAGCGTTTTATTATTATTAAGGCACAGGCCAATCATGACATTTTTCAAGATCTTAACGTATTTTAATTTACAACTGCTAATATCTCCAGAAGCATTGGTGGCCTTTTTCCCTCTAGAGCTAAGATTATAGCTACCTTGCAGTTTATTTTATGTTACGTTGATATGATGCGCGTGAGGAATGCGGTGCATCATATTCACTCAAATACAACATTGTCACATCTCTGCAATCTCTTTCAGTACACGTTTGAGGTTTACTAGACCGCTTGAGGAAGTGATAGTAAATAATTTATTAATTTAGTCTATATTTGTTAATTTATACACACGCAGATATTCTTATTGCTATTACAAACCAAAAATATTCATAGTTTCCGCTCAATATTTGATATATGAAAATATACTGGTACGCTGCTATTTAGACGAAAACGATAATATAAGTTACTCGGAACTTGGTGAGATAGGAAGGATAAATAGGATAGGTCTGTCTCGCACTTTATAAATATTAGCTATTGATAAGTTTCAATGGGAATAAGCTTATGTTTCTGCGAAAAGCTTAATTTTAGTAAAGGTGACGAAAACTATATAGTAATTTATCCTTAATGGATGTTTAACAGAATCTAGAGCGAATTAGACGTAGTAAATCAACAATTGAATGTGCTTTTCCACAATATTTTACGTAACTTAATCTTTTGTAGTTGGTTGTTTCATATACATTTTATTTTTAATAGGAATAGCGTTAAGTACACAGAGGGCATTTACACATTCCAGGGTTTTTAGCATTTCGTATTAAAACATTTAGCCCCCAAACTGGTTACTTTAGGGTGTTAGTCTCTTTCTAGGTAACCTTATAATATACAAACAAAGAAATTAATCTTCTGGAATTTTTATAAAGCCACAAATAATTATCATTACAGTTATTCGACATTTAAAAGAAAAATAGAGGAAAAAATAGGAAAAATAAAGACAATCAAAAATGTCATTCAAAACTGAACAAAGAACTATAGTTCTGTTTTCCATTGACTCTTTTCACATAATGAAATTGTTATTTTTATAGCTACACTTGTAGGTAGAATGACCCTAATCTACTAGGGATTTTGAGCTATAATTTGAAGAAGTATTAGTTAAAATTATACTTTTTTGTTAAATGTTTAACAATAAATAAATATACCATATTAATTTTGCACTCAATTAAGGCAGCTCTGATTTTACGATAAGTTTTATATGCCATTCTGTAGAATTGTGGCTTCGCGATAAAACCCATAAATAACATAAGAGATTAAAAATGTATTTACCACAAATTCAAGCTGCAATTCAGTAAAATTTTACACTGAATATTAAACTTTAAATTCTAGATCTACTTTGTGTATAAATGAGATAATCTACCTAAACAAAAACCAAGATATTCTTAGTTACCCTTCAAAGCCAAGATATATATATATATTTGAACAGTCTTGTGTCAACTAAGAGTATTTGAATTTTCCTTAACATGAACGATTATGGGTGCTTTTTAACTTGCTGTGTTGCTTTGAAACCGATTTAATGACGCATTTGTAATATTATATTTTGTTTTTTTTACATAAACTGCAGGAAGAGTTAGTTATATCTTAAGAGGCCAATTCTTTAGTTTAATCCAACCACGAAGAGAATTGTAGTAAAGAATGGATCAACAAGGTTAAGGAAGGCTGTAAATGTAATTTCGTTGCCAACTTTGACATCTACGATCTAGATTCAGTTGATTTTAACCATGGAAAACATATCTATTTCAATATACTTATACTTTTCTTTGGCTGTTTACTTATTCTAAAGTTTTCTGTACAATTAAAATGCGTTCAATTGTGCTGTCATTTTTAAATGTATTTACATTACAATATTGTTAATTTTCTATTTGGATTTTTAACTATTTATTTATTTATTTATTTTAATTTTTCTAGAATCTTAGTTTCTAAGGTTTTTATTAAATAATTATACAGTATTCTTTAGTTGTTTCTGGAAATGTTAAATAGTTCGGTTTTTATATTTATATTTTATTTTATCGATAATTTAATAGGTTTTATAATTTTTTCCACTAAAAATTATCTGTTTTATGGTAAACTATTTATCTGTTTTATAAGACTATCTGCAGTATAAATGTCTAAAAATAATTGAAACTTTGGAAAATGAAATAGTATTCTTTTCGCATTGCTTGCTCCTCTCCTCAATATTATATAATATTTTATAATTGATGATAATAAACGAGTCTCGCCGGTTCCAGAGAAGTAATACTGTGTTACTGCATGAACGTACCAGACTGAATTTGCTATTTCTGGGATCACAAAATTTTCCAATTTTCTTACAGGAGTTAAGATAATATGAACATAATATATTTCTGTTAAAATACCCAGTTTCCTGGTTTTTTTTTTTTTTTTTTTTTTTTTTTTTTTTTTTTTTTTTTTTTTTTTACCTGCCTGGATTGACACGTGCTGAATACATCGTTTGTTTTCTCCTTTTATCAAGACTCCGTTGCTATTGGTCTAAAAGAAGAGGCTTTGAGCAAAATTTGTCGGCCGTTTTGCGTCCTGAATTAAATAATACGCCAAAGACCAAAGAGCGAGCTTTGCATACAAAGGAGGGAAAATTGTTGATACATTCATAACAACGATTGCAAGGTTAGTATGAGTATCTAGAGTTCATGTATCTCTCTTAATGACAGCATAAGAAATTTCTGGCAAAAAGACGAAACTGACGGATAAGGACAGGAGAGCATTAAGGAATGATTGTTGTTTCTCAGAAGAAGCATTTAGTAGTCATCATTGATTCCTATTATGTTTCACAATGAAAGGAAGTTAAGTGGTAAGGTTTATGAAACCATTTTAGATGACGTGACCATATCCATTCATTGGCGTCGGCATTGTTCAAACAGGGGATGCCATCTTCTGAAGGGATAATGCCCCCATTTTACAACTGGAATTGTCTAAAATTGCTTTGAAGAGCACTAGAACGAAATCATTCTCTTCGTTGCACAGTTGGTTGATTTGAATATTATCGAGCCATTGTGATCTGTGTTGAAAATAAATCTAAGGGTTCGTTACCCTTCTCCAGTAAATCCAGGACTTGTACTTACCAATTCTTTGAAAGATTGCAGCTTCTGTTATCAAAGTCAAAGATGATCGTACAACATAATTGTAGGTGTATATATTTTGTCCCACACCTCTTTACAGACTCATTTTTGCTCAAAAATCCTTGAGGAGCATAGTCTGGCGATCATAAGAAGGCGAGAGCGGACAGAAGTGTGAGGGGGTCTTGAACTATTTATATGCATACGAAGAGTGTATGTCGGATACCCTTATTACAACATTTTTTTAATAGTGTTTAACGCCCATTTTCAGTACTAAAGCACCACAGGCGATGAACACTGATGCTACTTGAGATATTCGGAAAGGATTATTTTTTAAAGGAAGGAAGCGTTCCAGGCCTAAGTTTAGGGTACCTCCCAGCATTTATGAGGACTGAGGAAAATCTGGAAAAACCTTAATCAGGGAGGACAATCCTGATTGGATTCGTACCCCAGACGAGTCCGCGACTTAACACCTCGGTCACCCGTGGCGATGTTTTACCACATGGTAAGTGATCAGACTCAGATCCTGCACCCCCGCTGGGCGAATATCTGACAATACTGTTAATGTTTACGTAGCACATTCCTCTCGCTTTCCTTCTTCTGATCGCCAGACTATATCAGGAACTGAAACCAGAATATCCTGTGCACACAGGAATGGCGATTAGCAGATAGTGGAGTAAGTCTAATTTATTAATTCTTAATTGAATTCTCTCAATTTATAAGAAGTTTGGTCATCGACTGTTTTATAATTATTTTGTTACATGAATCGGGCAACTATTCAGCCTGATAGTTTGTGACTACCAAATTATAATATTATATAATTAGAATAGTTGTGCCAAGCGGACTGCTGGAACATTGCAGCAAATGTGCAAAATGTTTACATTGTTAATTAAGAAAAAATCCAGAATTTTAATGTGTGTACGAACAGTGATATATAATGTCAAGATAGAACATATCAGAACAGCGCAAATAAAAAGAATCGAGCAATAAGGCATAGGAAAGAGGGTAGTACGGCTGTTACGGTTGAAGAAAAATAAACTTGGATATCGAAATATAAGTTATAAAGCGTTCCACCTTAGACTAGCATACATTTACCAAGGTAAAAATAAATTAATAAAGTCTTGAATAAAATGTTTGTAAAAAAACACCGAAAACAGAATTAAGGCTTCGACGAAAAGTATAAATATGATTTGGTATTTTCTCTAGATTTATCAATATTATTTCTCAAGTCAAGCAAATATTTTGGAACTCTCTGTAGCAAGAGGTCTGCACACGCCCTCCCAAGCCCCTTGCATGCCCTAGTCTTGTCGGAAGGCTATACCCATGTCTGTCAAATGACCAGCTAGCATGATACGCCATTTTCTTCCCCAGTTGTGTGTCTAAGGCTGTGGAAAATGGTACCAGAATTCCTTGCTAATTGGGGCATTCTAGTGCCTTCCCCCTACTACACTTGACACATTTCACGAGGGGCTAGAGCAAAGCAAAGAAAACATCGACCTTATTTAATTTTTTTTTACCCTGCTATTCCTGCACCACATTGACTTTTTACGGCTGTCAGAAAAAGTGAAAAGGGGATGGTGCGCAGGTAAGATTTTTACCTATCTTTTTTTCTCCTCTGTTCCATATTGTTACGCCCGGCCGGAGAAAGAAGGCAGATTTTTTTCGTTCCTCCAGCTTATTCTTTTGTTAGAGAGGACCAGATTTCGGGGGTGGGTGGAGGAGTAGGGTGCGACAGAAAGTTGGGATGGGTGACCTTGCTGCGGATGGAAAGTGGAATAAGGCTAAGATCTTTATGGCCCTGTTTTATGGATCTGGGGAGCAAAGGTGAAACATAATATATCACGAAAACATTTTGCGCTGTCCCATCCAGACTAGATGCCTATCGCAGAGTGAACGGTTCTTCGCCGAAAGAATGGGAGGTAAAACTTGGTAACACAACGTAACCTACTGCATAGAAACTGCAGATCATCGTGGCCCAAACTTTAAACGTTTTATTATAGGCAGCATTTACCATTAGGCCCCAAAACGGTTCTACCCTCCAAATATATACTTCTTATTTTATTCTTCTTACTCAAACCGTCAGTTTACGAACTAAACCTAGAGCCAACACAGTCTCAGAGTTAATTTCTCTTGCCAGTGTTTTATTGGACTTATGGTCTGTTTTAAATCACATATTATTTATTTTTCGAGCAATTCTTTGAATGTGGGGACCACTTTCTTCAATTACGTTAGCTCATAAGAGCATATAAGTGCAAGTCTTTGATAGCAAGGTTCCATATAATTTCTTCTGCTGCTTTTTCTTCCTCTTCTTTACTTGCAAGGATTAGACCTCTGTGACCTGTTGCGGATCTTATCTTGAAACTGTTCTATCCATCTTTGATATGTCGTCCTCTTGTGCTTATAATATTTATTGCTTGCCTAGGGAATATGAAAGAACCCTTCCTTGAATATGTTCCTTACACTTTTACAGGTATCTCTGTATTTTGTCTTATTACACAAATCCACAAATTGAAACTTTTTGAGAGCTCTTTTGCTTATGATATATGATTCTTAATATTTCAATTCTTCTAATTTAAAACATAACTTCTCTTTTTCTTCATCATATTGGTATTTTTTTACAACCCGGAACAAACTTTGCATATCTTTTTTTTTTTCAACAAATATTTATAACTCAGGAATACCATAAGAGCTACAATTGAAATTAGCAGTTCTTTTTTATTACCAACTTCACTTTTCACGAATTCGTGTTTCAACACTTCCATAAAACCTCATTAGCTTTGTCTGAATGTTCTTCTCTTGGAAGTATTTTCGTACAATCACAACAGAGTATTCAACAGTAATCCGGAGTCATTGATACATTCCATAGTTCTTTCTATTTCTCGAATAGTTTGATGGAACTTTCCATCTAGCTCTTCAATGACTGTCCCAAGGTTTTTAGAAAAAATATCAAATGTGAGAAGAGAAAGCGTAATTTGAGACACGTGTTTGAAAATTTCTGTAACTTTACAACTACTTCTGTAAATGTATTCTGTTTTTTTCTTTAGTAAGTTTCCGAATTGCCTGTCATTTACTGGGTCTCTAATTTGCGGACATATTCCTTTGAACGAAAAAAAAAAGTTAGTCATTCCCAGATTCTATGTGTAGATCGGAGAACTGCGAGGACGCTCAAAGCACTGAATACAGATTCACAACGCGCATGCAGCGACTGACACACTGCAGGGGGCTCTTTGCTGTAAACACATCATCATCATAATCATAAGCATTTGGAAAGAAAACATTAGGGTAGAGCAGCGGTGGCCGAACAGTTTAGAAGGCATTGCTTTTCGGCGTAAGCTCTTGGATTCAAATATCACACATTTTTGTTTTATTTCTTATTATTGGTTATTTGAGTGCATCAAGTTGCCTTACTATCATATTATATTTTAATGTATCATTTGAGTTTTATGCATTGCCTATGCACACATAAAAACATTATCACAAACTAACGTATTCTTTACAAATAACTGAATAAGACAGAAACATTTATCTTCTAAAGTGAACACACAAAACACAAATCGGGCGTATGAACACTCAGCATGTGTAACTGCCCTCAATCTTCGTGGCATAGATGATGTCAAATTTCTACAGTAGTGTACCACCACGGGTGGCCGAGGTCGTTAAGGCACGGACTCGTGAGCGGGAGGTCTGTGTTCGAATACCGCCAGGACCGTCCTCCCTGACTGAGGTTTTTTCCAGGTTTTCCTCAGTCCTCATAAATGGCAAATACCGGGGAGGTACCCTAAACTTAGGCCTGGAACGATTCCTTCCTTAAAAATACACCCATTCCTAATATATCATTTCATCTCATGTATCATCAGTGCCCGCGTTAAACACTATCCATTCATTTTTCTACAGTAGTGTGGACGAGAGGTTACAACAACCCAAGCTTTTTGAATTTGTGCCAAAAAGCTATCTTTTATCCTTCGTTCATGCATGTGTGGCATATTGCATTAAGATAGAACTAATACTGAAAGAAATATTAAAATGTGTTAATATTAAAGTTTGCTGTGTATGAGAAACAATATTATGAAACTAATTTATCATACTATGTTTAAAAAAAAAAGTGTTTCATCCCAGGAGGTGACCCTGCGCTGTTAACCATGGCATCATTGCACAATCTGCCACAGAGCTAACGGAACACACCCATTAACCAGCCTCTTTGGTGCATGCGATAACACAACTGCTGTAGCTACCTAGCTTTGCTTTGGAAGAGCAGGGATACATTTCTTAAAATTCAATAGACTATGCTTTATCATATTTTTACTAGCTGGTGTTAAACTGGCTCTTTTATACATTTTATTTGCTTTTTTAACACCTAAACTGCCACAAATATAACCAAAATATTCTTTATTCTCTACAATATTAACTGCGATGAGTAGCAAATGAAAGTATTTATAAGCAAAGTTCTTCCTTTCAACATTGTAACCACTTTAACAAGCGAATCATGGACATAATGGTGTAAACAAGATGGAATGTCTGAAACAATCAGCTAGTTCTTTTAAGTACTCTTATTCTACTAGATGGAATTACTATAAAGGAATAGTTGTTTATATTAGTTTATAAGATAGATTCATAATTACAAATTGATGTAAAGTTCTAAAGAAATGATATGCAAAATGGGTTTTTATTTTTTAAATCAGCACTTGCAAATTACTACAAAAAGTCTTCAAATTCTAAGGCAATAAAGTCAATGTAGACATGTGTTACATATTCTTGTTCCCTTATAAAACACAAGGAAAGACTCCAAGTATAAGTAAATGATATCACTTACTAAGGAGTGAAGTTTCATAGTAAATTAACTTAGCAGAACCGTTTGACAACGTAGGTGAACAAGCGTCCAAAAGCCTGAACTTACTGAAGCGCCTCACTATTAGTAAAATCGAATTATGCTCTTTTAAGGTTAAATATGTGTGTCCAACCGGTAAAGCTAAACCGCTAAGAATCACTTACAGGCTTTGCTCTGAACCTCAAACTGCTAGAGCAGACATGTAGTCAAGAAACACTACTGCTCACTGGAGAAGTGAAATAAATACCCATTGCTTCAATGCTTTTGGCCACAGAAAAACTTCTAGGAATACCCAGTGACACATACTGGAAGGCCTACGAAATCAGACCAAAAATCTCAAAACACAAGCAGGTCTTATGTACCATAAAAAATCCAAAGAGTATTCAATGCTGATAGTTCCAGGAATGAACTAGAGAGTAAGGGAGAGAGAGCCAAATTGTGCTACTTCTAGTCCTGTTTTCTCTTTATACTCACTTATCCACATTTCACAGATATATTTTGTAGCCAGTTTTTTACGATTTTATGGATTTTTAATTTAATCTCTTTCCTCATATTTCTGCCAAAGTATCTTTTTATACATCTAATTTTATCACATATCCTGTGTTGTCTAGATCTTATTTTCTTTCTAATTCTAATATTTTGTACTCCGTGTACATAAAAAACAGGCTTCTGTTCAATTATTCTTTCTTCTATTTCTATCATAATTCTAAAACTATTTATTTACATTATGGATATTTCTTTTGATTTATTACCTGAATTTATTACATCTTTTACTATCTCTTTGATTTAAAAACTACTTTTAATAAATCTTCCTCTATTTCGTTAGTAAATTAAATATTGGGCTGTTTGGAAACAGAATAGTATTTTTAATAATTAATTAATTTTACTAGTAATATTTATGCATTTTGTAGCCAGTTCTTCATTTAAACTCAAGGGTTGTTAATTTGTTTTATTTACGGACGCCCGTAGTTATGAATATTCATTAACTTCCCAATTTGCATTTATACCCACTGTAAATTCACTAAAATACGTTTGTATTCCATGAGCATGCAGTTTGTATTAAAACAAATACGCAAATCTGCCCTAACCTGAGCCTTAATGATACGTAAGAACCAAGGCTAAGTAAAAATCGTAGACAAAGTCTAGACTGAAGTGTTCCGTTTCCATGTCTGCTTCTTGTTTCTCCTACATCCAAGTGTTGTTTTCAGGCTATGGTACCTGACTACAACATAAGAGACAGCCTGTGATTCGTAATCTTGCCTAAGGACGATATTTGAATGCTAACCCTAAACATACAGTATCCTTTAACATTGTCCAAGCACAAGCGAATTGGTATACTCTTTCATATGCTGAACCGTACATAGTTTTCTTCTACTTTCGTTGTATTTATCCTCATCCGTTTCTAGGACTTCCGGCAAATGTTCCAGTCAGTCTATTGTCGGAAATGTATGAATGGTCAATCTTATGTCATGCCGCCTTGATGACATCACAAATACACAAAATGCTTACAGACTTAGATAGACAGTATGAAGAAGAAATGTAAGGTGAATATGTGGCAGAGAAGTGCTAGCCCGGTATTTGCTCTTATTATTTCATTGTTATGCGTATTTTCATTAAATTTTTGAAAAAAATTAAAACGTTCCAGCACATCTATTTCAAGGGATATTCTTTGTTAAAGGCCATGAATAGACTAAAGATAAAAAATGAACCTCAGGAAGAAAAGTAGACGATTGGGGCTTCAAGCTCTAGCCTTGGTTATGTCTTTCTAAAATTTGCTGGGTGGAATAGAACTATTCCCAATTTAAATTTGTCACATTTATTGGTTAATTATTTTCAGTCCCTACATTTTTTCTTTTATTTTAATAGTTATAGTGACTCTAAAATATTTTATTAAACTTTTGCGTCAGCCTTTGTTATGGTTAGTTATCGATCAATTTAGCATAATAACTGTATTTTCTTTCTTGTTTTAAAACTTCTAACAGTGGCAGTATAAGTGAGTTAAACATTAATAACTTTGCGATTTATTGAAGCCTATGCAA
Source organism: Metallyticus violacea (assembly GCA_030762175.1). Lineage (NCBI taxonomy): Eukaryota > Metazoa > Arthropoda > Insecta > Mantodea > Metallyticidae > Metallyticus > Metallyticus violacea. Next base: position 55,297,366 of record CM060843.1, on the reverse strand, counting down.
GCTTTCCTTCTTTTTTGCTTAGCTTTCTTTTTTCGTTATTTTTTCATATATCTACATATATTTAAATTATTTACTGTTCCACTTCCATTCAACAACAATATCAGATGTTCAAATAGTGTCTATCAGCTGTTAATCTGGTGTTCCTTTACTTGTGTGTGTTTCTTAGCTTATGGCTTCTAGTCCTTACACTTCTGTTTCGTAGTCTGCCTCTGTTGCCAGCAAATTTCTCTGAGCTATGAGAAACTTACGACAGCATTTCAATTCTGATATAATGGATTCAGTAATTTTTTTCTTTCAATTTGTTATTCCCTTTTTCCATTCAAAAACTCGGAAATCAAGCAAGGAGTAAAATCATAGGTATCCAGACATCTCCAGTTTTGAAAATTTTGAATTAGTGAACAAATTATTAAATTAAATGTTTCATATACTTTTAAAATGCCTAAATATTCGTATTTTTTGGTGAAATTTTCAAAGCCCTATTTCATATTTAAACGTGTCTTGTACCTTCAATATGAGTTATATCCAAAACTTAATTGTTGTTTTCTCGTTGTGTAAATTTTTGTTAAAACTAACGCAATTTGTCGCAACAATTCATACATATAATGGCTGAAGTTGCCATGAATTTAATTGCAAGTATCTTTCAAGTGTTTTAAGTGATAATTTCTAGATTTATATTTATTTTAGATGATTAATAGAATTTGTTTAAACTGTTCTGTAAATTTAGGTAACACAGTTTTCTGAATTAAAGGTTTGAACAATTTAATGAAGTACATTTTGGTAAGTTGTGTAAAATATTGAATGAAATTAAACATAATTGTTAATTTTAAACCTTAAGAGTATTGCTATTGATCTTTTCCGAAATATACTGCTTTTTATAAATCACGAAAAGCTAACACAATTAGTTTAATTTCAACATATAATTCAGATTATCCTTTAGTATTCTCGTGTAAATATTTACAGTTTATGTGACAGTCAACATGCTGAAGTGGCGGATAAAAGGAAGAGATGTAAAAGCAAAATGATGTCAAGGACACTCTAAAACACTTCCAGGCAATGCTGAAAAGGCTCTACGACTTATTCTGCTCATGAAAGTACCTTAAGAACGTTACGTCAGGTGTCTGACACGACCTTATACCTTTATTCACAATCACGTTCCTAGACTTGATTCCATTCCGTATTGTGTACACAAATAAAGGAGGAGGAGGAAATGGGCGGATGGCTGCCTCTGGTCAAGTGTTTGCCTTCCAGGGATGTGAAGAGCAAGTGGGCTGAGATGATGATTGAAATGTTGTGGGAGGCACTTGCGCTTCAGTTCTGAGGAAAGCAATTTATAATTCTTGTAACGCACTCGTTAGGGTCACCGTACGTTTCCAGAAGAGTGCTGGTCTAAGCAAGACGTGCAGGTCTTTATTTATTGTTAGAAACTATCACAGAAATACACCTAGCTTTGTTACCACTAAATTATAAAATTTATAAGTATATGTGGTCACGTGCTCAGGTCAAATGTAGCTCATAATGAAATGTTTTATTCTTTGGAATTATTGCAAATAGCAATGGAAATTAATCAGGAAAAATGTACAACCACAATGTTTCATAATGAACCGGACTTGGATAGCAATGAAGCCACTATATACCCTGTCTATTTCTTAAACTTATTCAGGGAAAATAAAGCCACACAAAGGATATTTTTAAACATTTGCATTCTAGAGCAAAATTATGTCGAGATGGTTGAATGCCATTATTTTTTACCTTTGAAATTATTGGGCGTCTAGGGTAAGAATAAGAACAGGGCAGGAACTTTGTCGGTCTGCCTTGGGACCCAGCCGAAACTGCTGAAACACCAAAGGCTATCATTAGTTGTTTGATCTCAGACTGAAGTTCTCTAAGGTAAAGTTCTATCAGCAGAGTAAAGCACTTACTTTTATAAAACTCTCCCATCATTTCACTAGAGCTTCGTCCCCATTCTTCACCCGAGACTCTGCACTGAGTATGGATTCTCTGACGAATGTCCTGCTAGAGAATGTATGTGTGTCTTTATTCATGTTTTTGAGAATTGCAGAACAGATACGAACAGTATTATTATGCTCTTTTGACTGTCACACAATGTTAAAACGCTCTACATACTCCTTAAATGATTTGTCTCTTGAAGTCTGAATGTCTACCAACCGTTTATGTTCAGTAAGCTAGAATTTTGTTTTATGCTTTCATCATAAAGCATTATGCATGCATGAAATTATCTCAGTGGTTTCATACGTGCAAAAGATCGTAGGTTCCAGCACTCTAAACTTCCCTTGTTAACCTCTCGGTTGTAGTAATGATAAAATGCCTTGATGAGTAGTATTAGTGTGTATGTGTGTGTGATGCGCGAAACATAAGATGACGAAAAGGATGCGTCCTACTTTGAATCCAGCTTTATCAAGAGAGTGCCAGCAACTTTATCCGAAGTTGGACAACTCTGGAACGTTTACTTTCACCTAAATATTTAAAAAATTATAAAAAAAACTTTATTTTATGGGATTTTTTTATGGATACGAATTGCCAATAATCACATTGCCTAAGAATGCATTTCTTCTACTTCATAATAGCACCTGTGACATTTAATATGGAAATAAATAACAGAAACAAGAATGTGATAAAAAATGGGAACTGTAATAAATAAATGCTGCATTTAGAAAATAAAAAAAAAACTAATATCTTGTTACTTAAGGCACACACTAAGCATCCTAATATAGAACGTTAGATACAAAAATAACTTATCTCTGTGAAGCTATCAGAGGAACTTTAATTACCTAAACATGTCGAGATTTTATCTTGAAGCCACATAAAATATTGGGACTACCAACTCTCTTATGAGGTACGAACAGTATCAGAACAACAGATCAGAAAACTGGTGCACACGAAATCAAGTTTTCTTTTCTTTTCTTTTTGTAAACGGTAACAAGACTTAGATATGAAACATGTACAGTAGAGTAGAAAGTTGAAGTACTGCTTTAATACTCGCTTGATATGAGCACATTGTGGATTACTTATTTTATCCTTTAAATTCGAGAATATTTTGTGGTTTTATTTTTGTTAAAGTGTTTTAATTATTTATTTTCTTTTTGTGCTTGGTATTGACATTTTGTTGATGTAGTATGATTATTTCTTTATATTTCCATCATATATACATACTCGTATATAAATGATCTTTTGCTTTTTCCTACTATCCCTCGAGAGTATGAGATCCATTGATAACCAAGGAGGAAGCATAAATTTATTTATATTGTTTATCAAATGTCACAACTTTTTAATAATAATTTGTACCTATCCGATGGTAACTCTGCCAATATCAGAACAGTACACCCTGTACTATCTAAAACAGAATATTTTTAAATGTTCTTCTAAAGAGAGAGAGAGAAAAAAAAGCGAAGAACTGTGTGGTATTTTGTATATTCAAGTCGATGAAATAAAACAATGAGAATATGTAATAACTGGAGAAGTAAGCAAACAACAGATGAAATGAGGCAAATAAAACAAAATGGAGAGTTTTAAGAGATTACTAATGAAATATCGAGCAAGAAAATATTCCATTCTTGAATAATGAAATATAATCATCTTTACTCAATTATGCAAGCGGAGTTTGTAGCACTAATAAAAACTGTTGACTTTCAATGTTACGTGCAAATTCACGGTTAGACTGGAATTAAACTCAGTCTGTTTATCACGTAAACTGTTCAGTATTTTTGTAATAAGAGACAGGCTTTCTGCTACATGTGGAATAAAACAATAGCTAGATATATGCTAGAACAAAGAAAAATATTTATGATTGTTATGTGCAAAAGGAAAGGTACTGTAAGACAGAATTTTGTGCTGCATTTCCGTAAGTAAGGTCTCCATCGGGACGTGCAATTTGAGCCCAAGGCGTTTTCATGGACCAAGGCGAGACCAAATAACCGGGTTTTAACATAGGAGAAACTTGATGAAATAGGCTATCGATTGTAAACTTCTCTTCGAAAGTCTTTAACACGATTAGCACATCAACTTGGTGTATCTGTCGGCTGTGCGTATAAAGCCACTAAGCTGCTGTAACTTCATTCATGTAATTACTGCTGTAATTGAAATAAAAATCGCGGAGTAGCTGATACAAAATATCCGGGAAACAGTACGATTAATTGAGGCAAGTATCTCAAAAGTACTCTAAAAGAATTCAGGCATGTCTCACAACGGAGGACAGGCAATCATCTACTGTATGGTGTATCAATCTTTATTCTATTTACTGCTAATAAATAATGAAAGAAACAAGAATGCGCTCTATGAGTTCTGATCGCGCATAATGACTTCCTTTGGCGGATGGCGAGGTAGTTATGTATGAACTTCCTGTCGGAAAAATTAATTTCCGACTGAGTAGAGGAATGAAAAGGCTGTGTATAAACATCTAGTGAAATATTAAGGGAATATGCTGATAATAAGTCTGTGGAATATCCCCATCTCAAGCTGAAGTTGAGTGTGTTGATTATCAAAGCTATACTTCCGGCATTGATCTTAGGAAGCACAGCAGTTTGGAAACATGGAACTTGGAGCCCGCTAAATGCAGAGCGTTCACTTTCACTACTCTTTTTGAAACTACTCGTAAATGCAAATAACATTAATTATGTATTTTTACTACCAACGTTCTATCAGCATTATAGTTAAATTTATATCTGAACGCTTTATCAACGTTACTGGATATTACATTAATCTTCAAGTCTTTCATACTTAAAATATAATTGAAAAGTGTATAAAAAGTTACTGTTGCAACAAATAGTGGCGAATACCTCCTAATAGAGTCTAGGAGACCTACGCAATGAGTTCTTTATGAAATACCATTTCAATTTCCCGTAAATGTCAAGTGCACTCCAATTTTCTTAGGGGTCATATGGCAAAAAAGTCGCAGGGTGCATTGGTAAGCCATAACAGAAAATTAAACTCGCTTCAATTATAGTAATAATTGCCGATTGGTTCATGGAGTTCAAGGCAGTGATAGTTGACCATGACCTGGAGAACTCCTCAGGGGTGTCCAAACTTGTAGCAGGTCATGATAAATCAAATAAAAGAAATGAAAAAAATACTGTTATTTAATGATAAATGCTTCACTTTGCGTAAGAAATTTAAATTCATGGAAATAGGCCATCATTAATGCAACTATATTACTGAATAAAGGTAGAAAAACAAAATTAATGGCGAAATCATAAATATAATTAAAAAGTTGATATTACTTTCACATATTCTGCTTTATTTTTTAGTTTTCCTATGGTGTATCTAAGCTACTTTCTCTTTACTAAAACGGGCTATTCTGTATATTCTTTAAACCATGTACGTTTTAACACATTGTATAGCGTTTTTTTATTTCGTTGCATCTGCTAAATCTCTTTGGTGTGATAAACTCATCTTTCTAACAGTTTTTATTACTTCAATAGTTGTGAAATGGGATCGAATGTGGTCCCTGTTTTAAGAATTAAATGACATAGAACTTCATCAATATCTATTTCTCTTCAAATACTCGTTTTTGGAAAAGTTACAGTGCCGTTTTAAAATTTAATATACAGTATGTCCTGGAAAAAGGCTTCAATATTTACAGAGGCGGTATTTGTAAGAAACAAGAGAAAAAGTTCCTATAAACGTAGGTTCTAAAATCAATATCTTTTGAGTTAAGGACCTATTTTATAAGAGCGGCATATCTTCTACTCTGAGCACTTTGGTAAGAAACAAGGAAACATTGTGCAAAAGGTTACAGAGGAGGTAGTATGAAACAAGAGAAAAAGTTCTTATAACTATTGGTCGTAAACTTAACATCTTCTGAGTTATAGTCTACTAGTGTATTGTTTATCACCACTATCAATTATCATTAGTGTATTTGATCTACTCTTCATAACGTGCTCGATATGACGGCCGTCCATTACAATGTTCTCTCATTTGTTTCCAGGCAAAGTGCTCGGAGCAGAAGATATGCCACTCTTGCAAAATACGACTATAACTCAGAAAATGTTAAGTTTACGACAAATGGTTATAGGAACTTTATTTCTTGTTTTGTGCAGTACTACCTTCTCTGTAATCTTTTATACAATGTTTCTTGCCAAAGTGCTCGGAGTAAAAGATGTGTCGCTCTTACAAAATAGGACTTTAACTCGGAAGACATCGATTTTAAGACCCATATTTATGTGGACTTTTTTCTTGTTTTGCTACCTACTACTTCCTCTGTAAATATTGTGACCGTTTTTTCGGGATACATTGTAGATACGAAGGTGAATCAGGTGTAACCCGGCCGAAAATATTAACGACAGAAACTAGAAATAAAAATCTGTCTAAGACGCAAGTTTATGAGTGGCAGAAACATTTCATAGGATGAGAAAATAAAAATTATCAACGTCCATCTAGGACCAGCATAACGGAAACAAACATTCGAACCATTTGGAACCTTGGACCGACGTTTGACGATTTCTGCAATTACTTCTTGGGCTGGAACAAGCCACGGAAGTGTTCAGTCCATGATTTCAAATGACTTGCATTACTCTGGCAAGTTTATTTCCTCGAATTTTCAACGAGAATCCTAAAGATGCAAGTGTGGGAGCGTATAAAAGGTTTGCCTCAATAAAGGGATCAAAGAGAAATGTTTGTGCATTGAATCCTAACGTGCCATCAAACACTGGTACACCACCATACTCCTTAGTGAAAACAAGCACGGCTGGAGTGGAGGAAAATAGAGAAATCCGCTGCTGTAAGTGGGAGAACAAAACTGCAGATGAGAAGTTTCTTTTGATCAAGTGTTGAAACCCCCAAGGCGTTTTGTTCATCGATTTATCTTCATAAAGGTAGAACAATTACTTCGCTTATTACTGCCAGCTACTGCTTATCGGTGTAAAAGAAAACCCGAAGAAATCCATTAGACAGTATTGGAACACGCTTCTTATAATTCAGGTTTATCTAATTGCGATTACAATATGTTCGAATCCTTAAAAGGAGCAGTGGGACGTTAATGATTCAACAGCGACGAAGGTATGGAAGCTTTCGTGCTCAGCTGATTATAAACGCAATCCCACTCTTTCAATCTTCGATAATGAAATTAAGATATTTCTTATCAACTGAAAAAGTATGTTTATAAATTTGGAAATCATGTAATTTTTATTTATTTGGTTTTATTTACGGATGAATCTTTAACATCTCAGGTCCTCGTCGTTCCATTCAATTCAGTACGTGAAACTGCCGATAAGTTTTGCTCAGAGCCACAATTTACTTCCATGTTGAAGAAAGTCATATTAGGATTAGGATTAGGATTTTTACGCCGGAAAAAATCGTGAACCCTGGCCGAGATTGGACATTTTGTAGAAAAATGAGGTATTGCACTTATATATAATTTGACTTAATAAATTACAAAAAATTCGCATTATTTTTATCATACTCATGTTATAAGTTTCTTTTGTAGTTATACTGCTGTAATGTTTTATTCTCTTTTTTTTTCTGACTGTGAACAGCTGGAAAGGGCTACAGACTTCCAAATGTGAATAAGGATTTTCAGTTATATACTATGGCTTTTATCATAATATATTTAAGATTTGTAATTAAAGTCCGCTTCTCTGATCACTTTGCTGTATTTTATGTTAGTAATTTAACGTTAATCAGTTATGTTAGTAATTTTGGTTTGTTCATGTTTAATTTTTTTTAATATATTCCTCATCTAATGAACTAGATATGAAAACTCACTCTGTTAAACGCTATTTTTTTATTTACGGTGGTTAATGTTGCGCCCATTAAGTTATATATTTTTCTTGTTAATAGTGGTTCCTTGGCCAAGTAAAGCAGGTCTGGATTATTTACTCCGTGTGTCAGTTTTCTCTACCTTTCGCTCCACCAATGACTTAATCATCATCATGCCCCTCCATAGGTGTGCTCTTGAAAGTAAGCTATACGGCTGTTTCCTGTCCATCTCTGCGAAAGCATATTATTAGCTTAGATAAGTAGCCATCCTATTAGCTTAGTTAACTAGGCTATCGTCAGAAGTGAAAGTTGCAGGTTCGAAACCTACTAGGATCAAGTTGCCCGATCCTGAAAAGACGAATGTCAGGTAACCTTAGGCGCCGACGGATTCTAACTATATTTGTATAATCGTTAATACATTTATTCCACTATCTCCAGTAATTATCGTGACCCCCTGCTAGCCACTTGCCCAAAATATCATTCTGTAATTTATTTAACGAAATGGGGTCGGATTAGAGACGTAGCTGCAATGCTAATCTAAATAAATCCTAACTATCATTACTCTAAACGGAATCAAATTAAGAAAATATTGGGCATAAGCATATACTGAAAAAGCAAATAATATCCAACTTATGAAATGGATTATATTTATAACCAATAAGGGTTACTTACATTCATAATAGATGTCAAACAAGATGGCTACCCGGGAGCAGTTGGCGGCACATTCATTCTCTCAAGCTATCACACTCGACTCTCCAAATCTACTAAAGAATGCTATCTAATCCCTATGTTGGGAATTTGATCCTAATTTTCTTTACGTAATTTTTCCAACTATGACTTCCACTTCATAACGAACTTAGTGCTACAATACATTCCCCAACTCCTCCTGTGCCACAATATTGCCATCCTGATCACGTGATTTTACTCTCAGTAATGTTCCAGATGTTATTTAAAACAATTAATTGGATGCCAATTTCTAAACTATCCGACCTTTCATGGTTTTGTCGCCCAATTCACAGCAGCTAACGGGCTGGGAATTCGGAACGGTAACTCCGAGGTAAGCAGGTATAATATCCGTGCAACTGATTGTAATTGCAACTATATCACAATGAAATTAGCCAAATATCTTGTGACAGGGAAATTCGCAAACATCCACACATTTCTGGCATATTTTAATAAAATTGTTATTCTCACATATCAATTCATCTTCCAAAACTGAGTCAATTAAACATGAATGCATGTAAGGTTACGAATTGCAAGCAGGAGATCCTAAAATTCGGGAAATCTCTGTCATTGGATGTTATGGAACATCCGGAACGTTACGGAACGTTACTGGTGGCGCAATTGATATTCTTTACTGATGAATCATGGTTCTATTTACATGTTCATGCTTTGATGAAAGTAACAGTGTTTGGAGTACAGAAAATCGCATTTTATACACGAAACTCCCTTGAATGACGAGAAAATTGGTATATGGTGCCTATCATTTTTGAGAATGCCATAAATGCACAAAGATACAAGAATTAATTACTCGTAGCATTTTTGGAACAACAGACTGATATGGAAAATAGATTTGTGTATTTCCAGCAAGAGCTGAATGACAGTTTTCTGAAAATATGCTAGAAATGTATGGATCTGGCGAAAAGTTTTCATTAATAAAACAATTTTTACAGATGTAAGAGGACTCTACATATTATGGGCGAGGAAAAGCGGAATGAGGGTAGAATTTTTGAATTAGATTAAAACTTCAAGGGTGGATACTGAAAAACAGGAATTGTTAACAGTGTTAATCAAAAAATCATTAAAACTACACACTACACAAAAAATGAAAGCATGACTGAAGGCAGGAAAAATGTGTTGAAACCTGTGACAAAGTATGGAGAGAAAGGATAAAGTGGTTCAGATCCGGAATGATGTACTTCTGTGGAATAAGAAAGAGATCTATAAACAAAAATGTCCATTGTTTGGTGAATTGGACAATATTTGGCATTGTACCTTGGAATGTGAACAGACCAGATTTTGGAGGGGGGAGGTGGGAGGTGGGAGGTGGGATAAGTTACCGACGGTAAAAGAGACAGGAGAATTTTAAATTTAAGATCAGATGCAAATGTGAGCAACGTAGGGAGCTATTTACAAAAAATGAGACAAAAGTAGCTAAGAAACGTGGGCAGATTTCATGATATAGAAAATGAAATTAAAATTACACAAAATAGGAATTTTGTACGTTAGTAAATATTTTAATATTAAAAAATTATTTACTTAAATACATTTTCAGAGACAACCGTGGTGTTAAATTTAAAGATAATGAAAGAAAAATAACTAAATCTTGTTTCTTATCTCGTGTATTAATATTGTACATTATTATTATTATTATTATTATTATCATCATCATCATCAACATCATCATCATCATCATCATCATCATCATCGTCGTCGTCGTCGTCGTTATTACATACTCCCTGGGTCTGGGGTGATTTTCTACTCGTGCACCATTTTTTACTGTCTTTCATCCCAGCAAAAGTTTAACATTCCAGGAGATTGAAAGTTTCAGGGATAGAAAATATAGAAGAGGGCATAGTTTTCCTCGCCGGGGAAAAATATTATATGACATGGACATCATTTGGAATATTATCTTAGCAAAGTTTGATTAGTCATTTTCCCAGAAACAAGTTAATTTGTTAATTAATATTTTAATTATACGAACTTCTTTCTGGCAATCATTTGAACATTAAGGCTGTAAACTTAAATGCATTTAACAAGCATGAAACATCTACATATAAATCTAGCTCTACCTTTTGCTCGTAATAGAACATTCTGCCAATACATTAGTTTATAGGTACTTTATAACTTAACCATGTTTTTAGATCCCATGCTAATTTAATTATAGTTAAATGTACCACGAATCATGCTAGCGGGAAAATTAATTGTGTTGCATAAATTGTGGCACGATTGAGAATGAGAAAGAAAAAGCCAAAGCGAAATAAATTATTACTGTTTTCATTTATAGGACGGAACGTGAAAAACAAATCGATTTATTGAGCCATATTTCTTGAGAGAGAAGGTTAATGGAGGGGAGAATATAATGGTAATTCAGACCAATAGACGAAGTACATGGTATTAACACCGCCATATTTTTCTTTTGACGGAGTCTGTATAACGTCGAGGATAAATAAGAAACCTCTATCCATTTCTTTGCTTCATTGAATTATCAGCTTTCCTTCTCGTGCAATATCACGGATCTCCACGTTGAAGGGAATATTTAATTAAGAAAACTGCTGACGCGACAGCTCCGTTAATTATCTGCCTGGCATTAATAGATTCCTGCATATTAGGTTTTGTGAGGGTAACACCCAGCGATAGCGTTGATCGATTTTAATGGGAGGTGTTGCACAAAGCAGGATTTTAACTGCCTCCTTCATAGAATACCCTCAAGCGAATATTAAGACATGTGACATTCAAGTTTGCGATCTTCTGAGAACCGATACAAGAACTATGAAAAATGTTAATTTTTCTACTGAAGAAAAAAAAGCTATAAAAGTAGAAAACTTTAATGATAAATGACACAGTTATCGTGCATATATCTTCTTTTCACTAAGAAATAAATCAAACGAATATCATTATTGTTCTTATATGCTTTAACTGAAATAACAGTTTTATGCATTCAAAATATTCTCCCTATACTCACTTGATAGCATATTCTCCTCAAGTCTATTAAAATAGAAATTGTATAATTGTCAGTATTAGCTAACACATAAGAGGTATATATTTACCAGGTTTTTAGGTATATTTGTGCAAACTCAAAAGATGGTAGCACTAGATTGTTTTCAATGCTACCTTATCCCGAAAAAAAAAAGGAAAATACAAATTTAGCATGTTAATAAAACATTACTTTTGAAAAGAGGCAATGCCTGGAAAAAGTAAGAAGAAACAAGCACTAGGGTAAATCTGCACCTTTGCTTACATTTGTGTATAAATGATTCGGTACGTTTAGATATGGGCGAACGAGCACAACCGATGCGGACTGTTTCGAACACCCTGTGAGGTAATGACTCCTGGAATGAGTGAAAACATCCACCACTTGGTGCTGAACGATCAAAGACTGAAGGTGTGGGGAGTTGCTGAAACTGTGGGCATTTCTGGAGATCGGGGGCATAACATTTCGCATAATCATTTGCAAATAAAAAATCTATCGGAAAGATAGGTACCGCGTTTACTGGCGTTGACCAGAAAACAAAACTTATTGTCGCTTCCGAGCAGAACTTGGAGCTTACTAAATGGAATCCAAGTGAATTTCGTAGACGTATGGGACAGTGTACAAAACGTGAATCCACTACTGCAAGCCGGAAACAAGAAGCGGTGTAAACAGCGTAGTTGCAACCGGTGAAAGAGCTCCAAAGAAGACAAAGGTAATGGCAACTGTGTTTTGCGATTGCACGGCGTAATTTTAGTTATTTTTTTTAAAGGAGAAACAAATACCGGTGAATAGTATGCTATGTTACTGGAGCAATTAGACGGTGCGATTAAGAATAAATACCCTCATTTGGCAAAGAATCAAATTCTTTTCGATCAATAATGCGCCAGCGCACAGGTTTGCGATTGCGCTCTCAACATTTTTGGACGTGGCGTATGAAATTCTTCCTCGCCACCTAATTTCGGGATTTGACTCTCTTGGACTACTTTCTGTTCTCCAACATTAAGAAATGGCTAATAGGAAAGAAAGAAGTTGTCGCCGAAACAAATGCATATTTTATAGAGCCGTAGAAACCGCATTTTATTAATGTATAGATTTGAAAGGAGATTGTGTTGATAAATAAAATGTTTTTGCTTTCAAAAAGTTATGTCATGTTTATTTTTTCATGAACTTATCGGACAGCCCTCGTTAATACCGCAAGAGATGTAGTGAAAATATTGAAACGAAAGGGCTGATGAAGGAAGTCTTGCAAACTATATAATTACTACGGAGTGTAAAATTTCACGCTTTAATTCCTAAGAAAAAGAATGTAATAAATAATTGGTTTTAATGCAATGCGCGCTCTATCATTAACCAACGGTATTTCACAACAAACTAAGTAGAAAAGCATGAACATTCTGTGAATCATGTTTTATAACTATTTCAGAACAACACTAGTAGGGAATAATTTTTTCTTGTCTTATTGAGAGAATAACACCAATATTTCATATGCATTGAAAAGACACATTCTTATACAACATGAAATAGATTACATGCTTTAATTTAAAATAAATTCATAAATAAATATTGCTAAGAACAATTCATCAATTTAAAAAGAGAAATATTCTAAATAACATAACAATTTTATTTTGATACATTTGAATAACTGCTTTATCTTTTTATATATATTCAATAGGTAAACTTAATGTTTGGTTCAAGTGATATTTTAAACCAGTGTCGTGGTATACTATTTAAAGTAAGACCGATAATCAGTATTCATGAATACTTAATATTAACATTAACAATATTATCACTAACGATATAAAAGACAACGACATGCGAAACTTAACACTAAAAAAACTTAAATTAACATTCATTTAAAGTAAAGGTCTCTAATGTTTTTCTTTAAAGTTGTAAGCAGTTAAATATTGTAGTCAAGTAGTCTTATTTTTATGTTATAGGTGATATTTTATTTAAGAATTTCTGAAAAACGTTCTATAATTTTAAAATTACCAGCTATGAACTTCAATTCAGTAGCTTTTCGCGTTGAATGAGGAAGTGAATACTTCAGTATAAATAAAAATTAACCAATTATTTCCATGTAGTATTATCGAAAACTCAAAAAATAAACATTATTGGCAAAGTATGACACTATTATTGTAGTTAAAAGGGAGACAAACACCAGTTTATGACCTTGTTAAAGTAAATGTTAACTATATATTTCAATTTGAAATTTTAGAAAATCTTTATTTTCCTTCATAGTCCATAAAAGTGAATTTTCTTCTAAATGCGCATGTTTCATTCATTGAGGTTTAGTTTCACATTATAATTATGTAATATTTGTTGCACTGCTGATCAACGGCAATAAAAGTTACATTTTTTTCGTTTATGTATGCACATAATCTGAAACAAATCTTATTACGAAAATATGTCACTATTGAATACATACATTTTGATATTTCAAATATCTGTAATTAATCTAATTCAATCTAACATTTCTACTTTGAGTTTATCTTAGAACAAAAATTTTTTCTTGATTTTAATAAATGTCGTATATACGAGGGTAGGTTCATAAGTTTCCGGCCTAACCATTTTCTAGGTATAATAAAAATAAAAACTATATTTCACTTTTCAATATAGCTTCCCTTTATTGCAATACACTTCTCACATCTTTAAATTAATAGTTCAATCCCCCCCCCCAAAGTTAGAAGTCTTGTGTGCAAAATGAGCATAAACAGCATCCATCACTTCTACGTCACATTTAAAGTTCCTTCGTCGAAGGTCTTTCTTGAGTTTGAGAAGAGGAAATAGTCGCTGGGAACTATATCTGAGTTTTAGGGTGGATGATAAATCTTCTTGAAGCCAAATTTCTTCACAGCTTCCTTTGTAACAAGAGCTGTATGCACTGGCGTGTTGTCGTAAAGAAGAAAACACCTCCACTCACCTTTCCTCGCCCTTTCTCTTTGATGGAAGCGCGTAGTCTGTGCAGTAGGCCAGCATAGTACTCCGCATTTAATGTGGTGTTCCTCTCCTCGAAGTCAATGAAGAGTATAACTACATAGTCCCAAAAGATTGTGGCTATGATTGTGGTTGACTGAGTTACCTTTAGAGGCGGTGCTTTACAAGCTTTATGCCACTCCATTGATTCTCTTTAGGACAAGGGATTATAGTAAAGAGCCCCATAGTTTCATCTCCTTAACAATGGTTTGCAGAATTTCTCTCTCGTTGCCACGCAGAGCTCCAAAAATGTCTGACTACAGATGATACGTTGCTGCTTTGGACTGAGGAAAGAAGTTTAGGCATCCTCTTGCACTAATCTTATTCATGTTTAAATGTTCATGAATAATTCGATGGACTGTTGTTTTAGAAAGACCAGCCCTGGTGCTATTTCTGTAACTTTGAGCTACCGGTCTTCCATAATTTCTCCTTCCACAAGAACGATGTTTTTAGGAGTGAGCACCTCCAAGGGCCGACCAACACACTCTTTTTCTTTACTGCCTTCTCGACTCATTCGAAAAAGTGTGGCCCATTCATTTACGGTTAGAATATGAGGGGGATGCTTCCCCATATACACCGTCCAATTGCTATTTAATTTCATTTGGAGTAAATTCTTCTTTTATGAAGAACTTAATAACAGCTCGACATTCCATTTTGAAAATGTCGCAATTTTCTACACATAACCTTCTTCATGGAACTATAACTGAATAATTGAACACAGCAGAGTGGAAGTTACAGCTGCAATTATTTACTTAAGAGATAAGGTATGACACTAGATAAGAGTTCTGTGAAGGCGATAATCCTTATCGGCGAGGCCGGAAATTTATGACCTACCCTCATATGTGCTTTCTTTTTTCTATGATCAGTAACTTTCTTATCTATAATGCATATGAAATTTATTTAACTAAAAAGACTAAATATTTTTCTTATATCGTTTAATAAAATATCATTGTAATAATATTCCTGTCAGTATTATATTATACATTTACAGTTTTACATTTTATTATTTTGTTTGAAGGAATGTCTGTGTTCCTTACACTTTTTTTTTCCTGAACCACCGGTTCCTTTTTACTGTAGGTAGATTATATCACTTTTCATGCAACGTTGTTAAAAATCCCTTTAAAGGCAAATCTATCGCAATATAACCTTAATTAGATCATGAAAAACCTCAGATGTGATGTGTTAAGTGGATAATTGATCTGAAGAATGGAACTGTATCTCAATGGATTATTCAACTTTTTAAATTAATCTTCTTTTCACTTGTTTCAGATATTCATCTTCGTAATCCGAATGCAACACTTTCTTCTTGATCAACCTCTTGTTCTTGTACATTACAGTATATCAAATATTATGCATGATATTCAGATGCACGAAATTAGCACAAAAGCCTACACAATTCAATTTATAATAAATTCTTAGAGTAGTATTTCTATATACACTGCATTTCGAACTATTATTCTGTTTCGGTTAAAATTTAGACAGCTCATATCAGGAAACAGAAACAAAACACAAAACATATATTGCATCTCCTGTTTGCACTTATTGCTACATAATTTGATGCACTGTAGGTAAATGAGGGAGGACGATAGGAAGGAACTCTTGACAACAGACGGGAAGAGAGTCTTGTTGCAAATTCCTCGAACGGTCATAGTATGCAGAGTCACGTAAAACATCACCTGCCTACATAATCAACTGTGTAGTAACAAATGTGGCTGAGGAAAGCAATACCGCCGTTTATTTTCTGCGTAATAACCAAAGGATAATCCGCGTAATTTTATGTTAAGTTATTGCATGCGGGAGCCCATTCGCATTGTCTAACATTTCACCTCCCGAGAAGAATAGTAATAATCAAACGCAGGAGAACTTCACTTCATAGATATATAAGAGAATCATTAAGGGCATTATGTTTATATGATATTAATAAAGGTCTAGCCATGTTCTTAGTACTTGATGAATCGGGAAATAGCGTATTAATTTTTCGAAACGTCTCAGGGGTCGCTATTAGAATATTATCTGTGGAATTTTTGATTTACAGAGCGAAAAATCATTGTGGTATATAATGGCTATCAGAATATTTGAACTTTGGTGTAGTTGCAAACTTAGCCCTCTAGTAACATAATAACATTGCTATTGTCTTTATTTAGAAATGAAACAACAAATAAAGTCTGAAATAAATTACTAGAGGGTAAAAAAGAGGTATCTCCTCTCAGATAGAGTGAAAGAAAGAAAAAGTCCCTCACGAAGGAGCTGCCTAAACTAAGCGAATTCCTCAAGTTGAATAACTTTAAAAATTAATATAGAATCTAAATTATGCCTTATTAATTAATTAAATGAAAAAGTTATGACATAACTGTGTGGTATTAGATAAAGAATTAGAATTCTTGAAATCTATAAGTATTTAAAAAATAGAAACCCATTTTAGAATTATATTATTATTATTATTATTATTATTATTGTTGTTGTTGTTGTTGAATTTAATACCACAAAATTAACGATATATTATTAATTAAATAGCATAAAGCTATACTATGTGAGTATTTTTAAACATTTTATATGTAACCATGTTTATGAAACGAGTCCTTGATATCATCTTTACATTCACTAAAATAGAAATAACAGAAAGTTTCAACTTAAACTGGTGCATTTAAGAAAAAGTTCGTATGTGTCAATATAACCAAAACCATGCTACTGTTCAAAAATAATTACAATATAATAAGAAAATATACAAAATCAACAATATACATTCGAAATGTCCATCGATTTTCAGTGGCTTTGAAAATAAATTTTTGTAATAAAAACAATTAAAGCAATTTTTTTTCTGGGGGTTATTACAGAGCGCTCTTACTTACAAATATAGTTCTCACAGACATATTAGATTATTATTTCACATTTGCTATCTTTACGACTGTGCTTTTGTGTATATGAGTTCATTTTCATCACGTGACCAAGAGCCAAGCTCGAAATATAATGTGATTTTAGTGTTCAATTTTACGGTTTTTAGTGTGAAATTTTATGTGAACCTTTTTATATTGCACTCTGAGTGTTTTTTATGAGTTTTTATGCTTTTTATAAGTTTTTATTACTCTATTAATAGTATATATATATATATATATATATATATATATATATATATATAAATCCAACATCGTTATGAATACAGTTAATTTGGCCTTTTATTTGGGAACAATATAGGGAAAAACAGATGTTAGAGTACTTTTTAAATATCCATTTTCAGGTATACCTCTGCTCCTATGGTCCGATTTCCCTGTTTTTGAGAAACTATTTTTGTTTTTTTTTATTTAAATGGTGTATACAAAGTTTTATTGCGAAAAAAAATAATCATGAAACTAGTGAGATTCTTAAATTTTGGGTTTCAGGTAAACCCTCCATCTTCTAATAGTCTGGTTTTAACTGACTTTCATAAACAACTTTTCTTATTTTATTTCAATCGCATATACCAAGTTATCTTTAAAAAAATTAAATTTTGACTGTTAGAGCAATTTTTAAATTTCGTTTTTAACCCTCACTCTTTAAATTTCGACATTCAGGTGTTGCCGCCCTCCCAATGGCCCGATTTCTTTTATTTTCAAAAAAAATATTTTATTATTTTATTTTACTGATATATACCGAATTTCGTTGAGAAAAAGCTAAAATTGCACCCGCTAGAGCTATTTTTAAATTTTGTTTTAATTTTCGCTTTAGATTAATCTCCACTCCCCATTGATCCAATTTTGCTGTAACTAACTCGATGTATCGTTTGTTAATGGATGATTATATATCGAGTTTCGTTCAGAAAAAACAAAAATTGCAACCTCTAAAGCGTTAACACACACACACACACACAAACACACATCTTCATATGTATGTATGCATGTGTGTATGTAAATAAATGTTTCATTATTATTTTCGGCCTGGTAGGTAGAGTGATTTGAAGAATGTTTTCAAAAACCTTTCATGGGTGTAACCGCAATAGCAATTCTATAAAAAGAAAAACGCAAGGAAAAGAAATAACAGTTCGCTTCACTTCTGTTTGTTTCCTTAAATTATAATTGTTTTCTTCTTTACCAAAACGAAAAAATTGCATTGTGGTATCAGAAAAGATAAGAGAGTAAGCCATCTCCCCCTCCCCCTCATGATGGAACACCATTACCATCAAATGCTTAAAATAGCTCGTTATTACATCTTTGAAAATATCGTGATATGTTCAAAACATTTAAAATTTGCAACGTGTACTACACACGTTAAAGCAGTTTTAATATAATATAGAATCCAGTTCTATTAGCGTTAGTTTGTTAAACTATATAAATATGTTGACGATTTTCAGATATTTAATTAATCGACCCAAAATTATCTAATATGCCCATCGTGTTATTTCATGATTTTGCCTGTAGTTATATGTTAGATACCTTACTTTTAACATTCGATGTATTATAGAGTACTGCTTTAGCAATGATGATAGCCAACATATAATCAACTATATATCGTGTCTGTTGTGTACACATTCAAGACCACAATTCGGGTGTTTCGTTTTAAAATGTACCTGCTTTCAGAATAAGATAAGATATAATTATGCTGCAACTATGAAATAGTACGTGAAAATTCCACCCTATTGTTATTTACATTTTTCGTCAATTACAATACTTTTTCATGGTTTCCATAGTTGTCAACTTATTGATTTCCGGTGTGGATGTAAGAAATTTTTTCGCGTAAAACCTAAGAAAAAATCGGTCTTTAAAGTATAGATTATAAATACATTGTATTGAAGTTTCTAATGCATTTATTTTTTTTTTTTTTATTTTTAATCTCAACAACAAATCCAGGTGGTTATTGCTGGAGCTTGCGTAACTTTCCTGAGTCTGCGGATAAGAGTATTAAACAGTTATACAATATGTCAGTAAATGAAGAGGAAGGTAAACTTAATTTCTTGCTATTAAGTTAGTCACAATCAGCGTTAATTGCAAAACCTGTCGTAATGTGCATGTATATGGATAATAAATGTAGTTGTTTTTCTCCTACAATTGCAATCAGTCTTACAGCAACAATGAGAACCAGCCTGAGTGTTTTATGCGGTGTTTCAGAAATTATAGTGATGGAACACGTGCGGATGTGTGTGTTTTGTTTGTGGTAACAGCAAAGGCAAATGACCTGTAGAAGTATGCAGTTGGGCTAGTAAGGTACATTATATGGTAATTAACTTTTCATTACTGTAATCAAGGGGATAACTTGCATTTCCTTCAAATTTTCACGTATTTAACTGAGTCTTACAGAAGTGCACGAAAGTAATGAAGTAAACTTAAAACACAATACATGCAGCCATGTACTGTACTTTACAACGCTAATACTAATTTAAGGCATTATAAGGGGCTGTGAATAATATGCTAAATGACTGAGAATTTATTCAAAATAGGGAGTGTATGGATTGTAAATGAATAGTATAGAATCATTTAATACTATGAAATGCCCCAATAGCATAATGGCGCTTCAATTTTAGTCAACACACTCTCCTTGAAGCATCTCTCACCAGCCTAGAGTCTGTTTTAAAATCTGCCCGGAAGATCTTTATTTGAAATCACTTTCTTCAGACTGCTTACAGTTGAAGTTTAAGCCCTAGCTTAAGTAAACTTTCTTTCAGCTTAGACTTGAAGCTTAAACCCCTCGAGTTTTACAGTTACGCTATAATCTTTACCTTTAGTAAGCTGAACATTGTTTAATATAGCTAATGTTGGCTATAGCAATGCATGGACATGCGCAGTTAATTCAACGTTATCTTTTTTTTTAATGTATTGTTTACGAGTTTGCTAAGTTAACAAAATATAGTGTAGGGCTGTAATATAACATAATATTCTTTTCAAGTTATTTTTAATCTGTAGAATTTCTCTCTATTTTAACTCTTTCTTCACGTGTTGAAGGAAATTTTATAAATACTTCTCTGAACAGTTCTATATGATGCGAACCCTTCTTCACCACTCTGCTTACGCCGCAGAAATCGCCTGGTTATCAGTGTACAGCCTGTTGTGTATAACCTCAAAGTTAGAAGAAACAGTGTTTCCGCCGATAGAACCTTGTTTCTGAAAATTTAATTATTACAATTGCTATAAAACATTTCCAAATCTTTTCTAAAATAAATTATACCTATATGATTTTTGCATTACTAATACTCTTACCAGTGTGTTGCATATTTTATTTCATTTCAATGATTTCCAATGTCATGTTTGGTGACTGTTTACTTAACCTAAATCTGTCGCAGAATTCAGAATCGCTCTATAAATTAAAATGATGGGAACATGTTCTAAATGTTCTTGGTTTGATTATCTTTTCTATTTGAGGTAGAAGAAACTGAATTTCTTCGTCACTTCTTCCGAAAACATTCTGACATACAATAATAACCATGCTGCTCCTCAGCTTAATCCAAGAGTCAATTAAGTGATTTGTACTGTAAAACGCATATGTAGCTTAAGTTACAGCTTAATCTCCTAACTAAGCTTAAGCCTGGACTGTAGTACGAGCCCTTATTACCATCTACTGTCCGATTTTATGGGAGATTTCAGAAGTTCCAAACAGTTACATAAGGGGTCAATGAAAGCCAATGTAAGAAAATGCATGCATCTATCATTATGAATGTTGCGGTCAAACAATGTAAGGTTTAACTACAGACTGAGTAACTTACCGAAAAGTGGCTGTATGGCCATGCACAGTAAAAAAGCATAATAAATTCGCATAGATGAAACTCAGTATATCTAAACAGATCGAATCATTCCGGAAGAGACATTCTACTGCATAAAATACATGATAATAAAAACAGATGAATTGTTTCATAGTTGTTGAATACATTGGAATGAAAAGAAATGTATATAATACGTATAAGTTGGACATGCGCGACCCAGCATGCGCAATGAAGGTGCGCGTTAGTTGAAGGATGTTTTCCTCGATGGCTGCCACTTCGGTAGCTTTCAAACGGTAAACTTTACATGTGATAGTCATTAGGGAGGTAAGGCAGACGCGAATAAGGGAACTAGAGAGGAGATTGAGTCTCGAATATTGCAAATGAGCCGAAGCTCAAATATATCGTATGTTGAATTTCATGGAGTATATATATTACTTAGCATTTTAGTTCTTTTATCATTTTAATTTGTACAGAATTTGTTGTAGTACGCGGCATTAATTTTCAATCCACTTTTAATACTAATTTACAGGAAGTATTGAAACTTATGTACATTAATCTCTAAATCCTTGCATTTATACAGGGTTCTCATTTCGCTACATGATCAAAAATTGATTTTGCCAGCGGAAAATTACTGCAATACACGGCTTTGCCACATGCCAGAGGAAATCATATCGCGCAGTAATTTTCTGAATTACAAAAAAATTTTTACCAGTGGATAGCAAACTTCTTAATCCCATTATCTACTGTTTCCACTTCGAGTTGAGCGCACGAATATTTCTACATTTTCGTCGCTGTCGAATCGCCGATCTCCCAAAGCTTCTTTTAACGGTACAAACATATCGATCGAAAGGCGATACGTCTGGGCTATAGGGAGGGTGTTACAATGCCGTTCAGTAGGTTTCCTCGAGTTTTTTCTTTGTCAAAGTAGCTGTTTGTGGACGAGCGTTGTCTTGTAGAAGAATTTTTAGAATAAGTTTTCGATGTCTTTTTCATTTGCTTCAACCAGAAGCTGCACTGACTGTTCGACGTTCATGAAAAAAATCGATAAACATAATATCTTGGGAGTTTTATAAAACTGGTTTTTGCATTGACAGGAACGCATTCACCTCTTTTCCTTCATTCCATGTTTACTTGCTTCGGCTCAGCAGCTGTGTACCCAGGCTACAATTCGAACATATATTTCCCCTTGATCACAGCATTGAGCCAAAAGCCTCTGACTCACTCCTGCACATGCAGCCCACCTTGCCGAAACATTTCGGGAATCCAAGCAATCTGAAATGTAAAATTTGAACACATCCATAACTTTTTCCAATCTCACAAGAGATTTTGGAAATTTTCAAACGTTGGTAACCCTCGATAAGGCCCAGAACGATCTAAATGTTTGTTTCCGTTGCACTAGTCCAAAGTCGATATTAGAGTTATTCATTTTCCATAATTTCTTCTCCTTCTCTGAAACGGTTATCTCTTATTCCCAGACTATGCCCGTAATCTTTAGGCCGATTTTACGCCCTCCAGAATAAAAAACTTAATTATAATGTGTTGCGCAATAGACGATTGTACTTCTTGCTCTGGCATGATGCTACTTACAAGTAGTGATGGTGGTGGTGGTGGTAATAGTAGTGTATTTATTTACAAAATATATCTGTTAAAAATTTAGCTCATCCAAGTCGCACGGACCCTGGGACCGTATTTGCTTTCCCACTACACTAGGAAATACTTGAAATTGCACAAACAGTATTTAACTCCTAAAAGACAAACAATATATATAATGAAATAAATAAATGATAAAATACATAATAGTAGAAAAGTTCTGTAAATACATAAATGAAATAACAATGAAAAAACAGTACAAAAGTAAATAGTTTCCAGTTCCACACACATATATGTACAAATTATTCCAAAAATATCGTGACTCATATTCCTCTACCCCTCTTCACTTTGTTTAAAATGTACCTACTCCCTCCTCCTCCTTCCTATCTGCCAACAAAGTCCAGCACTGCTACTGTCCTCTCCCATCGTTAACAAACGGAGCCGGTAGATTATCTCTCTATTCTTCTGTACCTTTGCAGTATGCTGGAAATTGTTCCCAAGATTCTTTCTCCGCACATATAGGGCATGCGAAATAAACCAGTTTCACTCCTACTCTCGAAAGTCTCAAAGCACAATGTCTCAAAGTGTGTCCCGCAAGTAGTAAAATAAAAATTTGGAGTTATTAATTCATTCTTGTAAATAAAAAAGTTGTTCTTCCTACAAAGCATTCTCTTATAAAACAAGTTTCTCTCTCATTCCAGTTTTGATTGGCTCTTGACCCAATTAACAGCCAGGCACTTTCAATATTCGGTAAGTGTGAATTTATTTCTCTGAAGCTTTCGTCATTTGTAGTGGAGTAATACATCTAATAAATTATTAGAAATTTAAATTTCATTGTGTTATACTATATGCAGGTTTAGTTTTAAGCTGTAGTGTTCGCCATTTGTTATTTGAAATATTGTGTTCTCATTTTCTCACAGTTTTGATTCAGTTCTACAAAACCCTTGAACTTTAAGAAACCACATACAGCTCATTTCGGGATGATTAAAAATAATTTTCTATTGTTATAAAATCAGTAAATGTACCTGAAATATCATATAAAGATATTATATTTTCATTTTGGAAATGTACGGTGCATTTTCCCGTTGATGGCTGCGGTCTCTCTTTCTTCAGGAAGGTGCTGGAGGAAAATCCCCAGAAAGTGGCTATATAAAGGTGATTTAAATTCGACAAAATTAGTAAAACTCATAAAGTTCAATAATAATTATTTATATATAATCATTTTCCAAAAACATAAATGATCAAACATATGCAAAGAATATGTTAAATTCAAAATGATGTGTAAAAGCAGCATATTAATTTTAACATATGCAAAGGGGAAAATTAGCAATAATAAAGTGAACATTTACAACATGATTAAGACCTTTAAAAATGTTTTAAAAGCCTAAGACTCACATAATTAATCATAAAATAGTTACCCCGTGTAACTGCAAAGTATATTTGCTCTTGGGCAAACAAAATTATAAACACTAGAATTGAATAAAGTATTTCATTTTAACAGTTTAAATTCTTTACCAAAAATTACATGTCTTTACAATTGCCTTAACAATGCTCATTTCTTGACAAAATGCACGTGAAGCAAGTTAAATACTAGCTTTACCATTTAAAACCAGCTTTACATCTATAATAACCTTTACAATTAAAAACAACCCTAGCTCATAGAAATACCTGGGTCATTGGTAGATACATTGATGAAACTCCCACTAAAAAGTTTTAGTTATAAGGCAAAAGGTACCAAACACAGAAGCTAATTGGGCGCATCTTAACCGAAGAGAAGAACGGAAGGGTCTCGTGAGCTAACCACGAATCACAGTCATCCGCTCTTAATTCTGTTACCAAGCGATACGCTGCAGCCAATAGGCAAATACTCTGAAAATCAGGCTGTGCGTAAGTATTAGCTCAAGTAGGGAATAGAGTAAGGGGTAAAGGGGCCGCGGAAAATAGGATATGGGCAAGAATGGCACAGTAATATACAATAAAATATGTTTTTTGCTGACGGTATTAAAGTAGATGTTTTATTGACACTGCATATACTTTTTTGCCTTTTGCTTAGCTCTGAATGAAAAAGAATATTTTGTATCATAATTTAAATTCACATATGAAGATTAAACAATTTAGTTATCTCAAGCGATTGACATGCGTTGAAGATCTTATACTATGTTATTGAAGGCTAATGTTAAATATGTTAAATAGTAAGAGAAAATGTTATGCCCTTTTCAGTAACTACTCTAGACCCTGCTATGAACACAATGTTTACATAAATACTTCATGAACATCTACTATAGGGAACAAAATTTATACAACGTCTGTTAAAACAATTCACACAAAACAGAGTTAAAAATAAATATAGTTGTAATGAGAGAACACTTATCACTGAAATTGATACCAATGGTTAATTCCACGCTTGTGTACAAATGTTAAGCTTTTCCAGGGCGGTAAGTGAATTAATGCGGTGGATATAACGCACCTAGCCTGATACTCTGTCGCAGAGAAGTTCTGCTTGCCTCTGCACGCAACCATGTTCTGGCACAGATAACAAGAAGGCCGCAGTCACCTTCAACAAGGACGAAAAACAAGTGCATAAGATATCAGGAATGAACAAGTGATGTGTGAAGTGTTGGAAGCGGTCGGATAAGAGTAAAATAGAAACAGAGACAATAATATAAACTGGAAGGTCATTCAAGTTGCATTCTCCTTAAAAGACGAGAGACAGAGAACCTGAAAGGTGATCACAAATTATTTTCAAGGCTCCTTAAGCTAACAATTCAGAAACTGGAATAGCGACGTAATTAGTGCATACATTTAATGTTTAGAATAGAATAAAAGGGCATACAACAAACTTTTTTATTTCAACTGGCAGTTAATTCTGCATAAGGCTTGTCTACCTCTGAAGTAGTTCTAATTAATACAATGAATTATACAAAAGTATATGCACACATTAAAATGATGACATCTAAACTGTTGTTTGTTACACATTTTAAATTAATACAAAATAATAATGTACATAATATAGGAGTATTTATTTAATCCACTCGTTAATGAAGTATGAAAACCAGTGAGATCAATATTCAGTAACAAGTTGGAATTAGTGAAATCAACATTCATTTACAAGTTGGAATTAGTATTAAATTTGTATTACCTACTCAATTCTTTAGAATCTAGAGTCTTTAATTTAAGTGCGTATAAAACTTAGGATTATGCGCACCTAAAGTATAGTAGTAGGGGTATCTTTACTATAAAATTCTATATAAATATATATTTTAGAGTTGTAGATAATACCTGCTTAAGTAAATTCGAAAGAGCAAACATTAGTAAAAATATAAAGCAACAATAAATTATTAAAACATTAAAAAATGAAATGAGTGGAACCAACTTACATCTTATTTACAATTACACTAGCTATTGCGTTCTAACCAGAAAATAAAACGCTTCTAGCTTCGCGCACTTTGGCTATGAAAGTGTCCATATTGAAACAATTGGCGTAGTTCGAAAACAAGTCCCAGACAACCATTTGTTTTCAAATTGCCTTAATTTTTTCCCTTCTGGAAATGGCTCGGGAAACAGCGTTATTCTCAGGTACACCCACCCATTTGGGCAGAATATGTACTCATTCCTCATTCCCTCCATAAATTGAGCAGATATCCCTACCAGAACTATCCATTTTTTTTTATCCTTCCAACCTCTCAGTCTAAATCAGGTCATTCCTGATCTTGCCTTTCTTCCTAGAACGAGCATATATACTTCTTTACTCCCAGGTTAATTAAATTTCATTCAATTGTCTTTTAGTGTTCCATTCTGCCTAGATTTCCAGCCTGATGATATCTTCAAGTCTTGATCTAACTTTCTTCTATGCTTCTTTATTATTTCCTCGTCACCACATTGAAACCAGGCCAATTCCTCTGAGTCCCTTTTCCACCTCTTCATCCCAAAATGTTGGCATTATATTTTGCATCTGGTGTCTATAGCATTTAGCGCGAAGTATGGACTGGTCTTGTTGCATTGGATAAACCAGTATCCTTGTTTTACTATGAGTACTAACCGTATCTTCAACCGGCAGTCCGGTTTCAATATCTAAAGTAAACAAAAGTTATGGTTGCACGTTTAATTAAATAAACACACGCTTATCAAATTAGTGTAATAAACAAAAGCATAAAATGAATAATTAATCTACGTTACGTCAATCAGAATGATATTTTTATTTGCCTAAGAAGAGATAGAAGAGCAATTAAAATGCTAAAATGGCAGATGGTAGTTTCATTAAGTACTTATTCATATTTAAATGGAAATCGACATACAAAGCAAAAGCTGTTAAAGTTAGTCTACACAATGACATTGTCCGACAATCCCTAACTTTCCTCAGAAGCATGTTCCAATTCTTAGTAGCGGAGATGGTAAAAACACAATGCATATCTCATATGGCCAGGTATAAGGAGCGGATCATCCTGTTGAGACCTGACGTCTAAATGATGACATGCAGATAAATGTTAAAAACGTGAGCTAAGTATTTTGAGGTGCAGAATTTGGAAAAGAAGTTTAACAGATTTTATATTAAAATATCTAAAGATTAACATCGGGATAGAATAATTATAACCGAAATATCTGTATATAACTAAGTTTTACACACAGTGGAAATAACATTTTTCGAGAAGACTGGTATGACAGAATAAAATATATTTAGAATTAAGATATTAAGTGCGATAAAATATAAAAAAATAACCATAGATTAATGCTAGATAAACGTTAATAATAACATTTAAATTGAATTCCCATAATACTGATCAAAATATGTTTCATAAATTGGTATATTACGTGCACGGCGTTTTTAAAGAAACATGGTAGTGGCAGTTTCTCATGGCCTACTAAAAGTTTATCACATGACATTTGTGAGCAAATTTCCACATTTATTTACAATTGAATGCAATTTTTAACTGTTTCGTGCATTACTACAATATTGTTCACCGGAAGAAACTCTCCAGCACACGAACTGGACGAGTCAGAACAAAATATAAAAAGAAAAAAAAAAAAACGTTTAAAAGCAATCGTGCATTCGACCATCAGAAATAAGAAAAGAATGTTTCAAGAGCTAATTGCAAAGTTCTTCTGGTTTCTTATGCAGCACGTGTTGCCATTTCGTTTTGATTGCAAATTTTATGGATTCAAATCGGTTGTTGTTCAGTTACTGTAAGTTATCCTGCGTAATAGAAATGTTATTTCAAGGGTTATGAAACGTATAATTATGTAATTGACGATTTTCGACTTTTGACTTAAGGACTTAATTTACTGATCGGCAAATATGCCACGACTTTTCATTATGAAAAATCAATAGCAGTTTAATTGCGTAGTTTTATATAAATTTTTTAAATTTATGACTGAAATTCCAGAAAGCTTTGAAGGAATTATGTCTATCTTTATTGGAAATCAGTTCTGTAATATTCTGTGTTTTATCATTACGGGCGATGGTAGTAGATCTATAACAAAGCAGTAGGTTGTCACGGAATTTCGGCTCTTTGGTGAGTTATCTTTGCGGAACCAACGCACTTGTACTTATTTTCCGCCGAGACTAGAACGAGTAAATTCGAGGGATCGTTAATAAAGAATAATCATCATTTTTATAGGCTTACTTTCTTGCGCTAAAACTTCAATTTACAACATTATGTTAGCTGAATATTGAAACTGTCCTTCCGGCCCACCCTACTGAAATACAAATATAATGTATATTTATGTAATCCCAATCATCATATTTTGATATTTAAATCAACAATATAAATATTATATTTGTAAGTTTTAACTCCAATGTAAGAATTGTGCAATAGAAAAAGCCCCTGGTTTTTGTCTTTTTTAGTAGCATAGAAAGTAAAACAGGATCATAAAAATATACAAATGAAACCCGAGGGTAGCATGAAACCCCATTTTTTAAAAGGCCTGTTATAGTAAGATTAATAAACGGAAGGGCTTTAAGTCCGTTTGAGGCTTTGACTCCGACAGGCATTGTACTGTTAACCCTTTAAATTAGCCAATGATGACAAAATGTTTTAAAATTTTCAAAAAATAGCGAATGACACACATGGCAGGCGAACTTAAACCAACCAATGGAAATGTATGTTTGAACTTTTAAAGGTCGGCGCGTGTCTTCGTGTCTCCATTGGTGTCATTAAGGTAACGATCACCTGATTTGAATTTAATATATAAGGGAAATTTTGTTCGGCTGGGACAGGCAGTCCTTACACGCGGCGGGACACAAGCAGTTCTATGCACTACATGCCCCGAGTCTCATTCCTCAGTTCTCGGTTGTAAGTTTTACATTAGGCGAGATACCCGCAGTTTGCAGAAAGTAATCATTATAAGTTCGACATTGCGGAGGCACGCAGTTCACAGAATCAGCTCTGACGCAGATCAGTTCTCGCTTGACATACGCAGTCATCAGTTAAGCAGTTTTCAGTTTCACGTCCGCGGCACTCATCTGTAAGTTTCACACGCGGCAACTAAGTTTATATTCAACTTAAACAAGTCTACAATAGGCAAAACACCCTAGAACGCGAAAAAGTTGGACATAATAAAATATCTATATACATCATGTCGCATCGCTGTAATTTATGTATGCGCAAGCCATAATTGAAATAAATACACTTTAATACTACTATTTACACCATTTAACTCCTCTCACGGTCTTGTTGAGTCCGAATAAACAAAATAGCAGCATTCACCTTCAGAAGTTGCTCTCATTGAAGCTTGGGCAACAACACCGAAGCCACCAATAACCAATGTACCAAACTACAAAATTGGCATCACAACGTAAGGCCACTCGACAACACCACCACCAACCAAACCGCTTGAAGATTGGTGCCCAACCTGTGGCACATAGCCGGAGCGCACTAAAGCGCTTCATAATTTGGCTCACCAACGCGAGACCAATAACCCTACCACTAAACCTCTTCAAAGTACACATGGTATTAGTTATATATGCTCTAAAATTCTGCTTTCGTCTCATCATATCTTCAGCTGAGGCCTATATAATGATTTAGGAGACCATTGGAGAGTTTTTTTTTATTCCCTATAGCACAGATCGAAGGTGGTTTAAAGAGGGGAAGTAGTTCATTTCAAAGAAAGGTGGTGATGGCGTTCAGATTTTGGATTCCAATGGAAGAAAACATTGACATCACTGTTGCTATTATGAGTGAGGGTTGTCGCATAACATTAAGAACATTTCAGAAATTCTAGAGAGTACACAGGCCACACTTGTAACTGAAAAGTTGCACATGGGACATTTTTTGCATGGTGGGTTCCAAGACTGCCGATTCCAAAACGAAAGGTCGTTCATCTGCAGATTTACATGTAGTTGATGATATTACATAAAAATGCGGATATTCTTTTAAAGCTAATCACTGCCGATGAACTGTCTACATCATTGCAATCCTGAGAACTAACAGCAAATCTCGATCCCAACACCTAAAAAAGTAAAAGTGATTGTCTCTGCTAGGAAAGTTATGATCACCTCATTTTTCGGTGTTCCAGGAATGTTTTACCACCATGTCGTACTTGTCCATACCCCAGTAACGGGGCAATACTACAGAGATGTCCTGAAAACTCTGCAAGACATATCAAAGGCAAAAGGCCATCTTTCCGTTCAACAAGCTAGATAATACACATGTTGTTATACATATCTCACAAAACTCATTTTTAAGTGTGTTTCTCATCTACTCTATAATCCAGATTTAGCGCCGTGTGACCTTTTTATTTTCCCCAAATTGAGGAAATATATCGTGGCAGGTATTTTTCATCCTCAGAAGCAGTGGTGTAGGCTGTGGAGGGAGTCTTGTCAATAACTGGTTTCCATCATATCTTTTAAGACTGGCAAAAGCGCTGAGACAGGTGCGTTGTATCCAACAAGGAACACTTTGTAAAACATCGTTAAAATTAGAGAATAGGTAAAAATATATTATAAAAATACGAGTATTCTTTATAGAGCCCTCGTAGAAAACAAATGACTGACCGGAATATTAAATAGCAGTGATCATAATGTATTTTCACTAAGATTCAAACTGCATTTTATAACCTTCAGTATAGTAAGATTCATATAACACGCCAATATTACCTCAAGCCTGAAAGAAGAGACCTCTGAGCAAAATTTGTCGGCCATTTCACGCCCTGAATTGAATGGGATGCTGATGACCTGAGATGTTAAGAGCGTACATAAATAAACCAAATCAACAAAGCCAATATTACCAACTTGTTTTAATATATAACAGTGGTGCTTATAATGTTTTTATCGAACGAATATTGCTGGTACATATTTCATAGTGTATTATATATTATTTTTATATTTACGACGCGGTGGTTTAGAAATCTGGTCATAGTACAAACAGTGACATTACATAAATGTGTTTCCAAGATATATTTGTGTAAGTAATCATTTTAACAATATGCCAGGCTTGAAAAACCTTAATAATAGATGATGTAGAATATTAAATCTAGTAGTTTTTTTAACTAAGAGAATATATATATATATTCTACATTTTAATAGGAGAATAGATTACGTAAAATTGTAATTTATAAGGTAATATGCAAAGTCAATAATAGAATTTTGTTTGAGTGAGCAAATATTTCATTAGGAAGGAGGCTTGTATCGTATTTGTATAAGTAATCATATTGACAATATACGTCAGACCGAAAAAATCTCAATTATAGTTGATGCCATCATTGCACATGCCCAAGTGCATACTATAGCTTATTTAAACAATAGAATTTATAAATAAAAATTTAGTTTTATATAATGTAGTAATAAAAAGTAACCATTTTTTTAATTTTAAAAAACGTTTAAAATCACAAATTACTATTGCTGGAATGTTGATAACATTATCCACATATTTGGGTAATATTTCTTCCACGCTCCTACTAGTGAGAAATAAGCAAACATTTAAAAGTAGAAATGCTTCAAAAGACTAGAATAAATTTAATTTATTAGTACTAATTATTTATTTGTAAATTTTTAAAGATGTTTAAAATTAGTGTACGATACATGTATTAAGTAATTTTATTTTATTCGACACTTATATCTAAATATTGTACAGATAACATTTTCGTTTTATAATTAGTATATTTACAGCAAGCATAAAATTGTACTGCATTTAACTGTTAATAATGAGCACTGACTTATGTTATAAGGAATGTTGGAAACGATGCCCCTCAGCAACAATGCATTTCCGGCACCTGCATAGGACATTTCTGTATTTTATCTGGTATCTTTCAGTGGAACACGGCAGTTCGCGACAAGTTTCTTGTCATTGAGAGATGATGTCTCTTACAACTTTTTAACAAGTTGGCAAACGGTTCCTAATTGGAACAAGATTGCCAGAATATTTTCTTGCAAATCGCCATACCATTTCTCTGAAAGAATTTATTTTCACGTGCATCGTATACAAAAACCCGTTCTTAAAGTCTATAGTTATATGATCATATAGCTAACGAATGCACAATTTACACACAATGAAAGCAACAAACTGGTTGGCAAACTCTCTACACCACAATATACTCCTCAAACTGCAAGCTGCTACCTGCACATGCATTATATGGTTTTGGCTACTGGCTTTTTCAGTATGCAGCGCTCTCTGTTGGTCCGTAACTCACGCAATTTCAATGGCAGAACATGATTGAAGTATATCAAACTTGTAACCAAGACAGGCATTTGTAACATATCTTAATAGAAAAAAAACTGTTCTATATTTCAGCCCTCATTCCTAGATATAAGATACTGTCTATTAGACTATTGGCGCAAAGGGAACCCCATGTTATCCGATAAAAGTGTTTTGAATGTTCCTCTTCTACCGAAGCTTAAAATTAACCCAGTGACTTTTAGAGCTCACTATATTTCCTATCCTGTTACATTATTCTCTATCCAAAACTCTACAGCACATTCAATATGTCATTAAATGTTGCACAAACTCAGATATAAATGTAACAAGGTGAATCTTTTAATTTTGAAATACTGAAATGTGCAATATTTGTAGCATTTAATGTAGGCCTTTTGTATTTCTAACATTTGACCTTGTCATACTGTTTCATTTATTTAGAATAATGTAGAGTATATTTTATATATGGCGTCAATATAAGGAGTTTATCATTTAATGATGCACACTTTTGCATAAACTTGGCAAAATACTTCCTTAAATTCTCAACAAATTGGCACGTACTTCAGTTCTTTGTGCTGCTGCAGAGCTATTCCCCTATTGTGAAAACTGTTCTCGCATCATGTCAGTAAGACATTACACGCATTTGGTGTCCATGTGCGAGAGACAGAGAACAGAGAGAATAATTGAGAAAGTGATGGACGGAGCAACGACTACCAGAAAAAGAAACAAAAGGAAGCTGTGTCGGACAGTAGCAGAAAGTTGTAGAGCTCATTATTCGGGGGCCCAGCACCCGGAGCGTTTTGTAGAAAGGGTAGAACAATGTGGGTATGATGTTTCAGTGGCGTAGCTCGACTTCTTCTCTTCTAGAATATCACGTCATTATAGTGTTACCATATAGAAGGAAATAAACTGTACTTGCGTTATTTGGTGTGGGTTCAGCTGTGGAGTCTTGCATGATTTTCAGTGAGAGACAGGAAGACTGTTGACTACTGTGACAATACATAACTAGTGGTGGAGCTGGTGGAAAATTAGTAAGGATTTGAGAACTAATTAC
This sequence comes from Metallyticus violacea, assembly GCA_030762175.1. Lineage (NCBI taxonomy): Eukaryota > Metazoa > Arthropoda > Insecta > Mantodea > Metallyticidae > Metallyticus > Metallyticus violacea. The sequence goes on along the minus strand of CM060843.1, from coordinate 55,264,055 downwards.
TTGAGTAATATTTCTTATATTTGAATGCTAATTTTCTTGTTTCAAGTTGGAGGTATTCTCTTCATCCTTCCATATTTTCTCTGTAAGTGCATTGTTGAGCTTTTTGATGGGGTATGGCCTTCATAACTATAAAATTCATGAATTAAATATCTTATTTGACCATCTATTACCTCTATTCTTTACTTTCTTTCGTTCGATTTTTCTTTAAATGTAAAAAAAAAAAATTCAACTTTCCTGCCTTCTTTCATTACTTTTGTTACCGACCCTTTTTACACATCAGTAGCAATGGTAGATGAATAAATGACAGATATGGCTGTTTTAATATTTTGGTATATATTAAATATTGCATAACATCATAGAGCGCGAGCATACCATGAAGAATGGCCTAATGTAACATGTGGAGTCTACGTGTAAAGACAGCGGCCGTTAAAAATCCACATAATTAAAAAGTGCGTTAATGAGTTGCATAATGTTATTAATGAGAGTTTCACACACTCGCTAAACTGTATGATGGATACAGGTCAGTGCAGCACACATTGTAATATCAATTGAATACATAGAAACAAAACCTAGAAATGTTTTTCCTTAATAATTGCATCTTGTTCAGGGCAATGTTAAAGATGGACATCTGATGCTGTTTCTTGCCAGTCAGATGATAATAGAAACAATATACTCTCGGAATCTAAGACATTAGATCAACGTGAAACTCAATTAGTAGTTTAGGAATTATTAAAATAAATAATATATAAACAGGGCAATAAACAAAATAAGTTTACATTCTGTCTCTGAACACGCAACACCTCCCACCAGCAGCATCAGCCAATCATGAAAACATGATACAGAGATCTGGTCTAGGCGCCAGAAACGACACCATACATATTTCCGTTTGTCTGCTACGACTATAGTTCAGCAGTTAGAGCTTTTGATAGTAATGAACAAACATTTATGTCAATCAAGTTTGCTTGCTTGGGGAACTGGATTTATGTATACATTCTTCACAAGCGATATCTATACTCTTTCTAAAACAGAACACACTGTTTTACGGGAAGTTGTTCTCGCGTCCATATCGATAACACGTACATTGAAAATTCAGTAGCGGATATAAACAACTTTCAGCCAGAATATAATCATAAGCATTTCCTACATGTAACCAAAATGACCTAGAATGGACGTGTACAAATCATTAATACTGTGCCCAAAACATTGTGTGCCATATAATTTAATAACTTTTTTAAAAAACGGTTAATATTCATATTAGTGAATTATGACATAACCTTCTTCAACATTGTATTTTCAAAGAATCGGTTAAAAGTTTGGCCCTTATTTTATTTCTGTTCATATATGCACATAATATACCGGGTGTGACAATAAGGTGGGCCAAACTTTCAGGACACATTCCTCACACTTAGAAGAGGAAAATATGTTATATGAACATGGGTCCGAAAACGCTTTATTTCCATGTTAGAGCTCATTTTCTACAACTCTTCATAGTACTAATCATGCGAAACATACAGGAACAGAACGTACCAGCATATCACATGAAACTCTTTCTCACATGAAAAGTTCAAAATGCCCTAAATAACAGATTCCGTGACACATGGATACAGCAATTCACTGGCCTCCACGCTCTACGGATTTAAACGCATTAGGCTTTAGCTCTTCTGTATCAAAACTCGGGACAAGAAGCAGTGAGTCTTCGTGGAAGATTGCGAAACAATATGCATTTCATAAGGGATACATTGCGCATCCGGGATTCAATGCGGCGACGGGTTGAAGCATGTATCAATGTTAGCGGAGAGCATTTTGAACATTTCATGTAAGAAATAGTTTCATGTACTATCCTGATTCGTTCTGTTCCTGTGTGTTTCCCATGATTAATTTACTGTAAAGAGTTGTAGAATACGAGTTCTGACATGGAAATAAAGCGTTTTCGAACCCATGTTCATATACAAATTTTCTTCTTCTATATGTGGCGAATGTGTCCTGAAAGATTGGTTGTACCTTATTGTTACACCAGGTATTTGGCGCTATTTCTTAATCCCCATTCTACAAATCTTGACAATAACCGCTTCTTAAGTCGTTCACTGCCGGGACAGATGGTAGTGTCAATTTGCTAACAGCTCGATCCTCGGTTGGGACCTAATACCTGCTTAAGATTTTTTTCGGGCTGTTCCTTTAGGCTAAAAATGTAAATATCACGTAAGTCAAGCGCTAAAGAAGACTCTTTTGCATAATCGTTTCGTTCATTCCATTGGTTGTTAGGGGGATTTTATATGCTTTTTAAGCCAACAGCAGATGTGAATCGTTTTAGACATTTTTTTTTTGACATTGACGTCCATATAAGATAGCGAACTATGATGTACGGAAGTTGAAATGCCGATTCTTATTCATCAAAGGCTGAAACCGCCACCAGTCACCTACTACCGGCGGTGGTAGTAGTAAATTAAGAGAGAGAGAGAGAGAGAGAGAGAAATAAGGGAGAAATGAGGCTTTTTTCGCAATTTGACCTCGTTTCTTTATTGTGTGTGGTATCTATTTCATTCTACAAAATCCATGTCGTGCTTAGTACATTGAATGGCAAGAAAGAAAAATTAACCCACTTCAATTTAGATATTTATAGCTCCGAAATCATAAATATTAGAAACATGATTTACAATGTAAGATTTACATAAATATTATATATTTAAAGTTATTTGCATAATTTTGACAATTCATTTTCACAAGGTATTTTCCAGTGTAATATGTTCCAATTTAATGCACAAGATGTTTCAGGATTATATTTAATTTTCGAAAGTAATGTTTAAAACTCCTGATGTATAGTAACTAATTTGAAAACCGGGACGAACTGAGCGAAATGAAATAGTAGCATTAGTGAGGAGTATTTATTGTTATTCAAAGTGTCCGCCTAATATTTCTTGATCATTTAACTGTTAACTACTATCATAGAACATTGCCTAAGGGTGCACCAATTCTAACATAACATTAAAATGTGTGCATATGTTGCACTATAAGCTTAGCAATAAACATAATTCGCTTGTATATAACACAGACAAAAAGTCTTTGAAAATAAATCTATGCTAAATATTATTTAAATAATTAATATTGCAATAGGATTAACAATTTCCCCCTTTTGATGAATCTTTTCTACATATCTATTCAGTGAAAATGCTTAAATTTTAGTACTTTTATCTATAACCTGAATAACAAATCTGAATCATTTACTTTTTAATTTATTGATTTATTCACAACAGATTTAAAATTGTTATTTTAAGAAAATAAACACCAATTTATTATTATTTTTTGAAATCAATGGCACATAAAATTATAATTGATTCAGATTAATTGTTTGGGTCCAAAATGCAAGTAGAAAAAATCACGTCAATTAATTGATTGGTATATTGTGGCATGAAAATTGTAAATTACGGGAAACGACGACAAAAAACTACAACGTTGTGATTTTGTGCCTTTACTGTTTTTATAATGACTTTTTTAAATTCCTTTTTTTTTTTTGTTTTTGTTTTTGTTTGTTTGTTTGTTTGTTTGTTTGTTTTTACCTGGCTACTTGCTCTTAGCTGTTTCACATTGCTTTGCATCTCATATAAGCCTGTTGCATGCGAATGATGTCCAATTTTTTTAATACAGTTCACATAACACGACAGAAACCTGTCATATCAAGAATATGTTTTCTTGTAATGCTCCCATCATTGAAGCAGGCTATAGCATCATACACATCTATTTCTAATGTGTTTTTATCCACAGATGATGCATCTGGACATCTAAACCATATAATGGAGTTTAATGCCTCATTAACATTTTGGGTCTTGTCATGTAAACATTTTTTTAAGAGTACACATTGGCAAGGAGGGAAAGAAAACCTAATGTTTACGCAGCGGCCTTCAGATCCTTTCAGTGCAGACAGCATGTTCTTGATAGTGTTACCAAGCAGTCACTGAAAAATTTACCACTAAAAAGTGAGTGGAACTGATTTTATCTTAACTTATGCTGGCAGTGGACATGCCTCTCTGTTGATGATTTAAAAGTTTAAATGCATAACATTTGGTACAAATCACATTTTCGAAAAAAGAAAAATATTACATGACATATGAACTCGTTAAGTTTTATAAAAATTATTTATGAAAATTTTAAAATTGTTTCATGTTGTGCCCTCTTTGAAAAAGAATTTACCTTTAAACGTCGTATCTGGGAGTGTTACTATGGAGTTATTAACGATGTCCCTATATGAGATGTACAATAAAATTACACATTCAAAAATAACTTTACCTACCATTAATGCTAAGAATATGCTTTCTATCATAGTAGAGACTTCTAAATTGAGGCGGCCTTCTTTTCTGACCACCCGGTACAAAAGACTAAGTATGTGATACTAGAATAACGTGCAAAATCGCCAGTTAGTTGACAGCCGTTAACATAAGTATTCAAATTCAGGTTGTACTATTGAAACTTCCTAATTTAAGGCTGTTCTATTTTATTTTTGTTTATTTTTGAAATTTGAAAGTTTTATATCAAGCTTTAAGTTATGCAAATTACGAAAAATTTAGTTTCGTATATTATAGATTGTATGCATCGCATGTCTAACGAGCGGAGTGTGGCTTATTCAGGAGGTCCGGGTTCAATTTCGTTGGGAACGGCCATCCTGACCGAATGCTCACATTGGATATTTACGTTTCACGAATTTTTCACTCACCTATTTCATATTATTTCATTCCATAGCGCCAGTTAAAGGATCAGAAGCGTGAGACAAGGCAGGATGGTGCCTTGTAGCGTGGCGGGGCATGCGCTCAGGAAAAGTTCCTGTCCTAGCGTCTGGTGGGTTCTGTCTGCGGGCCTCCTTGGGATCCTCGGGAAACCTCGAGTAAGACCTTGGTGGAACCGGGTTAATATTGAGGGCCTGCGGGAGTGGAACTGGAAATATTAGGGGTCCACTTATGTCCACGCATCACCTTCTCGGATTCTTGGCTGCCCAGTGTATTCTTCACCTCATCTCTTCCTCTCGGTGGTCATGCATACAACCGGCGCATTAACGGCCGCGGTAAGGAATGCTCCTCCTTTTAACTTACAAATGGACTGAGAGTGGTCAACCCGGATCTAGCTGTTTACCAAAGAGCTATGCCATTTAATTTTAGAGTAAAGGGAAAGACTCGTTCCAAAGGAATCGGGGTGGCCTGCATAGGCTAACAGTGATGCAGGTACGATCTTTCAATGGTGTAGCAAAGCCAGAAAGAGGAAAACTTTGTTGAAATTGAAGTTCCAAGAAGCAACCTCCTCTATGTTCAACAACTATGGCTCTAATGAAGCAATAACAACCACTGATTCTAAGGAGCAGGCTTTGGGCAAGGATGGGGGGCAATAAGGTTGTATACAATGTTTGCTGAGCATATCTTCAATATCCAGAGAAACAAGCTCGACCTTAGGTGACATAGATTGCTTCATCATAATATTAAACATTTTTTTCTAAATTTTTCATCATAAGAAGGGAGCAATAATAAATATATTTCATAAACATTAATAAATCATTTTCAGCCTCTTTAACATGCTTATTCTTTGCTTTTTTATATTGCGACAAATATCAGCACTCTGCTATAGTGCATCACAAGGTAAGCTAAAGATCAACTCTCTAATATGATAGGTCAGAATACAAGATGGTCAGAAACTGGAGGGACGCCATGCGTTCTAACCATCAACAACAAACAGCACTACATGTTCTAACCAATGAGCGGTAAGTAATTATTTTCGTGAACATTTCAGAACAGAAAATAAGAGGAGGGGGGAATACAAAGGAAAGGCAAAGAGGGATTAAGTAACTTGACAACGCGCTACAGTATTTAAAATTTAAATCTAATCTCCATGCATTGCGAGTGTGATAGAAGTTTTATAATTATGGGTCTTAATCACCTAAGTATGGGTTCAAATAGTGGTTCAACTTTTGGCATGTTGTCTGTGAATTAACATAAATACCAACTGAGTTATTAGCTCCCGAAATGTATTTACCATCGCCATCATCCTCATCTCCAACCCCCCTGAAGCGGACATATTTTCCGTTCTCTATCTTACTGATGGCTGCATTCTGTCATAATCTATGGGAATCGTTTTGCATCCATTCTGCTTATATAGCATCTCCATTGTTTTGCTTTATTTTATTTGTAGTTTTTCTGATCTGTTTACTTCATTTTAATACTAAGTGTCCAGCCATTGTTTCTTAAGAAATGTATATATGTTGCTACTATTTTATTTTTATTTTATCACTCATATTTCACTACTGTACATGGGTACCAAAATTACTGCTGTTTTATAAAACTTTGCTATCCTCGTTCAATCAACGTTCTTAGATAGTTCCACAAATTTAAAGTGGAATTTATAGAACTTATCTGAAACTTTACAGCTGCTCGTATATATAGGGTCTCGTTCAATGTTTTTGCATAACTATTTGTTAGGAATGTGATTTAGTGTTATACCCATTATTTGTGTCAAAATGTACCCCTTTATAGCACCACTGAGTTTTGTTATAATTTATCCTGAGATTATTTGCAGCAAAATATTATACTCTTCTATAGCTTAAGCTAAAGTATTCCATTATTATTTACAATGTTAGGCTGGAAACTAGTTGAAGTGCGCTGCTGCAACTCACATGTAGTTTTTATTTATATAAGAGCAACGCCACTAACAATGCTACACACTCTTTCACATGGGATAGGCAATAATGCCAGAACACTGTTTACACCTGTGTAAATCAGTGTTGCTTTCCGCTTCCTTTTTCTCACCTGCACTAATGTATATTACCAGGGTTGGTCATGATTTATTGCATCCATTGCTGATAGCTGTGCATGTAAAATGAACGTAAAACTCTTCACAAGATCTGCTAAAGAAATGCAGACATTATACACCCTGGGGGCTTTGCTATAAAGAGATGATAACTTAGGGTTAAGATGCATGTTTTTTGTGTAACATACAGATAGTAAATAGTAAAAAATCTAGCTTTTGGTTTAGTTTAGTAATTATAACGGCTTAGCAAATATCCAAAAAAAAAAAATCATGATATCAAATATGGTTTAATATATACACATGAAGACTATATAAACCCAAAACCTCAAACACTTTATGCTGGTTTTGGAATATCATGTTGTAATTCTCATGAACATTTTAAATTTGGAAGATACAATATTCACGTTAAGAAATGTTTTGTAATATGAAGAATGAAATTAAACCATTTGTTTAGAAAAAACTATTTTAAATCGTCATTTTGAACTGTTCTCTTGAAATATTTTAGAATACTTTAATTAGATATACTTCTTCAGTATCATAGCATTAGTCCAATTACAAAGTTACTATGCTATAACATGAAGTATCTGAGACTAGGAGATTGGTTTATTAAATGTAACTTGGCTAAATGAAATATTTTCACATGATGAATATGCTTTAAAGCATACAGAACTTCGTTAAAGTTGTAGTGCTGTGGTTCAAGTTGGAAGGAACAAGCGAACAGAAGGAGAAAATTATAGACAGTAACAACATAGCATTGTAAAAACACAGATATTTTTAGAGATTTAGACATCTTAGAGATACTGAAATGATGTAATTTTATTTTTTTATAATTTCGTTTTCAAGTCTTCTACAACTTATTGAAAATGGAGGATATTTATATGAAATTGATTAGCTAAGCTCACAAAAAAGTAGAAGCAATCATTTGGAATAAATACATTTTTCAACATTCTAATAATGCTAATTAATGATCCTTTCTACCCAATTTTGAAATATAACAGGTGTATACTTCAAAAGGAAAAAATGCTAACACACATTAGGATTGGAAGAAGTGCTATACGTAGAGGATGGGAATTTTATTTGCTGAACTCCCGTCTCACGCCGAATCACTGGCAAGGTAAGCCTCGCAAACGAGTAAATCTGGTTGCATTCGCCAAATGGTACCTCATGAAGATGCTAACGCAATAATATTTTATGCAGCACATAGCTCCCTTACTGATTGTTGTAGAAGCTCTTCCATTCTGGAGCTAGCCTCGGACTTAGGACGTTCTTCCTCTAACTGCCCCGGCGATGCGGCAGCACTATCTTGGCAGGAGAATTTTGAGACTACCCACTTTTGGGGCAAAATCTATTTCTTATATACTCAAGAAAATCTGACGCTGTTCCACAAAAGCGACGCGAGAGATTCCCGCCAGATTTGAGTTAACCATTCTCATAGGTCATTAGTGACATCATCAAAATTCATTCCTATTTGCTGGACAAATTTTGGCAGAGCACACGTTATGCCTTCGTCAATCAGCTCAATTCATACAAATTGTACACGTTATGCCAATGATCTGCGAATGCACACCTGTCGCATACGACGCAAAAAGTACCTGTCTTCTACGCCAAAGGACGAACATTCTTGGCTTGCTGCATACAAGAAAGGATTAACTTGCATTATCTGACTTTTCCAACCCTTGCCTTGCATGTTCAGAGTGAGACTCAAGTTCTTCTTTATTCTTTGCTATATTACATATTATTTCTTAAATATTATTTAAATTACGCATTATAGACATTATGCACAGTTTTAAACACTATACAATCTTAAATCTATATATATATATATATATATATATATATATATATATATGTGAATTTTTTCATCGAAGCTTCTTATATACAGAAAGTACAACATAGTAAGAAATCACAGAATCAATGATTTAAAATTACAAATATTAATTATTCAATCATTCTGTAATTGATGGAAAGCCAAGGATAGCTTCAGAGCGAACACGCTTTTGCCTGATTATTACTAAAATTCTGACATAGCGACTCTTATATTAATACCACCGAGCTTACTTATCAAAGCAATTTCAACATGACCTCCACCACGTAGTTGACACAAAGTCAAGCTGGTAGAAGAGTTAGCGTTAAAACGTATAATTGTACGAATCACGGGTTGATTAGCACTGCTTTTATTTAACAGAAGTTGTGTAATAATTTACTCGTATTGTATTAAAAAGTAAAAATGTGAATATGAAAAATATTATTATTTGTAGTAGTAGTCTTACTAGTATTATTTGGGGCACAAAAAGCATTAATGAAATATTAATTATTTATCCATGAAATATGTACCTTAATTGGTTTTATAGTTAAATTTTAATATAATTATTCAACAAGTTCTCTACTCTTTTCCTCACCTTAAATCGATGTAAGTTTTATCCCATTAAATGTTTATATGAGATGGAATGCATTTTAAGCAAGCAAAATATTGACATCTGCTTCACGAGCATCTCAATAGTGAGCAGAATAACTCTTTCTTTAAGTATAATGACAAGTGCAGCTTCTGGAAGCATGCATTTTAAATCGTATTTACCGTTTTAAAGATATAAAATATTTCCATTCCATATTCCATTTAACACAAAATTACGGAGACTAAAACAAGTAGTCCTCACTGTTTAGTCAGCGGTCGTAAAGATAGTCAAATGCATCTGCATCTACCTGCCCATCCATATACAAGTTCACTGTTTACTAACTATACGCAAATTATCAAAATCTGACAAAACATTTGTCTCGCCGTGTTATTCTAATGCACAACGATGTAAAACCTCAGGTAGCACATACAATGGCGAATATCCTGCAACGTTTCCGAGACACTTCTGCTATCTCATCCTGAGATTGTGATATATCTTTGGGCTGAAGAAAAATGTTTAAAAGAAGCTTGTTTAACTCAGGCCAATAGGATTATTATGAAATAAAGAATTGATTGTACCTGTAACCAATTATTTGCATTGGCTGTAAAGACTATGGGTGGATACATACATTAAGCTCTGTATCTATGTAGCATATAAATGCATTTTTCAGTAAAGTGCTCGACACAATTATTAACCTCGCCTCATCCCATCGAGTTCCGAGTGTATAATGTTACTGCTTTCGTCTAAACTGTAATGCACTGTTATACATCTGAAAATACTCTGGTGGTATCATTATTACTTTCTTACATTAAAGATTGAGAAGAAACTGAATATTTCCTGTTGGTCATATCATTAATAATAACTGCGGATGCTTTTTAATAATTTTACTTCACTCTACGCCCGATATCTGTCAGCACAGAGATTGCAGCAAAGCTACAACGTTATTTTGCGGAGCAAGCTCTGATGCATCGTGTTCTTCACGCATATCTCTATAAAGTAACATAAAAAACTGCATAGCTTTAATCACAGTTTCAGGAAAAAAGACCACCCAGGCTTGTTTCATATGAATAAGTTAAAACTATAATGTCTTCTCTTCATAGAAAAAGACTGTCCACTATACTTTTTTGACATAAATCACAACTTTTATAGTTTTTTCAAATGAAAACCACATGAAAACTGTGCCTCTAACGACCTTTGTTTAAAAACTAAAAAGACAAAACAGATAATACTACTTCTAATGGAACAGTGGGAGTGTTTCATACTCGTATGCAGTATATTGAGTTGGCGCAACTAACTGTTAAGCACACATGTATGTTAGTTTCAGTTGGTAAGCCGGAAAACTGTTTCACTACCTAAGCTCCTGAACTTGGTCATTGTTCTGTCAGTGCATCTCTATTTAATCTGAGCAGGGAGATTGTAGGGCAGTGGCTATGCTCAAAGGAGGAGACGCATATTACTTTAACATCTCAGTTGTTATTTATAACCATTTAGTTTCCAACCACATGGTTATGCAAACACCTAAAAAGTCCTAATAGTAACCATAAAATACGAAGCCATTTCTTCTGTTGTATTTGCATGCAGAATTACAACTGCACTTTCTGTTTGTACATTTTCATAAGATGTTTAAATCGTAGGCAACTTTTTTATAACAACCAAGAATTTGCTTTCTGATTGGATCATCTTGTATTGAAATTTAAGAATACTTTTTGTGGTAAATGATGAGTTTATAAGCTGATTATATATGGAGAATTCTTGTAGCTAATGAATTACTAATATACAGAGAGTGCCAAAAATGCATACACATTTCAAACAAAGAAAAGACTGCATTAACATAAAAAAACTGAATTCTCACAAATAGAAGATGATGTGCACTAATCATCTTAGACTTTTACAGTTACAACAGTTACTCAAAATGCCCACTATTGGCATCGATACACTTCTGAGCACGTTGAACTACTGATTGAGCAACGTTTGCGAAAGTGTCCTGAGCGATTGCAGCACATGCCGTTTCAATTTCAATTTCCGAATTGCAGCCTGTGTAGCCGGTTTTCTACCGTATACAATATTCTTAAGAGTTCACCATAAGTAGAAGTCCAGTGGAGTTAGATCCGGAGAACGCTTCTATTCTATACACATATCTCCATTGCCTTTAAATTCAGTCGGTCCTGGTGGTGTAGTGGTAACCATACTCCCCACCTAAACCCAAGATCGCGGGTTCAAATTCGGCCAGAATCGATGGATATTTTCAGGCGTAAAATCCTAAGTATGGCTTCCTTCGGAAAGGAAAGTAAACCCGTGGTCCCGTGTTGTACATTTACGGCACGAAAAAGAAAGAACCTCAATCCTGAAAGAAGAGGCCTCTGAGCAAAATTTGTCGGCCGTTTCACGTCCTGAATTGAATGGCTGATGAACTGAGCTGTTAAAGAGCCTCCATAAATAAGTCAAATAAAAAAAAAAAAAAACTTTGAAACTCAACAACCTTCTCGGTTTTCCAATACCCCTTCAAAATTTGCTTTCCGCTGTTCATACGATAATCTTGGCTCCATTTTGTGGTAGCAACGCTAGCATAATGTAATGTGAGTCGCAACTGTTTACAAAATATCATACTACACATTACTGTTGTTTTTAGGTTCAACTTTGAATATATTATATAGATATCTACTGTGAATGTGTGTATACATTTTTGGCACCCTCGGTGTATACAAGGGTTTCAGCTCATGTTGTGAATTTTCAAGTAATTACTATAGTTTGTGAACTGTACCAAGTGATTCAGCGCACCTTGCATATTGTGAAGCAATGGAGACAGATGTTGGCTATACCGTGTGCTTCATAAAGTGAAGCTGTGCAGTCTCACCGTATTTAAGAAATATCGCACATACAAATACTTCTTTCATAGTTCGGCTCTATCAGCGTATTCTACTAGCAAGAGTGTTATCACTCTAACGGTTATATCGTATGCAGATAATGAGTTCAGATTTCCTGACGGAAACATATTAGGTTATACTTATGTCCGCACTTACACCGTGTTTTCTAGGGTAAGAACATTAGTCGATGTTCATATTTGCAGGCGTAATGCATTTGTCTTCGTTTCTACCCAAACCACAGGTAGATGAATCATCGGACATACAGAGTCAGCGGATTTGTCTGTATTACTTTAAACCAACCGGTAAAATCAACACAAAAATTTTTATTACTTCACAATCCGCCAATAATAGAATCATTCAATAAAGTAAACGTCTTATCATCGCTCCTTAATAATATCAGTTTTGTATTTTGTATTTTACATTTACATTTACAAATACATTTTTGTATTTTACAAGTACGTAATAAAATCATGAAGTAAATATAAAACGTTTATTGAATATATTTGCTGAATATATTATAAAGTAATCTGCTTATATAGAAGTTCAGAATATGCTTCCTTGTGCAAGTATTTGTTTTTCAGCAACGATTGTAATGGCTTAGATATTTCAGCTTGTATAATGATATATCTAATTACATAGCTCAGATTCTTATGGTAAAACTTGTTATTCTGTAATAAAATATGAGAAGAAAACGATTAATTTTAGCAGAAATTTCTTAAATTTAAAAGACTTTTCTTAATTTTGGACTTCCTTATATGACGGACCAAAGTTACGAATAATTCTGTCAATTTATTTTATAACGTTGAAAGCAGCAGCAAAAAGGCAACATGCGACTCCAAAACCTTTAAAAATCTGTTAACAAGATAGTTAATTATGTAGATTTAACATCTTTCTTAAAAAGCAGCGTTTTTTTCAGTTACATTCTAATACTATTTAGTTAAACCATGCTGTTACAGTTTAAGTCCAAATGCCATTTTTTTCTTAATTCTTTATGAATTCAATATCATTAGTTTCACTGTTGAGAAGCTATTCCTTAAACACTTCATCGAGTACTATTATATAAAGAAATTCTCTTGTAAGCTTGGTCCCTTGTTAATACATTATTGTATTGCTTAAAACAAAATGCTGTCGACAGCAGCAGAAGGTAAATGGAAGAGCACGTACAGTATTTTATCTAAAAGCAAACTATCCCAGATTTGTACCTGCAGATTTATGGTCACCATGTAGCCCGCATTTTATCTCAAAGATCATGGAACCAGTTGGAGATGCTGGTACAAAGGAAAAATATATGACAATGCGCATTGGATGTTTGTAAACTCCGACATTCTCATAGATAGAGAGTTTTGATATATAAGTGGAAATTACAGTTAGAAGAAGAAGGTGTCAAAATATTTCCTCTGTTTTATTTTTATTTATATTACAATGCGCTCAAAATAACTTATTAGTAGAGGCAACTAGCGAAAACATGAATTTTTAAACCTAATTTTATAACTAGACAAAATGAATAACCACCTCCTCCTTGGTCTAGTAGTTAACATTGCTGACTGCTGTCTGGGATGCCCGGAATTTTTATCCAGGAATTTTTCCAAGTTAGGGAGGTCTGGCACGGGGCTCACCCAGCCTCGTGAGAACAATTGGGAAGCTGCCAAATGAAAAGGTGGCGGTCTTCGATCACGAAAGATGCGTAATAGGATACCGGTAGAGTGCCGGCATGCTGATCACATGCCCCTATGCAATACTGCGCTCTATCAAGGAAGTCGTAAGACGGAGGTAGAGGAAACAAAAGAAGCCGCGACAAGCTAAGGCTTACCCGCTCTGTAGCACCAAACGAAAAGAGGATAAGAGGAGGCAAAAGGAATAAAAACTTTGGTGAACTAGAACACCTGGTTGTTTTAACTATACGCGTTTAGAAGTAATGTGATAATGATTTTCCTAAGAGCTGAATCAGATTCTATTTCTATTCTTATTTCTTGACAGGACATTAATATCTTTCTAAGTTTAATTCATTGCTTTCAATTCAAGTTTAATTGTTCTTGTGCCCAGTTCATGTCCACTTCAGCTTCCTTATTTCCAGATCAATTTGGATCTGATTTGTGATCTTCCAAAGTGTGGCATTACTGATAGTTTTTGGCCACCATATTTTTAATATATATCTGAAGCAGCGGTTAACAAATGTCTGCAATTCTTGTTTATTTGTTAGGTAGTTTTCTATGTTTCACAACCATATCGTAGCACAGATAACAATACTTAATTTAAAAAATTCTAATGTTTGAGTTTTTCTCAATAATCCATAATGTTCTTAATTGTACGAAAGCCCTCTTTGCTTTATTTATTTGCATTTCTTGTTCTGCTCCTCCGCTTTCGGATACTATGCATCCCAAAAAATTGAAATATTAAATTATTTCCATCTCGTAGTCGTCTAGGTATAATTTATCTCTATTTCATCTAATTTATATAATCTCATTTCTTTTGTTTTCTGTGCATTTATTTTATTCTACTATCTGGAGCTTGCACTTATAATTCCAGTAGCTTCATTTCTATATGTTCGAAACTTTGTACCATTATATATAGACCATCAGAAAATTGAAATCTTCCAGTTTATCTCTATTGTATATCTCTCTTTTCTATTTATAGCTGTAAGTAATGTAATTAATGATAATATTTCAGGATTGTTTCCCTTCAAATATGTACAGTTTTTTCTTTCTTTTAGATATGTTGTTCATGTGGGAGAACATAAACAATAATGCATATCATTGTTGTAGCAAACAAGTGCTGAAGAATATCGCTGCTCGTTCAAATGATTTATATGTCGGTATAGAGACCACCGCAGATGCTCTACTCCCAATAGTTGTCAGCTTTCACTCGTTCTGTATTGTTCTGTAGGGAATCCAGTCCCACTATAAATACAAATTATGTTACTTACTCCGGCAGGATGCTTTCATAAAAATATTTGACCTGAACTGGCTTGAACTGCATTCTTACTCCTCCTCCCTCGCGCGCTCCCTTTCTCGTTCATCTTCTTTCTCCCCTCTTCTCCCATCTTAGCGTGGTCACTCATTTCATTCCTCAACATGTCCTCTTTCTCGTCCTATATTAATTTACTTCCTCCTATTATTCATTTAGCCTACTTTCTACGGGCCAAATCATTAAAATGCTTCTTCAATTTCTTCAACAGCTCTTGAATTCTAATTGTAAACTTTTAAATTAGAGGCACAACATTAATATAAAAATATGTATCAATATGAGAATTGTTGGTGTATTCTGAAAGCGATTCTGCAACGTTTTATTCTTGGACATTTTAGATGGCTTTTAAACATTCTCTTTTTAAAAGTTTGTATGCATCACAGCTTTTGTTTAATGCTTACTGGTTACTATACTTAGAAATAAAGGCTTGGACTATTGTTATTTAAGTTGTATGAGATGCGAATATTCACTTAGCTTACCTGTATTTTGCAAAGTCATCAAAATATTAATAACTGTCCTTTTTTTCTTTTCTTATATGTGTTACAAAATGTACTACTTTTTATCTCATAGTTTAAATATCTATTTTTTGTTTGTTCATTTTCTATTTTTCTCAAATTAATATAACAATGGCATTGGATTAAATGTGTTTCACAAAACATTACACAAACTCGATTTGTATTTTTCGATTATTGTGGAGAAAACATTCATTAATCTGTTTCTACATTTTATAAAAACAATATTTCTAGTTGACAGTTGCAGGCAGAACTGTTGTGTTAAGTTGTATAGTGTACAGGTAAAGCTATTAAAGCATTGTTTGCTGCAGTGTTAGAAAAAGTCAATATATTATTTAATGTCATATACGATCGATATATCGTACTAAATAACTTAGAAAATGCCTCCTGAGAGGAAATGTGTATTTAATCGAGAATTACAATATATTTGTCCATTGCTTGAAAGAGGGGTAAAAGAAATACTGTGTGGGCTGCTGAAAAACCTTAATTATAAACTGAAATTCTTAAACACCAAATAATAACAAAGTGCGATTATTTAAATTATATCTGTAGTGGATTCTGTTATTTAGCCCTGAAATGTTTATTTTGATAGTGTTTAACGCCCGTTTCTACTACTGAGGCACCACAGAAGGGGGATACTGATGATTTAGATGACATGATATATTGGGAAAGGATTTTTTTATGGAAAGAAAGGTTCCAGGCCTAAGTTTGGGGTCCCTCCCCGCCATTTGCCATTTATGAGAACTGAGGAAAACCTGGAAAAACCTCAGTGAGCGAGGACGCTCCTGGCGGGATTCGAACCCCAGACCACCCGCTCACGATCCGCGCCTTAACGACCTCGACCACCTGTGTCGGTCCCTGGAATGTACTACATTATTTTTATTTTAAGTTGTTGCTATTTCTAAAGTTTGTATATGTGTTAGATTATATTAATAGATCATTGAAAAACTATGTTATTTGTTTTGTTTTGAGTCTTTTTTAAGGACTTTACGAGCGAGCCGACTAATCTCGCGTGTGCTTTTGTCCATACTGATCTCTGGGGTCTACAAGTGTAAATAAATAGAACACTGGATATAGTAGAGACATGTTTTTAAACTTTTTGATTAAGGAATATAAATTAGTTTCAATCCGACGAAAGCTACCATGTCCTATAGATCAAAGTAATAGAAATAGATTAGGTAATCAGCTGTTTGAAAATTAATTATTGAAATCAATGATCAAGTAACGTCATAAACGCTCATATTTTTAAAAAAAAGGAAATGCTAAAACTGGCAGTTTCTTCTGAAGCTCTCAAAAGAAAGTTCAAGTGATCGATAGTGAAAAAGTTAAGTGAAAAGGTTTAGTGCGTTTCTATGATTTTCAAAATCAAAACTCCAGTTGAGCTATGGCATTATGTTGATATGTCTGTTTTTTGGAGGGAGAGGGAGAAAGTTTTCATTGCGTTGCACTTTATCGGTTATCATGCATGACATGAACAAGACAGCACAACCTAAATACCATAATAACGATTTTTATTTGTGGGAATAACTCTAATAGTGTTATAATATTTAAAATTATTTGACATATGTATTTATTGTACCGTTATTTTAGGGTATTCTATCATCTATAACCAAAAGTGTTAAGTGTATGTTCACCGTAATATTTTTCGTAACTTAGAATCCGAAAATCGATTCCCGTAGGTGCAAGTAACCTAGGTGAGTCATTTCCGAAGTTTTTCATTACCCTGTATGCACCATTGTGATATTTTTCTCCTTTGTTGTTTTTCTTACTCTTTTGTCCGTTCCCTCTAATTTTTTTCTTATTCTTGACCGAGGGAATGTGTTTCATTACCGTTGTACTCTATGACATACCAGGCTACATAGTAAAGTCCCTCTCAGTAGGACTGCAATTTCCCATCAGCCGCACCCAAACTATGTAATAATAACCCCAACACAGGCTAGTTCTCACCGAGATAGCGGCACAGTGGAACTTCGGGAGCGCATATCCTCAAGCAGTAATTTGCTCCAATAACCAGAACGAGCGACGGTACACTCTTCGGGTGAGATCCAGTTAGGAGAAAGCAACAGAAATACATTCTCCTACCGAGGAAGAAAAATGGAACATTCTTTATAGCCATTATTGCTCACAAAGAAAGCAATTGACACTCTTCCTCAACAAGTCAAAGCGCAAGTGACTTTATACCTAATAACTAAGATTTAAAAATAAATTTACAAACTGATGACAGAGATAATTTCTGTAAGGAACCTATTACTAGACATTTCAGATTTCACTCATATTAAATTTTTTGATTTATTATTGCAAGTTCGAGATAGTGGATTACCTTTAGTTACTTGAGTAATTTGAAAAGTTCTCAGAATGAAGCACAAAATAAGGGCTAACTCATTTTATACTATTCTTATTTCTCAACATAGTTCTTTCTTGACACTAATGCACTTTGTCTAACGAATGTTCTAAAGCCTTTATCAAATGGAAAATAGATTCCCTTAGGTCTGTAAAATACTTCTCAAACGATGCATGCATTTCTTTATTGTATGACTTTTTTTTTTCCTCCAAGGAATTTTCTCACCTTTGGGAAGATATAGAAATTCGATGGAGGCAAACCTAGAGATAAGGTGCATATGGTAGGACATTATAATCCATTTCATTAATTTTCGCTAATAAAACGACACATGTATAAGGCGAGCATTGTTTTAATGCAGGACTACTTTCATCTTTGATTCTTCTCCTTTTCTGGGGTATTTTTGTGTTTAGTTAGTCCAAAAGTTAACTTGGCATGCTGTAGTAACGAATGTTCTAGTAGGAAAATAGGCAACGCTCATTTTACAACCTTATAGGAAAATTAATATTGGAATTTCAACCAAAGAAACAAAACAATAACATTTTATAGTGAACAAAAATTTCGAGAAATTAATTTATGAAAAGTAGCAACAAATTTAATTATTTGTAATGTAAATATATACATTATATTACATACGGAAGATAATAAATATTAAAAATGGGTGTTAATGTCTTCAATCTCTCATATACTTACACGCTTTCGTCCATTCTTAGGGAGCTTTTAAATACAATACATTAGAAGAAAAACATGTAGCAAAAGGAAATTCATGAGAAGTGCAGAAAGAGATATGCAAAATTTGATCACAAGAGAAATAGATACATTATGGTAGAACTTCATATAAAATGTAGATGAATTACATTTGGCAACACTAACGAAAATGGATAAATTGTGTAGATAGAATGGCCAGCGGAAGCAGTTTTCAAATTTCACCCAGATGCAAAAAGTATTCGTCAACCGCAGAAGAGAATGAGAGAAATTGAAAATACCAGACCGTAACAGGCACCAGAGCTAATACAAATCAAAATTACAATGATATTATATTCACTTATAAAACTGGTAAAGAATAAGCTCTTTTAATATAATTAATTATAAAATATAGATTAAATTATAATTTGTAAATATTTAAGTAGAGCCCCTTGGATATCCGAAAATAGGGAAAATGGGTATTCTCATTTAAATTTTCTTTCAAGGTCTTCGCGCCAACATAGGAAGGTTACATTCCAGGTTTGATATCCAGAAGAATCAGGTTTTTAAATTTTCTATTTGTAGGTTTTCAAAGTAAGGGTTTCATTCTAGCGAAATATTAACAGAGTTCAACTTACCTGCAATTACTAATAATTGTCTGCAGTTAACGCTACAAACTTTATGCCACATGTACTGACATTTAACTAATGCATTTTCTGCTAGCTATGAGATTTTTAATTAAAAAAATATCTAGCTCGCCATTGTAAAGTATGTTCTTAGACACTGTAAATACTACCATTTTGTTCATTTCTTTCTGCTGATGTATAAATATATTTATTTTTACTTTGATGTTATGGCTGTAAGTAATTACCATTTATCCGGATTAATTTTCTGTGTGTGTACTTAGAACATTAATGATATTCCGTTCAAGCGCTTAAATTGAGGGATATTTAAATATTCTAATGCAACTTTAATCAGTTAACATTGAGCGGTATATGAGTCTTAAAAGAATCGCATTCCAAACCAAAGAAATGAGAATAGCAGGACGTGAGTGTTTTGTTTTGCGCTTCTATCTCAACGTAGTTTTCTTTTTCTGGTTGATTAGGAATGGAGTATCTGGGAGCGGCTCATTGCTATAGTAGCCACTCAATTTGTTGGCACAAAACCACAGGCACGCCGACCATGACGCGTCACTCAGCATAACATAACACCAGGGGTACTTATAGGCAAATATTCTTCCATTTTCAATGCAGAAGGATTCGGCAGTATCTAAATGTTTTTTATGACGGCTTTATGCTGCATAAGAAAAGGAAGGAAAGGAAAAGAGAACAGAAAGGAGAATAATTAGCGATAGAAGGAAAAAGTAAGAATTAAAATAATAAACCTTTAAATATATGGCTAATTTTATAATACTTATTTTTTAACATTTAAACATGAACATAATAAAGAATTTTAGTTAGGGGTCCAATAACTCTTAAAATTCGTATTTTTCACCCGTTCCATGGCAGTTGGAGGGTCGGGAGACAGAGCGGTAACTCCCGGCGAAGCGATTGCAATATTCACGTAAGTGATTCAAGTTCTCGCAGTCACAACTACAATTAAAATGAACATAAACACTTACCTTATAAGAGAAGATATTGGAAATGTTTTCTTGCTACTTCCCTACGTTTTTGGAATATTTTTTTAAAAAAAAATATCACACCCATCAGTTCTATCCAGATCGGCTTTCAGTGTTGGTGAATTGTGGAAAAAAAAAAAAAAAAAAAAAAAAATGGCGTATGTCATTTCTATATCCTCACTCAGTATGCATTTATTGCCAAGCAACCACCGATTTCTTGTATTGCAAGGATTTAGGAGTTTCTGTACGTGAAAATATGACCACGTAAATGGAACTTTTGTTCATTAGTAAAGAATATTCAGCGTGCATCAATTACTCAAATCATTAACAATCCAAAACATTCAATTACACAAATTTATCGGAATATCAGTACCACCTGCGTGTAATTCGTAGACAACAGTAACGTTGTATGCTTTAAATTTTAAATGAACTGAATTTTGGCTAACTAACTCTATACGTACGAAAGGAAAGGTTATAAAAAGATACCAGAAATGTGTCAATGCGCCAGAACAACATTTCCAATTTATGTTATAAGGCACAAGCTTATTTTTATTGCAATTGTAGTTGTGATTGCGAGAAGTTGAATCAGTTACTCGGATATTGGATCCAGATTGCCGAGAGGTACCGCTCCGACTGCCGAACCGCCAGGTGCCGTGAAAGACCCGGTAGTACAAAATCTAGACTGTAGTTCCCTTTTTTGGAATGTTTAGTGTAAACTGGTCTTTTATTTAAAAATTTGTCAATAAGGTCAGTGTAATATTTTGAATGCTATTTCAGTATTAACCATCATTTCTATTGTTAAATATTTATTATTCTGTTATTTATTTTCAAAGTAAATTATGATTTCGTTATCAAAAAGTTATGTATGGGGTAATTTGCTTTGTGTATGGGACTATCGGTGATTTATCTATCTTTTGTCAAAAGCTGGTTTGAAAAGGAAGGACAGAATACCGAATGGTTGGTTAAAAAGACTCATAAAATAATGGAAAGCAGATGAAGTGAATGATCTATAATTGTCAGCGTGAATGAAAATATTACATTTTTTACAGGAAAATATTCCATTTTACTTCATAAAATAAAGAAAAATATTTCATACTTTCGACGTTGATAACTGTTACAAAAACCCTCTACAAATTCATTGGCTTTGAGCCCCTTAGAAATGTCGTTTGGAAGGAACTAAAGATCATTTTCTGTATATGCCTACTGGACTAATATTTAGCTCAGTTGAGGGGGAGCCGCATTTCTTGTTTCCTGTGTTAGCACATTTGAGCATCTAAATGAAAGGTGTCTGCAAGGTTAGTTTTATTAATTTCTTAAGTGTAGTAACAAAGTAAATGTAATTAGCTGCTAGTCACTTTGTTTGAAGTGCTCCAGATATCAGCATAGGAGTAACGTTTTTCATTTCAACCTGTTAGTTGCTTGAGAACCAAATCTTTCACATTCATTGTCAGCATGTTACACTAATCAACACACTTTAGACATGCAAGAAGTATGCAGTACAACGCATGGCTCATCTAGAACACTGACAGTGTATGAGATCAATTACTAAGTATAAAACTGCTCTCAAGATAGAGTGCAAAGAGAAGAGAAGGAATAGATGAGCAAGGAAAAAAAACTAAGAGGACAAAAAGTTAGAGTGTAGCTGAAGGACGTTCTCAGCCCACAGAAGTGAGCTTGTTTGCATATCCGGATGCACCTGTGTAAACTCTGGCTGTTAGTGACGGAGATAAAAAAATCATAATAAGAATTAATGTAACTTTCACCTTTGGTAATGGCTAAAAAACATAACACCTTCAGAACGCCTTTGAAGCTCTACATCTACAGGGTGTTTCGAAAAAAATGCATACTGAAATATAAAGAACTGGAGTATGAAAGAAAGAAAGCACAGGAAATTTTCTTAAAACAAATACTAAAAGTAGATGACAATAAAAATTGTAAAATTGGAGTAGGTTTTATATTATTCAAGGCGAAGAAGGGAAAATAAAGAGGAAATGACAATGTTGAGTGACGGAAAAAAAAAGTGGAAAACAAAGTAATAGGAATTTTTTCAAATTCTTGTTTTGTTTCGATATTTAACATAAATGATGATGTTCCTGGTGGTGTAGTGGTAGCCATACTTGCCTTATAAACCCAAGATCGCGGGTTGGAACCCTGCCAGGACCGATGGATTTTTGGGACGCTGATGACCTGAGATGTTAAAGAGCGTCCGTAAATTAACTAAAACAAAAAAGATGATAACAATATAAATAGAGGCTGTCACACTGATATCAAGGAATAAAGGGAAAAGATACCTATATTTTGAAACATCAGCAAAAAAAGCTAGAGAAAAAGTTAAAAAACCAAAAAATAGAATGTCGCACGATCCTGAAGATATTATTAGGAAATCTTGAAGCTAGGAGGGGAGATTATCATTTCGTACCTTATGCGTCTATTCAATATATCTATAAACAATTCTTGCCTACAAGGAGACTGGAAATCCGCTGTCATAGTTCCTGTTTATAAGGGCAGCATAAAAAATATTTTAAAAATTACAGACCGATTAGTCTCATAGTCGTATGGAACATTTGCTGGGTTAATATGTTTAATATTATAAGGACTGGTTCTGTCACCGTCAACACGGTTTCAGGGAAGGTTTTTCTTGCGTTAACCAAATTATTTCATTAGTTTAAGACCTAGCTTGAAAATAGATGTAGGATGTAGGATTGATGCAGTAAAAATTGTTTTTCGAAAGCTTTTGATTTAGTATCTCATGATTTATTAGTAGATTAATTGAGTGGACTGCAAATAAATAAAAGAGTTATGCTTTGTATTAAGAAAGAACCCTGAGAGTTAGGTTAGGCCAGGAAATGTCAGTTGTCAGGAAGGTGACATCTGGAGTTTCACAAGTTAGCGTTCTTGGGTAATTATTATTTATTATTTACATTAACCATCTTTCCTTAAATGTGAATTCAAAAGTACAATTATACGAGGTTGTATTGTTTATAGAAAAATTAACGACAATTCCGATATGAACATTTTACAAAGTGACCTTAATAATATTTCCAATTTGGCAGTTAAACATGAATGAAAATAAATAGTTCTAAGAATAAAGTGACAAAATTTTGTAAAAGCTGAAAAGAAATTAATCATAATTATAAACTCAATGAATAGAAATTTCTCAGGAAATCTACTGTAAATAATTATCTATTTACTTAAATTTTAAATTTGCATGGGACAAACAAATTCATAGTGTTACGATTAAAGTATAGTGGGGTTTACACTTTGTTATGAGAATACTAAAAAAAATTAATCCGAAATCGAGGGAAATATCCTATTTATCAATAGTCCGGCCCTTAATAGAGTATTAAGCAATTAATAAATACATACATACTCTTAATACAAAATAGCAAACTACATAGTTTTTTTGTTCCTTACTATTTTTTATTATATGGAAAGAAGAGCAGCGTCAGGTTGGTGTTGTAGCCGAATATAATAAACAAATTAGATATATTCTCTATAAATACTAGTGTTATATATATATTATTAAATATTTTATTTTATTCATGTTAAAATGTAATTAGTTATATTAAATTACTTAAAGCGATCGCCATAAGCAATAGAGTAAGAAGTATAACAAAGTAATAAAGTTTAGTTTAAGTATATAATTTCACAGGATATAAAATAAGTTTCTAACCCCCTTCGGTTCTTCATGAAATGCCATATATCTTGCAAGAATTATTTTAATAATCAATATTTTGACCATACATTTTCTATAGATAATTTTTGAACATTTGTATATTTGTTGGTACGCAGAAACATTTTAAATTAGTGCGTAAAGACTATTTAATTACAGGTTTTAGAAAAGTAATAGATAGGATTGAAATAAATACCTGAATATATAATCTCTTTTTGGGTATATGAATATAAGTACAAAGTTTAAGCCGCACTAAAAAGGAAATGAATATTAGAAATGCTGCAACATAATAAACAGTAGAAATTTATTTTCCAAAATATTAAACTGTTCCATTGTAAGTAATTTTACCGATCTTGTTAAGTATTAAACAAACAAGACTTAGAACAGGAAGACCCTGTTTAGTTCGTCTTTTCATTATAAGGTGGATAATACTAAAGAGGGGAAAAAATGGGTACCAATACGTTATTTGTGGATTATGTTAACGTTTCTGATCAGTTCTTCATGAAAAATTGAGAATTATAATGTAAAAGAATCCTTAACAAAACATGAACAATTTAATTTTTAGAAAGTAATTCTAATTATACAATCAGTGCACATTTTGAACAATAAAACATGACTCACTTGGCAGAAACTTTGAGCTTACTGCATTAAAATATATATGATGGAGAGTTGTAATTGCATACACTTTTTGTTCCCACGTTCTTAATGACCCATTCTGACTACTATTTTTCTTCGTAAAGAAAGAGAAACAGAATCTTTAAATTTTTCAATTTTCATGCGTATATTTTAAACAGTTTTATCATAGCTGCTTGCTAATATACATGTTCAAATTTATATAGTGATATCTAATTCGTTTTGATTAAATTTTTCTATTTATTTTAAGTACTGCTATAGATTTACAGTTTTATATCAACTTTTAAACATATTCACTTTATTCATTTTTTATTAATAGCTACACAGATTATTTTTGCACCTTCAGAACGTTTGACACCGAGGGTATTTCAGAGAATTCATCACAAAATTTGGATGTAATTTTTTGCCTTTTCTTCTTCCTAACACCTGGACTATTAAATGTGAACCTATTAAATGCTTTTCAGATGTTCCTGAGCTGAATGCAATTGCCTTTTCTCCATTTCATTAGCAAAAATATATACGTTTATTTTGGAAATGACAATCTTTCAGTCCTCCTTGTAACCGTCACTTTCTTACAGCGATTGCACAACCTTTACTTGTACAACTGTGTCTTTGTTCACACACGTGTTAAACATGTGGATGAAGTTCTTCGGTCTCCAAACTCGGTCGCTTCTGCAATAAGGGTTGGTCTATACTATTTCTGCCTGGGGTTAAGAGTACAAAATGTGTCATGTTAGCACAGTAATTCCAAACTGTGAACTGCGAGCATGAAGCATATAGATCTACTTTTTATGCATAATATTGCAAATGATTAGCAGTAAATAGTAGTGTAGTATTATTTACCAGCACTACAGATCATAGCTTGATGCTACGTATCTCTAATGTTGAAAATCGCAGGTAAAGGGGCGTGAAACTTGAAAATAATGTTTTCTCAAGATGGTATGATTTCTAATAACAATACTGTTATAACGTACAATGTGTCCTGAAAAAAGATTCCATTATTTACAGAGGCAGTAGTATGGAAGAAAACAAGAGAAAAAGTTCATATAACTATTGGTCGTAAACTTAACCAAAAATCTTCTGAGTTATAGTCGTATTTTGTAAGAGCGACATATCTTCTACTCCAAGTACTTTGGCAAGAAACATTTGAGAGGACATTGCAATGGACGGCAATCATATCGAGCACACGTGGAGAAGATCAAACACAGTGATGATAATTGATAGTGGTGGTAAACAATACACTAGTAGGCTATAACTCAGTTTACGACCAATTGTTACGATTTTTTTTTCTTGTTTTGTTCCATATTACCTCCTCTGTAACCTTTTGTATGTTTCCTCGTTTGTTTTTTTGCGAAAATGTTCGGAGTAGATGACATGTCACTCTTACAAAATATACCATAACTCAGAAGATTTTAGGACCCATGTTTATAGGATTTTTATTTCTTTTGTTCCATACGTTGCCTCTGTAAATATTGGAACCTTTTTTCAGGACCTCCTGTAGATTTCATTTTCATACTGGTGAATTGGGTCATGAGAAACAGTGCGTTATGTTTATTTCTATTTATTTACTGTACCCGGAGATGGCTTCTTCGCCAATGCGTTAGTGGTGCCCAGCCAATGCTTGTCACCTTCTCCGTGCATCATTTCATTACCGTGGCTGCATCTCGAGCGAAGCGTGTTAGGATATCGATGTTTGCTCGCACGTGAGGGATACAGACCGGGCGATAAAAGTGATGGGTCCGGTCTAGAGGACTGGGAAAGACTACCAATGAGCCGTCGGCGTGGGTGGCCCACCCCATTACGTTATCGCGAAACTAAACTTCGGGAAACAGACCGCTCTAAAGTGGAAGCACCAAGAGTTCAAATTGTCAAGTCATGCCCTGATAAACGACTAGAGGTTATCATTCACGTGCGTGCCTCTCGATGTTGGTGAAGACGAAGAGCAGGTGCAATAGGTAACACTTTCTTCCAGAGCATCATTAGAACTGTTAACGTGTACACAAAGATACTTTGGTATATTCTTGCCTGCCGCTTTAAGACGTACATGAGATAATGAGAATAAAATAGGAGCATATTAGTAGAAATCGATTTCTTATGTATTTTCGATATATCCGGATTTATGAATAGAGTGCTGTGAAAAAGAAAAGAAATGCATTTAATCTACAGAAAATGAAAAGGTACCGTTTGGGATATGGATATATATATATATATATATATATATATATATATAAAAATGATGGAAATAATTTCTGGAAGGTATTAGTGAACAAAGTCAGTACCCAAAAAATGTTGTGCTCACAATTATATTATAAAACGCTAATGCTAAAACTTCGGGTGTAAAAACTTGAATGATAAGAAAACAAAGAAATGTAAAAAAGCTTACGCATGAAATAATATTTAAGGAGATTAAACGGTAGTAAATTTACAAAAGGGAAATTAACAACATAGCCGAGATAAAGTAGAACTGCTACTGCTGCAAAATCAATAATAATTTATAATCAAGATTTATATATACTGTACTTTATTATAAATTATAGTTTCTAAATTTAAGTTATGAATAATTGAGAAAGAAATCTAACAGGACTACCTAGATGAGAATTTAAGACACGTTGTTGGATATCAAGAGGCTGTAGGGGAACAGCTGGACATTTTTAATTTGAATAACCGGATAGAGAAGTGACTTTAGGATAGCAAGGAAGTACAAGCTGTGAAGAGGAACGGAGTTAGAGTAATCTCTTATCATCTTTTCTTTTAGCATTATATGAAACGGAATAAAATAATTTTTAATATATATATTTTTCATGACAGATATCAAGCGCTATGTAAAACTATTTTATAATTTTTAATTTTTAACCTAAATATCTACCGAAAAAAAAAAACTAAGAAAGAAGCAGCTCAAACAAAATTCTTGGTATTCCTTTTTGCAGTAGCAAGATAAAATACCTAAGAACTATAAGAGAATTCAGGCATAACAGAATATCTTAACTAAAATAGTATGGCAACCCCCCTCCCCCAAAATAAGAAAAAAAATAAAAATGTTGTTTACGTAAATTTTTTAATATCTGACAATCTTTTTTGTTTTGTTTTGTTTTCCGTTCCGATCAATTTAGGAATTCAGACTCTGAATGTTTAAGATGCTTAATAATAATAATAATAATAATAATAATAGTGTTATTTCAAAATATATAGTTTATCTACAAAATGTTTCATATTTAAGCAGTAAATATTTGAATGATAGTGCAGAGTTAGGGGAACGCAGCCTTTATAAGCAGCAAGCGGAGATGCACATAGTACTGAAATATTCCAATTTCTGAAATCGTTCATTTCAGCATTGTCTTTCAGTAAAAACTATTATAAGAACTACTCAAAACTAAGGCCTTCAATTTGAATGCAAACTCTGCAGCATGAAAAACATCTAACCACCTTTAAATTTTAAGTATATAATTTTTAACACTTTATATGTAACGCACTGTACTGTGTCAAATATATTGAAAAGTGCACCTCTTATGTAAAATAAATTTATTATAAATAAAACTTGAATAATGGTTCATTTTTAGACACTTGTGAATATGTTTTATTGCAGGATAAAATTAATAGATAATAGATAATGTCATGAAGATGCGGTGATAGGAATACTGACTGAAAATATTTACTATGGCTAACACTAGAAAAAGAAAGTTAATGTGCCCATGCGGAAAGATTTCTTCTTAAGGAATAAGTTATAGAGTTGAAAAAAGTCAGAACAGCAGTTTCAGAGGGAAGGAAAAAAAAAACTCTTGTCGCTGGAGTTATCATCCCGAAGTAATGAAAGGGATAAAGCAGTTTGGGCTAAGAATAACTTTCGGAAAGTATAGTGTATGATTGATTGTGCTAATTAACGAAGCAGCTGAGAACATCGATTACTATCATCAGGGCTGCAATTCGGGAAAGTTTTAATGTCCGTTTCAAAAGAAGGTAAAATTCGTTTCTTTTTTAATAATCAGAATAGCTAGGAAATTCTAAAAAAAATATCATGATCACACACGGTGATATATGCAATTTAGTTAGGTGAAAAGTATTTAACTAATA
Source organism: Metallyticus violacea (assembly GCA_030762175.1). Lineage (NCBI taxonomy): Eukaryota > Metazoa > Arthropoda > Insecta > Mantodea > Metallyticidae > Metallyticus > Metallyticus violacea. The sequence goes on along the minus strand of CM060843.1, from coordinate 55,235,528 downwards.
TGGGTAAAATTAAGACAACTAGTGTATATTTACTTTGACTTATTTTACCAGAAGCGTATTTAATTAGACAGACATATTTTCAGTAGTCGAAATATATTAAATTAAGTTAATATGTTTAAAATTAAATAAAATGTATTTAATTAATTTGACATATTTTATTAGGTTGTCATGTTTTTAACTAAAGAGCGTCTCAGCTTTATAGAAACATTAAGAAATCATATGCTATCTTGAAATTAATGAGAAGTGCCTATAAACTATATTATAATTAATTTTTCACTTTCTGTAAAAGAATATAAATAAATGAGCAACTTAAATAGAGGAGACTATTATATGAATTATATGAATTTCAGGGGACAATGAAAAATGAACAAAATGTGAATAAAATAATATGAACAGTGAAGGGAGCAGCCCAGATAAATAAAAAGGATAAGGAGAAAACAAAATACTGAAGTGAATAATTTTTTATGGGAAGGAAAATGAATAGAAAAAATGAAAGAATTCTTGAAAAGCAAATTGAAGAATAACGAAATCTGTAATGTGTTTAATGCAATGCTTTGCGTACTGCCTTTGTCTCAAGAGCTATACCACCAGTTTTCTTAATTGAAGTTGTATCAGAGGCTTGAAATTGCTCCATTAATGTGTTATTGTTTCCTTTAGAAAGCATAGCACTCCGTTATATTACATTCAATTACTTGCTGCAGCAATCTCGTATTGAAAACGCTTTTAATACGAGAGGATGCAGCAGTTTCAGTACTCTTGCTATTATATATAATGAGCACTTACTACACCATCCATTGCTGTTCTAATGTAGTCTACATTATTAATCCTGCATAAGTATCGTTGAGCTCAGAAATTTGTTACCGAGCGTTATTACTTACATATAATTGGTACAATATGTGATTTTTGCTAATACCATGACATTCTTTGTACCTTTACCAGAGAGGATATAAATATAACACATAAAATAAGAAAATCATGCGTTTTACTCGTTCTCAGATATTATTGCAAAAAATTATTTAATATCACTTGCAAATTAAATTCTAAAACGTACATAATTAGGTTCTAATCATATAAGCTAAACACTATCTTGTTACCTAATACACTCTTTTGCTATTCACCTGATTATGAAATTTAATATCATTTCTATATGAGGTTATTACAAAAATGTCCTTTTACAATAAATTCTGCAATTCGAGGAGTTTTCCATCCAGGTTTGTATTTAAGGGGGCGGGGAAAATGGGGTATCTTCCTGGGGCGGAAAATTTTCTGGAAATCCTTAAATAAGCGTGGATGAACTGAACAATAAGTGTCTAATTCGCAGTATTTAAATCCTCCTCCGTCTACGTGGGAATTTTCATTGCCGCACAGTGGCAATGCTCACCATTTTAGATATTGTAGGGATGAATTCTGGTTAAGTATTGTGTTTCGGTCAGTTAAAATGTACCATCTATCAAAGATGTACTGTTCCATCCTCCATTCCGGTTTTAGCCCAGATTGTACTTCCAGCGAAATAATCTCTCTACAGTGGACAATTGTCTGTTGCCTATCCATATTCCTCTAGCGGTTTTTAAGCTTCCTCCATGTGCTCTTTATATTACTCTGGCCTACCACCCAAATGAAACTCATGTCTGTTGTTTCTGTTCCTTTCTTAATTTGGATGTACTCTCAAGTCCCCAGCTGTTGATGTATTGATAGCGCAATGCCGTATCCTAAATCAAATATACCAGGTGTATCATAAAAACACGTACGATCCGTTGGACCCGTGCTCCTGTTGAAGAAGTTGTGCATTCTATTGTTGCCATGAAATAAATACACTGCTACCTACTACTACTAGTATTATTAATAATAGTAACAACAACAACAACAACAATAATAATAATAATACTTTTATCATAGATCCTATATTTGAGATGATTACCTGGCGCTTGATATCTGGTCGTTTAAACTAATGCCGGAGAGAATATCTCCTTTCTACGCTATCCCATTTCATATCATTTCATTCCGTTGGTTTTATAACAGGTAGAAAGTTTCATTATTTGGGCCTGTGCGGTGTGCCGGTGACTTCCGCTTTTGAAAGGTTTCTGTCTCGTCGCCCATTGGATATTGGCCGACCGGCATATCACTCAAGTCATCCCTTCTTCCTGAAGTGAACCCATTGTATTGGGCACATAGGCATAAATTTAAGAAATAAAATGTCCTTCTTCACCCTACCAATCCAATCCAACATTTGAATAAAAATACGCTGAGATAGCTTATTTGATGTTTTCGAAAATGCTAGGCCTTAGTTACACATCCTAACTCCACCTGAATAATTAATAAATAAATAAATTTAAAAAACTATACTAGGATGAAAAAAAATAATGCGAAAGAGCAATATAGCTCAAAATAATAAGAACTAGAAAGGTAGAAACAAGCAACATATTGCAACATTACACTAACAACGCGCCAATATTTTGAATAATTTTATACCTGGAATTTCTCTCTCTCTCTCTCTCTCTCTCTCTCTCTCTCTCTCTCTCTCTCTCTTTTTTCTTCTAAAGTCGGAAGAACTGAGCTATCAACTATGAAAGTTTCGATTTTGACTTTAGGAGCATAAAGGTTTTTTTTCCCCCTATACAAACTCCAATTCGAAAATGTAGCTCGTTTGACATCTGACGGTAAGTTTGGCCTCGTTAACCATCAATAAACTAGCCCATGTGCATTCATCTATGCTGTATTACTCTTTTGTTTTAAACCTGTTGGATATAAACATTTGATCAGTAGTCTTATCATAGGAAATACAAAGAAACATTATCATGAAAACGTCGCACGAAACAGAAAGATTATGTTTCTATACTTTCACATTGAATGTTTTTATAGTGATATTGGTGTCACTGATTGGCTAATATTTGCTTGTTATGCTTTTTGTTTTTACAATTGATTACGTTGAAACTTTTAGTCATTCCTGCTCTTCGTCTTGTAATTTTAGTAAAGTAATTTAGTTTGAGGAGGAAAATACTTTAAAATTCGATTTATAATATGCATTTACCTTTAATGCAAACATGTGTTTATGACAAAGTATCGATGTTTATATTTCAGTGGTAATTCTTAATTACCATTACATTATAAATATTCAGTAAAATCCATTTTCAATTCAACTTATTACAATATTCAAGAATATAGTAAATTTATGCAACATTAGTATTTAATTTAATGAAATATATATTCCTGTCATAGCTTAAACGGTATGACAATATTGACTTTTGGAGACTGAATAAATACACTGAAACAGTTCAATTTGTTTGTGGTATGGGAAGCGTTGTGAATTGAAAATGTCCGAAAGAAAATTATACATTTATTCCTAATTTTTTATATGAGTTATGTGCCATCTTTTCAGTACTGTATAAAATACATATTTCCCCTAAAATGCACATATTTTCCATTCATTTTCATTAATTTAATTATACTTTTGAGATCGATTTTAATTCACAGCTAGACCCCTTCCGTAGTCTACTGCTAGCATTTGCGGAAATTCTGAGTTCGATTCCCAGTCAGGTCAAGCTGTCTGGATAAGGTTGTTTTCCTGAGCTTGCCTTTCTCTGAGATGGTAATAACTTTAAAGAACGATTTTAGATACACAAATACTTCGAGTTCATTTGTGCCATCATTAATTTCTGCTGATTTCACCTAAAGTGTTCAAGTTAAAGATGTTGAAATAATACGAATGCAATCAAAGCGACAATAAAAAAATAAATTATTGCTACGAATAAAACGAATATATAGGTTGCTAAGGACGATAAAATAAAGACAACTTTAGGTGCAAATAGACGGGAAAAGGTTTTAAAAAAAATAGCCTCCTAAGTCATTTCTATCTCTATTGCTGTTCATTGTTAACAGGGAAATTTGCTATGAAATGTGGTGAGGAATACTAGAAAGTAAAATGGCGGAGTCCTGGAGTGTATATTCCTCTCTTACACTCGAGATAATGAAATGCTATTAATTTTATAGCCTTTTCTTTCACACGAAGTAATCATGTACTTTTCCAGAACTTCTTGTATCGACTCTGTGTAATCGATAGCCTTCCAGTCATTATGGTTTATATTCCGCTTAGAGGTGTGGCTGTCAGCACAGAAAAAAGAAAACAATACATGCATACACAAGCCTAGCCTGGAAGACCCCGGGAGAACTAATGAAAACCTTATTTCCTTCAATATAAATGCACTTAAATTTCCAATGCCGTGCAAAATTATTCAACAGCAAATATGAAATAATGGATAATAAAGTATATCAATTACCCAAAGAAATGATTTGCTCTACTGGACAGACTTGCGAACCTTTAAAATACGTTTACATTATTGGAATATATTGATATTTAAATTTAAGATTAAAAATATTCATTACAAAAGTGACTAACTACGTTCTTGGTAGATATACTATAACTAAACTGTTGTTTTAAGAATAGCACGGTACATAAATAACGTTAAACTGATTTGAAACCTTCTTTGCACCTACTGGATAAAACAGTTTGTAATGGTATACTTAACATTACAATTGAATGGCGACTTGTAGCTCTGAAAATCTTCATTATAATTCTGAAGTGAGGTTTACATTGTATAATGAGGTTCCTTTATATTTCTTTATTTTTTACTTGCACTTCATTCATAACTCATTAGATTTAAACTTTTACCTAGGTATTGACATAAAAATAATACTTATTAACTGGCTTTAAATTATACCTATTGTCAGTCTATTAAAGGTAGTAATTTGTACACTGTTTTACCCAATCAACGTAGAAAAGGCAATAAGTAATAGGAATTTAAGTAATAGAGTGTGCCAAGTATAAAATTCATACATATCCGTTCATTTGGTCGAATATCGAAGCTGTTCAGAATTTTATAACTGAAAACATCTTTGTGTTGTAGCATCAAGAATAAAAACTACAGTATAAAAATCCAGTATATTTATAGATAACAAAGCAAAGGTGAATGAATGAATGATGCATTTTCCATAATAATTTAGATTTATCTTTTTAAACGTTTTAATGTCCCTTTTGACTTGGAAAGATTTAGAAAATGAAAGGTTCATGATAGTGTGATAGTTAATAGTGTGTAGAAACCGTTTGGAAAAAATGGGCAAAATTATAACTTTAGAATTTGAATAATTAAAAATAATTAATAAATAATTAAAATAATTAAAAATCAAGTCATCAATCCTTTGTTTAAGTTCTGTATATGTGAACTATGACAACAGTTACCACAGTTCATAGAAACTGCGTAAATCAGTAAGTGATTAATTATTTATTTCCTATTTGCTTGCAATAGAAACCTTCAGGAGGAAATTATTAACCAGCAAATATATCACATGAGAAAAAGAAGATCGCATTTAAAATTGCTTTTTGAAACTATATATTAAGAATCAAAAAATTATCGAAGTTGAATCTTAGTAAGGGCACAATAATACTTAAGTTTTTATTTCAAATAATTATCAAAGAATTATATGCATTACTGTGAAGAAAGAATCAAAACATATAAAAGTTTAATTTAAAAATTCTGATTATTTATGGAGCACAAATATGGTACTAAATAAGGGAACAGAAAACTTCTTCTGGTAACTGAGATAGACTGAATAGATAAAATAGAACTGGGAAAGGAAGTAATGAATTAGATTTATGGACATATAATACGAATCAAGTAGAAGATTGCCTAGGAAATGATTGGAATGAATGGCTTCAGGAAGAGAAATGCACAAGATTGTAAGGTAATCTTTGAGACTTGAAAATTGTGTGTGGTGAATCGACGAAATTGAAAGAAAATGAGATTTCTGTAATATTACAGTAGGTCAGCAGGCATCCATTGTTCTGGTGATGGGAATAACTTATCCAGCAACTATCTCAATGTTGTTGCTTCATGTAGTAAACCAAATGCATTCTATTGATGCATATATAATATTTTCAAACGACGAAGTTAATGTTCTATAAAAGAGAAGTTTGCCAGCAATATCCAGGTTCTAGTACCGTTGAAAAGTTTGTTTCTTTCACCACCTCTTCTTGGAGGTAATGTTAACTGTTCACACACGTTCATGCCAGCTGATAAAATCACAGCATCGGGCCCTGTGGGAACTGAATTGCTATGTACGTATAACGCAATAGAACGTCTTCTCAGCGATTCGGCTATTGTAAATATCTTGTTCTCTTTTATATGCCTTGAAAAAGAAACATCTTTTTCGCATTTTTTACGGTGTTTACTTAGGTAGACGTAATACTATAAAAATACGATAAAAAATTAAGCCTTGTATACAAGGCTGTAATGTATGCATGTAAATATTATTTATGACATCTTTAGAAGATAAGAATTTTAGATACGATAATTTCTTTGAGTTAAAATAACACCAGGATGTGTGTGCCGCGCCACTTAACCTCTCTTGAGCATACCCGTGCATTTCCTGTTTCCTTATTGTATTCAATCACAGCATGACGAAAGCATGCAAACTTGGGTTCCCTTTGCAAAGAATCGGTGAGGACATATACAAGGCAAGGGACGGATTTGAATAAGGCGATTGTGAAGTATAAAACCTTCTTGTGTTTAAAGGGATCGAACATTTTTCTAAGCGAGCGATAATAAATCATAGCCAATTTCTGTTTCTTCCCTCCCCCGGTTTACTTCTCTCCCTCTTTGTTCGCTCTTCTCTTTGTGTCATGCACAGTCGTTCTTTCATTCATTGGTGATCCTCTTCCTGCCCAATCCTCCTTAAACATCCAAGAACTGTAAGAATTAAAGAAGTTACAATATTGAATTTGTAATGTATATATATATTCTGAAGTAACTATGCTTTCAAAACTACACAGTTATTAAAATGTATGTAAATTGCAAAATCATAAATAATGTAAAAGTATAAATGTTTATTTATATATTAACGATGTTTTACGTATAAATATGACTGCATTTTTGTTACGGGTTGAGCAATTTATGTGTAATAATCCAATGAAATACTGAGAAAAATGTGGAAAACTGAATAGTTTGCAACTCCGATTACCAGATAATGTCATTTAGACATTCTGTAATAGTTGTTATGTGACTCTACTGAAGAAATAATTGTAACAATTTCTCAAATTATTTTCAAATTCCCAAGAAATTTTATAATCCTGTGAACGAGAAAGTTAAGAGTACACTTTGTTTCTTTGGTTAATTAAAAAGTAATATTTACATTTTTAAATGAATTAAAAGTAGCGGGAGATCGCAGTAATTTCTGCCGCAGAAGTGATAACTTAACTATTGGTGTGTACGCTGTAACGTTTGGTAACAGAAGCTGCGACAAATCACATGTAATTGACTCTACTACATTAAGAAAGGAGACTTTGGAACTGAACTGGCAAAACCTATTGCCACTTGCTTAAACTTTTTCTGTGCATATTTTGATTAGGTAGATTATCATACTACAATTTGTTTTCTTAAAATTTTTCTAAATATTTAAGTCATTAAGACTTGTCAGGGAGAAAGTCTCAAAGGTAAAACATTTGAATTGGCATATGCAACCTCTTGTACCCTTTCCGTAATTGAGGAAAAAATATTTTAGGTATTAACGATTTTTTAAAGAAAAGGAGTTACTCATCGCGCTCTTGGGTGTCTTTTCGGTAATCACGGCAGATTTTAACACATGATTTGTTACCTACACATTGCCTGTTTGTTATATGTAGATGCCGTTTATAAGAAATATTACAAAAATACATTATATAACACAGGTAGCTATTTATATCTGACTGATACTATAGTGAACTTATTTGAGTCACGGGTCCCTGAATGCTTCCCCCGTTACGCTGATGCAAATAACCTCAATGTACGAGTATAATGAAAGCTATAAAGCGTGTCACTGTTGTTCTCTAGAGGAGAGCAGAGTTGCTGCTTTTTCGAGATAGATAATCTGATCCATCTATTTTTCACAAACAATAATTTCATTCATATTTGTCTATATCGAAAATGTTTCTTATTTATTTAAAGAGATGTGCTAAATTAGCGAGACAAAATAGATAGGGTTACAACCATTCAATCTGCAGAGGAGCAAATAAGCATTTGATAATATATAATTATGTTATATAAATCTAATTTCGGAGTACTCTTGAGCTATATAAATATAAATTAACAATAATAATAAATTATTACTTTATTATAAATTATTTACTTTATATATATATAAAGATATTAACTAATATGCAGATATTTAACAACACTGAAAAATAAGGTAACACTTGGAATAATGGAATTAAAATAACAAGAACTAGAGAAGCAGAAATAGATAAAACACTTAAATAAGCAACACAACTCTCACAGTATTTCAAACTTGTTTTGTTCTTCCTCAAAGGAAGAACACAATTGTAATGCAAACCCTTTATATATTTGTATTTCGTTATTAGAGTTAAATTATATTTAAAACCTGAATACTTATGTTGTCATTTTACACACTTCTTTTATAATTACAAATAGATTATAGTAGAATTAGTAATTTCAGTTCAATTTTTAAATTATTATCCTAAACAAAGCATTTTCCCCTAAATATTAGTCATATATACTATTAATTCTAATGTGGTGATAATCATTTGTAATTTATGTTCATTTCTACAAATCCAGATTCAAAAGATACACGATAAACGCATTCATAATTATTAAAAAGTAGACGTATGTATGTGTCGAATCGGAGTATTTCTTTTCGGAGTTTTGTGAAGTTGTAGCTTAGGCAGTGTGAGTAGGACAAGAATAGAAATATACTCTGCGTCCTGGGGTCAGGAGATTAATATCATTACTTGTGGTCCAGGTATCACGATTCGATATGGAAACTGAAAGGGATACATCGCACGCACACACACACACACAGAGGCATGAATGCACGTTACATAAAATTAAATAATCTTAATAAAGTTTTCATTCATATATGTATTGGTTCTGTAACAAGTATATTTAAAATATATTTGAATGATTCTTTTTCAGTAGATGCTTAAAGGATATTATTTGTATTATATTGACTATTTTACTCAAAATCGACCAATGAAACGAAACAAAATTCTGAATTTTGACCAATCACAGCCGACTATCGCAGGACGTGCATTTGTCTTGCGATCAGTTCAACTAACTCTATACCTCCACTACAAAATACCCAAGCATGCACGCATTATTGACCACTTTTCTGTGTGTTTTCAATAATTGTAAATGTAAATAACTTGGTGTGTATTCACTCAAGCAACAGTTTTTGAGTATTCAGCCAAACGGCCTGAAATCATTTTATAAATTATGTAAATATATCTGCTTATGCAACCATTAATCTTAATAAACATGTTTAAAATGTTAACATGTTTGCTCTGTTTAGTTTTTCCCAGTTGGTAAATCGAATGATAGAGACTATAGTAGTCAATTTTCGTCTATTCATTCTCACAATTTCTGAATAGGTAGATATTCATAAGTAGGTATAACATTTTATACAATTGTTAATAATCCTTGCGCGAATTTCATATATATACAGCTTTTATTCTTATTCTATTCATGAAATAGTCCTATACCCGTATTTGACTCTTCTTTATTGGCATTACTGACAATTGGCATTCGTCTGTTACTAGATCATTTGAAAAGATTAAGTATACAAATGTGCAATTATTACAATATTGTAAGCCAAGTTTACGGGAATTATATTTAAATGTTTATTTTATTCGTGAAATAGTCTTAATAATTATCACTCTAGGGTCTGAGATTGCCGATAAATTCAGGAACATTCGTGAATTTAACTGGAAAGTTCAGACTCTGGATTATTTCTTGTGATAATTTCTTCTCTATTATAATATAACAATAAAACAGTAATAATACTTAACAATAGCTTAATACTAAGTTGAATGTTTATCATGCATTCTGTAAGTACAAATTTCTCAAAAAGGGACATTTGAAAACATTCAGAACATTATTTCTATGCACAAATTATTTTAAGATTACATATGGCATATTTAAAACACGTCAAAATTTTTCTATGCGTTTCTTTTTTCATTTACCACTTTAAGCAGCATTCTAAATACTACCGCACATTTCAAAATAAGTAAATTGTTATCAGACGGAGGAAGATAATAACGCTTGCACAGATTTGTTTGACATTATTATACCCTAAAAATAATTTCATAAATTTTATGTTTGCAAAAATTTAAATATTTTCTTGCGAATTTTAAATACTGTTGATAAAAAAAGAATCTGCCTTAAAGTAAATAGAATGCTTATTTAACATTCATTACATATACATATACATTACATATACATTGGGAACAGAATTCATTTTACATAAAATAACAAAGAGGAAAAACAAAAAAGAATTATTTGCTAACAGTTTTAATAAATTTAGGAATAAAAATTAATTTTAATAATAATAAAATAATATTTAATACCTACTAAACAATGATATGTAATAGACTTCGTTCTATTAAAATATAAAATAAAAATATTGTGAAGTACTATAAGTTCAATGAAATTTCATTAATTTTTTTCTATGAAACAAAAGCTATAATTTCATAAAAATACTTTTCATAAGGCATTAATTAGTATTTTTTCTATCTAACATACTACAAATTGATACCTGTTACAATAAAGTAGTTTTGCGTTTTTGACAATCTAAAAGTCAGTTTGTCATCAAGTGTAACTGTGAACATGAAATACTGCCATCAAATTCGATTCACATTCAACAATATAACTTAAACATAGTGGATAAAATAAAATTTAGTATAAAATGCATTCTTCAAATATGGGTCTACAGGTAAAAAACATTATACAAATAACTTTATTTTATGACAACAAAAATACATCCTGTTATCGTAAACTGTTTGCCCATAACATGAAAGAAACCACAATGTGCAGATATGAAAGGGTCCTTTCTAACGTTGTTCTAACGAGTCTTTTTAAGAGACACATTAGTCTAGGATTCCAGATAATATAGTATAGATCTCATTTGTATAACGCTTCATTTTAATTTATTAGCAATGTAAAAATCCAACAATTTAATTGTTGTACTGCAAAACTGTAAAATAGTAAAAAGTATGGTTTTTATTATTATAAGGTACAACACTTTTTATGAATAATTAGTATCTGAATTGTTTACAGATCTTTATTTTGGATATTTTAATATATTGCCTCACATTCGTCGGTCCTGGTGGTGTAGTGGTTACCATACTTGCCTCCTAAACCCAAGATCGCGGGTTCGAACCCGGCCAGGACCGATGAATTTTTTCGGGCGTAAAAATTCTAAGTATGGCTTCCTTCGAAAGGGAAGTAAAGCCGTGGGTCCCGTGTCGTACATTTACGGCACGAAAAAGAACCTCAAGCCTGAAAGAGAGGCCTCTGAGCAAAATTTGTCGGCCGTTTCACGCCCTGAGTTGAATGGGACGCTGATGACCTGAGCTGTTAAAGAGCGTCCATAAATAAACCAATCAATGCCTCACATTCTTACTTTACTCTCCTTCAAAAAATTCAGTAGCACAGTTTGGATAAATATTCCGTTTCTTTGATTGTGTGTGATGAAAAAGCTCTCCAGATAAACAACATTACGAATTCGGCTTATCACATTAGGAATTAAAAGTCTTACCTAAGCAAGGGAGTTCCGCGAGTATAACACGTAAATCCTTTTTGATTCTGAGCACTAGCATCAATTTCTTGTGGGTTGATGTATTATTTTGCATAGGATGATATGATTATTTCACATAGCAAGTCACAGTTTTTGTGTTAGTGACTGCGACATTCATATTTTATACAAACATTAGACTTTTAATTCCTATATAATCAAGATAAGATCATTTAAATGTTTATTATTCATAGTTCATCCAAAGCATAATAATATTATATCCAATATTTGAACTAAACTATTATTTTAAACACTCATTTTGTTGTAACTTAAAAAAGCTGGTATCATTTTGGTTCAGCAACTCTAAGGAACTATTTAAGAAAATTGTCACATTTGACTAAATTAATTTTGACCATTGATGGATGATATGAAATACATTTACTGACTACAGTACACACACTAAGCCTTTGCATATTCATCTTATGGAGTGAAAATGAAACTACAAGAAGAAAGCAGAAACTGCTGATCGTAACCGGGAACCGATTCGAAACCATTGGCCTGAAGGTCAGGTATGGCTACCCTAAAACCACGGCGTGGCCCCCTTTCTCACGTTATTGCCTGTCTGAAGCGCTCAGCTTTATAGCTGCAGTGAGTGAAATACGATTTCCAACGTCAGTGCACAGCCACAGCGGCCCACATAAAAAAAAAAAGAAAAAAAAAACTGTTTTAAAACTGACCTTTCTTTCGCCGTCATGAATGAGCCGAAATTGCAATTCCTTCCCCACAAGATGGCAATCAGAACTCCTGTGTCTGCTTATTTAAACATGGATTCAAGTCGATTAGTTCCGGACCTACTTCTTGTAGCACTCGGGCCGGCCTCTCGAATCTGTCGGTAACAATTTGTATGATAATCGCTTCCTTCTCGACCTACGCGCCCTTTCTGTATGCCACCGATTTTCACCGCGCTCGTTACGAGTTCTTTGCAGGAAGCGCAGGGTCTAAGAGCGTTGCAGCTGTTATTACATTTTTTTTTTAAGCTTTTTACTTTACTTATTTAATGCAACAGTACAATAACGACAAATAAAATTGTCTCGAAATAAGAGCCACAATTTTTTTAATCTCCAATGAACACTGCTACATCATCGTCATCATCACCATCATAATCTTCACTTTTCATGTATTTCTGTAATAACTACACTTGATCTCTACTGAAGTTCTTCCAATATCCCATGGGATGATATTTCTAAAATCTCATGGGTGTCTGGTCGTCCCATTCTTTCTAAATTTCAATTGTTCCTGTATGTGTCAACCTCTTCATTTATTTAAACAATTTAATTATGAGTAGATGTGTACATTTATTTTTTTGTGATTTAATTTTGTGTTATCTGCCACGTACCTAGAAATTACATTTGTTTGTAATTTTAATTTATCTTTTGTCTCTTTACCATGTTTCACTTTCATACATGACACGGGATCATTTTAATATTCTTTTTTTTTTTTTGGTACTTTATTACAAACGGCTTATTGTTGTCCCGAGACATTTAAAATGATTAGCTTGTTTATTTGTTTTATTGTTGATAGTTTACATCGAAATCCACTTTTGCCTTGAAAAGCCTCCCTATTCGTTTTGAAAACAGCCTTGAGGTAACCACAGGTTGTTGCATGGCGTTTCAGGAAAGCACAAACATTTCCTGTATAGTTTTAACGTTATAGATTTCATACATTGTGAAGTCTTCCATATTATTTACACTTATTAAACCAGTTTCTTAATTTCCTATTATATACGTACACTTGTTCAATCAATTTGTTAATATCAGTGTATTTGGTATTATTTATATAGAAAGAAACACTCATTATTGACAACTTAATTGTAATAAATATTCCTAATAAGGGGCTTATAATCACTATGGGAGTTGAAGTTTGTGTTTGTTCTGTTATATTGCCTTTATGCCAGTCAGTGAGGTAATTATGTGGTTATGCTTTATGCGTATGTAGTCAAATAATGTATTTATTTTTGCTTTAAAATTATAGTTAGAAAATAACATTTGAAGGCTTTTGAAATAAAATTACTAAACATATTTGTTTCATACCTAAAGAACTTGTTCTTGCATTATAATGTTATGAAGAATCATTTAGACTGTGCAGACGAATTTAAACTTATCAAATGCAACGTGCCGGATATAAGAGTGGAAAATAGAACAGTATTGAATTATACTTCTCTCTCTATGCTTGTTTTAATGAACTACATAAAGTGCACTATAATGTATAGAATGTGAAAATTAAATCAACAAAACTTTGAGAGCTTGCATGGAGCATCAAAACAATCATTTTTAATTTTTGTAATGACTTATTTTCCTATGAGGTATTGTTTCCGAGAATAATACACCTTAAGTAACGTAAACCATTTATTACCTTAATATTTTCATTTTATAGAAGAGGCTCCGTTGACCTCTATACCATGCAATGGTTAGTTGGAACATGGACTTTCTAAGGCGGTCAAAAACTACGGAATTGTTCTTAAGGTTCCGTGTTAGAGCAAATATCCTTGCTACTACACTTTCTTCTGTTTTGACTGGGTTTTCATAAACAAGAACACGCATTCGCCCCCTCCCCCTAAAAAAACAGTGATTTCTAATGGAAGAATTTGCTCCACTTGCAGCAGAACAATTTGTTCGAAGTGCCCTTGTGATCTCCTAAATGACGTGGTCTCATGCAGGTGTTGATACACAGATGTTGTTGATGCTGTAGTTCTTTAGCTCCTGCAGGTGTCTTCATTTTAGTAAGTACTACTGCTTTGAGTCATGATATGTAACAAAATGCGGATTTGGAACAATCATTACATAATGATTTTTGGACAAAAACTTCATAGGAAATTAAGGTATTGTAAAAAATTATTTGTTTAGTGTCCCATGCAAATTCTCATAGTCGATTTCGTACAAAGTTGACAATGTGTTATTAAAAATAAATGGAAAAAGGCGAAATTTTCTGTAGATGAAATTGTCATTAGTTTTTGTCGTTCGTTAACCATTTGATAAAGGTTTTTGTGCTTTTTCTTGTTTACTTTTCTTTATTAATGTAATCTTATAGGTAATTGTATGAAGAAATAACTACTTGCGTACGTGTTCACGACAGTGTTGAACAGCAACACGCCCAGCAGTGATATTGTTTCTCTCGGAAGCAGGACAAGAAGTTCAAACCCGTTTTTCCTTTATGACAAGCGACGCCCCTGCTTAATACGAGCACCGATTAGAAACGGATCTGCAGCATGGCAGCTGGCTAACGTGCGACAACATGCGTCATCACTGCAACATAAATTTAATTAGGAGTGTGTGCTTGACATGTCTGTATCGGGAGTATAGCTCCAGATGGTCGGAATCATCTCAGATAATCGTACCTTTTTTCCGTAGTTAACTGGCCGTAAAAAGAAACGAAGTTATTATTTATTCCTGGCTACTTTCTACACTATGTAACAGCGGAGAAAATTGTTGTATCACTAAACTTTCGAATAAAGAAACCATTGAATATATTGTTGGTTAAAATAAAACTTACATTTTTAAGTATGGTTTGTAATTTTATACTAAGAACAGAGACATCCACCCCACCTGCAAACAGGTACAAAATTCATTCAATTGTCTAACTCAGTAGTCAATATAATGGGGAGAAATTACAAATGATAATCTTCATGAAACGGTTCCCGCTTATAATAGATACTCTTTATCTTCAATATCAACAATTTTCGTTCAACACTATATCAAAATACCTTGGAATTCTCTTGGACAATACTGGTATTCCGGTAACATATACTTACTGTTAGAGATAAAGATTTTCAACGCTATGTGTCTTTGAATGTTACATCCCATTGAAGACGAATCTTCTATTACACGCATCATTATACTGATCTATAGATTTGAAATATGGAAATAGATCATACACGACACCTGAAACATCTCTGTCGATCAACAACAAAAGTAGACTATCATTTTCCTAATATCCAACTGGGCGTCACGCAGTTCAGTGACTATACTCAGTGGATGCATGAAACCATCTTATCTTCGTTAAGAAACCATCTCAAACAGTTACTATGAGCACAAGTATCTCAAAACCAGCCGTTCTTCCCTTTTTGTGAAGAAATTGCTTAACATTCTGAAGTTTCAAAAAAAAATATTGTTGTAAATAATCTTGTAAAGAGAAATCTGGTAATTTGGAATTCAAAAATAAAACAAAAAAGGGTATAATTGTGTAAATGTAGAAAAACGGATATTATACATTCTTTTTCTTAGCCTTTTACTGCCCCTGGGGACCTTGGCATACCGCGACGACCGCTGCGTGCTCTACCTCCATCATATGATATTATTGATAGAGTGCAGTATTGCAGGGAGACATGTGATCAGCACACCATATCCCGCCGATCGCTATATTGCGGCTTACTAGATCGAAGATCGCCACCTCTCCATCAGGCAGCTTCCATTGTCCGCACGAGGCTGGATGGACCTCGTTCCGTTAGAAAAATTTCCAAGTAGGTGCTAGTAATCAAACCTGGGGCTCTCGGCCAGCAGTCAGCAACGGTAACCACTAGACCAAGGAGGAGGTATATTATAGATTATTGGGGATGGCATTTATAGGATGGCAATGGTGAAGAAATAAAAAGTTCAAGCATTAATTTTACCACTAATGGTAGGGACCTCCAGGAGGAAGGGATCAGTTGACAGCGACACCGGGCGACCAGGATGGACGTTAACTTTTTCCCTGGAATATAATTTCTGACCCAAGGCCTCTAGGTACTGGCCACCTCGCATACCCCTTTCTGTACATTACTTTTATAGTAACAAACAGTCAAGCAGAATAGATAACATTTAGGAGTTTTAGCGATTACTTTAGCGCGGTAAACTTAAAATGTTAATTAGTGAGCAAAGAACGGCATGTTACAACGTTCCCTTCAGCCGGGAGGAGATACCGCTGCAGTCATCCCGAGCGACAGATAGGTACCTTATCGCAAAGGCAAGTTAACTCAGATAGTTTGAGCGTAGTGCTGTAAACGTGCAAGGGTAGTGGGTTCAAACACTCATGGCACAAATTTTTTTTATTTGTTTATCTGCTAAAGTTAAAGGAGATTTATCACCATTACAATGATTTACTCGCCTACATCGTAGTACACAATCCTCAATCAATTGTTATATACGAAAACCAATGGTTCAACTGTTTCTAGATTTACCCGAGGTTAGGTTTAGAGTTTAGGTTAGTGTGTGTGTATATGAATTAATCAATAAGGCAACTAAGTGATAAATTCAAGTTGGTATATACTTGAATAACTCTATTTTGTAATATGAAAAACATAATCCCACCAAGAATGTTACAGATGACAACGCATACGTGAGATTACGTTTAATAAATAAGTATACATTCGTCATTTGCACTGTTGCAAGTGTTTATTTTTATCTCCACAAGCGAGTATTTCAAGTTTTTTCTCGTGGTTTAACGTTCAAGTGAAGTATAATTATTACTTATAATTAAACATACATTGAAATTAACTCCAGCACCTTACTTATGCAAATATTTGTCATTATAAGCATCGTGGTGAAACTTAAATCTAGCCTAGCCTAGCACGCATGCTATCCACAACAAACTTTAAAATGTAATCCCTAGTTACGGTTTTAACTTAGGAGTAGCATTACCGAACTACAATGGTGCTTATAAATGTCGGTCACATTATTGGCTAATGAATTCACTATCCTGGCAGATTAGTTAACCTAAAGTACATTATAGTAGTGGCAAATCTGTTTCAAGTACCGTAGTTCCATCTAGCGATAGAAATCGTAAGCATCACTTAAATAGCTTTGACCTTGGCGCGAAGTAATGGCTTTTTTTGCAATCGGCGTAGTGTTATATATAGTATAGCGATTGAAAGACTTAATCTACTTGTGAAGTTTGTATAATATTTTTGGTTTCCTATTTATAGTCTTTCAAGTTACGACAGCCTCTGTGTACCTTACACCCAAAGTAACAGAATAGAAGTTGAATTTTCCTTCTTATTTAATCAGAATTTGATTATAAAACAAATGAAAAACAGCACAAAATATAAGAAACATTAGGTAAATAGACAAATTTTTGCACTTCTTAAATCTTGCTTTAATTCATACAAAAATAATTTTATCAATTTATTACCCATTTTGATACTATAAAACTTTTAATCTTTGTTGAATTTCAATATTTCTTAATATCTCTATTCTGAATATTAGAAATATCGTCTTTTTTTTTTAATAAATTTTATATTTCTCCTTTCCTCAGACTGTTCAATAGTTGTGCTAGAGATATAATGTTATAAAGTTTAGGTAATTTTATTTTAATTGTGTAAAACACATAAAGAAAGCATTGTTCCAGTGGTTATTTTCCAGCGTTCAATCAACATCTGGGAAGTAAAAGTTGTTTCCTTGAAATAACGCTGACCCATGAAATAGTAATCAATCCCTAAAATAAGATTGACCTTTATGCTAGCCACCAGTAGTAAAGAACATTTTATTGTACCAGTTTTAAAATACGCACAAGTACAACTGTCGTATGGGCCTTACGGCCATACATGCTAATATCGTCCTTGTAACAATCAAAATGGCCATATACACAAAATACATACCTACATACATATACATACAGATATACATGCATACATACAAATGTGCAAACATACCGACATACTTAAGTTTTCTATGAGTAATTTTATATACAAATATATAATTATGAGTAAAACCATTACTATTGAGGACCCCTTCCTTACACCTCCTCTCCAAGTCCCCCCTCTTCACTATAGCCATTAATCTTCTTTGTCGGGTCTTCTCTAGGAATATTCCCAAATTGTGAATCTCTCATGCACCAACCTTCCCCGGCAAATGTTCAAATTTCTATTAGAATTAAAAATTGTGATTGTAAATGCTCGTTTCTTAAAATCTCCGTTTCCCTGCATTTTGCCAAAATATGCCCCCAGGTATCGCTTTCTCCGCACAATGGGCAAATTCTTTTCCCGAGAACATTAACTGTTGTTTCCTTTCCAAGACCCTAAACTGAGACATGCGTGATCACCCCTTTCTTCTCTATCACAGACATATAGATAACCCCCTCCCCCATATGTATTTGTATTTGAGCCTGCAGGTTAAGCGATACTTTTTCTGCGCATCGAGTCGCAGTATTTTGCCCATCTATAACTCGCAAACGTCTGGTAACTATTTTCCATCTATTTAGAGTAATGTTCTCTCCCATTAACTAAATATACCCTAGTCCAATTTTGTCTAAACCTTTCCTTATTTTTGATGCCCATTCTGTATACCAACCTTGCTCCCTGCTCGAAGACGTGCTTCATCACCCCGTATTAATCTTAACCAGTATTTAATTGTTATTATTTTTAAATTCACACTTTCGTTAGAGATACCAAACTGTTTAAGAACCCCACAATATGCTGAACCCCTCCCTTCTTGTAGCAACCGTTTTAGAAACTGCGTTTGTACCTGATTAAGTTTCTCGGTGTTTCCACTCCCAAATTTCGGTCCCGTACGCCATAGTTGACCTTACAACTACCGTATACACCAACTCCATTGTATTCCGGTATTTTTATTAAAATCTTTAATGCCTTTATACTTTTAATTGTGCACTTGCGTTTTGTGTTGCCATGTGCCTTGTCCAGTTCCGTTCATAGCTAAAATGCTAAAAGTATGTGAATTTCTTAACATTTTCCAGTGCCTGATCTGCATACTCCCACCTCTCTTTCCTGTGTCATTGTTTTGGTCTTCTCATTGACTGTTATTCCCCATTCCAACAATGCGCCTCTAAGCAGTCTAGTTCCCTTTGTAAACCGTCAATTGTTGTAGATATCAACATTAAATCCGCACAAAGGAGAGCTGGTATGGTTATGCCTCCTATACTCGGGGCATCAGATCCTGCAACACACATTTTCTCCTGTATGTTATCTACAAACAAACTGAACAGGAGCAGTGGCAGAATACAGCCTTGCCTTACTCATCTCTGTGTTATTACAATTTTTGAAATTTTATCGCGATGATATTGTATACAGAACTGTACCTTACTATATATTGATTCTAATGCCTTAATCATTTCACCCAAGACTCCTTTCCTCCATAATTTACTGCGTAATACTTTCCTTTCCACGGAATCAAAAACTTTTCGAAAATCTATGAAGGCACAATGCAGTTTTCTTCTCTTTTACTGTGTTGTACTCTCAGTGCGTCTAATACAAAAATATTGTCTAACGTGCTGTATTCTTCCATAAACCCTGCTTGAAACTTTGAATGGTGCTGTATTCTACCCATATAAAATTTTGCAATAAAGTTTTCCCATTACCTGAAGTAGTTCCATCCCCTTGTTACTATCCGGCAATTTTGGTCTCCCTTTTTAAAACATAATTGCCAATGTCCATTCCTCTGGATATGCACCCTCATTGAAAACGTCATTCATTATTTGCGTCATCATATCGATAAATTTTAAACATTTTAAACACTCCTGATAGTTCTGAAGGCCGTCCGTCGAGCGCAGGTGCTTTGTTGTTCTTTACGATTTTATTGCTTTAATTACTTCTCCTATCATAATTTCACAACCATAACTTCAATTTTTGCTCCTAATAACAGGGTAGTCATTAATATGTAAATTATCTAATAGTTACTGAAATAATAAATATGTGTTAATGCAAATAAAATTTGAAACAATTCTAACAATTCAGGTTATGTTTTCCTCTTAATTGCCTTAAAAATCTCGAAAGTTTAACTTGGGAGGTTAAGAACCACAAAAGTTACTAAAAATCATTAATGTTCAACTAATCTATAAACAACTAAAATTCACAAATGAATATGATTTTAGTGAACGTTTTCTTTCCTAGAACATTCACCAACCATACAAACAGCTATAATATTAGATAATCATATTGAAAAGAGACATTAACCGTTGTGATATAGTTTATGCTCTCTGAGTCTTGTTTCACAAAAGTGTAATTAAATACTAGTAAATTTATATTTATCTTTTTCTCTATAGTAGATATAACGGAAAAAAAATAATAATTGTAAACCAAATATGATTATTTACATTTGAAATGTTAAGTTTACAATTATATACTGAAAAAAATTATAGCCCTGTCTTATGTTAAGGTTTCGAATAAGGGTCGAAAAAAATCCAAGCTCAGAGCCGGAACCCCAATTATACATTTTCGATTTCCCTGCCCATGTGTTAAAAATCATACATAACATAAATTAACTGTAATGATTTAGTTAATTATTAAACTTGACCAAAAGTACTGAAAGGTTTCGAATCGCCTTTCAGGAATAAAAGATCTTCCTTACAAATCTCCAGGATACATGGATTTAGTTCGATTTCCTGGTGAGACATTGAATTTTTCCTATCTAACTGTGACTCCAAGTAACCAATGATATTTTACTGAACAACCAGTTAATAAAAGCAAAATATATTGAGACATTTCCATATCATCATATTTTGTTGTAAGCGCACAAAGCTTGTCCCGGTCTCATACACGATTATAATTTAGTGTAATTGTTATTTACTTGGTCCAATAATACCCTCCTAATAGTTTTGTCACCTAAAACTATTTTTGGTATTAAGTGATCCAGTTTTTTCTGTATAATTAAATATTATTTATTAATGTAAAGATGTTTAATTCTTCCTTAATTATTTTCGTTTGGTTTCTTTTTATCCAAAAAAGTGTATCTTGCTATATTCCTTCAGAATTTAATTTCGGCAATTGCTACTATTTTTCCTCTTATTTTGTTAAAGTCCAATATTCACGTCTACGATACAGCAAAAATTTAGTCATTTAAGTTTCTCATCTTGTATGTTTAATGTCTTCTTTATTGTCACATATATAATTAAATTTATGAAACTTTTATAGATATCTTTTCGTTCTTACAGTATTTGAACCTCTATAAGTTAAGACTTTCATTATTTCAATCAAATATTTATAGCGATGTACAATGGACTTTATACGAAATAAATACTTTCATTAGACATTCTCGAAGTTTATGTGGTTTTAAACTTGCGCCATATAAGCGAAGTAGTCCCATTTTCATAGCTGCAGTTTAAAATATAACTAATTCATATTTCTACAAGTGTATATTTTGTTGTTGATAGGCTTACTTCATAAAACAAAGGAAGCAATTATGGTAATACAACAGGTAACTATCATATGTTTTTATTGAGACATCTTTCAGAAATAATTGTCAATGAATAACTAAAACAATAATAATCTCACATAGTTTAATATCTTGGTACGCGATGATACACCGTAACTGCGCATGTAAAAGTGTCATTATGCCTCCATTGAGTGAGAGCTTGGAAACTAATGACCGTTGAATTTATAGCTGGGAGCTAGAGAGATGGCTAGCGACATATGCGGGTAGAGAGGTTGCCATCTCTCCAGCTCCCAGTAGTATTCACAATAACTACGCCTAGTCCTACTTAATCTTTCCTGGTTTTGGGGGAGGGCGCAAACTCGTATCAATATAGCCTCATAAGCCCCTCTAGAGGCTTACATTTTGTCTTTGAAAAGAAAGAGATTTTACCCCATGTGTAAAATTGGGAAAGCAACGAGGCAGCCACAGACGATCTCAAGAAACTATTTTAAAAGTCAGTTTTACTCTGAAGTATGTGAAGTGTTGAGAGAAGTATTTTGAAGAGATCTGCATGCATACATGTTTTAATATTTCCGAACAGGTCTTAAGTGCTAACAGCAAATATCACTAATTAGCTAAATGAACGACACGTTTGACTTATTTCAAAGCTAGTGCTGTCTCTGAGCGCAATAGAGCTACAGTACAACAGTAAGCAGGCACAGTGATATCTCTCTAGCTGCAGGAATGGAGATTACCCCTGATGAGCGTTTTCATGCGGAAGAGTGGCGCCCGATATGCACCTGCAACAAGTGGCAATTAATTGGAACTTGATGTGCCAGAATACGCTGCCTGTTAGCAAGCCTCCAGTGTTAAGGTTAGACGAAGCGACATCAATCCTTGCCAAGTAGCTCGAGACGTATTGTCCTCGCTAATCTTCCATCAGCTAGCGCAACAACGGCCCATCTCCTCTCTCAGCAGAACTCCTGGTAGCTGTAGGGGTCGGCTTCTGAACAATGCGGTGTGTCTTATATTTCCTTTTCTTCTTGTTATTGTATTATATTTAATTGGAAATTTCAGATAAATAACGACTTTTGCTAAGAATATGATGGCTCATACAGTTTTATTTTATTTTTTTTATTTTATCGATGCCCAGTAAAAGGCAACCTCTTTTAATGTAAAATATTGCCATGGTTTTTGAGCAGGTATTCCAGAAGCTATAAAAACGGTAGCTGTTCATCACTAAATATTGTTTTTTTTTTAAACTTAAAGAGTTCAACATTTTAAAAATTCAGTCATACCTATCAAATTTTTAAATATTTTGTGTAATTTTGAACAGACACCAGCTGTATAGAATCCGTGCCCTTTAGATAATTTCAGTCTATGGAACATTTAATAATAGTGTTTTAAATTATAATATTGTTACCTGAAATAACTATGTGGCAAGTGATATGCGTTTACGTAAAATCCATTTTAGTTATGGCATTTTAATTACAAATGTTGTAACCTCCCATCTTAAAGAAAAATCGAAAATATTATTGGATTTTTAACAGTGAATTGATTTTCTTACAAAAAGTTTTATTTATTTATAATTTAAGTAAAGGACAAGTTATAATAATAATAATAATAATAATAATAATGATAATAATAATAAGACAACATCAATCAAAGGACTTATTAGGGTTAATTTTACATTAATTTCCAAAGCTGCAGAGAAAGTCACTCCCACACCACTGAACATAAGTACCTGACAAGAGAAGTGTTTTTCGTACTTATTTTGTGTGACATTCTTTATATTATATGTTAGTGTTTCTAGTATGCATCATTATTTTTGTTTTTTCTATTCCCGTGTTTTTACCATTCTAGGCTTGATTGAACAACGCATTTTTGGAAAATTTTGAGAATAAAAACAAATTCGTTGCCATTGTAGAATTAACCTTGCAGAATAATATACAAATTGTGTTTTGTACAAAGTTTCGTTGTAAAAAGACACAGTTCTTATTATATGTGCAATATTGTAAAGGAAAACAGGGCCAAAAATTTAATACTTCTAATTGAGTATTACAAGATAAAGTGCACAGCAAGATCAAATTCCTTTATAATTTGGTAGATTTATAAATGCTTGATCATTCACAATTAAATAGATCCTTAAGGGGAATAGAACAGGATTTGATATAAAATATCATTTTATTCATTTATTTTATCTTATTTGAAATTAAAATGTTTTCCTTTAAAATAGTAATACAATTATTTCTAAATTTTTGTTAGAAGGGCTTTATTTTATATGACTGCAGTCTATGAATTTCTTCGAATTATGCTGCAGGAACATTTTTGATGCTTCAACTTTGAAGAACATTTTCCTTAAGTTTGGCTTTTCAACACATAAGGCAAACCGCCACGGTGGCCGAGGTCGTTAAGGCGCGGACTCGTGAGCCGGAGATCAGGGGTTCAAATCCCCCCAGGACCGTCCTCCCTGACTGGGGTTTTTCCAGGTTTTTCTCAGTCCTCATAACTGGCAAATGCCGGGGAGATAGCCCTGGAACGTTTCCTTCCTTAAAAAAAAATCCAGGGAGAAAATCTGAAGGTAATATTCTACTGAACAAAAAAACTATTATTTCAGATTACATTTAAGTACTCTCACCTGTAATTTTTTTTCAAGTTTCTAGCTTGCATGGTTTTTGGGATATTTCTTAAATGGATATAATGTAATATTGCCAAAAAGGGGCATACCTTTCTCCTTAAGATTGCCAATAGATGTCAGGAGCATTTAGGTAGTATAATGCTGCACCCAGAGTTAGAAAACATACAGGTATCTCTTATTTCAAATTTTTAAAGACAAAACTCCTTATTCCTTATATATATTTTTGTAGAAGACAACAAATGTGCATTGACTAAAATGGGAAAGACACAGATGTGAAGATAAAACTCTAATAAGCTAAAATGTAATTTAGAGAAATTAAAACAGTACTAATATGTAAATTATTTAATTGGCGTTCAATAAATCCAGAATTTGTTTTTGGAAGCAGTGAGGTTTTACAAATAATGCGAAATATGTTTAAAATAAAATTGACAGATTATATATAAATTTTTACAAGCATTCGTGGCAAAGTAAGAATGGAAAAGAAAACCATTAAAAAAAAAACTCGTTACAAAATCCGGACTGAGAGGCAAAATACAAGCAAAAAATAAATGTTTATAGAAAGTAAGACCAGAATGCATAGAGTGCATGGAAAATGCTCTTGAGGAATTATGGTGTATATGTAATAAAGGATGGCATAATTTAGATGTAACACATTTCAGTTAAATGAATCAGCACAATTAACTTCTGCCTATTTAATAGAATGTTATATCACCGCACATCTGCCTTATGATTGCCAATCTCTCGCTTCGTAGACATTATGTCGTCATACAAGCTGATTCTAGCACCAAAGTAGGCCTGCCATATTTGTTTCCGATTACCCGAAGAAAGGCATTCGCTTCTCAGCGGTGCCCGAATAATCAACGGCCATTACACCTTGAGGGAGGTTGTCTGGAACGCCACAACAAACACAGATCGTGATCGTGAGGGATGCCAACGGAGCAATCAATTTTAAAGTGTGTCAGAGCGTGTGAACTCAATCTAATGTACTCCGGCGCACAGTAGCGGCAACAGCGGCACTCATTTCTCAACGTCAAATTTGGCAGGTAACAAGCCCCAAGAGCACACTCGCTCTGCTGTGCTGTGGCTCTAGTAACCCTGCTTCAGAGGCTGTGAACTACATGAAAACTTAAAAATGTGGTTATTTTCGTTCATTACTCTGGTCTACCAGCAACGGCTGAAATGACTGGATTCCATATATAAACAACATAGCAGTAAGGAGATAAACCAAGAGGCAGACATTAGTTACGAGTATGCGATTTCTGTATCTCCTTTGAGCTATACTATTGCGCTTATTCAATGCCTAAAATGTCGCTAGTGGTGCATAGCGAGAAGAGAGACACTATACAAGATGTTGGAGCTACTATAAAAATCGCTCTTCAGTAAGTACAAATAAAATCATAATATGGCGAAGTGTACGACATATATTATAGAAACAGGGGTATATTTCACTCCGCTCTTCCTCTTATTGTCAAGTTCATATCTGGTGTTTGAAAATTCAGTATTCAAACTTCTGGAAAATAACCAAAGAGCTAAAACTAATATTTAGTATATAATGTACATCAAAGAAAAATTAAAAGTTAGAGATGTGTTTAAGAATATAAAGATTGTAGTTCTCATTAACTGACTTCAGCAATCATTGTTAATAACTTTCAAAGTCCTTTTTGGAGCAAAAGTAATTGCACTTATCACTTATCTTAACTTCTGTGAGAAAATAATTTATTTTAACGTGCACTCTTTTTCACAGGTAATTTTCATCAAGTCACTCAATTAGAACAGTTTTGGTTACCTGAATATCAATCATAGAATGCAGTGAAGGAAGCAAATAGACTTGCACAATGAAAACCAGAACTGACCTCATAGGACCAGAACGTTTCTATGGCATTACAACAAAACTGCTAGAATGGCTTGTACATCAATGAACAAATAAAATGGGAGTACTTTTCCCATTCAAACATTCAACATAACCTGGTTAAGGACTTACTGAGCTATTTGAATGATTACTGATCCGACACACCTACAGGCGATGGGATTCTACTATAAAAAGTCCCATGCCGTCTATGTAAGCAGTCTGAAGAGCCTGCAAAACACACTTTAA
This sequence comes from Metallyticus violacea, assembly GCA_030762175.1. Taxonomy (NCBI): domain Eukaryota; kingdom Metazoa; phylum Arthropoda; class Insecta; order Mantodea; family Metallyticidae; genus Metallyticus; species Metallyticus violacea. Next base: position 55,209,127 of record CM060843.1, on the reverse strand, counting down.
TAGAGTGTAAAACTGTAGGAAGAAAAGAATATCTCTATTAGGATGCATTCCTTCATAAAATGTATTTCCAAAGATTGCAGGGAAGATTCTAGAGTTACTAAGGAGGTAGATCTTGAACTGCAAAGTTAGGTTGAGGCAGGTGTTGATGTTGTTGTTGGATATACCTGGGTCGTTTAGGGGCCCGAAGCCGCCTTTCATAACTTAGTGATCACGGGAGGAGGAGGATGGAAGGAGGTGCTTCAAATCACACAACCTTGCTTCATTGAACGCATTGAGATGTTTAGTCACACGACACTTGTTATTGGCCATCTTGTTCGTTACATCTGTGACTATAATGACGCGTGCTATAATGCCGCTTGAAATTGCATCTGTGTGCCTCTCGTCTACTGCCTTTGGTAAAGCGATGTTGATCATCAAAAACGTGCTTTTTCCCCATATATACGAAAACGAAACCGTCGCCACATGATCGCAAAAGCTCATAGGACTCACATTATAACGCCCACGGCTTCCTGAGCCTTTAAAATATTTAAACACTATTGGTGAGCTCTTGAGCTCCCAAACGCGCTTACTTTAAATTCATCACCTCTTAGACTCCTTATTGGGGAGCTCTTGATCATACGATTTAATGACATCATCTCAGACACTTGTTCCCCTTCTACCTTTAATGAATTTTGAAACATTTCCAGAAACTAAGATACAAAGGATCTATTGTTCGGACACCTGCATGCACTTACCTTTGTCACAATGGAGAGACCCATTGCTCTAGTCATTATCAGCAGAAGACAAAAGATTACAAAAGGCAACTTTTCCCTATTGTCAGAGAGTTATACGTCTAGGTAGCCATTAATACATTTCCGTGATACATGCAGTGTACCTGTTTGTTACTACAGGATACTATAATATTTAATAATTATTACTCTTTGTCTTATCCAAATGCATTCATTCTTAGGCATGCGTGAATGTGAGGACCTGCCACAAAATTTAAAGGAGTGCGCAAAAGATCCCTGTGGTTAAATGTCAAACTACATTTACTCATTTTAAAGTTAATAACTAATAAATAAATAAGCGTAATCATTTGAATACAGTATAAAATCTCAAGTCAACGTTTACCTGCAATTCCCGCAAGATAACTTACTGTATTTTCTAATGGCATTTCTCTTTACATTCGGAACTGAATGTGGTACCAACACGACTGTTCACCTTTTCATTTTTCTATTAAAGCTGACAGCACTTGAACCACTTGAATCAATTAGGCCGCGGTGGACCCATTACTTCGTCTGTCATTTTTTCCACTTCATCCCCCTTGATTTGGGTGACTCAATCAGCCTGGTGTACGAGACGTTAGTTAAATCAGAGGAGAAGCTGACCCTCTGCTGCTTCTAATTTTTTACGCAAAATACCTCGAGGCTTTGAACGTATAAGACAATTGTGTCGTTACAGGGTGTACCTATATTGAACCAAGAAAGGGTACCTTATCAATTTTAAAATATTACCATTCAAAATGTAAATATAATAATTTTATTCTCAGCCATATCTAAAAGTGTACTCCACTTTTTATTCTTCACAGGTTTACTACTCACTCAATTTCGAACCTAGTCATTTAATAAAATACTATTTTATTCTTTTCCTATTAGTTTCAGTTACTGTTTTAGGAAAAATCTTGTATTTATAGTTAACTCCACAGATTCTATTCCCTATTCATTAAATAAATGCACATTGTACAGAATATGGAACTTAATCACCGAGCTGAGAAAAACAATGTTATATGTTTCCTGCTACATTAAACCAGAAAGAATGGAGTGGGGATTTATATACAAGGGCGAGTCAAAAGTAAATTTCTCTATTTTTTTTCACCACAAAAACAAACACACGCAGCTCGTTTCAACTTATGAACCAGTTAGTGTGTAGTTCCACTGTCAGGTGGCTTACAGCAATATTGGCCTATTCAACGGAATATAAACATCTGCCGCAAATTTCAAAATGACGAAGGCACTGAATGAGTGGTCAATTCGATTCGTTTTATATAAGGACACTCTTTAACACCTCAGGTCATCAGCGTCCCTTTCAATTCCGGGCGTGAAACGGCCGATAAATTTTGCTCAGAGGCCTCTTCTTTCAGGCTTAAAGTTCGTGCCGTAAATATACGACAAGGGACCCACGGCTTTACTTTTCTTCCGAAGGAAGCCATCCATATTAGGATTTTTATGCCCGAAAATATTCATTGATCCTGGCTGGGTTTGCCACGACCTTGGGTTTAGAAGGCAAGTATGGTTACCACTACACCACCAGGACCGACAATGAGTGGTCAAGGGAGGAAATGTTGGTAGTTATTCAAATATAGGAAATCCGTAAACATCCATCGATGCAGTATGTATGAATATGAAACGAATTTGATATACATCCAGTTAGTGCGAAAATGATACTGTGAATAGCCGAAAATCGAACGATTATAAATAAATAACGAATTGTCATATTTCTAACACATTTTGACTTTCTTGTGCTTGAAAAACCGAAATAAAAAGAAAAAAAAATGAGGAGAAGGTGATTTCGTCCCTGTCAATGACGAAGTGTTGAAATGATACAACGTGCAGAATGCCAGTTTTTATCGTGTGAACGTAAAAAAATGTCATTTCAAGTACGACATGCGCTTGAATTAATTTCATGTAAAAGCAGAGTGTTGAAATAAAAGACTCTCTATTTTGATCATCCTTACTTGTTCACTACAAAAATTAGGAAAACTTACTTTTTGACTTATCCTCATAGAATCTCATAAGAAAAATTATCCTGAGTATAAAAAGTAATAAATACATTTAAGAAAGAAAATTTGTACATGTAATGCACAAGGTTTTAATGTATGCCGGCGTCTTTCAAGATAGGAAAATATTCTCCTTATTATAGGTGTATATAAGTATGAATGGTGAGGAAAGAAAAGGCTATACTTAACGGGCCACTAGTAAGAGATAAAGTTGTATACTGAATCTGAAGTTCGCAAAAATTCCGAAAATTGTCGTAAAATTTTAATTTGCACTACGCAAGCTTATAGCTCAACTCGGACTAGTGAATAAAAATTAATTGAGAGAATTGAAATGCTACTTTAGAAACTAGACAGGAAAGACAGACAACTACTATACAGGAAAAAAGTTACGTGCTACAAATTAATACTGAATGTAAAATTCCAGGTGAACAGCTGAAGTGTGACATTTGCATGTTTGTCTTGTCAGTGTTTAGAGTGAACCCATGTCAAATGCACATGAAAGACATACGCTCAAAGACCTACTCCAGGAAGTTAAAATGCGGTGTAAATGTTCCTCTTTGGAGTACAATTCATTATATGATATACAATACTCTAAAGTGATTGTAAATGACAAGAAACGTAGGCCTTAACTAGACTGCTCACGAAAGAAAGATTGGTTGACTTAATAATGATAGAGAGGTGAATTTTTTGTCAAAAGCTCTCACTAGATAACTTTAATATTTGAAGCGAAAGAAACTAAGGAGAATCGTTGCATTAAATATGGACATGGCCAATTCAGCAAAGTCCTGAGTCTGTAGGACTCTTTCAGGAAATCCTATCCATAAGCAGAGAGGAGGAGATTCCAAACTCCTTGGAGCTTCATCACTGGGCATAATGGAATATTCTTCTGTAGAAATAAAAGGTTAAGTATAGAGAGCTGGTATTTCTATAGATAAGGAGTAGGATAAGACATCTTGGTCTGACTTGCGAGGGTTTTGACTCTCAACAGGATCGGGAATGGTCACTTCGGCCTTCAGCAGTAAACAGTATTTCTTATTCGTTTGTATAAACTTCAGGGATCTTGTGAGTGATTCCTAAGGACACGATGGAGAAATCTATTTTAAAATTATTCTTTTCGAATGAAATTTTGTTCCATTTTAATGTAATGTTACTCTACCTAGCAATATAAGTTTAGAAACTATCAATTGCCACCTTTGGGATATTGAAATCAACATCCAAGATTTTGGTAGCGTTTATTCCATACTTTATTCTAACAGAAATACTCGAACAGTTTTTTTAGAAACAGGGAGCATTTCGGAAATGCTGTCTAAAAATAGTGATTAATTCATGTGCTAAAAGTGATTTCATTTTGTTCTATTCACAAAATAATGTTCCAGTAGTAGTATTTGTATTATAAATAATTATTATACGTTGACATTGGGTAAAAACACTTTTATTGTACCAAATACATTTTGAAAAATATACACATTTGTTCAAGTTAGATTAAAATTTAACAAAATACATGTAGACCGTAGATTATTTATTAGTCCTTTTAAAAGCTTAATATTGGAATTTTACTTTCAAGTGTTAGCAATTTTACACTAATTAATTGCTTCTTAGGTGTTTGGTTTTGCAAAATAAACTCTTGGCTGCAACAATTGGAAGCTTTGTTGGCAGAATTGAAAAAAAAAACTTCAATTTTAGAGCACTCTGTCAATAAATGTTAATTTCCAACATCCGTAAGTTGTACATTAAAATTTTACTAAACAATAAATATTGCATTGACATTCATTTGAACATGTTTAAAAATAATCTATAAATTCCTAGCTTCACCATAAAAAGCAAAGATGTTTAACGTTGACAAAATAATTATTGTGACATTTTCGAAGATAGTAATGTGCAACATTTAACTGGTAAGATACTAGAGAGTTTACGAATTCCAGTGTTTATATTTATTACATAGTTTGACTGGTAATGTTTATTTTTTAAATTATCTTACTTCCCTCTATTATATTCTGAGAAGCCAATCCTTTTCATTGGTATAAATTGACTTCCATCGATCTAAATATCTACGCACTAATTACTAATGTTGGAACGAATTAAAAATGTGATGGTAAACGGCTAACTTACGAATTTCTTCTCGTTGGTTTGTCTTTGAAGGAAACATTTAATTTTGCTCATTCATATAATTTCTAAAGATACGCATCTGAGAAACAAATAAGTTCATACTTTTCACAATACTCCAATTGGAATATACGTCAAATTACTGAGAGCCCTTGAAGACAGCCTGTTAATTAACATATGAAGTGCTTCTGTTCTCAGCTCAATGAACTCGTTAAGATGAACATTGCCTCTGGTACCGAAATGTCCAGCACTTGGTTTCCTGGGTTAAAATGAGATTTCATCGCATGTCTTCAAGTGAGTAATTGAATGATTAATTAAAGTAGGCGCTTGTGTCCCTGTTGCACGCATAAAGCGGTGTGGCCATATTGCCGCCCTCTTGGCGTAATGAAGTGTATTGAAAGCATGCTTCCTGACTGTACAACCGTGTTTGGGAGTGCTACTGTTGTCTTCAGCTGTGAGTGGCTCATAATGATCCCATGCAATGCTCAGCTTTCAAACCTTTATACTATGGCATTCGTAAAGTAACGGCAACAAAGTTACGGTTTAACACTAATTTAGTTAGGTTACATTTGAAGTGCTTTCAAATTCTAAGGTCTTTGAATTTTTTCTCAGGACTGGGAGCAGGTAGAAACATGCTGTATGGCTTAGATACGTTAGCACTGTTTGTAAGTGCGTGACAAAGATGGCAGCACCGTATGGTACACAGAAACCTAATGAATGCAGCTAGAGTGAGGAATTTTTGATACTTAAAATGGCGACGTTCTCATTATAAGAACAGTGAGTAATAATTCGTTTTCTTTTTGCATGATCTGACACCCATTTAAATTTATCGCCAGTTGTGGTAATGGTGTCATGAATGTGAAAAATGTGCGTTCGTGGGTGCCACAGTTCAAAGAAAACCGAACGTCGTGTGACAACGAACCGAGGCAATTTCGCCTCTCACCAACCGGTCACAGATCACGGAGAACATGGTTTTGGAGGATCGCCGATTAAGTGTGGAAGATATCAAGTTGGCATTTATTTGGGATCTGTGCACACAATCTTGCATGAAGAACTGAAAATGCGAAAAGTGTTCTCCAAGTGGGTGCAGCGAATGCTGACAGACGACCACAAGGTTACGAGCGTGGCAGTGTGGTGGCAATGGATGAGATGCCGTGCCGTTTTCCATCCTGAAAAGTAAGCGCCAGCCAGCGCAATAGGTGCACACAAACTCACTACCATAAAAGAAAGTTCAGGTTTGCGTCAGTGCTGAAAAAAGTATGGTCGCTGTCCCAAAAAGACTGCAAATGTTCTTTGAAGACAATGCACCAGCCAATCGAGGGAATGTGACGCAAGATTTTCTACATGAAAACAATTTTGAAATGGTTTCTGATCTCCCTACTCATCTGACCTAGCTCATGGCAACTTTTTTAGCTTTTTCTAACCATGAAAGACAATTTCCATGGTCACACATTCTCCAGTCAGGCCGCTTTACATCTGCGATTTTACAGTAGTCAAAAACAGACTAAAGAAGCGTTCCAAAGATACCTTGGAATCATGGTCTCGACGTTGTAAAAATGGTACGTCCTCAGATAGATTACGTTGAAAATTGAACGGAAGTTTCAAATTTTTGGTGCAAATAGTTTGTGAGGAAAAAAATCGGAGGCCTTAGAACTTGAATGAACTTCGTACTTAAATATAATCCCCTGGTATGTCAACAGTAAGTTTCCAAATTTTTGAAAAACTGTGCATTTCCTTTCCAGCATCATTTCTGGATATCTCTTTTACTGATCCATCTCAAGCTCTTTGAATGCCAGCTCCCGATCGAAAGGAAATGCCTTCCAGAAGTTCTTTGTTTGCGAAAACAAGTCAAGGGCTTATGTCTGGTGAATATGGTGGGTGTTGCGGTACTTCCCAATTCCATCATAACAAATTTCGCACTATGTCATCTGCATGACAGCGAGCATTATCATGTAACACAACAGGTGGCTTGGCGTCGTGTATGATACATTGCTGGGCATAATGATGTTGCAAGTAATAAGGGTAGTATAGTCTTAGTATGCCTTCTTTATCATAACACTCGATCATTACTTTCAAAAGATCTTCAATGCGCTGCATCTTTTTCGGAGTGGCAAATCCGCATTCACCGTTCACTGACTATCATTTGAGTTAAGGTGAACACAAACGTAAGCATTTCACATCCATGATTATAATGCAACAGATAGAGGCTTCAACTCAATGCCCATATTACTCCAGATGCAGTCTTGCTGTCTTCATTGGCTGCCACTGTGCGGAACAAAGCAGGCACAACTTTCCCCATTTTCAACTTCTGTACTAAAATTTTATAAGCAGACAGAGCTGTAATACCAAGTTCCACGTGAATTTTCACACGTTCAGCGCCTGTCTTCATGAAATAAAGCCCGTACAGCCTCAACATCCAACAACCGGTCTAATAGAACAAGTCCTCCCTCCCTTGACGAAATGCTTCCACTCACCTTGCAGTAGTTGGGTATGGTAGGACTTCTCTCCCACAAGCTTCTTATAATTACCTAAAACACTGAGATGAATGTATGTGAAGCACTTTCGTCCATACCTACTGAACATTTTATTAGAGTGTTATTGCTTACTACAAATCAGGAACAGTCACTCATTATGCTTACTTAGAAACTTTCAATACAAGAATATAGTGTTCACTACTAGCATACTTGATTTACAGAGTTTTCATCATTTTTCGAATGTGCTAATATACTGAAATATAGAAATGTCAACCCAAAAACCCTTGAAGGACATTTTACAATAAATGTGCTAGAAATAAAGACACAATTCAACTAACAAGTAGAAATTAGATACAGGTTTATCCAATAGCCAAGTCTGTATCCAAATCAGGTGTTAAATTTCTGAAAATTGACTATCTCTTAGTAAACCTTTAGGCTAGGTAGGACTCTAGATAGATTTAACAGTCACTAGACGGGGTTAATGTGTCCAGCACTAATCTACCTCTGATTCCCAGGTTAGATTATACAACATACACTTCCCAGGTACTTGTTGGGTAGCCGCTGAGTGAATTTGGGTGGTTTTAAATAAAAGAAAGTAGATAAAAGTTTCTTTTTATCTGCCGGAAATCAAGCCCGGGACCGTACAATCTGTAGTCAGGCGCCTTACCAACACCGGATTAGCAAAAACATTACATAATTACAAAAAATCCAAAATTTAAAACCAGTAGAATTGAGAGACAGTTACTGCCTCTAAAGAATCTAAATCGTGCTTTTTATAAAAGCAAATGTTAAACAATAGAGTGAATATTTAGCAAATATATGAAATATGAAACATCGAGAACATTAAGATCTACTTATATATTTGTTTTTCTTTCTAACTCTGACGAAGTTGTTACGCTTTTACACAAGCGATCCACATACATCTTTACCATTTCAATAAAATAAATTCTGGACCAATAACAGAAAATGTATGCAATTCGTACTGAGTTATACAGTAACTGTGCGAAAATAGTTTTATTATATTAAATGTTCAAAACTCTCTTCCACCTGCATCCCATTTTGTAACGTTCTACGAAAAGTACCCTCGTCAGTGTTAATGTGATAGCCTTTTGAAGTTCAGCTTGTGTCCATCGTCTATTCCTATATACGCTACCTTTAAGGAATCTTCATATATAGAAGTATGGTGAGGTTAGATCAGGTTCTTTTAGATTAGGCGCTCACCAAAGAAGTTGGTTATAAGAGTAGAACTCATTAGACATATGGCATGTTGTACCATCTGTTACAAGCCGACTCTATGCCGTCAGTTCCAAAACATTATTGATAATTCTTCCGTAAGCCTTGGTGTTCACTGTTTCTTTGAAAATGTAATAAAAAATTCTGGAAGCATACACCATGCACCAGTATCCAGTGATATTTGGTGCACAATATTGCTATTTACAGCAGCTCAGTATCTTCAGTTTTGCTTGCAGCCTGAAAGGTAGACCCACGGTTCATCCATAAACAATAATTTAAAGAGAATGTACAGTAAGAAATGCCTAGAACTACTGGCTATAACGCTCTAGATATTCCACGTGTGGTTCCTTCAATTTCTATTATGCAATCTGTATGTCCGTAAGCCCGATTTCTTTCCTCATCTCTGACATGTCATTCTGGCTTAATAAGTGCAAGGATTACCTCGGCGAATTGAGTAAGCATTCCCGATCACCATGATCTTAAGCTTGAAGCTTTTTTCCTCTCTCGCTAAGGAGCAGGCAGCAGTCTCCATCTTTCTTACTATCGACAAAATGCTTGCTTGGAACATCGCGTACATCTAATTCGTTTCGGAATGCCTGTTATATTTGAACCAGAGAATTTGTCTTCCAGGACGTTTTCAGGACTAAAACACACTGCCGAATGGAATACTCATGTTTGTGATGAGAACTAATTACTTCATAAATTAAATCGATAATCGATCGACGACAGATGTACTAATATAGATTCCTCCTGAGCCAATGAAATCACAATATTCCATTTTAACTTTTTAAGAACTTCTAAAGAAAGTATTCCTCACATTTAAATGATAAAAACTTTTATGGATCGCTATTCATATTTGCAATATATTAATATTCGAAACATTGTTATTCTTCTACACACTTCTATTTCGACCGATGGGCTTCCGGTGACGGGTGATTAGCTGGTATAGATCAGCTTACGGGAACGAAGGGCATCCCCATTGGCCAGAAGAAGAGGGCTTCTGTGGACGAACTGCCATTTTATTGTATACTATCAAACACAATAATTTTTTCCCCCATACACATATATTTTCGTTCATTAAAATGTTCTCTCTCACTATTTTTTGTCAACAGAAGGCAAGTACATATATTATGGTAATAGCAGTAGGTAGATCTGTTTATTTTAATAAATCAAGGAAGCAAAGCTTTTTTATGTTTGCTTCTCTGCTATCCCTAATAATGTCTGAAAGAAGGTCTAAAATGTTGTGTAAATGGCAGTGATAGTTTTGGCACATTTTTTACTCTGCAGCAACAGAATTGACGTTGTTACGCTATAGAAATATTGAACAATGACAAGTCAGAATTAAATGTTAAGCCATGGAGAAATTATTTTAAGTCGCATGGTCTTTGAACTTAAATCTTCATGTAAAAACAGTTTTTTTCACATTAGCCATTTATAGGGCAGTTAAAAATATAGAATTAGAGTTAAAAATTCGGATTATGGAATAGTTTAAAAGTCTGGCTCAAAATTTCTCTTAGTATTTATAGTTTTAGTTTTTTTTGAAAGAAACGCTGCAGTGAAATTCTAATCACGAGAATACTATTTCATATCACTACCTGAAAGTCTGCATAATGCTTCACTCCTAACTCTGCTAAAGCTTTTCTTATATTGCAGATCTATTCTCATCCAATGCAGATTTGCAGTTAGCGATAACAAATAGTATTTTGGTTAGAAGAATTTCACTGCAACTTTTTTTTTCAGTAAAATTAAAAGTAACTAACCCTGCGTCCGACAAGCCCAGAGGGCTAAGGCTCACCCAGAGAAAATGGATGTGACGCACATACGATGAGACACTGTGTCTTTTTCTACCCATTATCTATAAATATTTTATTCAAGCATTTAACGTGCAAGGCTTTAGAGTGGGAATAATAATAATAATAATAATAATAATAATAATAATAATAATAATAATAATAATAGCAATACCATTATCACCACATTTATATTATTACTATTACTTGCCTCCTCTGTCTCGTCTTGCGACATCATGGATAGAGTGCAATATTGCAGGGGGCATATGAGCTGCATAACACACCCCACCGGACGCTGTCACGCGATATTCTTGATCTGGGTTGCTATCCCTCAGTCAGGTAGCCACTCATTTGTTATTATGTGCTCAGGTAGATGCCGTTCCAGGCTTCCCTAATTTAGAAAATGTCTAAGCAAGTAGCGGGGGTCGAACACATGACCTCCAAGCCAGCAGTTTTCAACACTAACCACTAGACCAAGGAGGCGGTCTTTTAGAAAATCTAGTTCAGTTTAATTTTAATTTTTATTGAATTTTTTTAAATATATGTTAATATTATGTTTTTATACATTAGTCGTGTTAGAATACGTTGTAAATACTTATGAAGTGTTATCATATTTTTCAAAATGCATTTTCCTGATGAAGACCTTGTTACATCAAGCTGTCAGTTAATCTTTATGTCCCTAGCGACATCTTAATTTAATCCACTTCTGCTACATGCTCTGAACGCACTTGCAGTTTTAGTTTTATTTTTTTGCAAGTGAATGCATTAGCTGACAACGTAATTAATGATGGTCCAGTGAGAAGGAAAATATAGTGGTCGGTTGTACTGATTATTTTTCCTAACTTTCTATGATTAACAATGGCAATTTGCAAAGATGTGCTCTTTCCCGTCCTACACGAAACAAAAGGCGTTCAATCATGAAATCTCATTACATTAGCTACAGCACTCAATCAGTGACAACCAAATGGGAACGTCGCTTAGCGAATTTCGCTCATGACACAGAGAGATGGCAGGATGAGGTGAAAACTGAGAATTATCTTCACAAGTACTTGATCTTCTGCTGCATGTGTGGACTCTACGTCAGATGCACGCCTTGCATCTACCAGAAGCTAGACGTTGAGAAAGTTAGAAAGCTCTCTGTACATTTATCTTCTTTTCTCTCTTCTTTTCAACTCATCATGTCTTGTTTTCTATTTTGCCTTTACTTCATTAATACTCAGGATGCTTAGAAGATTGATGATATATTCACAACAGGCAGTATTGATCAACAGAATATCTAATAAACTTAGATTCTAAAAGTAATATGCTACAGATGACAGACTCGTTGGACCTTGCATTCAGCAACTGTTTATTTCTTAACAAACGAGTAACTTGATCAAAGAAAAATGTTTCGAATTGTGGTTTCCACACGATGGGACACCACGTCATTTCTACTCATTGTCTATATATATTTTTTTTTCTCAAGCATTGAACTAGGAAAATGTATTATTATTATTATTATTATTATTATTATTATTATTATTATTATTATTATTTACTTTCTTAATAGAACATTTGTGCAACCTTTAGTGAAGAGAGGATATACTAATCAAACTTATTGGAGTAATTAAAGTATGCACAAAACTAAAATTTCTGACACAGCTCAAAACCAGCGAAAGTAATTAATCTAGGTGCACGTCAAGGTTGCAGTATTGCACTTACATTATTTAACATACACATAAATGAAAATATTAGGCAGTGCATAAACAAACTTACATATTACTAACATAAATTAAATAATAGGAACTAATTTTTACTGATAATAAAGCAATGATCTGTAATTATGAAGAATATATAAAATATCCATTCAATATAATGTGGAAGTATATGTCGAAAAAATTTAAACTAAGGCTTTTAAAAATAAAAAAAATCATTTCGATCTGAATTAACAATCAAGAATAAAACAATTGAACAAATAATGCATTTAACTTTCTCAGAATAGCAATGATATACTTAGGAAATGTTAACTAGAAAGAAAAGTATAAATGATACAATGCAGTGTATAAATGATACAATTAGAAACTATTTTTGTAATTAAGGACGAAAAGATACAGTGCTAAAATTTTATAAAGTAATATCTTCTCCCAGGTCTTTTATATGGAAGTGAAACTTTGTATGAATATGGTGGTTAGAACACATTTTTTTTTGTCATTGAGAGATCCTCATTTTCGAAACTTTTTAACAGTTTCTCTACCTGTAACACGCGTGCCACAATATGTTCTTGCGAATCGCTTCGCCACGCCTCAGCAAGAATCCGTTTTCACATATGCATCGTACATAACAACCCGTTCTTCAAGACTATATTTATGTGGTAATATACCTAACGAAGAACAATTAACACACAACCACTCCCTGACTGACAAGTCTCCATCAAATTAACTATAGGCTGCTAAATGCACATGCATTAAATGGTCTTGACAATTGACTTCTTACAGTAAGCAGCCGGGCTCTACCGGCCTATAGCCTCACTGTGCAAGTATTATATAAAAAATTATGGTCACGATACGCCATTGCAACTAAGAATGAGCTTGATTTTTAAATACTAGTGAGTATATATTTTCACCATCAATTTTATAAATAAAAATAATAAAAGAGAAAATATGTGAAATATTTGTAAGAGTTAATACTTCTTCGACCACTTACGCTTCCATGTTTCTAAGACTTATTTACCCTGAGAATTATTAGTAAATCCTCCAGTCAGTCAGCCTTTCAGAGAGACATACATACAAACACAGAGTACATACATACTGAGGGACTCCCTGATTGATGATTAGTCCAATGTCAGGGTCTCCTCGAGGACATCACAAACAAAAATATTCGGGGAGAGAGAGAGAGAGAGAGAAAGAGAGAGAGAGAGAGAGAGAGAGAGAAGACGAATGCTAAAATGGAAGGCGAATCTGAGCAATACCAATACTCTTAGAAATACTCTTTCTAAACACAGACTGAAGAAAATCATGCATCACGAATATCAGTTCCACACGCTACGTCTGATTCAAAACCTATTATAGAACTGATCAGCAGTAAATAAATCACTAGATGTAAATGTTTACTTTGTAATAATTAAAAGATATATCGGATCTCTGTACGCAACAGTCTAGATAGTTTTGTGTCAAGAATTGGCGATTTTTTTTTCTTTTAATTAACTGGCTTTGTTTGAAATGGAAACTTGGAGTTTCTAAGTTCTTAGTAATGGCTCATGATGTCTATGATATAATATAATGAGAATATATTTTTGGCATATGTTTTATGAAATAATTATTTTTTCTTAACACACAGAGAATTCTGAACAAGGTAGAGATATATCATTGTTATTGACGAAGTGGTGTCAATGTACAATGAGGAAGATTTCTCTTCCAGGCTTTGAAACCTTTTTCAAACTAACTTGCTAAACAGTTTCTTTACGAGTGCCTACGGCTAGAAAAATGTACCATGTTGGAAAACTTCAAAAGAACCCGACAAGGTATGTTAAACACTGAGAGGTAATTGTGGCTGTGAAATAAAGAGAATTCTGAAGCGTTCTTTGCAATAATCTATTAAGAAGCGAATCGGAAGTAGGGGTTTACACATCGTTAAAGCAAGAGCACTTGCCATTACAGTTTTCCCATTTCCTGGCTTTAAATTCTATCGCCTTTTTCTGCCACTTAACTGTCTTAAACAAAGGAATGCCAATTGCTCAGGGCAAAGCTTCTTAAAGCCTGCAGATTCGCATTCAACGAGCTCCAATAGTTTCTAGAATGGCACTTGAAATCTCTAGCTTCCCCATCTGCATGCAGACGTTTACCTTGCTTGCAGCTAGCTATTATTCATGCATTGTAGTGCTTTTTGTTATACTGCACAGAGACAGGAAAATATATTCACTTGTCTGCTTGCCTAAGAAGAACACGAGTTGTTCGAAATATTGCGAAGCTATAGCTGTGATTTTCTTAGTGTATTATCCTGTTTCTGCTTATCTAGTTACATTGCTCATTTTGTTATTTTATTTTTAATTTATACTATATATATATATGTATAATATTTATTATTCGCCAGATCTTTCGCGCCCTCTCTCTCTGGTGTTCTGCGTACGGTAGAACTTAACTACGTCGAGTAAAATTTAGCTGCCGTGACTTCCAAGGAGCCAAACAGAATCTGAGAACTGCTTCCGAAGTAGAATTTATTTTGAGTCTCGCAGCGTGTAGAATTTAGAATGCGTACCTCAGCCGAATGTAGAATTTCAAATGCAAGAAGAGTGTGAGAGGCTAAGTGAGAGCGACTGACCGAATTGAATGCCTCAGCAGAGGAAACGCCTCTATATATATTCAGTTCAAATTAAGTAAGTGCTGGCTTGACGAAGTCAAAGTGGTTCACACAAGCAAGCGTAAACCTCGCACTTTTGCTTAAAAAATTCACAATATACATCTACTATTGGCTGGTTTAAGTTCACTTACCAACGCATGCCATCTGATACTATTTGAAAGTTTTTAACATGTATTTACTTTAGTTTGTTTAAAGTTAACTGTATAAACTGCTAACGAGTTCATTCCCCTGAACACATGAGTCTTGGCTTTATTAACCCTTGCCAGCGCTAGGTCTTTTAAGAAGAGGCATAACACTTGTTCCTTGGGTTACTCCTCCTTTGTATAGGAGTTTGTCTCACAGTTCCCCCTTTCCATCTGGCCTTCCGTAAACAGTTATATCAGAGAAGTTTTTTTTTGAGGATATACAATTCACACATTGATACTTTATGATACACATATATACATATTATCTACATTACTAATTACAATGCACAAAATATAATGATTATATTTGCATCGTACATATTATACTAAGTGTGCCAAAATGCATAAATTTTGCACAGTTGATCTATGTAATATATTTCAAAGTTGGACCGAAAAACTACAATGTTCATGAAGTTCAGGCCATGGAGACGGTTGCACAGAACAGAACTGTCAACGCGAATAACAATTCCGTCTTACCCTCTATTCATACACTCTATGGAAATGAAGAATTTTACTTCCAATAAGATTGTGCACCACCACATTATCACCGAAATGTACCTTGATGACAATCTTCCAAGACAATGGATAGGACGAAGAGGTCCGATTGAGTTTCCACCGCGTTCTCCGGATCTAACTCCGCTGGACTTCTACCTATGTGGAACTCTTAAGAATGTTGTATACCCAGTTACACTGACAGCATCGGAAAGAAATTGAAACGGCATGTGCTGCAATCGCTGAGAGCACTTTCGTAAACTTTGCTCAATCAGTAGTCAATGTACTCCGACGCCGATGGTAGGCATTTTAAGCAACTGTTGTAACTGTAAAAGTCTAAGATGATTAGTGCGCATCATTTTCTGTTTATGCCAATTCAGTTTTGTTAAGCTAACACTGTTTCTTCTTTGCTTGAAGTGTTTATACATTTTTGGTAGAATCTGTATTATATTTATATCTTAGTGGGGGTAGGCCACAAGACTATTTCAAACGGCCGGACAATTTTGTTCAGAAGCCTCTTCTTTAAGGCTGATGTTCATACGTCCAAAGGAAAATATATGCCTGAAGAAATCCTTACCGTGGCCGCGATCTTGGGTCTACGAGACAAGTATGGTTACCACTAGATCACTACAATCGACTAATTTTGTGATGTCTCTCTTTACAGAAATCAGCTGTAATCAGCTGTATAGTGCTATTCCATCTCTAAAGTATCTTCAATGTGTTCCAATTGCTCATCATTCCCTTCATATAAGTTTTGAGGGAAAAAAATCTAAATGGAAATGCAGAAAATGAATTTTGAGAGCCATCCTGCATTTCACTCCTTATATTTTTGAAGAAAGTTTTCTACCATTTTATTTTCTTTTTACTTGTTTAATGAAGAAATCATTCACAATACCTTCAAATTATTCCTATGTTGCAAGTGGTTTATTTTTTCTTGAAACGTTGTTATTGCATCACTTTTTAAATTTGGAGTACAATAATTTTTAATTTTTTTAATTTTTCAACATTCAATCTAAGTACAAATTATTCTTTAAAAATTCCCCGTTTAAATCTCTAACAGAGGAATAAATTCATTTTGAGTATCAATTGTGTTACCCTGGAGTAAGTTTCTTTCACATTTATGTAATGATGTTGAGTTTCACGGCTGTCCCATAGGCATAAAAAATAAGGACATTTAGTGATATAGCTCTGCATGCTAAGTAGAAGACTGCTTTAAGGTCTCTGCATGAATGGTAACACTGCTTTTCATATTTAATGCTTTTAAGAATATGAGACATATTTCTGTCATTTTTATAGGTTTAAGTATGTGATAGAGGTATAGAGGGAACTTTATTGCCATTGTATAACGAAACAGCATTTACACTTTTAGAATCATATATTTCTTATTTATAAAAATAAAACTTAGAATAAAATAAGACATATGTAGCTTCACTCCTATAAATATCCTTTTCAAATATCGGTAAATAATAAATTAAATTAGACAATGACGTTTCTAACCTAATTTATCTTCAAAATGTCAACAAACTATAAATTAGAAGTATATACGGTCAATAAAACAGCGCATGTAAAAAGAAAATATAGTTCTAGTATCGATATAATATTACATATATTCTTAATTAGCCTATTAATTAATAAACGTCACATCATCACATTATATTGTTTAATAAGACGGAGTTATATTATCGTTTGGAAATCCGATATTTTATTTTTAACGGATCTTAAGATTAACTTTATCCTATACTGGCAAACAAAAATTAGTTTCCAATTTTAAGGCTCAATCTACAGCCAAACAGCTCAATATTGTTCTTAAGTTTGGAATGTAAAGAGTATGAAATATTTCAGCTTTTGCTACTAGCACAAGTCTAAGAAGTCCACAGAGGATGAAGGGTCGACGGTCGAGCGTTTTTCTGATTACAACCGTTAGAGCTGCAAAAGAATTGGATTATGCTGCCGTATATATAAAACCTGTTTTGACCCCTCCCCCCTTCTGAACAAACTATTATCTACCTATAATTTGTGCGATATTTCCATAGTAAGGTTTGCTGCTATGTTTGGGAAATGAGGCTCGGCGTAAATAAATGATAGGCGGAGGAGAAACATCTGTAAATGCCGAGAATTACAGAAATGAGTTAATAAATACAAATCGTAGAAGGAATGCGCCAAGCCCTCTGTATTTTAAATTTCTCCGCACGCATTGCTTCACGTGCGTGTTTGTGGAAGCGATAGAGATAATAACAAAATTGTTTTACTGTACTAGGAATTCCTCAACTTCCATACAGTTTCAAAACTACCATTATCAACTCAGGAAAACAGGTAGCGTTGCTATTGGCTGGAAATATCATGGGAGTAAACTGACTTTACTTCATATCGATTTTACAACATTGTTTGATGGGATGTAATATTTTATACATTATGATTACTTTTCAATTATATTCTGTCCTAAATACAGCATTTTCTATTTCAATATTCCTTATTCTTGTAGGCATGATTATATTTGCTCTGAAAACCTGTCTTGCGCTTGCGTTGTACTGGGTCTTGCCATCTTCATTATTGGAGAGCATTTAATAAAAATTAAAATTTTATAAAAGATGATGCTATAGAATAAAATAACAAATTTATATTTGTATACTAAATTATTTCATACTTGCGACACATGTATACAAATTGAGAAAGGTTTACAAGAACAATACAACTAGCTTGATACATTATAAAATAAAGCGACACGCCGTATTAAGTTCCACAACAATGCCTAATTCTTAAGCTTATCGCATAACAATGAAATTCAATTAATGAAACAGAAATGTGTACAAACGACAGAATAGATTTCTTAAAAGTTGTATACCTAAAACACTGTAGGAAATTAGAATAAATGAAAATAGAACTTGACACTTTTAAATTAAATGGAAAAATAGCCTGTTCTAACTTTGAGAGATGTAAATAAAACACCGCTTTAAAATTAAAATTTTAAAGATTTAAAACTTACGTGTTTATAACTGAAATTGAAGGAGAGATCAGAAAGAATGGGAGTCAAGATTCCCAGATTTGTCGACTTTGGACTTCTGCTTGTGGGGTCATTTAAAGTCAGTAGTATCTGGGGGACGTAAATCAATAAAACCATGCGCTGCATCCGAAAAAACACAAATGTTTATGTTGGCATTGTTGGGGATCATATCATAGATCCTTCCTTCTTTAGAAAAACAGACAATGCATTGAGTAGAAAAACTCAGTTTAAGTACTAACCCATGGTGGGTTGGCGCTCCATCTTGTTGAAAATATAATTTATCACCGGGTAGCTCTTGGTTGATTGGATTTGGAAAATTAATTGTAACTGGTACTTTGTGATTACTAAGTAAATTTGAGTATTTATTAGCGCTCTTAATTAAAAAAGTTAGAAAGTCGTTGGACAAAATAACTGTGTTAAAAAAACTTTCATTTAAATCTTGTGTTTTCTTGCTCAGACCGAGAACTTTTATGACGACCCTCGTATTTCTATTAAAAAATATATTATATTATTAAGTATTAATTTTACTTGCAAAAACTAAGAAATAAAAAATTAAAACATAACCAGGATTCGAACCTAGTTAGTTCTCATTACTGGACTTGTGCTTATGTTCGCCCAGGTCTCAGAGTACGCACTTTGGACAAACGTATTTTCTATTTATGACATAATTTGAACTTGAGCTGAAGGCGGCCTTGTAAACCCAACAACAGCAAATGCTTTCGACGTTTTCCGAATCGGTTCATTGTTTATAACTTCTTTTTCTTCTTTGTCTAAGGGTTACAAGAAGGAAATACATTTTATCTCTTATAATCAAATATTGACTAACACTTAACAAACTTTGTGGGTTACAGTGGAAAACTTAGAGAAGAAAACAATTAGCTTGTGTTTTAGACTGCAAACTGCAATGGATTGGCTTTCTACCGCTCTCACAGTTCAAGCAGCATGCAGAATAAAGGACACTCGCCATTGCCATTTACGTAGAAAGTTTATGCATCATTAAAAACAAAACACTGCGCAGCTCTACTAACTATATAGATTCCACATAGTTGAGTGAATGGCATTTGAAAGAAATTATTTAGAATTTTGAAACCAGTGCGCATGCAAACTAACATTCTGGTATCCCTGAGCAAGGTTTTTCAGAGCAGATGGCGTTAGGTTAATCAGTATGTGTGGTAAACACCTATTCTAATGTCAATTAAGCGAGGCGAAGCATCTTGGGGGAGGAGCAGAGAGAATGTTGCCGCTTATCGGGCATGCGCCTTTCTTGACACCGGCGGCAATCACTGTACTCGCACACACCCAGGTCATCTAGCGGCACTTCTATCAACTAGTAAAACGATTAAAATGCCTCGGAGTATCAAGTATGTGTTTCATACCATTGTTTGCTTGGGAATGCGGTAAATATAAAGACACCATGAGGTGAGAACTGTAAAGCATATTTCTCTTCAGATAGTTATGTATCTGTTTCTTTATTTTCATGCTTGACATATGTTAGGCGGAAAAGCCGGCCAAAACTTATTTCCTACTCTGAATACATTAGTAAATGAAGAAGACAGAATGTCTTAAAAAGAATGGATGCATTTAGTTATAAAAATTGAGCTTGTTTCTTCCGAAATTTTCTAATGGAACGAGAATATGCAATTAATTCTGTGCCACTTTTAAATTAGGATTTGCGAATAAAGTTATTTCTCGCACTACATATTTATAGGGGAGGATTTTGGACAAAAATTAAGATACATTTAAAGCTATACAAAGGTCTTAGTGTTTAAATTATCAAATAATTAACTATGTATTCCACTACATATTTAAAACACAGAAGTGTTTTGACTTAATGACATGAGTAAATTTAAGAAATGTGACAGATTAAACAATAAATATATTCCATGCTGGAAATCCATACTTTAATAGCACTAGTCAACACCCATTTTGTACCTAATGTATTATATATATATATATATATATATATATATATATATATATATTAGCACGTAGTTATGTGCGTACAATTCGAATGTGCCTTTTAAAATGTATTACAACGTGAGATTTGGAGTAATTTAGAATGTTATATATATATATATATATATATATATATATATATAAGTAGACAAGTCTAGCTTCTTGCCATTGAAGAACTCGCAGTAGTTCGAAATATAGCAATTTCAAGTGTGACTCTTTCTCTGTGTTTTATCTTTATCTACTTTTATTATTAGTGTTAATTGTATATATATATATATACATATATTTATTGTAAGTATTATGTTGTTCTCTTATTTACGAGTATTTGTCTTTTTGTTTGCTATACTTTTTATATATAAAGAAGTATTACAGCGGTAGAGTTCTAAAAATATTCACTAGATAGGAGGGGTGGTAGAAGAAGGCATATTTGTTCTACCATAAATGTGAAAGCGATTGAAACATACAATCTTTGATACTAAGCTCAAAAGTCTCAAATTAGCTACTCGGTCCTGTTTCAAAGCAATCGTTGATGTCTTTCTGGGCAACAGAAATATTAACTATATTTCCTTAGTATGTAGAACACGGAAACAATATTCGGGACTGATGCTGCCATCTCGACAGTAGAGTTTTGTACCGCTAGGTGGCAATACTAGCGCATCTGATGAGTTTCATGTAGCTGGGTAGATGTGTTGAAATTCTACAGTACTTTTCATAATACTCTGTGTGTAGTGTGTGGCGATTTTACGATGGATTCAAGATTAGTACAGAGAGTGCGCATCAAATTCTGTGCAAATCTCGGGCAAAATGCTACGAAGACCCTCGCGATGATTCAACAAGTATTTGGGGGACAAAGCATGAGCCGTACACGTGTGTTTGAGTGGCACGCTCAGTTCAAAACCGGCCGTATAGTTATTGAAGACGATGCTCACATCGGTTGGTCCGTCAGCTGTATAACGCCTGACATTGTTGCCAAAGCTCAACACCTCGTTCGTGAGGATCGACGTCGAACCATTGAAGGCCTTGCTCATAAGCGGGAATTGGTTATAGACTTGCCAACGAATTTTAACTGATGAATTGGGGCATACATCGTGCGGCCGGAAAATTTGTGCCAAAGATCCTGATTGCGGATCAGAAGGCACAGCGTGTTGAAGTTTCACGAAGCTTCGTCAGGCCGTATCCGATTACCCAACCTTCTTGTCCAGGGTCATCACCGGGTACGAGAACGACCAAGGACCCCTCCCCCCCAAAAAGCGAGACAAGTGAACAGCAAAGTCAAGAGCATGCTCCTCGTTTTCTTCGATACCACGGGGATTGTGCACAAAGAATTCGTCCCATCAAATCAAACAGTGAATTCCACGTACTACTGTGACAACATGACGGTTGTCCCCCACCCACCGTACTTGCCTGATTTGACACCCTGCGACTTCGCTCTATTCCCCAAACTGAAAATCAATTTGAAAGAACGTCGGTTCGACACAATTGAGAGGATTCAAGAAGAAGTGCTAAACGCCCTCAAAGAACTTGTCTTCCAAGATACATTTGGAAAATGGCAGAATCGCTGGGACCGGCGTATACTTGTGGAAGGGAACTACTTGGAGGATGGCGGCGGTCATCAGTCTCAAAGTAAGTTTTTGACCAAATGTCAACACCACCTCGTGTGTGTATATATATATTGAAGCAGAAAATATTACTGAGTTCGCAGTCTGCATTTATTGTTTGCATTATTTATGTGAATATTCGCCAGTATAGTGTTTTATGCTGTGTATCTAAGTACGTGGTCGTCTCTTATGAAAGTCGAAATTGTTTAAATCCACATATTTGTTAGTTATAATCATTAATGTGCACCCAAATGTATGCATGGTATTAGTATTGTGTATCTAGGAATTGTGACATGTTAGATAACAAGGGGGCTTTCCACTGAATTAAGCACTGCAATTTAGATATAATCATTATATGTTAAACCACATACAGAAAAAACTTGAAATTTATTGACTAATGTTATGTTATAATCATAGTACAAATATCAAATGTAATTTCTTCAGTTTCTATTCATATTTATTGTCCATTATTTTATAACATTCCATTTAGTATTTCTTAACACTCCAGGATATGTTGCCCAGTCCCTTGCATGTATATAATAAAAATAAAGATGTATATAAAATATATGCTTATTTTTCAGAGATGTATATTTACAGCGTATAAATAGAAACATAGACTAGAGAAACATCGCGGTACTCTACCTTTAGCACGGAATTATATAAAGGAAAACAGAATTTTGATTGTTCTAGCAGTGAAGCATGGGAAATATTTGAATAGCGAGCTAGATAGAAAAGAAGATAAATAAATTAAAAATACATTTTAATAAATATTTACTGAAGGGTACTAAGACATTAAAAATAAGTATTAAGAGAGATAAAAATAGTTCCAAATAAGAAACATTAAATCAATATCCCTTTTTAATAGTTCAGCATCCGTCATACCAACAATGTCCAAAGAGATGATGAATGAATGTTGAAATATACTTCAGAAAGCGTTCCTGCAACATAAATTTAAAAATTGGCGTGTAAAGTTACACTCTAATGCTCTTACTGGTACAGAAATATAATATATTTACTGAGAGGAGTGAATATCCTTGACATCGTCCTTTCAGAGACGTTTTTGACATAATAGCGAGACCCAGCGAGTTTTATTCACGCCCAGCTGTCTCAAATAGTAGTTGGCAGGATATAATTACGTGACCACTATTGGACATACATGAAGCGCCTTAAGATACAAGGGAAAAAACAGGTGTAAACAACAAACAAATAAATACATAGTTACGAATAATTTAAAATTACTTAATCAGACATTTAGATATAATTAAAATGAGCCACCAAGAGTTCGCAAAAAAGCATGTGGAGTTTCGAATAACAGCAAAGTAATGGAAACCTGTAAAATTAGGTTAAATGAGAGTGTTGCGCGCGTTATGCATTAATTTGCAGTATTAAATTTCTATTTTATCAGAACTATTTATTCTATATTATACAGGATGGAAAAAGGAACATACCTTGTACAGGGTGATTGTTTGTGACTGGCCTCATAGCGCAGTCAGTAGAGCATCTGCCTGCTGTCTTAGGGTCCCGGGCACAAAAAAGAATGCTCCATAATTAAGAAGGTTCCTAGTCATGTACAGAATCTGGCTGGTGCAGGAATATGAAGGACACTTTTAATAACTATTTAATAAATATTTTTCTCATTTCGGAGCTGCCTTTGAGGTCATATCTGAAAATATGTTCAGTCATTACCGTCAGTTAGTTTGAATAGATGATGTAATTGCTAGTCAGTGTACCTTGCCTTGAAGGGTATCAGCTTAGAGAGTACAATACTGGGCAACGTAGACAGTGGTTAAAGAACGAACATGACCGCATTATGTAAACAGAGTGAATTAGAACTACGACGTGGCAATAGCCTTTCTCTCTCTTCACCTCTCCAAGTCGCAGTCTCTTCCTTCACGGTGAGTTCTCGGAACTAGATCTAGTGATTATATGAATAATCGCTGTGCAATAATGAGAACATTCTTTCAAATGATTCGTGGTAATGTTAAAATAAATTTGATCAATCAATCAATATATATATATATAATATAAATGAAAAATAAAAATAAAGTAACACTATTAACAATGTAACAAATTAACAGTAATAATAAAAGTAGATAAAGATAAAACACTGAGAAAAAGTCACACTTGAAATTGCTATATTTCGAACTATTGCGAGTTCTTCAATGGCAAGAAGTGAAAGTGATAAAAGTAAATATTGAGTATCGAAGGTAACGTTATGCATGGAAACAGATGAAACTAGATATGAGAGTGTGGGAAGAAAAAAACTAATATGCAAGATTTAAACCAGGTGGTATACGCGCTTTATGTAAAAATATAGCTGCCATTTCTCTATCTCTGAGTAAACTTTCACAGCATTGTGTAGGTAAAGCATCAATAACAGTTAGACTAAAAGCATCATCAAAATCCTTACAGTGAGATAAGGCATGTTGGGCAACCGGCAAGGGAGAACTTGGTTTTAACAGAACGTCTATGATTGTTCATGCGTAGCGAAACAACAGTAGAAGTTAAACCAATATAAAATGCTTTGCAAAGCTTACAAGATAACATATCTATGACCTTCTTGGAAGAACAGGTAGCAAATGAAGAAATGTTAAATTCCCTGGATAAATTAGGGCTGTGGAATGAATTGCACGGGATAATTAGTGCACAGGTTTTACATTTAGGACGTTGGCAAGGATACGAGCCAGCAAAGGGACGTGGTAAATTCGGAGAGGATAGATTACGGCGAAAAATACTTTTAAGTTTAGGTGGTGTTCTGAAAGTAAGGCGGGGTACAAATTTAGAAAAATCATTTAAAGAAGGATGCATTAACAAAGTATCGTGACATTCTTTCAAAATAGGTCTGATGCTTTCAATTCCAGGCACGTAAGTAGTAACAAGGTTGATGAAGTTCTTGTTAGAAGTTTTAGGTTTGCATTGGAAAGTTTTGTGCGGTGGGATTATATGGGATTTTTAAAGAGCGGAAGGATAATTTTGATCTTGGAACTTTTGGGCTAGGTTTTTAATGTACTTGTCAAGAGATGAAAAGTTGTTACAAAGATGATGACCACGGATTGAAAGAGAAAAAGGAATAGATCTTTTGATATGCAAGGGATGACAGCTATCAAAATGAAGATATTGTTTTAAATTGGTAGGCTTAATGTGCACAGACGTAAGAAAAGAGTCATTGCATAAAGAAATATAAATATCTAGGAAACTAGCAGCATTGGAAGAGACAGAAGAAATGAACTTAACTGAAAACTTGGAGTTAAGATCAGTAAGGAACTGCTCGAGAGATTCTGAACCAAGAGTCCAAAGCACAAATATATCATCAATATATCTCAGCCATAATAATGGTGCCAAAGGTTCTGACTTAAGAAATTCCTCCTCTAAGCGAACCATAAAAAGATTGGCATAAGAAGGTGCCATTCTGTTACGCATCGCAATACCTCTAATTTGTAGATAATGTTTATTATCAAAACTAAACGCATTGCGAGTGAGGACCAGATAAGCAAGATGACAAATGAAATCTGTGGATGGGATATGAGGAGGTGCTCGAGAGTTCAAGAAATGTTTAACGGCAGCTAATCCTTAATGATGGGGAATGTTAGTATAGAATGACGTCACATCGATAGTGACAAGAAGTATATCAGAATGTGCCGAAGGGTCAACTTTCTTTAGTAAACTCAAAAAATGGAAGGAATCTTTGATATACGATGGACTAGACGTAACAAATGGCTGTAACAAACAATATATATAATTTTCACACAGGTATTTATGGCAGCTCTAAGTGCCGCAAAATTAATTAATTCGAAAATGTTAATTTTCATCTTATTAATATTCAATCCAATGAAATTTGAAAATATATCTTCAAAAAATATTTTTCTCTATATGCTATAAAAGTCTTCTTGCAAATGTCTTGTAAAATCTGTTGTTTTGTACGTCAATAAATTGCAGATTCAAGGTGCTTGTTTATAATAGCATTCTTCAATTGTTGTTGTGCTGCGTATGTTTTAATAGTTAGTTTCAATTGTTATCTTTGAACGTAAAACAAACGACTTACCGTTAAAGATTGAGGCGTCTTGGTCCTGAAATCCACAGCGGCAGTGGAGAAAACTGGAGAAAGCCGAATTCCGCAGTCCCGAATGGCAGCTGAGAAAGAGGGGCTGGAGCCGCAATCAAAATTAAACATTTCTGTTAAACGTAACCTAAAACTCAACCCATGCTTTGTACTCCGTAACTTTCTGGGTGCAATATGTTGTTTCTTATTATAAAACTGAGTTTTTAGGTATATTTCAAGTTCATTTTAGCACTTTTTACCACTCGTAGTCTTATTGGAATTCGCTATTAATTTATATACACGCACTGTCCTTAACCTAACTTCGGATAAGTCCTAGAAACCGGTGGACTCAGTGGTTTAACAGCGGCGAAATATGCTCGCCTCCTTTTCGTAAATGTAAATTGATAGATGTTAGATAAATTGTGTGCTATGTATGCTACTATGTTGGCGGGTAAATAATTGTAATGCTGAAAATCTCTTTTGACTCCAGCAGAAAAAAAATCGCAAATATAATTTTATAGCTAATTATGTGTGTGTATGATTCTATGTTAGCGGACAAATCATTGTAATGGTAATTGTAAAGAAAAAAATAGGTTTTGAGAGATTGTACCTACTACCTTCCCATTTATAGCGTGACGCTCTATCTAAGCCACACGCCGTTATGCTTTTTTAGCTAACTATCCGCCTGTTTCTGTTGAAGTCAACACTACCTTCGGCTTTCCCCGCTGCCACTCGGAACTGGAGCCCCAAAACGCCTCAATCTTTAAGGTTTAAGTCAACGACGTCAATCGTTCTTTAGCAATGTAGAATATCTTAAAATGTTACTAATTTGTGGTGAAACGCTACTAACGGAACCGAAGCAGCACAAATTTATCCAGAAAGGTTCCCAAACAAAACAGCATAGAACTATCATGATTTTTTTAACCTCTGCCTGCTGTTTATGTTAGCAATTGTAAACCGTTTCACTAAATAATCTGATTACAGATTCTTACGTATCCTTATGTTATGCCTATCATTGTGTTTAATCTCTTAAAAATACCATATATAGGAATAATTTAATAACTTTTTGTTCGTTATTATGGAAAGTAGAGAAGCTCAGAATTTAAGAGCAATTAGGTGAACTACTACGTTGCGAGGCGACATTAATGAATACCGCAATAGAAAAATGTATTTAAATACAACCCTTGAACATAGCACACATTTTTCCAGGCTAAGAGGAAAGTTGTAGACCCCCCCCCCTCAACTCAGTGTATTGATAAAACAAGGTATGAATATGCATACAGAATTATTAAAAATATTTGTCCATTTCAAACGGTAATATGATATAGACATGAGAGGGATAAGTCATAAGTCAAGGCAGCCATTTGTTTTTCCTTCGGAACAAGGAAACAACACGAAAAATCGAAGTTTTGACTTTGATTTATTTATGGACAGTCTTTAATGTCTCAGGTCATCAGTGTCCCATTCTATTCAGGGTGTGAATTGGCCGACAATATTTGCACAGAGGCCTCTTTTTTCAGGCTTGAGGTTCTTTTTCGTGCCGTAAATGTCGACACGGGATTCATGGCTTTACTTCCCTTCCGAAGAAAGCCACACTTAGGATTTTTACGCTTTAAAAAAATTCATCGATCCTGCCCGGGATTGAACCCACGATCTTGGGTCTAAGATCTCTTCTTCTTGAGGTATATGTGTTCTTGGCCTGTATTGCTATATTGGAACCAAACAAAAATTAACTATCTAATGTAATTCTATTAGTATCAATTTTTTATTTTTTATAATTGATTTCTGGAAGACATTTAAGTCATAAATATATTTCTGCTCCACTTCTGTAACCGGTGTATGTCTTGGTTAAGAAAAAATATTATGTATCATAGAAGTGTCCAGGACATTAACATCATACAATAACATGCTTGTAACTAGAGCTACTTTGTCTTACACAAGTATCAAACCTCAAGCAAACGTTCTTCCCATCTTGAGCTATTTTCAGATGATAAACAGACATTATGCCACTTTTGCTGTTCCACGGCCTCCTTCATGCCACATAAAGCTCTTAGCTGCCCCGTTTGAAACAGTGTACACGGTCAGAGTAGAGACTGCTAGTCTTCTTTTATAAAAAATGCTTTGTTTTTGATTTGACTGCTTTAAAATCAAACTAGAAAAAGTATGTTTTTCTACATTTTGATTGCAGCTTAAAATAATTTTTCAATTGACTTGCCCCGTCTTTTTTCAGAATGTTGGAATGATGTATTCTTTTGCGCATCAAATATGCTGATATTTAAAACTTTTTCACAATGGTCCTTTCTTGGAATATGATAGGCAATATTGAAAGTTTTATTGAATGTGTGGCGATAGTATGCAATTTTTTTCAGGATTTACAGCTTCTTGTTTGCCTTTTGAACATACATATCATACATACTTGCAACATTTAAGTGACTAGAAAATATTCTTTGATTGTAACTATCCTGGTGTAATGTGACGTTCTAACGAAACATTTAATATGATCTATTATAAATTCCATGCAGCTTGAGTCTCCTTTATCACTGGTTCATGTCTTCTCTCTGATTCTTATTTACAACATTGTCATCTGTCATTGGAACCACTGTATTTGAAATGTTAAAATAACTAAAAAGAACCCTTGACATG
This sequence comes from Metallyticus violacea, assembly GCA_030762175.1. Classification (NCBI taxonomy): domain Eukaryota; kingdom Metazoa; phylum Arthropoda; class Insecta; order Mantodea; family Metallyticidae; genus Metallyticus; species Metallyticus violacea. The sequence continues at coordinate 55,180,523 of CM060843.1, read as the reverse complement.
CCTACTCATTACCTTTTAACAAAAAGTGACATCTAGAAAAACTTCTTATAGACTTGTTTTTTGTTTTGATATCCGCTTTCCGTTTTACATCTATAAGGCCTAGAATATATTTTATTTTATTGTAAATCCTTTCAATGTTCCAATAACTTTTATGAATTTGAAGTCTGTCTTCTTCAGCAAAGAATAAATTACATTTTCTAGGATATTTTGTACGGTCTTTATTAATAACACCTTAAAAACTGTCACTTTATCACTAGTACTTGATCTATGAGGCAGACCTGCAGCTTCTTGCGTTTATTCATTTTTCAGTTTCCTTTCTTCTCTCTCTTTCTTTGGTTTTTATTAATGTAAGCAACATTTGCTTTGTCAACTGCTGATATATTTAAATCAGTTGGCATAAGAGTTTCTAAGTTTTGCTGAACAAGGGGCAGCTTCTACTCTCGTGGAGGTCCACATAACTTTATAGATTCGCTTACTAGAAACAAGTTGTGTAGGTTTTGACACACTTAAAGCCATTTTTATCTGTGGCTCTCCTTTAGTTTCTTCACCAGATGCAGGAGAATCTTCATGTGCCACCGGAAGATTTGTTGGGTCTTCTTTCGAGCGAGACGAATAATAAGCAATGATAGGAACAGCAGCAGGTCCCTGATAATAAGAAAGCATTCACCTTGATTTAAACAGTAACAATGTAGGTTTCATAGCAAACTAATAACAATAACGATAGTAAACGCTACTTACCAGGGGGCTTAAGGCATCATATAATGTACGCGTATAGCGTGGGATGACCAGTCTTCCAAGATGCTAGATAGGCCTATATCTAGTGCTGGACAAGGACTACTTCTTACACTATTTTGCTCTGCATATGATGTTCCAGATCCTAAGGCCAAATTTACTTAGAATCTGATTTTTTTTTTTTGATTGATTTATTTATGGACGCTCTTTAACATCTCAGGTCATCAGCGTCCCATTCAACTCAGGGCGTGAAACGGCCGACAAATTTTGCTCAGAGGCCTCTCTTTCAGGCTTGAGGTTCTTTTTCGTGCCGTAAATGTACGACACGGGACCCACGGCTTTACTTCCCTTCCGAAGGAAGCCATACTTAGGATTTTTACGCCCGAAAAAATCCATCGATCCTGGCCGGGTTCGAACCCGCGTTTTGGGCGTAGGAGGCAAGTATGGTAACCACTACACCACCAGGACCGACTACTTAGAATCTGCCCCTGCTGTAACACATACTAACTTCTATTAAAATTCACTCTCTCATTACCACTATCCATTAAGCTTAGAAGTTTCACAATATACTGATCTGCACACAAAGCAATTCTAAACTAATATGATGTAATCCTTAGGCACTGAACTTTGCCAACTACTGCTGGCATTTGTTAAGACCCTTTCAACAATGTACTGGTAAGGTAAGGCCGCAATTATATTTACGCGACATTAATAATATAATAACGTTAACAATAAACCCATCGTTTACTTTGCTTTGTTTAGTAAAATGTTACGAGTCAGAGAACACTATCTCCAGTTGGAACCTTTCAAACCAATGAAAAGTTTAGAGACAAAGAATATTAGTTTAGGTATCTAACCCTAAACAATTATTAAAAACAAAAATGTTACCTCCGAATTTTCTTTAAAATACTGGGAATATCAGAATAAACATTTAGTGGTTGAAAGTACTGGTATTTGTGATAATAAGGCTGTCTTTAACTAAAAAGTTATTTTTTTTAGAGTTAACTTTGTCTGATTCTTAAGCTTTCGAAATATGAAAATAAAAACACTGAGAACAGTACAAAAAATAAATGGAATTTAGCTTAGGAGAGCTGACTTATAGTTAACTGCATGAAGTAATTAATATAAAATTACAGTGTAGCTGTTACAGAAAAAAAACAATGTTTCGCATAATACTGGCCTGCGATACTTTTGGTGTCATGGTGTAAATAAACAATTTATATGCAAAACGGCCTGCTGACTTCCAAAATGATATCAGTTTTTTATAATAAATACGATTTTTTTTGTAATCTGGCATTCTATTGAGTATACTGCTATATTTCGGTGATAATGAACAATAGCAAAATATCAATAACTTTAGCACACACAAGTTATATATAAACGCTTATGTAGAATATAATGCAGAATTCAAAGCAACTCTTTTTAAATTTCTTATCAGTTCCTCTGCCATGTAATTAATGTTTCCAACTTAATTGGAGCTAATCAACGCGTGTCCAGAAAATAAGGGGAAGTGATTGCGTCAAGGCCTAAAACCAAAAATACTTCAATTAAAATTCATTAGCGGTGGTCGCCGGTAGTGTATTTGTTGTTTAGTGTTGTATTTCAGTTTTTATTTTTATTTTTTTATTTATTTATTTTTTGTGTGTATAGGGTGTCAGGGAACATAATTAGATGACTTCAAATTATGAAATGCCAAGACCGCAATGCGTGAACAACCCAAATAATTTCTGTTTTATATGTGATTCGAATTTGTTAAAAAACATAAGAATAATATTAATACATTTATTAAGAAAGTATATTTTGCATATTTTTAAGTTAAGCTTGGAAATACATTTTAGAAAAAATTAAATACCCAGGAACATTAAAAGCTTTTGTGCAAGTGGAACAGTAGATGTGGGAGCAAAAACTGGTCAATGAATAAGAGAAAAAGTTTAAAAAGTAGCACGTGTTAGTCCAGTTGATCCTAAAACGATTCCATTGCCTCTGTTTCATATTAAACTTGGTAACATGAAGCAATTCGTCAAAGCGCTAACAAGAATGGCTTGTGTTTCAAGCATTTATATTGTAAATTTCCACTTTTGTCGAGACTAAAATAAAAGAAGGTGTATTTGATGGACCTCAGATAATACAGCTAATGAAGGATTTTCACTTTTTGAATACTATGAGCAATATAGAGTTTCAAGCATGCTGTGCTTTCAAGGCTATTATAAATAAGTTCCTTTGAAATATAAAAGGGATGCAATACGAAGAAATTGTAAGAAATATGTTACGAGGACTGCAAATGCTAAGTTGTAATATGGTTTTGAAACTTCACTTCTTGAACTCTCACTTGACTGCTTTCCCCTAATTTGAACTTGTGAATGAAAAGCAAGGTAAAAGATTTCATTAAAAAATCAAGGAGGTGGAAAGACGATGTCACGGAACGGTGGAACGAAGTAATGCTGGCGAACTATTGCTGGTGCTTGCAGAGAGAAGATACGCAACCAAAACATGAACATGAAACAACACAGCTTTCTTTCCAGGCAAAGAAAAGATGCTGATCTTCGGACACCGAACTTTTTTAAAGATATGTAGGTCCCGTTTTGTGTAATAGATAGGAATATGCCATTATGATACTCTTTATTTCAGAAAAATCCAATTTTTTTACTATTCTTTTTATGATTTGTTTGAAATCCTCATGTGATATGGAAAACTGACTTCACCATTGAATTTAGCGTATCAAATTTTGTTAAAATCACTATTCACATTTGAGACAGCAGGAATTTTTTTTCATTCATATCATGCATTTGAACATGTTTAGTTCGTCGTCAGTAGTAAGAACCTAAAACTATATACAACATTTATATTTTATATATGTCTCTGAAACAGAATAAATGTACAAGCATGTATTAAAAGGATAAGAGGCACTTTGGCCGTTGTTGTCCAAGGGTGCTGAAGGTTGTCCAATGGACTATTGCTATCTGTTGTGGAGCAACTGGAAGTGTAATGTGGAGGCTCTTTGTTCTCTTCGGGTTTTGCTAGTACCACCAAGCGGACCATCAACATAGAACTTGCAATTGCCTGTACCTCACGAGGAATAATAAATTCCAGAAGTTGACGTTCAAATCTGCCTCCAAGCTGACACTTGCTCACAACTGCAACATTACTGAGCGGCGGCCGCTGCTTCTCTTTTATTTTGTCATTAGAATTAATTATTTCTTCCAAAAATGGCACTACTTGTAGTAGTCTCTAACGTAAAGCGAGTCATAAATATTTATTAGACTAAGTACGACAATAGACGGAGATCGTAAAAACGTCGATGACAAAGGCCATGCAAAAAGGAAGCACACGATATGAGTTGAAGAGGGCGTAATATGACAAGCATTATTGCCAACATGCTACTGTGGCTATAATTTATTTTGTCAATAACTCAGTACTATGTAAAATATACGACGAAGGTTCAAAGGGCGTACTCCTGCGGCTGTACATAGAGCTTACAAAGCCAGTTATTGTTGTCTGTTAATGAGAAGCACTGCAATTCAACGGTTTAGATAGACGTTGCAGCGTTTGTTCCTTATCCCTTCAAGCTCTCTAACATTTGCATGACTTACGAAGTATTGTGGTCATATAAGATATAGTGACTGATCATTTCTGTCCACTAAAGTGAATTCTTCCAGCTGAATTTCCTCCTCTGCTGGAGTAGAATTCTAACTACTAAGCTCCTGTTTTATTTCAGTAATTGTGACAAGTAATGTAAACGTATTCGATATTTTCTGTTAACACTTGTTATTTATCAGTTCTTCCTCTAAACCTGTTAATATCACTCTGTAGTAGTTATTGTTTTACAAAAGTTAGTTAAAGATCATGTGTCTGAGACACATTTAAACACCACTTGCATTGTAAGTATACTATCCCATGGATTTATATACAGGATGGTTTGAAAATGTAGTACAGAGAAATTTAACATTGATTATGAAAAAATCTAATACTCTATATAAACAATTGAAACCAGCTACCCTCGTCTTTTAAATTAATGAGCCTAGTAAAACAGAAGAATATAATAATTTAAATTTAAAAGTTATTAACATTAATATTATTATATTATTTATTGATTATCATTTTGGCTGCATTGATCTTATCACTACATCTGTACATTGTGAATTTGAATACTGTAGGTGTAGTCCGTAGGGGTGAATGGGGCTATCTAGCCTTCATTTATTCAGGGTAAGGAAAAACTGCGCAAAAACCATACCCAGACTTCTTGGCCTGGCCCGAAACGAATCCGAAACCTCTGGATTAATGGTTGCATAAACTACCACCAGACTACCAGTGAAATTATAAGCAACATTTTAAACCATATTCTTAACATTATAAACAGCAAACAAAAAATGAAGTCAGTCTATTCAGTCGGGAATAGGGGGTAGGTAGGCCTATGTTTCATAAGGTCTACTAATATAGAAGACAAGCCAGCTGGTTTGAACTTTTCACGCGCAGGTTTCTTAAAACGATGCCAAGTCTATATGTATTACATTTACCAAATCCACTCTGTAGACACACATCTAAATAATTTGTTATCTGCGATTGAGATTATTGTTTCAAATTAATTATTGATAACTAGTTGTTCTTTTACATTTATACTCTCCTTAGAATTAATTGTTTATTTCATTCCATGAAATATCGCAATGCTTTTTATGGGTAATTTTTTGGAATTTTTAATTACAGCAGCATTAATAGAAGAATGCAATATGTACATTAAAGGTGAAATAAGAGCACATTATTAATATCATAAAATATTACAAAAGAAAAACAATGTTTTATAAAAAACATTGAAGCTGACCGCAGGGAAAAGAAAGACAAAAGAGGAAGAAAATGGAGAAGAGAGAAATAAAGGAGAAAAGGAAGAAAGTCAGAACGAGAAAAAAATTGAGAGAAAACAATATAGAGCGAGGAAAGGAAAGATAAAGAGAGGAAGAAGCGACTCGGGCACATTTTAGCACAGTATTTCAGATTTTTTTCCCCGTTGTTAATGAAACTTTTCTTTTTTATGGAAGAATCAAGACAAGGAAATGATTTCTCTAATCTTCTTTGCGACTTTTCCTAAATGAAAACCAAAACGTTTGATTGTGAAAAAGAGATTCGTCTGCAGTTATGCAGTAAATCTTTTGAAGAAAATTGACCAATAAGATACCTTCCAGAGTCAGTCATCTAGAGCTGTAGCGTAAGATGGCGCCATATCTATTTCCTGGGAATATTTTTTACAACCGCACTGAATTAACGGATTATGAAAATGCTCATCTGTATTTACAAATTAAGAAAAATATGTTGTTGTCCTAGCTAAATTTTTACTTAGATTGACAGTAGCAACAATAAAGAAATGAATATAAAATTAAAGATTAGTTCATAATATGAAGTGAACATACAGTAGAGCAATATTTGGAAAAAAAAAGAATGTATAAATATAAATAGCCTATGAGAGGAGTATAAAAATATGAAGATATAAAAATATGAATTATCAACGAAAATCCAGAATTGAAAAGAAAAGTGGACATTTTAGTAGAAGTGGTGTGTGTATTGAAAATGGCAAATGTTCTGCATATCTATACCAATAGTTGATACTTTAATATTTTATCAAGTAGAATACACAATTCTCATTTAATTATTTTGAGTATGTTAATACATTAAACTGCTTGTGGGAATATTTATTAATTTTTTTTTGCATTAATAAGCATCGTAAAAGTATCCAAAGCATTAGTATCGAGGTATCTAGAATCTATCTCTATTATAAACTTCACTACTATTTGGAATTGTAATAGAAAACATAAACGAATTCGTTAAGTGTGTACTTAACGGGAGAACTGAAAGACATTTATGCGCATTTAAAAGCAGTAACGGAGAAATAGGTTGTGCGACATTATACTTAGAAGTTCATAGAAAAGAGCACTGATGCTCGGACTTGGAGAAGAGGCAAAGCAAAGCCTGGTGCGGTGTGGCGAAATCGAGTGATGGTGAACATGATGAATATCCCAACTTTCCTACAGCCTTAAGGGGGAAGTCGATCCGGATCTGCCGACTAATCGGCCACCAGATTCCTACAGCGCAGTGCGGCATTTGAAAGCCGCAATATGACAGTTACCCCTGTGAAACACGAAGTTCTCCATGTGGTAGCGCCGTGTTTGAGACCACAAAGGACTCCTTGACCCCATGAGCGTACAGTAGTTGAATCTCAGCGGGAAGGCCACTATGCTCCACTAACGAGCTCCATTAATTCGCGGTCAAATTGAGGCATTTCCTTTTGTTAAAGACAAGTCCCACCCCTGCAGAGCATGAAAACTTGGCGACCCCAAACTGTTAACCTCCGGTAAGCGAGATTAGTGACGGAGAAGTACCCGGAACAGTGATTATTATTCAAACTGTTTTTACGCTGCTTATGATATGTGCAATCTATCACACACTACATGGCTTTCTGTCAACTGTTTCATCTCAGTTGTAGTCGATCCTGGTGGTGTAGTGGTAACCGTACTTGCCTCCTAAACCCAAGATTGCGGGTTCAAACCCGGCTAGGATCAATGGATTTTTTCCGGGCGTCGTGTCCCCTCTCATACATTTACGGTACGAAAAAGAACCTCAAGCCTGAAAGAAGAGGCCTCTGAGCAAAATGTGTCGGTCCTTTCACGCCCTGAATTGAATGGAACGCTGATGACCTGAAATGTTAAAGAGCGCCCTCTCAAGTTAAGGTATGATTGAATGCAAGATAAAAGCAAAAAGCAATTCTGATGGAAATAAATCTACAGTAGAATCAGAATTTATAAGAAGTTATAATCTGATTTCTCATTTTAGAATATTAGGATGTAATTATTTGGTCGTAAACAGCTAGTCTTGGTAAGCTTCTGAAACAACTTTTATATTTTTTGTTAATGTTGCTGGTTTATTTTTGCATTCTTTCATAATCGCAAATTTGGAGACTAGAGCTAGGTGATTTTCCACCATTATTTCAAATATTTTTCCTAAGAGATAAATTTTATGCCATTTCTCTCTCTCTCAATTTAGAATCAAATGTAGTCCTTTCACATTCATAAATTGCTAACATCTCTTAATCAGCTTGTCCAATAGATCCCATATTCCACAATCCGAATATGATTCGGTATGTTCTCCTACCCTGGGGAGGTGAATACAAAGTAACTATAGGCGCCAATATTCTTAGAGTTCATTTTTTTACATTATTTCGTTTATAAAATGTGTCACTTCTCATTAGCTATAGCAATGTGCTTGACGTTTATAATTTAATTTATCTAGTTCCGTCACTTCCTTTCAAAAAATTATATTATTTATTACGTTTCTAACGGTATATTTGCAGTAATATTTTCCTCTTTATTGTTTTATTTATTTTATTAATTTATATTCTATTAATTGTTTACTCAATATTCAATCTTATTACAATTTCCTCTTGGAAAGTAATTCTTCCTGTGAGTTTATAATGTTCAATCGAACAAATTTGGGCAATGGTTTCCGCTATGGTTTCTAAATACATGAATGTTGTTAGCGTAATAGCTATGAATTACTATTTGGAATAAAGCCAGGAAAAATCGAACGATACCGTGCCGATACTCTTACTCTCTGTTCTTCCTGAAGGTACCTGTGTAGAATGAACCGCAAATCTCCCTTAACTGAATCTGCACACCCTGGAAACCTCTGTAGTAATCTCATTGCTGAGATTTTATCCCTTAGAGGCGACTTAAAAACCTATGAATAAGTTTAGCCCAGACTTCATAGTTAAACAAAGTACACTGCTAGCCATAAGAAATGCACTAAACCGACTCCATATGTTCACAGAAGGAACGAATATAACTGGTCGAAAGTACGACAGCAGGTGTCAATTAGATCAAGGAGCAACTGTGGCATACCGAGAGTGCAGAATGTCATTTCAAGAAATTAGTGCTCATATTGGACGAAATGCGTCTACAGCAAAATGATTATGAGATCAGTGAGTTGAAATCGGACGAATACACAGACGTGAAGGATCCCACAGGCTTCGTCAGATAATCGTAGAGACAGACAGCATTTCACCTTGGCTATAATAAATTACAATGTGTTGCAATTTTAATAGTTAGCATTAGGGTTAATTTATTTTAAATGTGTTTTTCATACGTGCCTTGTAAGATCTGAAATCAGAATATGGATCAGAATAATTCAAGGCTTCGAGTCGCCTCTTAGGGATAAAATCTCTGTAAGAATCTTCGAGATATCCAGTCTATATAGAGTCAGATGTGTGAGATGGCGGTTGTGGCCAGATAGTGTATGGTAACTCAGTTGTAAGAGCATTGGCACAGAGAACCGGAGATCCGTGGTTCAAATCCCGGCTTTCACATCGAAGCTTCGTTATTTCACTCTTCGAGTAACGCATACTTGTGGGAAAACATTTAATATGAATCACTCTATTTATAAACATTTGTTATTATACTATCTGAGGAATCCTCAAATATGGCGTATATGGACTTGTATAAAAACTCTATTAATTGGGAAGTTAATTGTTCTTACGGCTTCTATTCAAATAAATAGTAGCTTGTGCTTAACTTGAGATGCACATATGAACGCTAACAAAATAACGTGACAGAAAATAGCAAAACCGTGCATTGAGATTACTAACTCCATACCTATGTATCCAAAGGTATATTTTACAGAACAGTTATTGAGACATGTGTGTGTATAGAAAATTAAGGAAGGCTTTGGTTCTTTAGAGGACCTAGTTAAGCCTTTTGCGGCTACTTATGGATCACGGCATGTAAAACTAAGAAGTGTACAAAATTTTTAGCAAGAAATATTTCATTTACCCTTGTTTAATGCAGCTTTATTTAGAATACTATTTTTGCGGATTCTATTTTAATTTGTTTTCTAAAATATACAAGTAGTAGTCTCACAAAATTAATTTATTCACTGGAAGTTAATTGTGAAAGTCTGAGAACCGAGTCTTAATCATTTTTTAAAAATGACAATATTTTTCAGTTCAAAATGTCTCACTCCATCTGTATCTTAGATCAAAAAGTACTATAAACGTTTTAGCGTATTTTTCACATCTTTGAAAAAATTACGTATAAAGAAAGAAAATTGACTCAATCATATAGGAAAAAAGATATGAAGTCAAAATAAAAGTATGAAAGAATTTTATGATGTAAATATATTTTCTTTTAAATTAAACTGGTGAATAAATATTATAACAAAGCTAAATCGAGGTTTTGTCCCGTTTTATAACTTCAAATCTGAAGAAACGCTAGAGAAGCGTTAGCCTTACGAAGATACGTGTATTGCTTGTTCACATTTTGACGACGTGTGAGGGCGACAGACCTATCCCAGATTCCCAAAGACCCACAAAGGGGTTTTATTATCCCCTGATTTCAATGGGAACGGCCTGTGTCGTGAGAGTAATCAAGTTAAATTGCCTCCAAATTTGGACGATGATCCACCCATTCTGTTTATTGAGACAGCATCCATTGTTCATGTGGTTTTTCGTTTTAATTAAGACGCATATAACTATCTCAAAGAAAGATCTTCTGGACACATTTCTATTGTTAAAATGAAACTTAAGAAATGTCTTCATTTCGTATTATCGACCAAGAACAAAATTATTGGTTAAACGGACCGGAAACAGTAATTCCTATACCTGGAACATCATCTACATGAGAAACCGAGAGAAAGTAAATGTTCCTAACGCCCACAAGTGGGTGCTTTTTCTTTAACAATGGGGTACTAAAAGAAGACCTAGTCCACTTTCCCATTGTATGTGTTTTTTTTTCTAGTGTAGACGTTTTCGTTCATTAAATTTATTTTACCTTAAATATCAGACGTATTTTACAATCACAAATTAAAATTCACGTTTTAAGACAAGCTAAAGTTTCTTGGTTAAAATTTATATGCATGTTTGAATTGGGGTCAAGATCTTGTTCTAAAATAACAAAATATATAATCTAATAAATTTGTTTCGTGTATTCTCAATTCTATATTCCAGCTTATTCTCTTAAAATTCGTGTTTGGCCGTCAAGTCTTTCAATGATTTCTTTTCTTACTCTTTGCTCTAGTTGTTTATTCTTTTTAGGTGTCTACTTTTTTCTGTTTTCTGTCAGTTATGTGTAAAACATCCGTAGAGGTAGTTAATGAAAACAGTTGTTCTATTGCTCTTTTAGCAGAATATACAGGATATCCCAACGGAATATGACCATTTTCGGAACCTTCTTGTGGCACACTTGTATACAATTAAATAAAAATACATTTTCAAAGAACAAGCACGACAATGCAATTTATTAACCTGAACTTACTTTTTAAAAATCAAGTTTTTTTTAAGTGGGCTCCATGACAACGAACACGCTCATGTAATTGGCTCGGAAAGTTTACCATAACTCGTTGCAATAAAACGTGATCAGTGTCCCTAATTTCACTAGTTATGTTTTCTTTTAACTGCAGTACACTTTACTTTTCAAGTATCTCCATAAAAATAGTATGCAGTCGTCAGATCGGGCTGGCCAGGCAACACAGCAAATCGAGAAATTATGCGTCCAGGAAACAGGAACCGCAGAGTGATCATTGTTTCACCAACGGTATGATCTGTGGAGCCATCCTGCTGGAACAAAACTGATTTTTCGTCATTATCACCCATCTGAAAGTACAGTGTTGCCAGTATTTCTGACTCAATTCAATTCTGCCTCTCTGAACGTAGGAGATTGACTTGGATTGATGTTGTTACAAGATTTATTGAATAAATGACATACTTGCAAAGCAACCAATGCCATAACTATAATGCAAAATTGCTAGAAATGGCAGGATTCAGCTCACTCGTTGTTGTTACAAGATTTATTGAATCCAGATCTTCCGTCATAAGTGTTTGATGATTGTTACCATTGCATTGCTACATCATAGACGATTTCAGATACCGTTCTCCCTGATTTTGTCTTTTTTTTTCCAGTTTTCTTCATGAGAAATGCTGGGGGAGGTACCTTAAACTTAGCCTGGAACACTTTCTTCCTTATAAAAAATCCTTTCCAAGTTTATCATTTCACCTCGTGTATCACTCACCATCGGTGATAACCTAGTTGTATTAATGGGCGTAACCACTATCTAAAATAATCATCAAAATGGATTTTGGTTCCATCCAAACCATAGGTATTCCAAATTTCAAGTAGTTTCTTCTTCCATTTATATGCAATGAGTACTCTGTACAAATTTTGCCAACAGCTTATCTGAATCTCCAAATATGGCACTAAAATTTATAGTCTATTATGATAATAACCATTAAATGTTATACACAATAATATAACAAAACGAAAGCAATTTTGCCCAATGAGCGTCACATTTTTATACCAATGTGTATTAAAGAAGGCAAGTAAACAAATGGTTGTGTAACGAAATTCTTTTTATACAGAAAAATGTGGGTAATTTAAACACATAACGTTCCCATTCTGTTAACAAAGATTTTTACACTATCCCTGTTCTGCAGAGGAAAACACTTAAAAATCCAAATATATATACATATATGTATATATAAATTCAATTAGCTCCTTACACCCACACATACTCGAGAGTGAATGCATTTATACAATTTAAGTAGTAACAATTATTAAATATTATATCGCCTGTAGTAACAAGCAAGAACACCACGAAAATGTATTCATGGTTACCTGGACGATACCTCCTTGACGAGAGGGAAAAGGCTGCCTAATGTAATCTTTTGTGGTCTCACTTACTGATAATGGCTCGAGCAATAAGTCTCTGTATTGTGGTAAATCTAAGTGCGTGCAGGTGTCTGAGCAATAGGTCTTTTGGATCCTTAGTTGCTAGAGATGCTCCAAAATTCGTTAAAAGTTAAAAAGGGAGCAGATGTTGGGCGATGACATCATTACATCGAATAATTCTGAGCTCTCCAACGGGGAGTCATAGGGCTGAAGAATTTAAAGTGAGCGCGTTTGGGAACACAAGAGCTCACCAATAATATTTGAATATTTTGAAGGCTCAGACTCTGTAGCGAGAAAATGTGGACCCCGTGAGCTTTCATGACCACTTAGGGACACTTTGAATTGAGTATATAAGTGAAAGTGGAAGACCACCCAGTTCCGGGAATCGGACAGTCATTGCAGTTCTAGAAAAACAGTGGAAGACGTCGCAGTTCCAGACAGTAAAGGGCAGTCTCCAGTCAGGACAGTAAAGGCATTGCCAGAATGTAATTACTGTACTGTCAGTACAGTAATTACCAGGACGCAGTTTCAGATACAATAGGAAAGTGAAAGACAAGGGGCAAACATGTAGTTTTAGGACGGTAGATGCAATTTCATGCAGCGTATGTAGCTCGTGGCGCTAATGTCAATGAGGTAACGAACCAGGTGTCCGACAACAAAGTGTTGTGCAAATAAATACTTCCAGGGTTTAATGAAACAAATTGTCGGGTGATTTGAACGTCCTCTTTCCATCTGTCTCCTCCCATGACTACGAGAGCACAAAAGGCGACTTTGGGCCCCTGAAAGATCCGGGGTACGAAGCGAAACCCCAGGTAAATATTCTACATCCTGCAACATCTAACAACAACAAAAACAACAATATTATAAAACAGCCTTATGTCTATACGTTCTATCTACCGCAATTTTCTGACTCGGCGCTCGAAATAATCTCAAGAACAAATATGAAACCGCAGGCATCAAGGAAAAACTTATTCTATTTTTTTGAAAATAGTGGTACAGAATTTGCAGCTAAATCTGTTTTGATACGGAAGTTTTCGGACGTCAACATCCGAACATTGGTTCTTCATAAGATCATCAAATGTTAGTATGGAAGCTCTTCTGCTTAACGGCAATAGATTATTACCAGTGCCAGTAGTCGGTAGTTATATGAAAGAGAAGTATAAAAATTAAATTACGATTATGAAACTGCAGTATGAGCCGGAAAATCTATGGAAAAAGAAATCTCACGCTATTAGGAGGGGGTCTAATAAGCAATTCTGTTGCATTTCTGTTCAGAAAAATATGTCAAATACTTCAGAAATACTAAAAAAGCAAATTTACTTCCATTACGGTCAAATTGAAACTTAACCAACTCTTTGTAAAACAATGGACAAAAACTAAACTGAATTTTGGCATTTTAAGTTTAAACTTCCGAATATTAATGATATTCAGATGAAAGAAGAAACATTAGAAAACAAAACAAGATTGTCAAGGAATGGTGAAAAGTTTGACAAAATTCCAAATCCACTGACAGAAGCATCCTAGCAGTTAATCGAAAATATTTGTTGTAGCTTTCATGGAAACAAAGATCATAAACCCATGATAAACATGGACATTTCCATTAGTTGGTTTCTACATTGCATAAAGGTATCAAGGTAAATGGTTTCCGAGTATACTGGTTAAATATTGCTGAACAATCAAGAAAGGAACTCCACATGCAAAATATACCAGAAAAGCTTCATCTAAAATTTTTAGGTATGTTAAATAGTTGTATATCTGTCAGTTGGTGTTATTTAAATAACTTAATTCTTTAAATTTTAAATGTCTGCCACAACGAAACCTTATCTAATGAGAAAATATTGAAAGTGTATTTTTAAATTCTTCATAAAACTATCTTTAGGTACTTAAATCGTGAATGCGACTTTTAGGCAAATATCACTGAGAGATGCGTTAACTCCAACTCCTGATAATAGGAGCATTTCTTTTAGTAAACATCTTCGTATACTACACATTAATAGCTAAAACTGAGAAACTCATCCACAACAAGAGAGTTTACCCGTGATGGGCTCCGAATACTTCAGGTTTAACAAGAAATATGACCGAAATTGTTTCCCCCATAGTCCTTAGCTTGAGTCATTTGGAAGTATACCTTAAGCGGAGGGGGGTCAGAATCTTGAAGTCTGAATATGGCTTAAATCTACATGGACATGGTGTGTTGTTCACTAAACTCCCCTCGTTAACCGCTGGGCTAATCGGCTGTGTTGTGATAGATAAACTTTGATGGTTATTGTTGTGTGTGTGACTGGAAACATAGCAGAAGAAAATTTTGCTCTATTTTGATACAGTTCTAACACATATTACCAACGTTACTTGAAGTTGGACTTGAACTCAATGACTGAAGTCAAAATTGAATCTTAAATTTCTGAAAATCAGTTTAAAAAATTCCATAGATAGGATATATAATTTTGTTTCAGTATTAGAGAAGAGGAGCCCTATTTTGGAAAATGTCAACATATTTACAGTGTGTATTATTTACAAAAAATGTGTAGCTTTAAAAAACATTTGGCCTATTTTGAAGCTCCTGGTAAATATTTCCATTAAATGCTGTCTATCCTATTGCAAAATTCTTCTCATGTACTGTATTATTGACAATATCACTTTCAGTTTCAAATTTATCCTAAATGACTTGTTCAGCCAATGAGATTACTAATGAAATTATAACGGACAACTAGTCGTAAAAGAATATTACAAACGTTTTAGCAGATGAGTCGTAAGACATTCTCTTTTACAAACCATGTGTTCACAGAATTTGCCTAGTCACACCTAACAGAAAGAAGCTACAATAAGAAACAGCAACGCGAGCTATAGCATTACTCCAGAACTACTTATTTGCAACCTAAATAGTGAAGGCGCCTGGAAAGAATCTGCGTTATCTAAGTGGATGTAGCAGCGTGGTTTTCTGTTGACCACAAAAAGAAGAAGGCGGTGGCGGCGGTGTTGTGCACGCAAGAAGTGATGGTCAGTGCGTGCTGCAAGACTCTTAGCAATAAATCAGAGACTCGCTCTCCTCCACATGCCTTTTAATTGCTACCCTCCTGCAGTATTGTTCGTCTCATTGTATCGACCCGGACCTGAGCCCAGCTCCTCCTATCTCTTTGTGGGGCGATTCCAAGCCATACGCTACCCGCCAAACGCCAGGCACGTATTCTGAAACTCAGGGGGTCCGCTAAATAAGCGAAGTTTGTTGACTATGCGCCGGCTCCTAATAATAATACTAATTATATACTTAATGAATAATCTTAGCAGATTCCTGAGATGCATTACAGCTATTTATAATTTACAAACATTTCAGAAACATGCAACATAGAGTTTATTACTAATAAAATTAAGAGTTGCAATTAATCGACTATTTGAACTTAAAAAAAATAGGTGGACAGGTTTTGTAGACCCTTAGCAATCTTTTGAAATTAACAAAATAAATCTTATATCTTCAAAACAGAAATGTCTGCCGTCAATACCGAGGCAATAAAGGAAACGAAGAAACAAAATTAGGGATATTCAGCATATAAGATGGATTACCAGGTCTGGTTATGATCATATTTTGTACTTTTTTTAAATCAGGGCAAAATGAAAAATAGCGGACAAAATTAAAGTTTTGGAATTATGGAGTCTGAGATAGGTAAAATTGTATTTGAATTTATAATACAGAAAAATATATTATTCTATTGCAGTAAAATTTAATTGTGATGCAAAGTGGAAGTAAGCAAAATTGGGTAGTGAACATTTAAAATTTAATAAGTTTAGAAAATATTGAGTGTTTCTGTTTTGTATAATATATTTTTAAATAATCAAAATTAAAATATAAGCTAGCTAAACTAGGAGCTTAAAATTTTAAATTGCAGTGAAAATGCTAAAAGGAAATAAAAAGTAAAAGTTAAACTTTTAGAATGCAGTATCTATGCAGAATTTCAATAAGGCAAACCTCTGATTGATACTAATGCTAGAAGAGGTATTGTAGTGATATATTATCAAATTATAATTGATTAGAATTCTAAAAAGCGTTTCAATGAGATAATGTGATCCAAAATTTAATTAATGGTTTCAGAGGGCAGGTGTATATTATTTTAAAATAGTATCTATTTTTCATTCACTCATAAAAAGTTTTAGAATTTTTAAAGAAGAAGTACAACTTAAAAAGTTATTATAACTTAACACCATCTGTATAGTGTATCAGGAGTTTTAAGTGCATTTTTTCTAAAACCGCATTACCTACTATTTATAAAGTATATTTATAATGTATTCTTCATTATATTGTCAAATGTGATTACTTTTTTTTTTTAAATATTACACAGGTAAATGTTGTGAAAAGTGAAAAACAAAGTAGCATTACCATTATAAACATAAGTACAATCAAA
Organism: Metallyticus violacea; assembly: GCA_030762175.1. Classification (NCBI taxonomy): domain Eukaryota; kingdom Metazoa; phylum Arthropoda; class Insecta; order Mantodea; family Metallyticidae; genus Metallyticus; species Metallyticus violacea. The sequence continues at coordinate 55,163,701 of CM060843.1, read as the reverse complement.
ACGGTTGTAAAAGGTACTAAAACAAAAACGCAATAATAACTGAGAAGCTATAAAATAAGGATTAATGAATGCTGTGAGAGCAGAAATAGTTGCTAATTCTAAACTGAAACAGAAATTTAATTAAACATCTTATTATTCTAAGTAACTAACTTAAATATTGTAAGAATAAATATGAATATATGTATATCGAATCTTCGTTTTGTTTTTCCCAGCACGTGGGCCAGGTTCGAAGTTGGCAAGTCACAGGTGCCACATCATCAGTTAAGAAATATGTATTTATTGCCGCTGATAAACTGGTTGGTGCATGTTTAGGCTAGGAACAATGAGAAATCGCGGTGTCATTGCGTTTTATTTCTCTGTTTGCCATTTAATACAGATCAATGCATTGTCATTTGTTTATAAGAAATGAATCAGCCACTCAGCATCGTCCAGAATTGTAAGAACCTTTTACGAAGGTTCATGTAACTGACAAATTTGCCGTAAAATAATATATAAATTAAAAAAAAAAGACTGTGCTGCTCTAGAAAAGAACCGATGTCAAGTGTTAACAGCGGAAAAAGTGAATGAGAGCATTGCTCGAATAAAGCTACCACAGCAAATATATCTTGCAAAGTTAGCACAACAAACTGAGGTCAGACGTGCATTAACGCTTTTCTGTTACAAAATTGCTGAAATTTCATCCCAACAAACTTACTGAAGTACATGCATTATATTCCACCAACATGGATAGGAGAATCACATTTCCTGTGAAAAAGATAGGCACGTTTTTAGCAGTTTGCATATCACGTCTCAAACCGGGGTGGGAAGGGGACCTCAGGAATACTGGGAATTGAGTTCGAGCCTGGCGCCTCAGCAGGAATATATTGATTCTAGATCAATTCATGTGTATGTCTTCGTTTTGTTTTTCCCCGCACACGTACCCGATCGGCAACCGAAGGCACACACCCGGTGACACTAACCAGTTTGGAAGGATTTGCTTTTCGTAGTTGAAAAAAAAAAAGATTATAAGTAATTAAAATATCCGTTATTTATGTGTCCATTATTACACAGCATTTTTTTTGCACAAATAAAGTTATCGAAAAAATTATTGTACAGTGGAAGTAGAAGTGGAAGTGGAAGTAGATTTAACAAGTCTACCAATAGGTACTTTTTATGTAAGTACTCAATTGAAAGCGAAGAAATGAAGAAATGATAAACGAAACCTTAGCCACAAAATTTGAATAGTATAAACTTGTAACGTCACGAATTTAAACATACTTAACGCTATCATTTACTATTACATATAGCCCCAATTTCTTTGAAGTGATTGCCTTTTCTGTAAGAGCCATTTCGTAAATAAACTAATTAAATCCTGATTTCAAGTGTGACCTGAAAGTTTTAATCATCATCCTCAATTGGACGAAACAAATAGAATATGTGTATGTAAAAGGCTTTATTCACTCTTAGTGCATTTTGGCTGGCCGAGGTCTCGGAACGAGAGATCACTTTCGAATCCTACCATGACGTTCTTACTGGAGGTATTCCCTAAACTTAGCCTGGAAATCTTACTCCCCCCAATGTATTTCTCTTTCCAATTTTTTATTTTATCTTGCGCAACATTAAAAATCATAAAATTTTGCATCTATGAGCAATAACTCCAGAAAAATGAAATGAATATGATTGTCACTTAAGTCAAGTTATAATCATGAAAGATTTATGAGGTTAAGATAAATCCTGAGCCATGATCAGTTGTTAGGTATAATGTGTTTTGGCCCATTACACGTGTTTCAGGGATTTAGTTCGTATTCCTTCATCCGGATTTTCCATTTCTTGAAAACCTAAACGTTTATTTCCATTAGAAATTCAAGATCTAGAGATGGGAATGAACTAATTATAATTATTAGAGTCTGAATGCTCAAAGGGGGACTTAAAATATGTAATATAGCCAGTGAAAGATATTACACATTGTTACTGTTAAATAAATATTAACTTAAACATAATTATCAACAAGCATGAAAAGGAATCATTGTTTTAAATTATAAGTTACTTGAAGTTGTGTAATTACATTTTTTGTTAAGAAAAACAATTTAAACAATTAGTCTTATTTCTGCAACATTATTTGTGAGGAATAATCTCCAAAATACGGAAGAGTTAACTAAACGAGTGACTTTTCTCCTCAATGTTTTTATATTAACAACGTGCAAATGTGGAAGGAAAATGTACTTCTTATTAAGTCTAACAAAGGATGTCTCCAGCTTAGTGAAAATTTAAGATGACACATCAGGTATAGTAGTCTCCATTTCATTGCGGACGAGTGGCTTCTAAATATTTCATTATCACATCATTGTTGCTGTTTAAGTTTTTATAATCGGATATAATTGCAGTGATTATTTTCACAAGTGAACAATGCAAACTGAGATCGGCAACTCACAAACTAATACGCTCGCCCAAGCGAAAACGAGACTACTACAATTCTTGAAAGTTTTATGAAGGTCTTCTAGGAAGAATAAACACATTGATATTTACAGAACATTTCATTTATAAATTGAAAACTGCCGCAAAGCATTTTTCCAACTGCTTTGTCGGAGGAAACAAAACACTTTTTATTCCCGCCAATGACAAATTACACTGTAATAAAGTTGCAAAAAGAAGAAAATGAATTTACAAAGCGCAGAAATAGTTAGAAAGTTAACAAAATAGGCAGTGTTGTTCAAAAAAGGCAAAAATAAATATCCCCATAATGTTTCTTCAATTCAAAATATCAAAAATATCATGTTTGTACACTTGAAATCTTTTCTGAAGGTCACGGAAAAAAAAGAGATTTTGTCATAAATGGGGACCAAAATGATCGGCTTTTGTACCAAAATAATTTCAAAGTTTATGCTCCAATTTTATCTTGTATGTCTGGCAATAGGCTAAAGAGGGCCGTTGACCTACCGCGATGACCGCTGTTTCCTATATCTACCTCACATGACATCATCGGGGCCTGTGATCAGCACACCGCATCCCGCCGATCGCCACATCACGCGGTTTGCAAATCGAAGATCGCCACTTCTACATCAGGAAGCGTTCCAATTGTCCTCACGAAGCTGGGTGAACCTCCCTTCCTCCGAAAATTCCTAAGTAGGTACCGGGAAACGAACCCGGACTTCCCAATCAGCAGTCAGCAACGCTAACCTCTAGACCAGGGAGATGATCATGTTTAACTTAAAGATACAATTTTAAAAATTGAAAACAATCAACTGAAAATTGAAATTTGTGCACACAATATACGTTAAATTATACCGCCCTCACCCTTAAGGTTTACATATAACAATGCTTATTACAGATATGTATGTCGCAGTTCAATTATAGGGCCGAGAGCGGAGCAGATCAAAGGTTGTCATCCAAGCAGATTGTTTTTATTATTAAAGCAAAACCAGAATACTAAGTAGAATTCCAACTTAAAATAGATACTAAAACAACGTAGCCTTTATACACTCTTACCTTCAGTTCTTGGCAGTCTCGTTCTTCAAGATTAGCAATTCAAATTTTTGGCGTTGAAGGGAATAGAATTAGAATCTGCTATGCCATCACTTTTAATATTCCATTTACTTTTCTTTTCCATTACGTGTTGACTTTCGCTTTTTTGCATGGTCAGGTACGAGTCATAACGAGCATGCGCATGAGCTTCAGACCAGTCCCCAAATGTCAGGCGTTCTGCAAAGCTATTTATGTTCTAAAGTAATTTAATTTCACGCGCATTAGTTCTGAGGCTATTTGTATAGTGACCTTATGCATAGGTTATGTTATAACGCAGAGCGAAACCGCACTATATTGTTTAACCATGACTTAAATTACTTTTCCTTTCTGTTTGACGGAATAATTTAGTATAACTAATGACAAACCTGTGTTGCATAAAATTTAGACGCCTTAGTAAATACACATGCTTCTACGAATATTAAATAGAATCCAAAAGACGAGCTAGACGTCCAAGTAAAAACTGAAATTTATACGACACATCTTCGTCAGTGATGAAAATGTTTTTCGGAGTGATTTCGAATTTATTTTATTGTTGAAAAAAATTTACTATGCTATAATAACTATACTATACTATACTATACTATACTATACTATACTATACTATAAGAACACAAAGGAGTTGCAATAAAGTCTTGATAATCCGAATTGGAACCAGAGTAGGGTAACATGATGGAGTGCAGCAGTATATTTTAAATAATATTTTGCTCTTTAGTAAGCACAGAGGAGACTAATAGCACCCTGTTATCAGGTTTTTTTCATTGGAAAGCAAGAAATTGTGTTTATTAAGCGTAAAGACATTAACGCTTTCAAGAGTTTCTATACGCGTTTATATTATATAAATATTTATACAACTCTCTGTTCAAATCTAGTTCAGAATATACCACAGGTACTCTAAATCTTATGGTACAAACAAAGGAGTTACCATAACCGAGAAATGAATTATACATGTATTGACTCTTGCTATAAGCTACATTGCGAAAGGTTTGTGAGCTATTTTGCGTTAATCTTTTGTCAGTTTCAATAGTTTTCAGTTGCATAATTTGAATATCATAACCACTGTAACATTATTTTATCCATCGTTCTAAAAGAAATCTATTCCTTATTTTATATGGTGAGACAATATTAAAAGAAATCTTATAGAATACTATAGAATACGAAGACAATGAATAAGGCTAAAAAAACGATATAATGCGACTCTATTCTTGGAGCCAAAACCATTTATAGTTCCTTTTAGGAAAGTGAAGGTAAAAATGAGAAAGTTGTAGATATAGATCCTAATACAAGTCTTCTATATGGTGTCCTTTAATACTTAAAAAGTAACAAAGCAAAATATTTGGAAAATGCACGATTTTACCTTATTCCAAAGGAGTGAATATTGAAACTTATTCCTATGTATTTGTCAGTGGGATACAAAGGTTAGAAAGCGATTTGAAGATTGTTTTCTCAAAAGTTGATAAATGCAATTATTAAAAATTCTGGATCCATTTTTAAATATTGTAGTAAATTGCTAACACTACAAAACGAATATTTTACATTTATATACCTATTTAAACCCTAATAAATACGCAATTGACATTTCAAAATTTAGTATCTAATGTGACAATACTGAACAAAAACTACATTTTTTAAAGTCGATAAATGCAAAAAATAACGCTAAAAGTTGTGCAGCTGTTTATGTTTTCATTCATATGGCGTTTTCATTTTATTTTATTTATTTTTAAAAAAGTTATTATATTTGAGGAAAACGTCATCATTTTTAGTGGTGCACAGGAATGCAGTTGTATTAATTTTATAACATTGTTGTATAATCCAAGGGATATCTTCAATAGTGTCATTATAAACTTCCCGGCTACTTTTGATATTTCAAAATACTTCATGGGGTTTCACACGTCCTTTTTTTTAACGGAACTAAATGTTTCCTTTGGTAAAATATCTGCTTTATTCACTTTTTGCCTGCAGTTGTTAGACTTCACTATTGACCTTGTGACCTTTACAGGACTTCCAGTATACTGCCATGGGTGGCCTAAGTAATTAAGGCGCGGACTCGTGAGAGGGAGATCTGGGGTTCGATTCCCACCAGGAGCTCCTCCTCCTCCGTTTTTTTTTTTGCCTGGAATTCGTTAAAAAACATCCTTCCCAATTTATCATTTCATATCATGTATCATCAATGTCCTCCATATGTGGTGTCTCAATAGTAAAAACGGGCGTTAAACATTATTCATAAAAAGTATGCAACATCATCACGAGTAAGTAATTAGTTTATGTTATTAGCTTTGTTTAAGAAAAAGAGATAATAAATTATATACTTTTGTGTTTTGCGTTGGTTTTGTTTTCTTTTGTATTCATGTGCACCAATTAGTTATAGAAATTACTCCATTAACTATCCAAATTGCCCCAATAATTTAGGTTGAAATGATGAAAAATTGGATATAATGGAATTATCATACTCGGAGATGATTCTACCATAACTTGCCCTCCCAAGAGCAAATAAAAAAGACAATACTTAGTATTTCCTCACGGTCTTTTGAAAGCGTTCCCTTTTCTTTAAAGAACACAAAATACATTTTCTGAAATATCTGACGAGAACATAGGAATTGCCACAAGTCTCTTCACGCATTCTATACTGGCCTTCAGGGGCCTAAACGGTGGAGTACTATATATCTCCAAAAATTCCTCATTTTAGAAACTTTACTATTAGCTACCACGCTTACTAATCCCGCCAATAAAAGTGGGCAAGGTGTTTGGAAGGAAGTAAGGCAAAGAATTGAAGATATAGAGAGGAAAAAGATATGGGCTGGTTTTGGAGATAAGAATTCTTTAAAACTGTACAGAATAATTAAAAAACAGCGTGGAAGGTGGAAATATATAGATTGTTGTGATAAATTCAGGAAAGAATGACTAGTTTGGATGCGAACATGAGCATTGTTTTTAAGGGGGCTTAAAGGAGAAATTGGAGATGGGTATTTTCTGTAGAGAGGATAAAGAAATATTTCATTGATTATTAGAGTGTGAAGGGGCAAAGAGATGGAAGGAGGATGTATTGGAAGAAAAATAGGATAAATTACATAAAATAAGAATATCGTGTAGAATGCTGACAGATATGGGGACAAAGAGAAGTAAAATGATAGGCGAATATTTAGGAAAACCAAGGGAGAAGTGGATTAGAATAGTTAACAAGGGTGTGAGAATTGGGATGTATAGAAAGAGTGCTAACAAGGGAAATGTAAGCAGTGGGAGGGCTCATTATGCAGATAACCAGAGGGTTGTGTGTAATGAGGCCTCGTATAGATGAATGTTAGATTTAGTTTTCTTAATATTAGTAGTGTATTGTCATTTCAGAAAAGGATACACTGCAAAATGCAGATGTAATTGTAAATATGAGATGAAAGCAAATACAAAATAAATATGTTGTAAATTTGTTAATTTAAAGAAAGTAATGATCAATAAATTCAATTCAATAATAATAATAATAATACTCCCACCTAACTTAATCAGCCAGGGGTAGTAAGATGGGTGACAAAGATACGCTATAAGTGCAGGCCATTGCCAATTTTCCGTTGACAGTGCTCTTCTCGTTTTCTGGATTATTTACGAAGTGGTTAGTGTGGAAAATATAGTCGGTTGGATACTGTGACCTGTAGTTTTGTTTAAATTGTCATGTAAAACAATAATATAATACGTGAAGAAACGATGTGGAATTTGCAGGAAATTGAAAGTAAATGTTTGTTATCAAGTTCAATCCTGTGGTTTCATGCTGAATCCTACAACCCACAAACATGGTCTTGAGAAAATAAAAATTAAGTAACAAAATTACAGAACTCTTAGGGAAAGGTGTACACGTCCTTTTCTAATGAGGAAATTTTGTATGTATCACACGAATTGTGGTTTGTGATTGAGAGTTCAAAGATTGGAGATAAAACACAAATGACGCTATTATCGCAACAGTTTACAACTTGAGATTTACGAGATTGATGCACAGAATTGCTCGAAATTATAAAATGTCCTATACTTTAAGGCAGTGAACCGCCACTGATTATACTTATCGAAACTTTCTATGGCTTGTGGCATTAGGTTCCAACTTTTTCTGTAATGAACGTCAACAAACGTCAATTTTCTTTGTAATATTTTCTTTATCTACCTCTTCCTGCCAGTTGCATTTAGGTCGCTCTCTATACTTCTTTCCTTCTGGTGTGCATTTCAATAATTTTGATGGTATTGTCTCATCAGTCATCCTACTAACATGTCAGAACCATGTTTATTGTCTCTCCATGGCATCATTGTAATATCTTTCCCCATTCTTATTTCCTCTCCAACGTCTTTGTTTCTTACTGTGTCTTTTCTAGTTTTTCTTACAATTGGTCTAAGGAGATTCATTGCTGTACCTACTGAATCACATATTACAGTATTATTCTATCTCTGTTTTCGGTCAGGATATTAAACCGACCTGAATTCTGGGGTACTCATATCTATTGTAGCTATGTATTTGACCTCTCATAAAATTCAAAGTTCTTAAGAACTTTATTAAAATAACATTGACATTCCTGCTTTCGGGATTATATTTTTATTCATAAAATTAAAAGAATATACTTATATACATTTGGGAGTTCCTATATGTTCCAAAGAACAAAATCGAAATTACCCTTTCGTTTTTATGATGATTTGGAAGCTCTGATTATGGCTGAGATTGTATTGTGTGTTTTAAGGGACTTCTGCTGAAATTTCGAAGTTCTAGAGCTTTCAGCTATTGCGATAGATTTAGTACAAATATAATTATCCCATCACAGTAAGTATCGTGTGAAATTTTATTTCTTTACCGTAAGTTAATTCAGAGATATATTTTTTGAAAAAATATGTTTAACAAAATAATGCTAATGTTCAAAAGCTTACTTGCATTAGTAACATCGAAGCAAGTAAATATTTTTATTTAAATAGATAGAATTACTAGAAAAGTTATTTAGTGAACAATAGCATTGCTTGCAGGGATATTAATCTGATTTATCCATTAGTAAGAAAACTAGCTATTTCTTCAGAATAAGAAAATGTCACCGGAGCTAATAAGCATATACAAAAATAATTACCACATTTAATATCACATTTTTGCAGAGCATACATTAATAATATCACTGAAATTGGGCCAAAATTGATGCATAAGTGACATTTTCTGTATTTAAATATGTATGTTTGAGAAAAATTTAATTTTATATAGCCATGCATTTAATACATTCTACAGGTTAATTTTATTCTCATAATGTCATTCTAAGATTTACGTCATTTGCTAATATTTGCATGAAAATAACAAGGAATTCAGCAACGGGTAACGGATAAAAGTGAAACAAGAAACTATGCAGGGAAAAATTATATATTGAATCTCAAGTGTACAATATTAGTTTATTTGGAAGTTGCGTTATAGGTGCAGTACAGAATTGTATGACACATTACTAGATAGCACCATAATCCTGTTTACAATACAATGTACATAAAGAACAGCACATAATATACATTTGAAGAAACTATTAGCTAATTCCTTAATTTAGAATATAGAAGTAGTCTAAGACAAAACTCGCAAGTTGGAGTGTCGAGCCAAAGACTCTTCTTTCATTTTTCTGGTTTTCTGTGTGCCTTCATGACTACTGTAGTAGTCCTAGATCACATGAAATCCTGCGTCATCAGCACTTTCCGTAATTTCTGTTGTTCATTTCCTTAGACATGTACTCCAAAGCTGGAATTTTTAGGGACGAACTATTAACCAAAATATAACAAACATATGTAACTATATAATATGCAAACTATGTTTTGTCATTTATCACATCTCCCTACAACGAGAACAGTTAGTTGAAGCTCATAAGTTTGAAACTAATAGCGAAGGGCAGCTTTCCGCCTTATTCAGATAAATATATTTTGGTAGAGAGATGGAGTCTGGTGGTTTAAGATGTTATATTGCTTACAGGTTCTAACTGCTTTCAAGGATAAAAGGTTTTGATTTTTAGAAACCTCAGGTTGACATATAGCTCTATTTTGCTAGACATCAGGAACAACATTGGCAGAAAACTTTTTTCAAGTCAAAAGTCTGATAATGTATTTATTCTGCACTCTCTCAAGCATTTGTTCATATTTAATCTGCTTTTGTTCGTGGTAAGAGTAGTCAGTATGAATGAGTGGTGTTTTAACGCCCGTTTTTACTACTGAGGCACCACAGGCAATGGACACTGATGGCACATGAGATGAAATGATATATTGGGAAAGGAGTTTTTAAGAAAGCAAACGTTCTAGGCCTATGTTTAGGGTACTCTATGGCATTTACCATTTATGAGGACTGAGGAAAATATGGAAAAAACCTTAGTCAGGGAGGACGAACCCTAGAACTCCCGCTCACGAGTCCGTGCCTTAACGACCTCGGCCACCCGTGGCGGTAAGTAGTTAGTATGGAATGAAAAAAGTGAAAATAAGAAATATTCACATTAAACACAATTAAAGTGAAAGCGTAACTAAAATAATGTAAACTACTCTTAAATAGAAATTAATCATGAGTCATTTTCATGACTAATTTGCTAATGCCTCGCTGAACCAGTTAAATTCCAGCCGAACAAAGCTGTCTTTTTCTAAAGATATGCTAAAGTGCAATTTATTTTATTTATTTAATAGTCTTCACCTGTATGCATTTGTCAAACGATTCAAATGAAATTGTTTATGGCAATTAAAATGGAATTTATAATTTGTTGTATTTTATTTCTATGCTGTACATAATAATATATGAGAGAATTAATAAAAAACTGAAGGATATTTTACCATTATAAATTCAGGTTATTTTTTCTTAGTTATTGAAATTAATTTAGTTATTATTATATCTATACTTTTTGTTTATTTTAGCTCAAAATATATTAAATAATAGTCGAGAGTTTCTCTAGATCAGAAAGTTGAAATACTATTTAAGAAAATTTAAAATTACATTCTTTGTTAAAATTGACCTTTACCAGACTATTTTGACATGGTCTTTTTTTACAATAAATTAAAAACTACCTTTCGTGAAATACCCAAGGGACCCTTTCAACTCCGCGTAAATATATAAAGTATCATGCAAATGTGGAAAAGCATACTTTAGTATGACCAGAAGATCCAATAAAATTCAGTTGAAAGAGCTGTAACATTTGCACCTTAACCAATCAGAAAATTTTGCGATTGCGGAATTCAAAATCCCCATGGAATAAAATTTGTATAATAATAATAAAATAATAATAATAATAATAATAATAATAATAATAATAATAATAATAATAATAATAATAATAAATTTAAAAACAACCGCAAATATTAAAATAGCTAAGAGAAAGACCTCGTAAACAGAGCAACATCCAAATGAAATAAATAAAGATAGAGAATTTCAAATAAGCAAGATATAGAAACCATTTTAAACTTAATTTAAACCAACGACCTTCACAAAGTAGCCCGAAATGAAATACCGCCGATAGTGAAAGCCTAAGGAATATAGTATTAATTTAATTTATTTGTTCTTTTGTCTTATATTTTATCGGAAAAATAGATAAGCGCTATGCTGAAAAACTACATTGACATTCAGAAATTGCTTCTTTACAAAAGTGAGACGTACTGAAATGTTTAATTATATAGAAGCATTTAAATACAGGGCCGAAAATGAATAGCTCTCTCTACCGAGTTCTTCCAGGTCGTGATTTGAATTCCTTCCATATATCTTACTGTACAGGGTTAGTTAAAAGTCAGCACCACCTAAAAAGCATTTGAAGCTGTAACTTATTGACATTAAACTCTTATTTTTTTATTTGTTATTTATGGACGCTCTTTACCATCTGCGGTCCTCAGCGACCTATTCAAACCAGGGTGTGAAACGGCCGACAAGTTTTCCTCAGAAGTCTCCTTTTTCAGGCTCGAGGTTCTTTATCGTGCCGTAAATGTATGACATTTGAACCGCAGCTTTACTTCCCTTCCGAAGGAAGCCATACTTAGGATTTTTACACCCGAAAAAAAATCATCGGTCTTGGCTAAGGTCGAACCCGCGATCTTGGGTTAAGAAGGCAAGTATGGCTATCACTAGTGTCTGGAGATGGCCACACATTTGAAACTCAAAAATTCTATTACCATATTTTTTATTCTATTTTAGATTTGAGCTGGAGTGACTCTGTATCTCCAATTTTCAAAGGAATATCCAATGTAGGTTATACTTTTCAAACAATGTTCACTAAGATATTTTCAAAAAGTATTCATATTAGATAACTTTTTTGTTAATTAGAGTTGCCACAGCAAGAAAACTAAAGATCCTGCTGTATTTATTTTTTTGAAGGAGCTTTTTATTATTCTCTACAATTTTTGTTTTCTTGATGAAGTATCTCTAATTTTTACAGAAGTATCTCGCGTGGGTACCTTTTTAATATTTTTTAAAAAACGTTATTTAAAAATGTAAAATTATATTGCATTTAAAATTGAAGACATAGAATTCATTTCCCGTTAAACCTGAAGTACAAATAGTTCGGTAATATCATGCTTGATTTTCCAGTATACGGGTATCCCCGCAGACAGGGTTTTATGTCAATGAACTACATGACTAACATGTTATTTAGAGAGTGCGGGTACGTTTAACAATTTCTGTATATTCTAATAGACCATAATGTGACAGTTTTAGATCCTAAAAAGCGATTTGAAACATACGGGTGCTTTAGGCTTGGTTTCTACACATGTAGAAATTGGTTGAGAATAGCTCATTGTTTTCATACAGGCAATATGTAGCGAATGGTTACAAAAGTAAAATATGAGGTATGAAAAATTAAAGCCTAGAAGGACACGTGAACTCTTTAGTTAGTGTCCGTGGTAAGCCGAAGTTTTCCATGGTCATGGTCGTGGCTTCGGATTTTCCTATCTGATACACCCTTCAGATTTCAAATTGTTTAAAGATAATATGGCCTTCTTTACAAACGAATTCCGCTTTAGATTTGCGCAGTGCCAGAATATCGGCGCCAGAGAGTAGAGAAGGATGTTGGACAGGCGTCTCAGAGATAATTCTTCAAAGCCTTTGAATGCTTGTGCTTTTTTTGGCGTTATCCTGGGATACATCAATGACGCTCTCTCATAAAGATTTATTGTTCTTCCCCAAGTTACTGCAACAATGTGAAGCCGGACAATGAGGTGCATGTTTCGATCGAAGTGACCTCTAACCCTTCCACTTGGTGGTCTGGACTCGATCTTGTATTTCCTACTTTGCTATCGATAAGCGTGCATCGTTGTGGAAACCCTAATTATCACCATTTCCCATTTGACTCTGGCTTTCGTGTTTACCGAGTATGCGATTTTTTTACGTGTATATTTCCAGTTATGTGAGATAGACACTTTTGCTTAACAAGTTCTTCGTTCATTAAAATTTATTTTTAATTCATATTCATTCATCTATCTAAGAACTGACACGGTCTCAATTTATTTTACTTACTTCATGCAAATTTGCACTGTCTGGTTGCTGTTATATAGAACTAGCGGCTATTTTTTTTTTTCAAAAATATAAAATTTGAAAAATATAGTGCATGTATCCTGCCGTCATGCCACTATGTAATGGGATTTTGACCTTTAGTGGACATTCAATTCCGGATAAGTTTGGAGTTCCGCTAACGCAGGCATTTGGTCTGCTCATTCTTTTTATCACGATTACTGTTTCAGTTATATTTCTTAGTGCGTGTTTGTTGTTCACCATATTACCCTTGTTATTTGTTATGGGGTTTTGGTGTCACAATTTTAGACCATTATAAGAATGTTATGTTTTCAGCTCTTGTAGCTGTATTTTAATACCTGTCTGTTGTTTATTTATGATCATTTTACCCTTTTTATTTGTTTTGGGGTTATTATTGTTATTGCCCAATGTGCTTAATGCTTTTTCTACACTGAATTTTGGTGTAGGTATTTTATTCTTGGCGCAGTTTTTAGTGTGTGTGAGCGCTAATGACCTTAGCTGTTTTGCGCCCTTTAAGTAATAATCATCATCATCTTAGTGCGTGCGGATGAAACTTTCTACTCTCTGTCTGTGCATTGTGAAGTATGGGGAAAGTGAGGCACACGCTAGAACAATGAGTATTAATTTATGATTGTTATGTGCAAAAGAGATTGTAGAAATCTGGAGGAAAGTAATTACGCACTACGTTCCATCTCTATAGGGAACTGCAAATTTGATCAACGAAGTTCAAATTTAAGGCAAGAATCGGGGATTAAAATCGGATTTTAACAGAGGAAAGGTTTGAGGAAATAGACTATCATTTAGAAATTTCTTCTCAAAAGTGTTTAACACAATTAGTCTAGTGCGTTCGTCTGTCTGTCGAAAGTGCTTACAAAACCACTCAGTTGGCGCATCTCATTCTTATTAAACCGCTGCTGCACGTGAAATGAAAACCTGTGGAGGCGCTGAATCAAAATATCCGGAAGACAGTTTACAATATTCGGAGAAGGGATTGCGGTGATATCTCAAAAGATCTTCAAAAGGATTCAGGAATTCTCATAGTGGCTGCATCTACTATCATGGTGGGCACCATATTAATTAATATTGAAGAATGAAAGAAGAAAAATACTCGCTATCAGTTTCAACCACTCAACATGAGTTTCCTCGACAGATGGGGCCATTATGCAATAACTTCTCGTCGGCAAAATCTATTTTCGATTGCATAGGGGGATTGAGGATCCTGTATATGTTTCATACATCCTGTAAATAGCATAAATGCACAAAAAACTGTAATATAGGAATACGTCATAGATATTATAATTTTAAATAGATAATTATGTATATAATGACAAGGAAATAATAAACTTGATTAAATGATAACTAATAAAGTGAATTAATAATTACAAGAAATAAACTAAAAAATAACATTAACAAGACATAAAATGGCACCACAAATTACAATTTCTCATAACTCATAACTAGCTTATAATATCAAATGCATATAAACATTTATGTACACTTTACGAAACAGTATAAAGGTGAAAACAATTGGATAATTATGTGTGCTGAATTTGCAAAGTTAACGAAAGAAATGTTATAATTTTTATTTATGTTAACATTCAAATAAATAGAAATGCTTGTAAAAGGGAACATGATTATGGTAATATTTTTTTCTATTTTAATAAGTTCAAACATGTTCTTCTATAGTATAAAAGCATCGATCAAACAAATTATTCTTTTTTAATGAAAACAACGTTTGACTTTTTATTGAGTATACTACATGATTCAGGAATGTATTTTATGTTGATTCGTTCATATGTAGATGTGGTGACATTTGAATTGTGATTATATATTTCTTATGAATAGAAGTTATTGTTTTGTAGTATATTGTATGTTGTATTTTGTAAATATATATGCATTTCAGTGGCAGTTTTGGAAGTTATTTGAAGAAGAGCCTAATAAAGCCCTAGTTTTGTGTTTATTTTTTTTTTAGTAGTCAGTTTCACTATTACTTTTTGTACAGCAAGCTGCCTTTTACATGATTTGAAGTTGTCGCAAAGTAAAATATAAAATATATGTAAAATGGTGTCCACACAAGCAAAATAGGCACACCTATTGCCTGAAATTTGATCACAAATGTACTCAATTTACCTATCAGAATTTCTAGCTGCTTGCCAACTTAAAATTTATTCTGCAACTAAATGCCTAAGAATGTTCATTCCTTTATTTAAAATGGTCATATTATGTTCCTTATTAAAAGTATAAGAACTTATATTTAGAAGGGATATATAACTGTAATTTATAACAATAAAGTTGGCCAAAATAGTTTACACTTGAGGCACAAATCTTCTCTTTATCTTTCGTCTACATGAATAGCCTTGGCTTGTACTCTTAGGATGTTTGTAATTTCCTTGTTTCCTGTTTGAAGAGATTAATCTAAGAGCGTTTTCTCAGTTTTCAAATGTCTTTAATTCAATGAATAATATTTCTTGGTTCAGCTTGTGAAGTTATATTTTAAGAATAAATGAGATTGGTATACTGTTATTTCTCTTTGTGAGAGCTGTTCAGTAAAGAACCATCATACTTTTTGGGCAACATATCTTTACTCATACTCATAATTTTGGCGATTTTTCTCAAATTTCTCCCCGTTGGATGCAATGCAGCTGTATCAGCGTTCCTACCAATCTTTAATCATTTTAACAGTCCCTTTAATTGCCTTCGCAGTCTTCATTACTGCTTCTGATGATGGAAAATGCCTCCCACGAAGATTTTTCGTCAGTTTGCAGAGAAGGAAAAGTCACAGGGGGCTAAATCTGAACTAAAGGGAAGGCGAGAGACCCAATTCGCAATGATTTTTGTGAGATATCAAAATTTGCGAGGTGCAGCATCGAGCTTGTTGCATGGAAATCATTTTTGCGTGTAACATGGCCCTGCAGAATTTTCAGAACATCTCGAAAAATGAGAAGAGAATCAACAACTTTTGGTGATGATGGCGATTTCCATACAGAGTATTGATGTTTGCTCTCAGGATCGAAATGATGTAGCCAAGATTCATCAGCAGTGATTTATCTTTGAAAGAAACCTCACATCGTCCTGCAACATCATCTTCAGGCGCAAATCTGCACGCGAATCAGAAGTCTTGGAACCCACCGAGCACAAGCACATCTCACGTGCAAATTTTCAGTTACCAATGTATGGGTTTGACCCAGTGAATTTTTTAAAATTATCTGAATTTTCTTAAAATGTTTACATTATATACTTATAATGTTATATAATGTGACGATCCCTTGTGACAATCACAGCAACGATGTTAGTGTTTTCTTCAGTCAGAGCACAAACTGGAGCGTGTGGTCCATCTCCCTTTAAAACGATTGCCTTCCCCTCTTTAAAGGTTATAAACCATCTTCGAGCTATAGGGAAGAACAAACTCTCCACAAGCCTCGTGTAACATTGCTCAGGCCTCAACTGAGGATTTGCTCACAGGAAAGCAGAATTTCAGAACAACATATTGAGCATCGCCTGTCAGCTCCATTTTGCTGTAGGCGGAAGTGAACATGTCTCAGCTTGCACACCTCTTACAGGCAGTGACAATAATGAAATTAATACCAAGCGTACATTAAGCATTAGGCTAATAAAATATTATAAACTTACATTTTACTGCCAGAAATTAGCCCGTAAAAAGTGTGATTCCTGTTTATTGAACAGCTTTTGTGCTTCTTCATATTTTGCAAAAGAAACATTTTAGTGAATATACATTTTTAATAATAAACCAGAAAAATATTAAGTTTCCATCCAATTTATTCTGAAGTAAATTATAAAGGCTCCTTACTGTTGAACCACTTAGGACGTTAAAGCTTCATTTGAAGTCATAATTCATATTCCTGGTAACAAAGTGCAAAAGTATTATATTACAATATAATTCTATTACATTGGATATTATATGTTGACTAAGTTAATATTGAAGAACTAGATGGCTGTTATTTAATGATTAATTCAAAATTGAATTTCAATTTGTAATACTTTTATTTTTGCTTATAATATAAACTACCTTAAAACAGAAACCCATTTGAGAATTCTGGATTTGGGATGGATTGTTACGAACAGAGGAGTACATTTCGGTACTTCAATGCTGGCCGTTTTTGTTTACGCTTATATTTGGGACATATACGGGGAGGAAAGGATTAGATGAGGGAGAGCAGAATCGAGGGGCAGTGAAGCACTGCTATAGGCGGAGTACGTAAGGATATACCAACATATGTAGATACACTAACGCTGGCTAATACCCTCTGTAAGGAGCTCGATCACCTCAGAAAGTCTGCTTCTATACCATCCGTCGTAGTATAAACGTTTCCAAAAACAAGTTACCCTCACATCACATACAACACCAACCTATGGCACTTTTGAGCCTGTAACAGAGACAATGGAATTAAAATGTATCAAATTGGGGGAACGGAAAATTCGTGAAAAGGAAGGATTTGTCTTGTCCCATCGTTCGCCTAAGGGACCGGAGGGCTACGGGGGGGGGGGGGGGGAAGAGTACAAAATGAACGGCTTCAAAGTTTTTTTTTAACCTTTATAGCTGATTGCTGGTGTTGACTATTTGCAATCTGCTATTTTTAAAAGGTTCTTAAATTATACCTCACATATGTAAGATGTCACTTGTCATTAGCAATAAATGGACTAATGTGTTGCAATTATAGTTATCCCGATTTCAATGTCGCTAGCGGTACGAGTACTCACAAGTACCTGAAATTGGCTTCCAGTCAATTTTAATTAAAAAACATATCGCTGGCTCGTTAGAACGAAAACCTGGTGCAGCGATTATCAAGTGAACGATGAATGCAGAGTAGAATTCAGACGGAGAAAGAACCTGAGCCGAGGTGGACGAAAGGGCATCTTCGTGAGCTGTTCCAGTTGTAACTGTCATCACTGTTAACCGTTCCCGACCGCATCTAAAACTGTCATACCAGACACACAAAAATGGTCAAATAAAATCCGGGGCTCCTCACAATAGCGTCTGTTGATTTATTCCGGGAACCAGATCACAAACTTTTGTCGCTGTGGAGGAAGGTAGTACACGGCTGGGTGTAGAGCAGTCTTTATAAATGTCAAATTCCCAGCCCCCTTCGTTGCTCTTGTGAAATAATAAAAATAAAGAACCCCCTCCCTCCCCCGAGCCTGCTGCACGTGTGTGGTCCCATGTCCCGTGTTTTTTGTCACTGTGACATGCGCAAAGGGGGAGGCGCAGTGTTCCATACATTACTCTACTAAATATTGTTGCTGCCGTGGGCGGAACAGGACCTCAACATCGCGGGTCGCCCTTTTCGTCAATGTACCACGTGCCAATATGTTAAGGTTTTGCGGTTCCTTTTTATTTTATAATAACAACTTGTTTTTTTTTTTCGGAACCTTTAGCCAAGCAGATGAAATAGATTTTGCTTGTGTCATTTTATTTTGTGAATTCCTGCTCTTCTTAAGTGATTGGATTCATTCTTTTCGTTTATTTCAAGATTCTGTTCATTCGTGCTTTTTCTCTCTGCATAAGTGTCGAGTTTAAATCTACTGTTACATCATTTTAGCTTTGTAAGCTAATTAAAGCACTTAATTTCTGCAATTGTTGTTCAGGGATTCCAAGATGAATCAAATAATTCTTAGTAATTGTTTTACAGTGTTATTGTTTTATGTGCATCATGAACATTCCCTTTAAATTATTTGTTGGAAATGTAACAAAAGTGTAGCATAACTTATATCTATACCTATACTATATTTTAAATCAATGGCTTAACCACATTTCTGCATCATTTACTAAGTGTATGGTTATATATATTATACATGTTTTCAAATTTTAAATGCCAAAACTAATAATATGGAAGAAAGGTTAAAATGACAAAGTATACCAAATATTACTTAAATTTAAAAATCGATTTTACCTTATCAGCCCAAAAATTAAATCGTGATAAAATAGATGTTTGTTCCAATTAATTTAATTAATCTAAACAACAGCTATTTAATATTAGCAGATGTTAAATTAAGAATTTTCAAATGAATGCTGAAGTTCAAATTTCTTTAATAAATGCTATTTTTATGAATATATATTTTTTGTTTTATGGAATGCTCTCCCAGCCTCGCAAGGGTGTAGTGACTTCTAAGGTTAGGATGCTCAGAATACTGCGTTATGCCATGGATATTTGCCTGGGAAATGATGATAATTTGTCCAAATGAAATCGGGAGGCTGAAGACTTGAGGGAAAATCCATGAAAAGTCTGTCATGAGACTGACCCAATAGAGAATCAAACCCAGCTCACTCCATAGGAAACACGAATACTTCCACTAAGCCACGGTTGTGGTCATTTTCGAAAATATTATTTTGTGAAGTCAACATTTATGTTAGAAGTTTAATATATTTTATAACACAAATGCTTATGCAAACTTAGCAAATTTAAAGGAGTATTTTAGGTATCTTAATTTCCAGGATATAAGGTTTAGGATTTTATATTTTATTGTATTTTTAGTTTCGGTGTATATTCAGCATTTGTAATGTTCATGCACCCAGGCTCAGTAGAATCTACAGGTGTATTATTTAATAATGCCCATGAAGTGTAGGATTTAGTTAAAATCTTTCCCATTAATAGGTACGCTGCAGTAAGCGATGTCCATACTTCAACCTTCTCTGTCATGTTTGTGATCTTTGTTTTGAATAAATAACATAAAATTAAATTTATTTCCATATTTTAATTGTATACATTATATGATTCGGTTTCATGGGTACAGCTTTCTGCTTAGAAGGGGAGAGTAGATACGACATTTATCTTTAACACATTTAAATGTCAAGCATGTTAAACGTTTCTAAAGAAACACTAACGAAACATTTTAAAACATTTTGTATCTGTATTTGGTGTGAGAAATTGCAAACTATGTTATTTGATCACATTTCGAAAATATGACCGATAAATGTTTATTCTACTAATTTTCCAATAGGAAGGTTCAATTTTTATTTCAGCTAAATAACATGTTATGATTAAAATATTTTTGGAAATTAGAAGCACATTTTATATCTTCCGTTGCGCCGGTTGAACTCACTGAAAATTAAGGGAGTGTTTCCTTTGGGGGAATGAATATGTTTTTATTGTGCAATATGCCATTGTTTTTAATCCAACTTATAATTTTTATTTCAACTTAATATTATTTTTTTTAATTATCAGATGATATCCCATTAAGCTCTTGGCACACATCTGAGATAAATTGGCATTGTAAACGCTGCTGCGTATCACTTATGTGTACGCAGCACCAAAAAGGCCGCTCCCAAGGTGCAGGTCTCGAACGCCGACCACACAAATCATCTGTTTGTGCCTGACCACACCACTGCACTAATTCGCGCCGTTGGAAGTCCTCATTTGGGCGTGTGATTACAATTTTTTATCCTTGTGGAATACGCGCACCTCAGCAAGACCACCTCGGCTGCCTTGGAACATAGTTCACTCTACAGGGAGTCCCATAAGTCACCACATGCCTCTCCTGTCAGAGCGCATGCGCTTGGAACTACGCTTCTTAGTTTTCGAGGTCACGGCCTTATGAACTCACAACGCCGATTAAATTCAAGGTTACTTAAGAAATAGTTCTTTTATAACTACTGAAAAATGTTCCCCTTATCTGTTTAGCTCTTTTAAAATGTACTTCCTTTCTTTTCAGTTATCTTTTTACAATTAACTGTTTTTAGTGTAGAGTTTCCATATAATAATGTACTAAATACTTTAACTGTTTTAGTGTAAAGTTTTCATATAAGATTGTATTTATTACTTATATTCAAAAGCGCAAATAATTTACTTTACTCAAATTTAATTCTTAAAATAATTTATTAGAATACAACTTAAAATGCAAACAGGAAATAAAACATTGTAGTAAACAAATAAATAAATTAAACAAAATTAAACTTAGAATAAACATTCTATATTTCAAAGAAATTAATGTTCAACGATTCTGCTTCCCGATTAGCAAAGTGTGGAGTTTCCATATCAATACGCTATTATTGGAGAAAGAAGAGAAACAGAACTTTAAATACTTTAAATACGCTTCCGTATTTTAATATATAAAATAATTTTTCTAATAATAGATATCATTAAATTTTACTTAAAATGCAGAAATCGCAGTAAATTTTAAATCAGAAGTTGCTGTTAATTTAATTCGTCACATACTGAATAACAAAACTGCTTTCTTTAGCTTTCTTGAAATTAATAAAATATTAATTTACACTCTCAAAATTCAAAATCACTTTGTTACACACAAGGGAACAATAATTGTTAAGCATGTTATATTATTTACGATTATATTTAATTCGAAATTGCTATTTCATTGCTTGTTAGTTTTTTTAAGTAATTATAATTTGTAACTCTTATCGCACCAAAACAGTACTTTCTTTTAAACAAAAATAAAAATGACTGAAAAATATGATAGACAGTAAATAACTTTTATAACCAATAAAGATTATTATAAAGGACTACTTGTAATTAGTGTACTATAATGTTTTTTAAAGTGCTTAAATTTCAAATGATGCAGAAAACTGTAATGCAATTAAAAGTTAGAATAATACTAGGAGTTTTTACACAGATTATAAAAAGTGAACATTCTCTCTCTCTCTCTCTCTCTCACACACACACACACACACACACACACACACACACACACACAAATGATATGAATAATTCTTGTTTTGATTTAAAATATGACGATTCTTTATTTATTATTGAAATGAGTTTTTACCGGTGTGTTTAACCTGTTTGTTGGTTTAAAAATAATTCAATTTATTTGTTTAACTTACAGTATAAAGGATATTTGTTTCCTTATTTATCTTTAGACAGTTCATGATAAAAATAGTCCTTTCAACACATTACTCAAACTAGAAACTATTTTTATTAAATCACTCAGTGTTATAATATTTCATAACAATCCAGGTTACCAACTTTGGATTAATATGGAATGTGATATCTATTCATTCATTTGAAAGAATACAACGTACATATTTTACAATGTATTGAATGTTGCTTAAAAGTTTTATATTACTCATGACAGTTTTAAAATAACGCCATATTGAAATGTGTGATATAACGTACATCTTAAATTTGTTTCTAAGATTTATTTATAAAAGTAACCATGTTAGTAATCCTGAATCTGTGTTAGACTGGAAGACAATAAATAAAAACTTTTCCCTTTATTTCGTATGCCCAAGAGAAACTTAAATCTGTAAACAGAAAATGCAGTATAATATATAAAAATGCAATAATAATAATAACAACAACAACAACAATAATAATAACAATAATAACAATAATTATCAAAATATAATTAGTAAATGGGTTTAGAAACCACAGCTGGATATTGGTGATATCCAGAGAGGACATATGCTGCACGTTCTGTAATTTAATATTAGCATTTAAAAATATGAATATAACTGCAGTCTTATTTGTTCATGTATTTGCTAACTATTTTTCTAAATATAGAAACTCTCTGCGGTAGATCTTAACTACCCAACACACATTGCTATAGATAGTAGTATAATAAAATCATAAGTTGTTTTATAGGCTTAGTATTATAAATTATGACAATATTATTGGAAACAAGAAACGGTCACATACGCGTTTATTCACTGAACCGAATAATTATTTAATTTACTAACACAATGGAATGTACTGTTTCAAACTAATAATAATTACTGTAATTTCCTACATGGTGTTAATAGTGGTTTTTGCATTATCTTATAGGGTATTTAAGACAGAGCCTATGCACCAAAATAGCTTACGTGAAGAAACGGCCAACATTTTTAGGTAGAGCAAAAAGGTGGGAAAAGAAGTGTTTAGACTCTAGAATGCATTTAGCAGCAAATAGTGAATATTTTCAATGTTCTCCATGAAAAGACAAGCAAATTTAGGCTCGTTACCAGTCCTATCCGTTCATCTGTTATGCTGAAATTTTTTTCGTCTGTTCTTGACGCATTAAAATGCGTATCTAAGCTATTCTGTGAAGGCGATAGCCGAATCCACCTTGACTTACAGTCCTTGAGTAGAACAGTATGGCGCGCGCTCGGCTATTGTCAACTGAGATCTTTTGTTGCTTCCAATGAGGCCTAAACAAACGGATGACAAATATCGTATCATTTTATGCATTTATGCTTATCTTTATTTGTAGAATTGTATAACTATGAAATTTAGTTGTTTTATAATAAGCACGTTAAGTTAAAAATGTTTCTTTCTTGATCATTTAGCATTGCTTAGAGCTGCATATTTTAATTAGTAATGTTAACGATTATAATGCCAATGTTATGTGGCAAATAAATTATACACGAGGTATTGTTATATCGGTTAAATGTATTGGCCGTGCCTCATAACCTATGGTATGACATTGTAATTTATTATTAAATTTTATTCAAACAGACATAAATGCAACCGCTCCATTAAATTTTGTATTTAGTTGATAAGAATTTAATGAAAATTTGATCTCTAAGAAACACTAATTATTAATGAAGACAACATTTTATTGTAGTCTACCGCCTGTGGGGCCTCAGTAGTAAAAAGTGGCGTTAAACACCATTAAAAATGTAGTCTAATTAATCAATATTAGTACAGTGTGAGCAGGTTTATGATCAGCACATGTTAAGTGAACTTCTGTTAGCTGCTGTATGTATTAAAAAAAACACACACACACACAATATGCCCATTCGAACTTAGAAGAACCAGAAGATTGCTAAAGAATATCATATATTATTTTTATATAAGTACATTTTGTGCTTGCTTAACACCACTACAGATGCTTGAAATTCCCAATTTTTCACTTTCTTGTGATATTCCATCAGCCCCCCTCCTTTTGACGTCTTACGTTATCTTTAACGCCTGGAAACATTTGCACCTTGCTCTTCTCTATAATAATAGCCTTTGATGTACCTATGCAAGCATATATATAAATACAATCTCTTGGACTTTTCCCCCCCTTTTTGTAGTATTTTTGCCCTATTTTCGCACGTTTCATGTTTTATTTTCGTTTGTTTGTTTGTTTTTTAGGAAAAACTATTTTGAATTTTCAAATTTTGTATAGAAACATTGCATAGTAATAAGTGGTGCCATTGCCGTTAATAGCATTGTTACAGGTAATGCAGATGTTCAATGCATCCATAGCTTACTGACGGACACATCTGTAGTAGTGGTGTTTCCAAAAGTATGTTTTCTAACTTTGAAGAATAGACGATGGAAAACCTGAGATGTTATTGAAAGAAAGTTAAAGAACTCAATTAAGATCTAAAGGAGGCATGGGGCAATGATATCTTTATATTTCAGACGGTAGCACTTTGGGTGTTCGTATTTCGGCAAAAATGTAAAGTTATGAGTATGCGCCACTAGCAAAAATTTTGCACAACGGCACACAACATGGAGTTTATTCAACCTCTGCAGGAGAGACTGAGCTACGGAGTTGAATAAGAGTTGGCAGTAACCCATCGAATAGTGATGCAAATGTTGAAAGACTTGTTTGGGTATAATAAAATTGCATCCATTTTGTAGCCTCGTCATCTTAAGCATATCTAAAAATAGTAAC
Source organism: Metallyticus violacea (assembly GCA_030762175.1). Classification (NCBI taxonomy): domain Eukaryota; kingdom Metazoa; phylum Arthropoda; class Insecta; order Mantodea; family Metallyticidae; genus Metallyticus; species Metallyticus violacea. The sequence goes on along the minus strand of CM060843.1, from coordinate 55,139,181 downwards.
GTTATGTTTTTGTAGCTGCTCTTTAACAGGGACATCGCACTGGATGATACTTGGACTCGATATCGTGAGCTATAACTGAAACGTGCGCTTCGCATTAAGAAAAACCATTTACGAGCCAGATATATTTGTACTTTCTGGATTAAAAAGTCCGAATCAGTGAAAATCGTGTTATAGATGTCTTATGTTCAAATTCTGCGGTCGACTAACATGGTTGTGATTGTCCATGGTTTTCCTCTGTTTCATTTTAGACAGAGAAAATGCCCTATTAGTCTTTCTCTGCCACGGATTTAACTTTCCCTTCATCATTCAATTTCATTTCATCTGTATGTGTATCTGTGTCTTTCAGATGCCTTTGAGGCGATCCTGATATTGGACTGACCACTCATTTAGGGAGTTCTTCACCGTATGCGTGTACTCCTTATGTGCCCAAGCTCCCGAATAGGTCGGGCTTTAACTAATCTCAGGGGATATGGTTTCTATATCGGAGGGAGATAAAGAGTCAAAGGAAAAGAAGGATTGGAAAAAAGGGTGCTAGATATAATATTCAACTATCTTAAACAAACTTATGTTGGTAAAAAATAAGTTATTACGCTTTCTAGTTTGCATTTGTGGGATAAATAGTGAGGTTATTTGCAAATTTACTGCATTTAAAACTGATATCAATAAGCCCTAACATATATTATAAGAAATGTTGAAAATGATGCTCCTCAATTACAATAGATTGCCGGCATGTGCAGAAAATGAGTACCGTAAGAGCACGGCTGATCTTAACACATATGTTGCCAGTAAGAAATCCTGTTTCTCGTGACTTTTTAACAAGTTGGCCGTTTTCACATGTGTGTCGAACATAAAAACGTGTTCCTCCAGAGTCGGTCCTGGTGGTGTAGTGGTTACCATACTTGCCTCCCACACCCAAGAACGCGGGTTCGAACCCGGCCAGAACCGATGGATTTTTTCGGGGCGTAAAAATCTTAAGTATGGCTTCCTTCGGAAGGGAAGTAAAGCCGTGGGTCCCGTGTCGTACATTTACAGCACGAAAAAGAACCTCAAGCCTGAAAGAGAGGCCTCTGAGCAAAATTTGTCGGCCGTTTTACGCCCTGAGTTGAATGGGACGCTGATGACCTGAGATGTTGAAGAGCGTGCATAAATAAACCAATCAAAAAAAAAAAAAAAACAGTTCCTCCAGTGGCATAGTTATCGAAGTTAGTACACAATTCACACACAATGAAAGCACCAAGTACTTACAAACACAAAAATCATTCGCACACAAATGCTCGCTCAAACTAACTACTAACTAACTATAAGGTGTGTAGTATTTAGATTCCGACATCACTTTGGCACAACTTTTTTTTTAATTCCATTACTTCATGTAACATTGCGATAACAAATGTTATCGAAACAAGAACAAGATATTAAAACCGTAATTACATACAACCGTATCTATGTCTCTCTAGTGAATGGTAGCACTCATCACCTCTCGAGCAAAAAACTACACCAAGAACCGGAAATGTGAAAGTGGTGCTGATAGTGGCAAATGCTATCCAAGGTGTAAAATCCTGCAGTTTCTCAAGGCCAGACTACTAATGCTGCCTGCCTAGAAATTGTTCCTGTCCTTCTTTGGGGAGAAAACGACGACATTTTCAAGCTTGTGTGTCCTCTGTCTTGATAACGACATTTGCTGTTTATGAGGATTAAGGAAAATCTGGCAGAAATCTTACTCAGGAAGGGTGGTCCTGGAGAGGGTCGCATCCCAAACCACCCGCTCACAACTCCATGCATTAGCGACCTCTACCACCCATGTCTGTCTACGGTGGGTATGAGATGCACTCGAACATCATCCATATTCATTAGATTTGGACCTTAAACTAAAGGAGTCACTTAGAGGAAAATCGCTCCATACAATACAAGTAATCTTTGGAGTAGTAGAGCGTTAGTTCTGTAACATCAACAGAAAACAATACTACTGCATTTAGTGCCTTCCAGAAATATGCCGAAGGGTAAGGGATTATTATAATTAGTGGTAGTGATAGTAGTGGTGGTGGTGGTGGTATTTAATACATTGGCATCAATGTTGCAATACCAAACAACTTCAATTAGCGCACGGGTGTGTGCTTTTTAGATGCACTTGGTACAGTTGATTTATCACAAGATATTGCATATTCACAGTAAGATATAAATAATATATATTCAACAATAAAAATATAATAAAATCAGAAAAATAATTTTTGAAAACATTGCAAACACGTAAAAATATAAAGAAATCCTTTTATAGATGACACGACACACAGCTGGACTCAGTAAATTTGATTCCCCCAACCCCTTCCCCAGCTTTTACAGACCTGAGCTGTTTCACTTTCATCAGAAATTTACCCAATTTCTCCCCTCCTTCCTTACCTACTAACAAAGCCCAGCATGACCATCTTGCTCCAGTCGATCCTGTAAAGGAGTCCGGTAGATACTTTTCCCTCCATCCTTCCGTATCTTTACATCCAGCCAGAATCTGTGTCCACAATTCCTCCTCATCACAGATTGGACACTCTCCGCTTATATTGGTCAGTAATTTTAATCATCCGCCATGCCTCTAAGGTGAACCAGGCGAGCTCCTGTCTAGTGATTTTAGTCGTTTTGTGTACATCCATAGGGGATTAGATTAAAGGAACCTTAACAATACACTGGTTCTAGAATAAGTAGTTTTTCAGGTATAGAAGTTTTGCTGCTATTTGCACCCAACTTTCGTAAATAGAGTTTCTCATGGCATATTCTTCATACATTTACATAATTTTGGATGTTTCGAGTATAATATTTGAGGTTCTTTCTTGTATGTTTTAGACTAATATGACTACCCTTGATTTTTTATTATATTTGGCCGCTAATACCATTCCATTTACATTTATTTATATGGAGCCTACATCTATGATAACCTGTATCTGTTTATTTTATTGTTTAATAGTATTTTAGGACAGTTAATGACAGCTGTTATTACCTTATGGCATCCTTACATTAGGCCTTACCTCTAGGTGCCTACGTTTGAGTATAGCAGAGTGTTAAGGAATAGTCTTTATCTGATTTGATTGCATTTCATGTACTACTCAATACAGAAACCCATACGATTAAAGTAAATACTTCCAAATATAGTAAATTACAAACCAAATGACAAATAAGTATCCTTGCCAAACTGAGAAAGGGAAATAACATAAAAATAAGTGAGCAATGAATTACGAGGTTGCAAAATCAGGCAAGTAAATCATATTATGTGACTGGCCCACAAGTACAGAAGAAACGCCCTATATGGCGACCGTGTTGCGGCGCAACCTATAAAGGGGAGGAGAAGAGAACAGGAGAAGAATGGCTGGCATGCTTTTAGTGCATCGCGGTATCTGTAACATGTCTTGACCCCTGGTGTACATCGTACAATAAATTCGATCTGTTTTCCCGACAAGCGGTCGACTGACTCTACCTGGGAGAGCTTATGTGCTTCAACATTCCTTCGCCCGAAATCTTCTGCACAAACTCAGAATCTCAACAATCTGGTGTTATATCTGTCACGGTTCCAGTTCGTAAGTAACGGCTGCTTGATCCAGTTCATTGGAGTAAAGCCTGATACAAAATACCCGTTCTTCTGGTTTGCGAGTTTTGCCAAAGCTTCAGAGAGAAAATGCAGATTTATGGAAATTGCCACATGAAAAACAAACAAGTTCTAAAGAAGTTGCAATAAAAATAAGACGAGATGTCCAACTGATATTGTTTGATTTTCCATTTTTCTGTTGTGCTAGACCTAAAATGAATTTCATATTTTATTGTATGATAGAATATTAGTTTGAATCTAATAATAAATATCAAAGTATATGTGAGAGAAGAAATCTTAAATTTCTGGTTTGTCATAGTAAATAAGGCCAAAGAAGCAATAGGGTTTTGTAGATACTAATTTAGGTTCGAGAGGCAATCAATTGTTTTATATTTATTTTTATTCTGCAATACTTACATCCTGATATCTTGTTTCTACATCAGGACATAATACTCCAAATTTGTTTTATTTATTCCTCTTACGTTTTTCAATACAATTTAAATTCTTCAGAATTTAAAATCTACAGTACTAATATTATAACTAAACAAAACTAAGACTTCAATAAACTAAACCAGTACTATAATCCAGCACTACGGTGGTTATTTTATCTATCATTTGTAATTACTGGTACCCAGTAGCAATAATTACATTTAATTTGCAATTTTTATTCAATTTAATACCTACAATCTTCATTTCTGCTAACGTTTGATATCCAGATTGCTCCCCACCGGAATTCCAGGCATCAGGATCTGCACATTAATGAGGTTGCTGTCGGTCTCAAGGAGCAGCTATATGTTGACAGTGCAGTTTCCTTCTCTTCTCTCCTTCTTTTGATCTTTGTCTACTTCTTCTCTCAACTGCTACCTTTCCGCCCGAAAACTGCTATTATTCCTTTCTTCTGTCAATTCTGCTCTCTACTTCCGATTCAAATTCTATGTTATCTTCTTTATCATCTTTTTCTTCAACTAATTCTACTTGTAAATATCTTTCTGGCCTTTCCCCGATTCTCTGGGATCTTCTAGGGGAATATACGATTTCTGACCTTTAAACTTTTTCTCTTGTTTGATTTTTGCTGTTTATATACTCTTCTGCATTTTGCATGGTCTTTTATTTGTTAGTCCATTCAATACCCTAAAACCATCTTCATTTCTCATGATGTTCCAGATGTGTTTCCCAGCAAGTAGTCGTCTTTCCTCTGCTACAATTGACTAGTATTAGGACATTCAAATGAGACATGTTTGGGTGTATTGATCACGTTACAATTTGCTTGTAATTTAAATCTTTGCAAATATGAGTATATGGACCATATCCTGGTACATAATGCACTAAACCCCTTATTGGATGAATATGCTTAAATTGTAATCTTTCATTTATGAATGGGAAGATTTCAAGGTTTCAAATCAAATGTAAACAAGTCAGATATTAACAAGTTTCATTATCCACGAATTTTCAGAACTGTAAATATATTTAACCCTGTAGGAGACAAGACGGTCAGTGTAATTCTTGTCTAAGCTTTTAGGTTTCTGAGAGACTCACATCTTTGCCCATTCATACACGTCCTATACAAACTGATTTCCATAAACGTCTCTTTCCAGATCGCCAACAATATCAAAATACCATGGAGAAATATCGGAGCTGTAGTGTTTTCCAACCAAGTTCCTCAAGCATATTTCTCACAATTTAGGAAGTGTGAGCTTATCATTCAAAAGCATGTCGTTTTATAGCATTCCAGAGCGTATCGATTTTGTGATGCGTCTCAGTTTCTGCAAAGTGTCTACATAAAGCTTCGCATTGGTCGAGAATCATCTGATTTTCCTGGAACTTGGGTATATGGCATTGGGCTTTTTGAGTGAGGAAAAATTCACACGTTTCCAATGTTGTCCTTGGCATTAAATTTGCACTCGGGTTCTAAATATGGCGTTATGTTTCGTCTTGTGACGATATGGAACAGAAATGCATTCTCTTCCTTGTGGTACTGCTGCAGATGATTCATTCTCTGAATATTTTGTTTGGGTGTAATTTTTCGGTCCTGCAAGTAGTCTTTTATATGGAACTATGGCTTATCTCCACTAAAACACCAATTTCTGCTGTTGGCTTTCCCGGATAAGATCATCCACTGCTTAGTAACATCAGGATTAATGAGGAAACAAGCTGTTATGAAATAGCAAATTGAAAATTTGGGCTGTAAAACAGCGCACTGTTCTCAAGAGAGAAAATTGGAGGGAGAAAAATGCAGTAGAAGGAAGGATAAAAGAGTAAAGGTATTCTTTTTCTATTTTTCCGAACCAAAAGCATTGATTGTTGATTTGTTTTATTTACGGATGCTGTTTAACACCTCAGATCAGCATCATCCCATTCAATTCAGGGCGTGAAACGACCGGTAAATTTGCTTAGAGGCTTCTTCTTTCAAGCTTGAGGTTCTTTTTCGTGCCGTAAATCTACGACACGGAACCTACGGATTTATTTCCCTTCTGAAGAAAGTCATATTTAAATTTTTACGCCCAAAAAATCCATCGAACCTAGCCGGAATTGAACCCGCGATCTTGGGTTTACGATGCAAGTAAGGATCACTAGACCATCAGGACCTACAACAACCTACAACAATGAGTATATCTGGTACTTTAATAGCTTATAGTTATATCGGGGTATCCAGACATGCATGTAAAATAAAACATTATATGAAACGCAATTTAACTAAATTTCTGCAACTAACCTGCACAAAACGAAAGTTTTTAAAGATAAGTAAACTAAGAGTATTAAATGTTAGTGTTGCCAACACTTTACAATGTATGGTAAACCTTAAGTTATAGAAAAGAGATAAATGAAATTGTTTAGGCCTTTAGTGGGATTTGTTGTATTTTATAGTAAAACGAAGGAGAAAAAAACCTGGAATTAGGAAATGCCTAACATTTTTAAAGACCATTAACAAGACCAGTTAGAGCAGGGAACGGGTCAACAGTCTATACCAGTGGTTTACAATCCTCGATAAACATCTGAGTGGATCAAATTTCTTATTAATAAAAAATGTATAACAACTTTAAATTAGCTCCCTTACAAAAACCGTTTAAAATGTTAAAACTATTTAAGTTGTTGTTGTAATGCAATATGTTTTACATGTAAAATGTAAAACATTAAATTCGAAAATTTATAAATAAGTTATTAATGCACTAGTAACTATTTTATAATTTATAATCTAAGGCAGATACTGAAAATTACTTTTTAGATATTATTGAAATATTTTATGTAGCGAGGCAGAAGTTACGAAGTTTCCAACTTTTCTCTAAATTTACAAGGTGTCTTTGTAGATTTACTCACCTCTTTATCTCAAATTAAGCGATAAAGGTGGGATTGCTCTGGATTTTCCAGAGCTTTGAAGGCAGAAACATAAGTAGTGAAATAAAATTTAAGATCACTTCCTGCTTAATTTTTATTTTTTAAATATGCCTATAAAGAAAAGGCCTCTCCCACAAATATTTGGATGAAAAGGTGACATTCGCTAACACTAACTTCATTTAACAGGCAACACCAATAATGAAAATGGTGCATAACCTTTTTGTGGCTGAAAATTAATGGAAATTTTCAGAAAGTGCTCTTTTTAATTTATAACGGACTAAGGAAAGTAGGTTTAAATATCCAAACAGATATCTTATTTCAAAGAAATGAAAATGTGTTAACGGCTAAGCCAAAGTTCAAATTCCAGCTTTAAACACTAATAATATTACACCAGAGGGAAAATGTTGGCGAGCTCCTGGTAAGATTTTGAGAATTCGCAAACCATAGTTTGCAAAACACTGATCAATATTATTTTCTATAACATTAGATAATGGTGAGCACTTTTAGATGCCTTTTGCAACTGTTTCTGAGATTGTCGTAAGATTTCCTCAGATTATTTATTGCATTTTATTGAATTTTAAATTAAATGTATACATTTTAGTTTAACAATAACTATAATAAAATATTTCTCTAAGTGAATGATAGTTTATCAAATATGAAGGTTCTAAATAGTCAATATTTTTTCTATTGTCTCAGCAAAAATTACTCTTAAAATGCGGAAACTGTTAAACTGGTTTTCAAAAAAAGATTTTAAAATGTTCATTGAAAGTAATGAACTTGTTATTGTGCTCTCTCTTTATATTGAAGAATATTTCTCTCCTAGAAACCTAACGTTTGATGAAGTCACTCTTTTAATAACATGCTTTTGTCTGCAAAGAAAACTGATGCAAAAACATCAGGCTTTCAAGATACAGCTGGACGCTTTACCGACCGAGCTGGTCCTTTTGAATAACGCCTCCATCTACATTATTTATTCTTCCCATTTTTCTGAGCACCAATGTTTAATGACCGGCAGCCAAGTGGCTCCCTAACAAAAGGACTGAGGTGCTTCTAATGTAAATCTCCGGCATATATGGACCACAGACAATGTAGGTCCGCAGTGGCACACCAGGGATGTGTAACCTGCTTGTCTTGAGTATGTGATTCTCTGCTCTGGCAGCTGTATTCATATGCTTTTGAGTTTTCCATATTTTACGTACCTTCTTTGCCAAAAAGTACAAGCTTTTAATAATGTAGTGGACAGTTTTCTAAACGTCTGTTCTATAAGTTTTGCATCATAAACGCTATAAATATACAGTTTATTTTATTTGGTTCAATGTATATATTTTTTTAATAGTGTTTAACGCCCATTTTAACTACTGAGACACCACAGGTGGTATAAACTATATTGGATGAAATTACGGGCAAAAGTATAAGTTTAATTGAAAATCTAGAAAATAGGGAGACTTCTTTTAGCACCAGTAAGGGTTTGAAAGTGTTTTTTTTTTTTTTTTCCGTTTACAGTAATTTTAGATATAAAGAAGTAATATTTATGGATATTTTCATTTACCCACTTATCCGCTCATACTCATAAGGAATTCCGCTCCCAAACTCCACCTTTGTCTATCAAATAATTGCACAAATTTCTTTACAATACTTTTCATTGTATCCACCACTCCATCAAACAACCATTCCTTCCACCAATGTTCGTAGACTTTCGCGGTCAGTCTTAGTTATAGATAGAAAACTCCCGGGTTGTAGTTACGATAAAGACAACCACCAAGCCACTTACACCTAGCCCCTGTCACTGAAGACGTCTACCATAGAAGTAGACGAAAGGTCGGGGAGAAGGAGCCTAATACACCACGGCTAACGAGCCCGGGCCTTTTTCTATCTATAATTATTTCTTGGTTTTTCTTTGCACTTCTTTCTTAAATTTGTTGGACTTGTCCATATTATGTCAAATGCTTCTTTTCCACCAGATCTATAATATACAGATCTATATGTTCATTATTACTTGTATTTTTCATAACTAATTCTATGTAATTTTGAAAAAATATTTCCAAACGACTCAAGGAATGCATTTCTGTGACTCTCGACGCTTTCTGTATTATCTTGTAGTAGTTACCATATTTTAACCATAAACCAGAGTACTTTCAATGATTGAATACAGATATTACATTTATTTTTGTTTATTTGTTATTTTTTTTCCTCCAGAGAGAATTCATGGCTGCAATATATTTTTCTTTGAATATTATCTGTTTAATTTCTGCTCTATTATTACTTGACTTTGGAATTTCTAAGCATTAAAGCCAGAATGAGGCGGAATAAAGTTATATTGTACTGAACTGTAGATAACAGGTAGGAGGGGTACAATAAGTACAAACCACCCTCTCCCCTTACGCCTGCAATCCATCAGTTCTTGTTTAGGTGCTGGGCTGCGGCTCATAATAGCTTAAGTCAGTGCTTTGCATAGGCTAGTAGTTTGAGTGTACTTAACTCGATGTCAAATGCTTAAGAATTTCGATACCTAAGTATTGTGTTCAATACTTATTACAGTTCCCAAATATTGGCATTCAAAAGGTCTTTTGATATGGTTATCTACGATCTTCAAATATTCTGCAAAATCAGGAAATGTATCATAGCAAGAAAATTATGAACAACAATAGATTTGACAATCATTAATCAATAACACGAAAAAAGAACTACCAAGACTAAAATCGGATTCGACTAGAAACAACAACAAAAATAACTAGCTTATTCTTATATATTTTAATTATTTACTTTTTCGAGTAGAGCTAGTTGGATTTGTATTAAATACAGAGAAAGATACAAGATATATTTAAGTTGCATGGAAGGGTTTCTGGAGACTAAAACTTATTATGCTCGATTAATGCCATAATAATAGTCTCAAGCTTCAAATATTAGCAACGCTAATTTTCCCCAATTTTCTATGTTTACCAAGTGTAGATAAATCAAAATGCAGTAACATATATTTACAAAATATAATGTTTATGTAAATCTTCAAGACCACTTTAAACCATACGACCTATACGGTTACTAAGTTGGTTCAAAAATGTTATAATAGATGGCTTATTAAAGAAAGTCAGAAAATTGGCGGTCAAGAAAAGTATACGTTTGGAAAGAATGAGGGGGCTGAAGGGAATTAAGAAAAGAACAATCGATTAATGATCGGGTAGCAACATTATTAATCAATTATATGCTTATACAGGGTGTTTTTGAAATACTTTCACAAACTTTGGTGGGGGTATATGTCTGGAAATCGTTAGTTTTTGAGTCAATGATGAAAGTTTACAAAAAAGACAACATAAACATGTCCGGAAATCCTTAATTTTTGAGTTATTAATGACATTTCATCAAAACAAGAAACAAAACCTAATAAACACAATAAACTAAGAAACTCAAAATAAATGTTCAAAATGTCCTCCTCTTGCTTCTACGTATGCATGCACTCGTCGGATCACGACTGTCGCATCCTTTCAAGTACTCCCATACGGTGTCAAACGGGTTCATAGGGTTCTATGACATGTTCATGAATGTTAGGAATGTCTGCTACATAAAGAAATTGTTTGGTCCCACAGAAAAAGATCAAAGGATTGGGATCGAGGGAAGTACAAGTCATGGAACTGATCCTCCCCTACCAATCCATCTTCATGATAAATATCAGTCTGTGCATCTCGAACAATGCGGCTAAACTATACTCGAGCCCATCATGTATAAACTACATAGTTATTCTTATTTGCAAGGGCATGACACAACTTGCAACACAAGTGAAACTTGAGAAACAGGTTAACCACGAATATACCCAAATTGACAAATGCAAACAAGTCTCCTTGGCAACACATTGCAGTCTTGGATACAACGAGTGTATAAATAGACTTGTATCGATAACAGCATTCCATTACGTAAAACATTAATTTTATTTTCGGTTACATACTTAAGTTGATAGATTGTACCTTGAAAAGCGTTGTAGTAATAACTCAAAAATTAAGAATTTCCGAAAGTATGTTTATATTAACTTTTTGTTTTTGTTTTGGTGTGAGAAACCAACCACTAATTTTTCTAAAAGTATTTCTGAAACATCCTGTATATGTCGTCAATAATTTTATATTAAAATGCCATCTGCCATGTTGCGAAAATGTATAGTATTCATATATCCCTTTTTATATCATCCTTATATTATCTTTAAATTTGTTTTAAACTAATTTACCTCATGATCGTTCAAAAAGCAATACGATAATAACTTAAAAGTGTTAAAGTCCTGGCATTTGCGTGCTTTTCCACAAAAGTTCTACTTAGTTAAATACAATAAAAATTAGAGATTGTAACATTTGTTTCCTTGCTGTGAACAAAATCCACGAAGCATAATATCTTTAATGAAAATATGTAAACTTATATGCATAAGTCTTAAAAAGTAAATATAATAGTTACTTTTTGATTTGATGATTTTTGAAATGTTAAGTTTCGTAAGCTGCTAAGTTTAATGTTTTAACATTTTGACTGAAAAAATATTTTTATTATACTGCAAGTTAGTATTTTTAAATGTAAATATCCGTTTGAAAATGAATATTTAAAAAGAGTATCAGGACAAAAAAATCATCTGTCGCCTAGATTAACAATGTTACAAGTCGTCGCTGTGATCTTTCTAAAGAAAGCTACTTCAGAATGCCTAACGTTTAATTTTTGACGCCAACAAAAGATAAATAAACTCACAGAAGAAATATTAGCATTATGTAGTATTTTCTAACAATCTGTAAAAGTAAACCCTACACACGAAATCCTCTAGTTATTTACTTATTTGTAAGAAGAGTAGAAAAAAGTTGATTACTACAAGAGTGACGTCCAAACTTCTCTGGAGTATAATCTGACATAGCAAGCCTATAGTTGGGTTGCCGCTCAGCAGTTGGAGCCAGACCTGATGTGGCCTTATTCCTTACACATCCCTGTGCTACAGGTTGCCGATCTATTTATTCACTTGTGGAACTGGCCAAGGTTCCTGGGAGCCAGGGTCACATGATGTGTTGACCTGTTGAGTTCTGAAAAACCCTCAAGCCTTGAAGAGGACCATAGCTTCAGCCTTGTGGAATGCAAAGAAAAAAAAAATAACTATAACTTCATAAGTAACAATAATAGTAATAGTGAAGAGGCAAAAAGAAGAAGAATTAAGGTTTTTATTTTCTATTAGCCAACGCTTGCGGGCCATTAACAGGTAGCCAATGATGGACGCTGGCTTTCCACACACAAGTAGGGTCTTCTGCTCGCTCTCGAGTTCAATTATTCGTGTCGGGAGAGAGAGAGAGAGTATACTACTATAACATTTTGGCGATGTCACCGCACTTGATTGTGTTCACTGGTACGTAGCGAGTGCCTCCTTGACCAGTGGCGGAATGGCTAAAATAGTATAAATAGAAATAGTGAACTAGTGAAGAATTATTTATTTGAGAATTTTCATCGCGGCCTAGTGTTGGAAACTAACATTTTTCTGAGTTCCCTTTAGACTCAATATAAGCAAATTTTAAGATTTCAATAACAGCTGTAATATGCTTTTGGACGCTTTAGTGAATCTTTTCAACGTTGTCCCGAATTCATTAGAGCTTGAAACGGGTCGCTGCATAGCCGGCCGACCACCTGATATAAGAATATACATGTGTAGATATATAAATACTTCATAATTAATATAATTATTATCGGTAATAATTTTATGATATCGTATTATTTATATATTAAAATTTAAGGTGGTACCTAAAGTGGAACTAATGTTAGGAATACCTTACTTTGTAAACATTGTACCTTTTCGTAGTGCATCAAGGAGGCTACTCTTTCATGATGTTTTCAAATTATCTCAAATTCCTTTTTAAGTGGCCCCAGAAAAGCTAAAATTAGAACTTTTATTTTCATTTCGCTAAATATTAAAAATCTGTGAGGTCTCTCCTTTTAATTGTGTATAGTTTATGCAGTTTTCTGACAAATAGGGTTAAAAACAGAGTGTTCTTATACTCCTCGATTAAAAACTGTTCAAATACTGGCAAATGTCTTTCCAAACTACATGCCCAAGGGGTTCATTTTAATGGTATCTATTAAATAACGCGATAAACGTTTAAATACATGATTGCAGTACTTATGGGATTAAAATGCACTAAAAGGTACTGTAAACTTTATCGCCTAAAAATGTTGCTTATCGTACAATATCCATGTTTTCTCAGAACCTAAATTTCAATTTGTTTCCAATTTTCAGGATGTTCTTAACAATACTTGCGGTTAATTTAATATGGCGTTTTGATGAAGTAATTTTATCTAATTTACACACAGAAAATGGTACAAATTTGTAGTAAATATAAAAAATTATTTATCTAATGAAAGTATAGATTTAAGGATTCCCCTGTCTTAACTTTATGTCAATAATCTGCAAATATTTTAGCCAGCATCTACATAGATTCTGAGATAACTTACACTTTATAAGCATTATTTTAACATTGGAGACAGAGGGTATTTCACAGCCCCTTAATACAACAATTTTTTTCTTACCAGGACGTTTTAAGGTAGCTTATCCAATAAACTTTAAAATAGAATAGGCTAAATTGTTGAAAACTGTGCAAAAAGCCCCCACATTATCAACATTTACAATTTATTAGTCAAAGAAACCATAGAATAATCTACAAAAACATGAAACTTTTGAATTCCAGGATGTGAACTCTGAAATCAAGTACTTGATTTGATCAACCAATAAACAAAAAATTTGAACAGTTTTTATAGGAGGGAATCTGAGCTACATCACGAGTTTTAGGAACGTATGCGAAATCAACAGAATATAGAAGTACGCTTTGAGAAACAAGGGGACTCGATAACTGAGGCTCACAAGAGAAGGAAGCGACGTTTTTGGTTGAATTCTGCTGGACTTCTTCAGTGACGCTACTACGTCTAGTTATGTGATCAAATAATTAAATCATTTACTATTAATGACGCTTAGGGAACGAGAGTGTTTGGCAGCTCTAAGTGCATAATGGGACCTTCTTCTTTTAGCATATTCAATAAAATTTACTCCAAAACCTTATGACTGAAGCGTTCTTCGTTTATTTCATATTTTATATGAAATAACAATAAACAACGCAAAGCAGCATATGTCATGTGCTAATTGCCACCCTGAGATTTGAACTTCAGTTATATTTTCCCTCCCTATAGTAATCAGCATACTATAAGGAAAGTAGTAGGTGTGTTTTTATTATTATAACAATCTATATACACATTACAAATGCATTTTATGCATAGGTCGTACACCATACATGCTTAAGTATGATACACAATTTGAAAAGAGAAAAAATAACAATAAAAATTAGTCACTATTGATGATAATAAACAAATAAACATTTTCATTTTTTTAAATATGAAGAACGGTATTTACAGATATTTGAATTGAAATATTATATACATTTATAATTATACTAATTATTGTGTTCTAACCAGAAAATAAATTGCTTCTAGCTTCGCACACTTTTGCTAGGAAAATACCTACATTCAAACAATTCGTGTAGTTCGCAAACAGATCCCAGCATGGCAATACACAGCTCTTTACCCCAGGTTAATTTCATTTCATTTGATAGGCTCAAGGAGACTTTCGTGTTACATTCTGCCTGGATTTCCTGCCTGCTGATTTCATCTAGCCTTGTTTTAACCTTTTTCCATACATTTTTATTATTTTCATTGTCTAGTTGCAATATTAGACCGAGGCCTATACAAGGAAGGTATGTTGAATACAACGAGGGAGGATGGCGGTGCCACACAGTGGTGTCGCGAAGTCGTCTGCGATTTTTTAATAGTGTTTAACGCCCGTTTGTACCACTGAGGCACCACAGGTAGGTCTGCAATTAGTCGGACATAATATAAAACACAAAAACTTCGTCAATTTGTATAAGAGCAAATATGTGACTTCAACTTTTTACCCCAAATGTGCTCTAGAGAACTGAAAGCAGAGCAATGGAAATAAAGGTAAATAATTGATCATATACGAATAGAGCAAAAATGAAAAAATGGCTAAAAATTGAATAAGCCTAAATAAAAAGAAAAAAGCGTACCATTCAAAAAAGCATTGATAAAATATTAGCCTAACGCGTTAAAATGTCTACTTATTAAAAACAATTATCATGTAACTCTATATGTTATATACTTTGCACATCGACCAACATAAATCGTTCAAAAATAATTTGGCATTACCTACTAATAGCCTCCTAAACCCAAGCTCGCCGGTTAATTCACGGGCAGGATCGATGGGTTTTTTTTTTCGGGCATAAAAATCCTAAGTATGGCTTCCTTCGAAAGGGAAGTAAAGCCGTGAATCCATGTCGTAGATTTACGGCATGTAAAAGAACCTAAAACCTAAAAGAAGAGGCCTCTGGGCCTATTTTATCGGTCGTTTGTTTCAGGCCCTGAATTGAATAGAACGATGATGGCCTGAGATATTAAAGAGCGTCCGTAAATAAAACAAATCAACAATTACTCACTACTCTTCTTACCAGAACTGCTTCATTCTACAGAAACGTCTTTCCTTTCGAACTATTTTTTTATCCCGAAATAGTTCATATACTCTATAAGTGTAAATCGAGCAAATGGTTAATCAGTTCTATGGTCATTATTTACTGAAATACAAAGCAAGGGCTTTGAACGGGAGTAAATATGCAGGAAAGCGTACACATTTGGAAATGTTACCACAATTTTCCTTTCAAAAACGTTTTCCGAAGATTGGTTTATAATGTGGAATTATGGACCTTTGTGACAGTCTACCCTGTTGTAAATGGTTTACTATAATTATTCTGTCTTTTACCTCCACTCAGAAGGGATACGAATAACTCTTCCTGCCGCTTTCTCAACACAAACTTTCTTTGACCGGAACCAAAGTATTTCCGTTATTTTGTTCTAAATATTAAGGATAGATCCAGGTTTCATTCATAGTTACAATATATTCCAAAAATCAGAAAACCCCCTTCAAAACTGCAGCAGTGAGGTTTGAAATTGTCACTTTGAGGCCTTTGGGAATACTTTTCTTACACCCAATTCCAGACACATGATGTGAAACTCACGTTCATAAGAACCTTTCAGGTCTGCTCTGCTCTGCTGCTGCACGTATGATTGGCACTCTCTATCTAGTATCATGTTACATTAATACCCTCAAAGTTTAGGTAAAGTTTTGAGATAAAAAGCCCCCAGAGTTTGGTAATGAAAAGATTTTACACCTAACATCAAGGGAGAAGAAGAAATGTATGTTATTAAATCATATAAGTTCAAGTATTAAAACGAGGAGATGTAAATTGAAATGGGGATTAGAATGAGCAGGACTACTGAAACATTTCCCTCTATTATACTTCATTAAAACCGAAGTCTAGTGGTAGCGTTTGGAAGTACTAATTCGGAGGTCCTGGTTTCGAATACCGGTCAGGTTAATCTGCTTTGGGAAGTCCTTTTATTGAGGTTTTTCCATATCATGAGAAAGTGAACACCTGATAGCGTTAAGGCGCCAAGGACACCGAGGTCATTTCATTCATTCCTACAGACTTACAACTGTAGTATCCAGTCTAAATTCTACACACGTCGCAAGAAGATCAATGCAGTCAAAGCGATAATAAATAAACATAAACATAACAATAAAAACCAAAGTAAAATAGATAAGGCATCAAAATAATGGAAGAATCAGACAAAATGAATTACACAGGAAATGTGACAAACTTTACTATAAATACAATCCCAATGCTTCATAAAGCATGATGATGATGATGATGATAATAATAATAATAATAATAATAATAATAATAATAATAATAATGCTTTATATTATTATATTAATTTGGAAATTATACCAAAGTATTTTTCAAAGTTTTTTCACGCTAAAGACAAAAAAAAAATCTTCACAAATGTTCTCACGTTCACAATATCTCAGAAATCATACGAGTACCCCAAGAGCCGACATAGTTTTGGGGGATTTTAAATCGAAAATAGGGAGGGATAATATTTTACTGGGAGGTGGAAGGCAAGATGAGGTGAATCTTCGCGGCGATACGCGAAAGTGTAAGGATAGAGTAGTGAGTGTTGAGGGGAGGCAGCTGCTTGCATTCTGCGACGTTTTCTCATTAGAAATCCTGAATGGCTACCTACACACTAACAAACGGAGGGTGTTTGATAGATTTTATTTTGGTAAGTAAAAATTTGATAGGGAAAATTGCAAAATTTTATGTAGGGGACCGAATGGAATCACATCACTGCGTTATCGTTTTGGAATTGGATACGGGGGAACATCTGAATTAACGAGAAAACGATGATGGGGAAGGGAAAAGGGAGAGTGGTTCAAAGGTATGTATGGAAGCCGGAGCAGTCTGAAAACTTCCTTAATAATTTAAGGCATCACCTAAACATAAGAGTCATAGGAACCCCAGAACACACCTCACGGGTTTATTGTGCAAAGCTGCCACTACGATGAAACACAAAACTAAGAGACAGGGTAAACAATCTGAGGGCTGGTATGACTATCAATGTAGAAACGCAAAGATGGTAGCTGAGGAGGCGTTAAAGAAATTCAGATGGAAGGGAAGCGAAGAGCAGCGGAAGGTCTTTGCTCAGAGAAGAAACGAAAATAAGGAAATTCTGAAACAGAAGCAGGCTCGCTTGATTGACAGAATAAAATGACCGAAGATATCTGAGAAGTATTCGGGATGGAGGTTAAAGGTAGAATATGGAAAATAATAAAAAAAAACCTGAGAAATAACTGTAGAATATGTAACGAAATTGCACCTGAACAATGGACGGAACACTTTAAAAACATGTTTGGAGGATAGAGTAGGAGGGTAGTTACGCTAGTGAGAAGGGCACTAGGTGGGAAGGGAAGCAAACACAAATGCTAGAAATGGATAATGCTGCGGAGGAGATTTTACAGGCAATAAATAGTTTAAAAATAGCAAAGTACCGAGCTGGGATGGACTGCGCCCGAAGTATTCAAAGATGCCGCTAGTGCTAATGAGTTTGGTTTGGTGATGATCCAGATATTTAGAAAATTGTTTGAACGGGTAAATTACCCTACCTGTTGTGGAAAGAATAATTCATTTTATTTTTAAAGGGAAAGGACCAACGAGGTCTCCGGACAATTATAGGGGAATCACGCTAACGGCAAACATGGATAAAGTACATTATAGGATACTGTATAATGGAATAAAAGCATGGCAAATGCAATTTGACAAAATTTCATAATTTCAAATCGGTTTCCGTGAGGGACACAGTACCGTAGATGGCGCGTTTATTTTAGAAACTCTTAGAAGGGACAAATGTCAATGAAACGGAGGAAAATACATTGCGCCTTTGTAGATTTTCAGAAGGCCTTTGATTCCATTAAGCATGTGGTACTATGGTACAATTTGCGGGCAATGTCAGGGGAAATGATACGAGCATTACAGGCGATTTATGACATATGGAATTCTGCATAAAGTACGACTATGATACATATCGCAGAGTTTTCGGAGGGAGAGAGGTGTGAGACAAGGCTGCATTCTGACGCTTTACTATTTGATCTATTTGTAGACTACTTAGGAATGAAATTGTGTGGGAAAAAGTTACCCGTACTACATAATTTTCAGGTGCCGGCGATTTTGTATGCAGATGACATGGTACTATGTTCAACGACGGTTAACGGATTGCAGCGGGAACTCCACAGACTGCAGACCTGTTGCGAAGAATGGCTACTAACATTTAACATAAATAAAACGAAAACAGTGACTTTCAAGAACGGAGCAGTCTATAGCAGAGAAGAGACTGGACGTATGGAGGACATGGCTTAGTTAACGTTAAGAACTTCGTATACTTAGGATTTACTTTTAATGAACTTTACTTTACAATGAACGGACAGTGAACGAAACACATTGACACGGTGAAACACAAGGTGGAAATGCAGGCCATGGAGACTCTCCGTATACGCAGCAGAATTCCAGATCTGCCGGTAGGTTTGCTGAAAACCGTTTAAGGGGCTCTGGTTAGATCCACGGTGAATAAGGCGCGGAAATCTGGAGATGGGAGCAAGCGGAGAATCTGGATCAGGCGAGAACGCGTTTTTAAAGGGATTTTGGGGGTAGGGAGGGGTACGGAATCTGGATCAGGCGAGAACGCGTTTTTAAAGGGATTTTTGGGGTAGGGAGGGGTATGGTGAACTGCCGAATTAAAAGGGAATTTGGGGCTCATAGTGAGACAATAGAATTTAAAATTAGAGCGGTGAAATGTTGGTTAAAATATTTGGATAGCAGGCTAAGGTAACAGGAGAACAGTATGGAGGAAGGTTAGGAACTGCCCGAAGGATATGGACAGGCAGCTTACAATCGCACAATGTGGAGAGGAGATCTCGTTAGAAGTGCAAACGGGGTAAAATCTGAGTGGGGGGATGGAGCTGTACATCAAAACAGGGGCCAGACTCATTAAACAGGGACTCGCGGGGTTTAGGCTTCGAGCATGGGGGCAGATCAGGATCTCAGGTGAAATGTACTGAGAATTTGCCCTTTAAGTGGAGAGGAAGAATCAGGTCGCACATCCTGGCGACCTGTAGCAGCACTGAGGTGTGGAGAAAAAAGTTTCTGTCGTCTTCCTTTACTGACTCTGTCAGAGGGCAAGGAGCATGCTGAGCTCTGCTGGCAGGCAAAGACGAGGAGCAGGTAGGTAAATTCATGTCGAAGGTGAGACAGCTCAGGGAAAACGGGGGGGGGGTGGAGGGAGACTAAACTTAATTTAAAAAAAAATGTATAAATAGATGATATTGTGTTTACTTATTCCACTGACAAGGGGAAAGGGGTTCCATATTCTGTGTATGTGTATGAAGCTATTATTATTATTATTATTATTATTATTATTATTATTATTATTATTAAGGTTATTACTAACACAATGCAGGTATGACTTATTTACTTAATTATTTAAAGATTGTATTTTTTGTATATTATGAAGGGTAGGTGGGTGTAAAACGTTTGGGAGTGCGGTTTAATTCCGTATTTTAGTTAATTTGAATACAATATATTCATTCGTTCGTTCATTCATTCATTTATTCATTCATGGGAAATGTCATTGGTATGGAAAAATAACAATTCCTTGTTAAAGCACAAATACCTATTACTGATGAAGTGCGGCTTAGGACATTTCCAAGATCTTGCCCGCAATTAGAAAGGAGAATTTCTTTCAATAACTTCTTCAAAACAAAACAAACAGATTAAGAAACATACTCAATTCACAACAATATACAAGATGAATTTTAATAAATTTATTCATAGCGAAAAGGACACCTCATTTAATTTCTTAAAATATGTCCAAGTAATAACAACTTACATACTTTCTTAAAATATGAACCAAGTTGGAATGTAAAAGTTTAACTGTCCCCTCATTAAAAAAAAAGGTAAGGACGCATCCATATGCAACTCATGATGGTTCACAGACGAGCAATAACATCTATTTGTGCTTGAAAATCAAACAGAAAGGAAGGATGACATCACGTGTCGCAACCAATGAATAACGAACGTCGTCACATGCTGTAACCAATGGGAAGTGATCATCATTTTGCATCACATTACAAGGAAACGAGCGCCATACAAGGAAAGAAAACAGAAAAGAGGAAGAAACGGATTACGTAGCATGACATGCGAGTATTATATCGTACATTTTAAAGCCTGAAACGATCTCTACAGCCCAACCGCACTAAAACATGTATATAATATAATATGTAAATTTCATTAAAATGTTCGCATTGTAATTGGTAATATAAATATTGTGTACACACACACACACACACACACACACACACACACACATATATATATATATATATCATAAGGTTTAACTTCAATATGAGAATTATATATCGATAAAAGAGAAAGTTCCCTGGTGTAACTTTTTACAGGAGCCCGGAACGCCAAGGAGACCATAAACTGCTATTCAAAGGAAGAATAAAGCCATTGCCACTTCTTAAAAAACCTACTCTTGGCGAGTGTCAATAAAGTCAAGGCCTTTTATATAAGTTAAGGGGAATGAACTTACCAGCTGTTATACAATTAACTTTAAACCAAGCAATATGATTAAACGTTTTAAACGTTCAAATAGTGGGTAGCATTCGTTGGCAGGTGAATTTAAACCAGGCAATGTGGATGTATATTTTGAATTTTTAAAGCAAGGCCCGGGACTTGTGAAGCGCGCGATTATTTAATTTGAATCGAATATATAAGGAGGATTTTGCTCCACTGAAGAATCTGTTCAAATACATCATTGCGGCAGTTCATTTCACATACACAGTTCGACAACCCAATTAATATGTCAAATAGTCAGACAATCAGATCAAATAAGTACAGTTCATAGGAGCAGTTCAGATAGTCAGATAATCAGATTCAGTTCGTTGCCCTGGAAGTCGGGGCAACTAAATATATATTCGATAGAGCTAAGTTATCTCGTACGCAGAACACCAGAGGACGCGAAAGATCTTCCGAATAATAAATTACCATATATATAAATTAGAATCGCGTAATTATTTACATGATCGATACTCTCTCCCAGTCCTGTTGAGCATGAGTCACAAAATAACGGAACAAAACCCTGAAATATTGTTTTCATGAAGCGTGAGTAACAACACCAAGGCAATCAATAGTCAATGAACGATAAGCCATTATAAAATATGACGATCGGCCACTAAATTGCTTGAAAACTGGTGGCCAACCTGGGGAAAAATAAACAACTCCAATATTTTTAAGGTGTTCACAGGTCTCCTAATACGTTGCTTATATACTATTTCCGTACTTTCTCTTATTAATTCATCCAAATTTGCCATAAAATGCAACGATTTCTCATGGCATCTTTCATAAAACTGAACTGATCATATTATTTTTTTTACAAATGTAAAATAGGCATATATTAAGAAACTGCCAAACAAGACTACCACCGTAATCTAGCGGTAGCGTATGCGCTACCCACATGGCGGGTCGGGTTAGATTCCCGATTGGGTTAGTTTCCTGATCTACTATTTAAGAGATGCTCCCTGGGAAACTTAGGCCACAAAGTCAAATGAACTCATTCAGCCAAGTTATTATATATCATCTTCCTTGAATGGCACAATAGATATTCATGATAATAAAAAGGCTTAATTACCAAACAACACGCAAATAACTTTCACTTTTGCCTATAGCAAAGATACTAGGCTGACTGTATGTCAGTACCCCCTCGCATGCTATAGGTAGGTAATGTAGTTCAAAGTTTGTTGATAGTAATTATTATGAATCGGATTATATATCACCACGTTTGAGGATGAACAAGAGCTGTTTATTGTTAGTGTAATTTAAAATAGAAATTGATAATTGCCTAACACTCCCCTACACAGAGTGAAAATATTTGGCCGTTTTTCATTAACATCATGTATTTAAGGATGGGAACATTATCTCTTGAACGTTTTTCATCCTGCAGGCTTTATGTTCTAACTGATAAAACATTCAAATACGTTTTAAAAGTTACTCTCTTCAAAAAGCAGAAACAAATGCAAGGAAGAAACTGATATTGACTTTTGTGACTTATGTAGAGACTAAAAATGTGTCATTATCCCAGGTAAACTTTTTCCACACATCAAGAGACCTGAAGAAATGGACGGGTTGAGGTCATTCGTGTTTTGCCTTCCTAAACAAACAGCACACCTGTAGGATACCGCAACACTGTGGTGAGGTGCATACCAATATATTCGTTCTCAAATTCTTTCACAGAAGATGAAATGTGACATCAGACTGGGATCCTCTAGACTCCATTTTAATACCAAGTGTCTTCGAGGATGTTCTCTACTGTAACAACCTGTTGACTCTTGGCAGGAACGCCCTTTAGAAGAAACCCTGCAGAGAATGTATAAAAACTACCCCGAAGTTGCACGAGACATGCCATGGACTGTTGGACTGAGGTTTCAAGTGCTGATAGTAAGATTAAAGTCTCAGCGGGGTTCAGACATATTCCCTGATACGGTACAATTAGTCAAACCCTAGCGAAAGAAAAATAGCCTCTGAAACAACAGCGGAATAAGTTCTTGGTGGAAGGAAAGAGCAAGTTTTTGTGGGATTCCTTGGGCTGTCTCGAAAAATATCCATGCAGTTAATGCAAACAAATAGCCTGCTTTTTTAAATATCAAGGTTGTCTAAATGTAGTCATTAATCGTGTGTTAATTTTATTATAACCAATTATTGGTACTAACACTATTTGTTTATTCTTGTCATTTTTTTTACATTAAATTTAAAAACTTATGCTTAAGATACCATAGCAAATGCTATATATATATATATATACAGTTATTTTGTATTAAGATATACATTTAAGGAAGACATGACAAAATAATTAACGGTTAAATTTATGTCCTACTTTTATAACTTAATTTATCATTCCGTGTATGCTTCAAGCTTTATATATTTAAGTTTGCTGTTTCTTTTATCCATTCCCCTTTATTTTTGTGTAAGGAAAGAGAATCACCTCTTAATCACCAAGATCGTGATAAATGAAGGTTTTTCGCATAAGTAATGCTTCAACGTTGCCTAAGAAGAACTTTGAAAGCTCTTCTCCGAGTTCTAAAATGAGATTATACAAGGCGAAGCAATCAGAAAATGCATTTGAATAATAAAGCAATTTGTAGCAATAGAATAAAATTCTTCAGGTAAATGATGCTTGGATTGAAGGGATATATTTTGCGATATTGTTAGTTTTTCTGTAGATACAGATCTAGAGGAGATATGAAATGCAACTTCGTTTTTTATAAATGAATTTAAATATTCTATTATTTTTCTTTTATTGGTGTACACAAAGCAAAAGTTTGAGGATCATTTCAAGTCATTAAAGGTCAATTAGGAACATATTTTACGTCAAGAAACAGATCAAACATTGCAGTAACTGACCTGCATCATAGTAAGTGTTCAAAATAACGATCTTGATACTTGATGTAAAGCGAATCTGTGCCTGCAATTATCGCAAAGCAAGCAAAGACGAATAGCGAAGGTGTGGCATATTAAGGATTTTTTCAGAGTACAGCAGCACTGCTGCTCTAATTTGCCGACATTCGCCATAAATAAGAAACATCAAATTTCTCTGTGTTGTTTACATTTGATCTGTAACGCTCCGTGTTAGTTGCAGATGCACAGGTTTGAAGTACATTAGAAAAACCAAGTAGTTAATTGGTTCCTTGAAATAAACAATTTCTGTTAGTCACTGATCAAATATCTTGAATAACTCTAAAACACAGTCGTGTGTGTCTTCAAATTCACCATAAAAGTTCAATAAAACATATCAATCCATTTAAATAACATTAAAAGTTGACTTTCATATCTCCTCGACATCTCCAACTGTGAAAAAATTAACAATATCACATTCTGTGTCTCTCTTCAAGTCAAGAAACTTTGTGTGAAAAGTTTTCTTTTGTGGCCTAAAAATGACGTTATTATTCAGGTGCACTCTTTTTGCCTCATCTTTATTGATGGCTAATACTTCGTCTAAAAACCTTGTTTTGCTAAGTGTAAACGTATTAAAGGCTTAAATATGACAAGGGACATGAAATGAATAAATACAAGAGCTATGTCCATATATTAAAAATAAGTAAAAGAGGATTTCAATGTTATCTTATCTACCCCATAAATGGAAATAATTGCTATAAGCATATAAACAATATATAAACAACTTTGAAATATTGTCCATCCTGGTGGTGTAATGGTAACCATACTTGCCTTCTAAACTCAAGATCGCGGGTTCAAACCCGACCAGAATCGATGGATTTTTTTCGGGCGTAAAAATCCTAAGTATGGCTTCCTTCAGAAGGAAAGTAAAGCTGTGGGTCCCATATCGGACATTTACGGCACGATAAAGAACTTCAAGCCTGAAAGAAGAGGCCTCTGAGCAACATTTGTCGGCCGTTTCACGCCCTGATTTGAATGGGACGCTGATGACCCTCGATGTTAAAGAGCGTCCGTAAATAAACAAATCAAAAAAAACAAAAAAAACTTTGAAATCAGCGAAAGATAGGCAAAATTTGAGGTCAAGGCCGGGACCCAAACCACGGATCTTCAGATTGCTATGCCGATTTTTTTTGCCTGAGCTACAATGGCCTGTCCAACCAGAGCACCATCTGAATCTAAATATTTCGGGAGATCTTGAAGGATCTGGTTAAACCATTTTTATCCCTAAGATGCGACTGGAAGCCTTCGTGTACCTATAATTGCCCATGTGTCATTAAAATACAACAATTGAATGCAGGGGATGATGCTAGTGTAGTGTCTAAACACTACCTTGTGGCAAAACAATAAGATGTAGGAACCCAATTTGTACTGGTCCCAAGATGAAGAAAGACATCAAGATAGAAGAGGATTATAATAGTTTTCTTACAGATTGTATCTACGGGGCTTGAATTCGAGATGTTCTAAGTTGATTTGTAATGTTCGTCTGAAACTAATATACATCAAAGCATCAGAGTGTGTTCGAAGAAGACAATTAGCAAATGAAGAAAGCTTAAGGGAGACAGACAGAATCCCTCCAGACTTTGTAAAAAACACAGGTAGCAGAGTTGTACCAGTGCGCCACTGGTCAGAGATGTACCAGGGATGCATAACACTTGAGACCGAGTTGAAGAGCAACACTTGTGTGATGCTTGAGTGTTTGCTGACCCGAGGAGTGTTGCTTCACGGCCCACCTGCGATACCGTCATGCAATCTGGGACACGTTCTCACATACATTAGTAACTTCGTGCCAAATTACATTTCTTGAAAACTTGTCATTTAACGAGACAGGAGCGCTTCGTCATCGTAATCGAATGCCTGTGGAGCAGGCAGTAAAGCCGAGCGAGGCACAGTTGGCATGGGCCAAGAGTTAAGCAATACTGTTGTTCATCACAAATGCAGTCAACGTCGTTATACTCGGAGAAAACTGGTTATTGCTGGAGGAACTAAATAGTTACCGGAAGAATTAACTATTGTGACACCACAGTGAAATTAAGAAAGGAATACGGCGGATTAGAGCACGTTAGCCCTCAGTCAGGCAACGTCTCAAGTAATAATACGACAAGCATTACTTTACGCTGTTTCTTTTAATTTTTTTGTGTAATTCTTCAGTTACTAGCCATCCATATCTGTTTCTGTAAATATAGCAATATCTAATTAATTAATCTTGTGTTTTAATACCAAATTGTGCCCTTGCATTGTCCCTTTTGAAGTTTTTCGACATTGCTAAAAAAACTCTCCTCCGATCATAGTAAAAGGTATCTTGTGTCGAGAAAGCCCACTTTATTGTATGAAATGGACTCATAGTAGGTGATAATGGCAGATGCTGATGCCTTAATGCCACTGTTTGTTTTTTCTGATTAAGAATCCCTATCTGCAGCCTTTCTGTGTGTTTATTTATTGGCGTTCTTTTTCTAATGATTATATCCTACATAATATAACTGCTATATAGAATGTTTCAAAAATTCCGACAACGCGTAGTATGTTGTTTGGATGGATAACTGATCACTTTTCAAGAAGGTACCCATGTCCTGAAATGCACGATTTGGGTCGAAGTTTTTTTTTTTTATTTAACGCCGTTTTTAAGTACTGAGGCATTACAGACGGTGGAAACTGATGATACATGAGATGAAATGATAAACAGGGTAAGGCTTTTTTTTAAAGAAGGAAGTGTTCAAGGCCTACGTTTAGGATACCCCCCCCCCGGTCATTTGCCATTTATGAGGACTTAGGAAAACCTGGAAAAAACCGCAGTGAGGGAGAACGATCCTGGTGGGAATCGAACCCCAGACCTCCCGCTCACGAGTCCGCACCTTAACGACTTCGATCACCTGTGGCGGTATCGAAGTTTGAGTACTACTCTTTACTGTGCAATGGACACACTTCAAGAGGAAAATAGGTATCTACTTGATATATTCCGGGTTCTCTTACAGTCATCTTACAATGGCCGCGAAGTATAATGAGCTGGAGTATTTCTGTTTGGAAACCTGTCCGTATTCAATCTTGCAGCAGCTATACCGCTGCAATCCACTTTGCCGTATGCAAGCAACATGTCGGTTATTTCCTCAATGGTTTAACTACATGTCGCACTACTGTTTACAACATTACTACAGTGGGACACAACACAAAGTAATGAACTAGGAGGTGCACCAGGAAGGAGGATGCGCAGGAATGTTATTAAGCTCATATCTACATTATGTTCATGGCTAATGGGTTGCATAATTACTAGGACACCGAAATAAATCTAAACAAATTGTGACACTCTATATTTCTCAAACTTCGATGCTCTACAGCGCCCAAACCGTGCTTTTCTGGACATGGGTACCTTATTGAAAAATGACCAGTTTGTCGTCCCAAACAATGTCGGTTTTTTTATGACGCCCTGTATAATTAGCTTTTAAGTTTAACCTATATAGCCTTCTAAATTTTATCGTATTTGCGGTTCTCCTATAGGAACTGAAATCTAACCAAAGCTATTGAACTATAGGTTTATTACTCTTTTTAATAATTAATATTATTAATTAAGAAGTCCTTGGTCTAATGACTAGCGTTGCTGACTGTTGGCCGCAAGGTCCCCGATAACTGCTTATGACTTTTCTAAGTTAGAAAGGTCTGGAACAGGGTCCATTCAGCCTCGTGAGGACAACTGGGGAGCTCCCTGTTAGAGGTGGCTTCCCTCAATCTCGAAAAGCATATGATGAGTGATCAGCGGGGTGCCGACATGCATATTAAATGCTCCCCTGCAATTCTGTTCTCTACCAATAATATCCCAAGAAGAAAGTAGGGAACGCATAGGACTGTAGGCCAAAGTCCTATATCGGGCTGTCACGCCTAGAGCAGGAATTAAGTAGTAAGTCAATACAGAAAACTGAAAGGGTTACAAATATGATTTCATATATCTTGGCCAAAATGTTTCATTTAGAAATACGATACAAAATTATTACGAAGAAGATCTATTTCATGGCAACCCTTTTAGAGCTTAAAAGGAGTTATGTTAGACGAGAGTTTTGTTTTCCTCCCTTTCTTTAAGCTAACAAGCACAGTCCGAGCATGTGCATCGCACCAACTTTCCTTTGCGGCTCAGACATGACCATTAATAAAAAGAGACGGGAAAAGTTAGCTGTAAGTCAAAGGAAAATGGAAGAAAAAACATTTTCAGCGTCTGCTGTTATAAGGTAGGTACTTATTTTTATAGAAGTTGCGGCTGCTGTTGCGACAACTTAAATATTAGCTATATCCTCTTGGCCGGAAGTTTCCGTTCTGACTGTAATTCAAGCGACAACATCATGAAAGATCCTGTACTCACCTATGTCCATGAACGCAACGTAATATGCGTTCTGCTATCGTTGGGTTGATTCTAATATACTGTCACGAAAATTCCACACCCTCCTTTAGAAAATTACGTAAATGCATTTATCTAGTTTTACACTTCTCATATCAAACAAGTACGGTATTAACAGTCACTGTTATCTCTTCTTCATATTTATTAAACTTTTACCACTCATTTGCGTATAGCCTCACACATACAAAGCCAAATATCTAAACGACGCATAGAACCGCCTCACTGGCACTTCCAAAAACAGCTCCATGCAGGTTGCTGCCATTAGGACGGGTTTAATGTGGTCACTATATTACAGAGAACATGGTAGCTGGGCCCTGTGATGGGGAAGGAGTTTAAAGGCTATTTGAGCGGGTTCTGAATCACAAGGGCGCCATGACAGTTGTTAGTGCTGCCATCTTTCATCTGACCACTCCCGTCAAGAAAACAAACTTACTTGATAGGAAAAGTGATTTTGAATAATCGCACTGGAAACAACCTTGAAACAATGAACACACCTTGTTTTTGCGAATGGGCTACTCTCCTTCATCTTTGGAAATCACAAAAGCTGCTTTGCTAAATTTTAGGAGATAGACTTTGCTGATACCCAGGTCACCACATTAATTTTATCAATAGTCAAGATTCAAAATTTTTTACAATGCATGCTCTTGAAAGCTATACATTAATCGAAAATTTACTTTGCAAAATAAAAGTTTATATTAAGACATTCAAATTGAAAGAACACTAAATATAAATTAAATGTAAGTTTCTAACACCATCACAAAAATCCACTTGCTTGAATACATCATTGCTTCTTTACATCACATTTAATGTTATGTGTGCAAGGATTAAACTATACTATACGAAATGCTTTTTACGATGTAGTTGTAAATGTATATTAAACATATATTAAAACACTTAACCCACTTCTTGATGTTCTAGGTAGATAGTACGGATAGACAGTGTCAAAATTAGGGTCCTCTCACCAATAGTAGAAGAGTTGACTACTGCTACAGACGGGTAAAAAGAAATGCCACTTAAACAGACATTTATTTAATTTAAATCTCAAATACTTACGTCCTCGAAACTAGTGTCTATATCAAGACGTAATGTTCTCAGATTATTTTATTGGCATATTTACAATTATATAATAAACATATAAATAAATTTTAAAACTTGTGAAATTCGGAACCACATCTAATACAAAATTGTCTAACTTTAATATAAACAACAGTTACTGGAGACCAGTATTGCATTATACTCTTATAGCTATTTCTATGCTAAGTTATTTATATACATTTTATAATTCTTTATAGGTTCATTAATTTAATTATACATACCAGTGACTCATGTCTACACTCTTAATCTTCTTATTTATTACATATTTCTGCTACCATTTTATTCTTTTGAACGACCTCGTATATCTTGGCAATTTGATTTTTCTCTTAATTTCCTACTAAGCTCTTTATCCAGGCCGCTATCCAACTCGAAGGCAACATTTTCAGACATAAGTGTGGAACATGTCGGTCTCGAAATCTATTTATTGGTGTTTTAACAACTAGAAAGTGCTATCTAGTCTAATTTCCGCTTATATGTCTATCTCTGAAATCTATATATAATCCATTTTGGTCTGCCCTCTTTGGTACAAATTAAATGGGTTGTTATTATCTCTTGTTGCTGATCTGTTTCTATTACGAATATTAGTACATACTTACTATGCTGGTCGTTTCGGAATTCTCTTTCTACCTTATTGTAACACAGCGCCTTCATTTAGACGCGTGGCCGGCTTAGCATGGATTTGCTTGCCCTGTTCCTAATCGCTTCTGTTCCCCCCTCCAATTTTTCGC
Source organism: Metallyticus violacea (assembly GCA_030762175.1). Taxonomy (NCBI): domain Eukaryota; kingdom Metazoa; phylum Arthropoda; class Insecta; order Mantodea; family Metallyticidae; genus Metallyticus; species Metallyticus violacea. The sequence goes on along the minus strand of CM060843.1, from coordinate 55,109,124 downwards.
CTCTCCGTATGCCGGCTATCAGTTAGTCCCAAGCAACGAAGTCTTTGACTGTACAGTAGTTGAACGTTGTGAGACTACGTGTTTCAATGTTATATTGTGTTAGTGCTGTTATAATGCCAAAAGTCCGTATATTTTTATTTAGCATAATAGAATCTTCATGTATGATACCTATGTGACAACAAACTCTTATAGAGAAGTGAGACAGAGGTTTGCTGATAGATTTCCTGATGTTCGTGCGACTCACAGAGAAACGGTTCATAATCTTGTGAGTAGATTTAGGGAAACAGGATTTGTACTTGACAAGAAATGGAAATTTGTTGTATCTAAGTCTAGTGCCCTATACTCAAGTGTATGACACCAGGTCTTCGCATATCCCGTCTTTTATCTCTGTATGAATATCATTAACTATAGAGCTAGTGGAACTTGAGATCAGAAAGTAAACTGAAAAATTGTGAGTGTAAGGAAATTCAGTCCTCTCTCCTACAATAAAGGAAACTGTAAAGAGTTCAAATAGCTTTGGAAGATTACGCATTTATATATATATATATATATATATATATATATATATATAACGTTTTCAATTAACATGTTAGCTGTTGTATCTGTTCCGGAACAGTAGCAGCCCGCAATACTTTGTCACGTGATGGCGGTATAAATGTTGGCAGTAATATTTTCCGTAAAATATCCTCTAAAAAGGTAATTATTTACATAGGTCGTAGTACATAATTCAGTTATCCAGTTCTATTGTACAGTAAGGCTATTTGAACTATGGGCCGCCTGTTTAATGGGGAATTGCAGCCACATGCCGGAAAAATAGAGTTAGGGTCACTGAGTACAAAATTAGTATTTTTATGTTAATATTTGTATTCTCACTACATGCATAAAATACGCTATATTTGAAACTACTACTACTACTATTACTACTACTACTACTACTACTAGTACTACTTCTACTCCTACTAAAATAATAATAATAATAATAATAGTAATGATAATAATAATCACCTACCCGTGTTATAAGAGGTGTTAAAATGGTGTCCCTCAGCGGCAATACATTGCCGGTATCTGCGTACGAAATTCCTGCATTTCATCTAACTTTGCCTCCGTAAAAATACGGCGGTTTGAAACACGTTTCTTATCAATGAGAGATCCTTTCTCTCGTAAATGTTTAACAAATTAACGAACAGGTTCTATACTGGAATACGAATTCTAGGATATTATCTTGCGAATAGACTTACTACTTTCCTGCAAGAAGCTTGTTTATATTTATATATGTATTATATCGTATATAATATAATCTTCACGACTATATTTGTGTATTGGCATAACTGACTAAGAACAGTTAGCATACAATTAACACACTATGAAACACCGAACAACATAGGAACACGCAATTACTCGCTGTCAAAGGAACTAATTACAAGCTGCTACTTGCATATGCACTATATATACTTGCATAAAGACTCTCCCAGAGGAACTTAACACTCAAGATTTTTACGCTCTGCAAAATCTATAGACCCAGCTGGATTTAAACCCCTGAATCCTGGGTCCAGAGAAGAATATACAAAAATTAAAAAAAAATGTAAAATATAGTCGCCATGTTATGAGTTTTCAATCAATTACCACATCAAATGAAGTAATTAAATGAGAGATGTTTCAGATCACAAATAAAATTATGGTTGTTAATAATATTTTATATCATATGATTATTTAGAATGTCCATTTACTTTATAATCTCTTTGTATTCTACTTTATTATACGTTGTATTTAAGAGCTATAAATTATTATTATTATTATTATTATTATTATTATTATTATTATAATTCACGCCGATCCTATTGTAACATGCAAGAATATCTCAAGTAACTGGTCATAAGATTTACTGTTACAGTTCTTGAGAAAAAGGATATGTATAACTTTGGATCGTCATTAGTAATATGAAATACTTTTGAAGGAAACACAATTTTTTAACTATTTATTAATCAGAATCAAGTACGTCAACAGAAGAAATGAAAAAAAAGTGTACACTCTTAGCCAATTCATATGACATTTTTCTAATAGTTATTTTCATCATTAAGTTTATATTACTCTTTGCAGTTTTCTTCTCCATGAACTGCCGGAAAACCAAGTGTAAGAATAATAGAACATGACCACCCACATGTTCTGACAATCTGAGAAACAAAAACAGTGCAGAGTCACAGTTCAATATATCTTATGCATCTAAGTGGGCGTGATCTCAAGTGTTCAGAGCAGCAAACTCAGTCTCCGGTAAATAAACATTGAGTTACTACGTTGACGTGGGTACAACAGGTCATTTCTTTCTTTCGTTTTTTTATAAAGTTACGGAAGACAAATGACAGCAATACTTTTTACTGCTGATGTTGTTGAAAGTGGGTGATTACAATTTTTTATACAAGAAAAGAACATTAAAAACACAAGATCTTCATTGTACTAAGTCCATGAACATTGCTAAAATCTGGTTCCTCATCATTGCTCAAGAGTTGGAGCTTGCAGTCAAAGGTAGCTCGTTGCTTTAGAGAAATCCTTGCGTCATGTTCAAATTGTGTTATCCAACAGCTGTAAGCTAAATTACTAATTTTATTACAGGTTGAAGAAACTGATTGGGGGTAACTGTTCATATATTCCATGAATGTCTCTTTTTGTTTTATAGGAATTGAAATCAACTGTTTAACGTGGTTCTTTCTTATTTTTATTTGTTTTATCATTTTTATTACTACAGTCATCACCATGAATGAATGAATTTTATTTCAGCAAACATTACAATTAAACTTACACATAAACTTTTACAAATTGTGCTACTGATCTAGGAGTGCTTGTTTCCCCCCCCCCCCTTTAGTGTCTTATACATTTAACACCCTGGTTGTGTATGTTGTAGATCCCACTTCCTATTGATTACCCTTTTCAATATAAAATCATAAATATCCTCTTCCTTGATTAATCACTTTCTTCCACCATTTCTCTTTCACATTCCCTACACAGTTACCCATTTTTCCCAAAAATTCCTTACTGCAATTTCCAAAATTTCACATTTTCTCATCCATACTTCTTCTGTACGTGTTTTTTTTTTTCTGAGCATTCAACTATACACACTAAACCCTTATCAATTTTTTTCATGGACACTTTATTCACTTTTAATCCAATTAGCCCTACTTTCCTGCTCTAACCCCAAAAATCCCTCCCTTCCCCTTTTGTATTTCCAAATTCCTGATTCTTCCACATGTCGCCACTAATAAACAGGCAGAGAATGGTAATAGTTCTGACGCCAATAGAGAGAAAAAATTCCAATTTTATTTTATTATTTATCAGAAATTGTCAACAGATCACCTTTGCTGATAGGGCAGAAATCTCCGCGATAGTTCATTTCGTCTCACATGTGTCAGCGTAATCACCGTCGAGCAGAGCCATAGCGGTGGTGATCACTGTAAATATTCATTTAAGCAACCGGGAGAGTTTATCTCTTGGGCAAGAATTGCTATGTCTGCTGTTTAGTTTTATTTTGTAAAATTTCAAACGTTTCACTGACATGAATAATTCAGTATATCTGCATTTCTGTATATTTAGGTTAACAAAACTTGGTGAGGTTCTGCATGGTAAGACAACGTGGTACGAAGGTTGACCAGGAAGCAACTAAACGAGCGAGGTAACTAGGGCGGTAATGATAGGGAGTCGCATTCAAATCCCTTGAGGCCAGTCATCCTGACCTTATATTTTTTGATTTCCCCGTGTCACTTAGGCGAAAATAGGGATGTATATTTCTTTTCTAAGATATTTCTGCTCTTCCATTTCGTATCATTTCATCCCTTGAGTTCTGTTATAGGATCGAAAGTGTCAAGGTGTGTTGGTGCGGTGTGACGGTGACTCGCCTTTTAGAAATATTTCTTTAAGATATTGGGGTGCTCCACGTGGAATCATGTTAGGGGCCCTGTCTACTTCCGGCGTAGACACAAAGGGTCAACCCTTGACCAAAGCTACAGTACCGAAATATCCGACTCTAACGTTCAAATTCAATTCAAGTATATACATTGGAATAATAATTATTTTATGAGCAAGTTTTTTTAAAAAAATCAAATTCATTATTTATATTACAATGCAGGAGTTAAACTCGGGTTTCATATCCACAATATACTAGCCTTGTACTTAACATTTTATATATAATTATTATGCTGCTACGTATGAATTTTGTTCATATTTAAACTTTTATTTTTATTTATTAATACTTCTATTCTATTCTGAATGAAAAGCTGTTCACGACAACGAAAGAACCAGAGTTGTTATCGGATTTGGCTATAACCCTTATCCGCTCATCTATTGTTTTATGTCTCATTAGTGCTTCAAATGCCCTTCCTAAAAGGTGAATACAATCTGCAGGGTGCTAGTAATGTTACTCTTCCTCAGCTAAATAGGTATTATGTCGGGGAAACACATTCTGATTGACACGATTAGATTCTACAACCATAGTGTTTATTTCATTGCTGTTGTTTCCTTTTAAATTTCGAAATCGCCATATGTAGAGCTCATTTCAAGAGTAATTTTTTGTGTGTTAAATCCGTAAGTTTTAGTTCATAGTATTTTTCCCCTCTCTGAACCAGTACATTCAAAAGTTATGCACAATATGATAATTACAGCTCTGAAAGGAGGCGATTGATCAGGAAATTTCTGAATGAATTCCGAACGTACATGGCGAACTAAGTCGTATTTAAAATAAGGTTTACTTTCAGTAGTTCATTGCTCTACAGCCAAACTGTCTTTACCAACTTCGCGAATGAATGTATACTGCCGCGAGACCGGCAGGAAGGGAAGTTGAAGTACAGGTGTTGTCTACTGAGGTATTACTTGGAAGCGATATATAAAAGATCACGTGAATAGACGGGATTTGTAATTAAGTGATCCATTTTAGAGTATAACAACCCAAAAGTACAGCTACGGCTATTATTCCCTTTTTATTATAATTTGATAAGTAGGATGTATATTTTTACATTTTATATAACATTATTTTAAAATTTGTAATTAATTATACATTTGACTATTATTATTATTATTATTATTATTCCCCCAAATATTCATAAGTTACATGCTTTTTAGCTTTACATTTTCACTTCTTTTACGCTCAATTTTCTATAACATAAAAATTGCAATTAGATTCCTAAAAAATTGTGTAGGATTAAATTATATTACATTTTTAAAAATTAACTAAATTATTTTAACGTTACTATTTAATGATGTTGATATTACAGTCGCAAAGCGGTATAGCTAAAGAATACCTTTATCGTTACTATGTCATTATCTAATTTCAGTATACGCAAATGCGAATAGTAGAAAGGAAGAAAAAATTAAGGCATAGATTTTGATAAATACGTTTCAACTCTAAAGCAATTTGAATGACTTATTACTAAGGCACAAAATCTAGACACCAAAACGACTGTCTAGATGCGGCTACAGGTTTAAGGAGCGTTGGGTTTAGGGTGCCGTCACTTGTTTACTGGAGTACCTACAGGTTCGTATAGAAAATGAAAGACGTCATGTAGGGAGCTCTGACTGGATGTAAACAACTCGATGTGTGTAACACTCGATGTAGTTAACTTCATACGTTTGGTGTCCTAGCTTCCACATCTGCATATTACATACAAAAAAAGTATTCTATTTAGATACAGCTTATACGAATATCTGCTTTACACACACCGCATAAAATCATTTATTGAGTTCTCACCAATGCTGTGTAATATTAACTTTCTAATTATGGGAGTAGATATTACACATTTTGAATTGTACTAAGGTAGATATTTTACTTCCGAGCGCGCCCAAATGCTTCATCTCTCGCAGCATGTGCTTCATTTCTTTTGTATGAGACGTTAAAGTGATTTGAGGAACATGGGCTAGGTCGTCTTGATCTTGTTTTATACTGCTGGCTAATGCCGCATTGTTCCTAAAGATGAGTCGGTGCCGACATGGGCAGCCAAGAGGGAATGCTAAATGTTTTCGGTACTGGCTGGCCTGGCATGTGTGTCGAATCTCCCTAATGCCCTTGAGTTGGTCCAGGAGGTAACGGCATATTGACCATGCCTTCACACCTCGTTGGAAGATTCCGAAATGTGAAGAGATGTATAGTTAAATGAGGTTGTCTCACGGTTCGAAAAGCGTGGTCCATGTTTTGCAATATGCTGCAGCGTTCCAGAGGTAGTTAAAAGTTCATAAGGCCGAATTCCGCAACAGGTAACGTGGGCTAGTCACTTTATTCAGTTCAAGAATAGCCTTCTTAAACTATACATAACGTATTTATAAAGGAAATTTAAAAAAAATACACGTATTATAGCTGCTGGTTACATATATAGAGGTTTGTTGAATACCGGTTATGGTACGATAAAAACATCATAATTTAAGGGGAAGAAGAAACTACATTTACAAAAATAAAATGTAAAAAGTTGAAGGTCGACATTTCGCTTAAACTGATTTCCAGCATTACTGTTATTCACAAATAAATAAATATATAAACTTTAATAACTTTGAAATTCCTAGTAACATTTTTTTGGATATTTTATAAATATCCTCTAGTACATAAAAGTACAATATTTTAACAAAGATTACCTTTTAAAATGGTTTGATAAAAGAAGAATTGTAAGAAATCCATTGAGGGGGAAAGTTATAATGTCATGAATAAATAAAGGAAGAGACTACTGCATAAAAGGGATACGGAAATTGTAGGTAATCTGAGAAAAACTGGAGATAGCAAAATATTTAGCGTAACGAATAAAACTAATAAATTAATAATTAATATAATAATAGAAATGCAAATGTTGTTGGTGTTCTATTCTACAATATCTTCCGATTCAGGGTAATCATACTTGTTTATCAATCAATTCTCTCTCTCTCTCATGTCACATGTTGTGAATCCCTAGCCCCGTAGCTTTTAGCGTTTATTAATTTTTTGGGCAGCATCAAACTTCAGCCAGGTAAACCAAAACATTAAAATCTGTAGTTTAACATATGTACGTACATATATTAATTGCTTCCTTTGTAGATAAGGCCTGAAAATAATAATAATAATAATAATAATAATAATAATAATAATAATAATAATAATAATAATAATAATAATAATAATAATAATAATAATAATAATAATAATAATAATGCAAGAATTAAGCGTATGATCTGTTCCGGATTAGATGAACCACATTATATTTGTACATTGGTGGAAATCCACCTCAAGTGATAAGTAACGCATGGTCACTGCATAGTAGACAACACAGACCACTGAAATCCATCCATATCACGTACTGGATACTTCAGATCGACTATTTCTCATTAGGAATGTAGCGCATAACAAATACAATATAATTTATTATTATTATTATTATTATTATTATTATTATTATTATTATAGGCATAAAATACACTTTGTGTCTACGTGAACCAAATGAATCAACTGGAAATTGCCAAAATGGCACAATCCAAAACCACAATTTGTCACGACCTAGACATCCAGGGATAAGTGAGTTGCCCTAAGGGGTTTAACGAACTGAAAGAGTAACTACATGGTTATTTTGACACTCGTTGGCTAGGAAGAGTTGTTAAATTAAACACCTGTAATTCACAAAATTACCCCATAAATGTATTATTATCACAGGTTACCAAGAGAGTTACAATTACTACATACCTGATGTAAATGTTTTTCGCATATTTTTGAGCTGCTTCCTCCGAACGGTAGAAGATGTGGCCTAATAGGTCCAACCTGCTTGCGTAGCTGTCTCGAACTGATGGACTGCAAGCATTCACCACACCTCCTTTAGATAGGGAGATTCTTGCCACATAATCATATTAAAGCATAAGAGCATTTGTTTCCAGATATTTCTAAGTTACTCTAGCGACGAACATGCCTATTTAACGGACGATTTCCCCCAATAATGCTAAGACAATAAACATTCTACAATAATATAAATAGTGCATATTCACAATATGCACTGCATTAGCAGGCTACTACCTATTGGAAAACGCGTAACAATTCGAGTACAAATAAATTTAACAATAAATATTGTTAAAACTAGGGCATGTATGAAATGGTGCTAAAACTGAAGCTCTTTCATGGATTTATTATTATTATTATTATTATTATTATTATTATTATTATTATTAATGGCGTGCTTTGGGTATGTAAAAAGGGTAGGAAATGTTAGAATATCAAATATATATGTATATTATCCTAGTTATACATTATACATAACTAGGAATATATATATACCCTAGTGGAAGAAAAAATGATCTAAGAAACAGTGGAGAATACGAAGCAGTGTAATAAATAAGAGATTGACTAAGTGGATATTGTAGAAGACAGAAGTAAATAAAAATATATGATATAGTTTTGGGGTATAATCAGTGCGTTATGAAGAAATTCTAAATGAAGCTGTTATTTATTTAACCTTTGAGGTAACCAGGGTGTGTAAAATAGTCAAAATTTACATTTTTTGTTTTAAGTCGAAAAATCTACAACATATTTAAAGGATATTTTAACTTGGAGCTGCAAAATTCCTGGATTTTAAATGCCACGCCCCCACCAAATGGTCTGATAGAATTGTTATTATACTTCTAAATATGATATATTTTTTCCCTGCTGGCTAGTTTAAAGACTGTGTGATAAAAACGTTTCAAGATGCCAAGGAGATAAAGAGTGAATAAAAACGAAAGTTTCACCACAATAGGTATGTGAATAATAATCAGAAAGCTATAAATAGTGATGTAAATACACCCAAGTTTATACCATCACGTGTGCCTTGCACTGAGAACAAAGAAATAAAAAGTGCTTCTTAAAGAAAACTTCCTTCCAGTGAGGTTGAGTGTGTACATAGCGAAAACAGAGAATACAGTGACTGTGTAAATAATGGTAATAATATAATTATAGTTGTGCAGTTGTTATCAGAATTAATTAATAGTAATATATATTGTAAACATTGTCATGAAAGTGATTGTGCGACACTGGTTGAAGATGTAAATGTTAGCAAAGACCCAACTTCAAAGTTAACTATAAAAAGTACTTCATGTAGCAGTGAAAACAGTAAAAGAAGTTTTAAACTTATTGCAAGTAAACATTGTGATATAAGATTTGTAAATGGAATGAGGGCTATTGGGAAGAGTTATAGTGATGCCAAAACATTATGTGATATGTTCTCCCTCTATTTCCTGCAAAATTTAGGAAATTTAACAATAAAACAGAGAATACTTTGAAAGAGGTGGATATGGAACTATGAAGAAAGCTGCTGCAGAGACAATAGACAGTGGTGGTTCTACAGATGTAGCTGTTGCTCTGAGAGGAACATGGCAAAACATGCTTCCTTCATGGTGTTCTATCAGCAACCTTAGTCGATACTGGTAAAGTTGTAGACGTAGAAGTTCGATCAACATTCTGTCAAAGTTGTCATGGATGCAGTAAGAATTAATTTTGTTGTTGTAGTAGTCTATATGTGCAAGAGCGTACGAGGACTGCAGTATGTAAAATACCTAGACAATGGGTTCTAAAGGTTTTATAAAAATAAAAGAAAGTAAACCATCAATCAGTTTTTATTGAAAAACTGGAATCCAGAGGGTGCCAAAAAATGTATACACACTTCAAGCAAAGAAAAAACTGTTTAACATAACAAAACGGAATTCACACAAACAGACTCTTAGACTTTTAAAGTTACAACAGTTGCTCAAAATGCACACACCATCGACGTCGTTACACTTCCGAGTACGTTGAACTATTGATTGAGCAACGTTAGCGAAAATGTCCTCAACGATTTCAGAACATGCCGTTTAAATTTCTTCCCGAAGTGCCCCAGTGTAGCTGTTTTTCTACGGTATATAACATTCTTAAGAGTTTCCCATAGGTAGAAGTCCAACGGAGTTAGGTACGGAGAACGCGGACCTCTTCGTCTTATCCAGTGCCTAGGATAGTGCCTTGATGCAATGCGCGAGGCTTGTTGCTGTGCGAGGTCTCCTTGTGAACATCGCATACGGTACCATGAGTCTCAAATTTGTCTCGAATGCGTGCAATTGATACTCGCGTTGGCGGTTCTGTTCTGTACACACGTCTCCATTGCCTTTGAACTTCAACAACATTCTCTGTTTTCCATTACCACTTCAAAATTGCTTTTCGCTGTTCAAACGATAATCTTTGCTCCTTTTTGCTGTAGCAACTCTAGCAGAACGTAGTGTGAGTCACGTATTTTTGCAATAATCTTGGCTTCATTAGTTCATTGTTGATTTACCTGTCATGAAACAACGCTATCATAATGTATGTGAGTCACATCTGTTTACAGAACGTCATACTACACATTAACTGTTGTTTTTCGGTCCAACTTCGAAATATATTAAATAGATATCTAATGTAAAAGTGTATACACATTTTTGGCACCCTCGATATATTGGCCATATACAAAAAAGACTTGGATGTAGACTTAGAAAATTCAAAAAGAACATGAAAGGAAAAGAAAAATGAGGGAAAGATGTAACTGATGTGGCGATAGATAAACTTTAAAATTATTATGACTTGACTATTAGGAGGAATGCTAGGGAGAGAGGGGATGTGAGGTGCTCAACGTATTTCCACAAGTGATGCAAAACCCATGCATCTGTCGTGTCCAGAGAGTTACAAATCTTGATGCAAATTTGAGCAAGTTGCTGCAACGTTGATACATTAATATGGGAATTCGCTTCCTTTACCAATTATGGAGGCTATTAAGAATTTTTATAGCGATCTTAGCCAGCCATCATTATTAAGTATACGAGTGCATGGCAAAACTCATAACTGCAATATGTGTACCAAAAATTTTGTTTGTTGATATCCAGACATTGTGAATAAGATTGCAACGTTCAATGACGTTGTAATATCTGGAAGAAAACTGTTGGAGAGAATGGGCATTAGAGTTGGTGATAATTGATTAAGTTCTTCCCAGTGTCGACGAATGAGATTGCTTTATGGACATCGTGCTCCAGAATTAATGACCAAAGAGGCCAGAACTCAAAGAAGGTAGCAGAAGAAGAAAAAAAAAAACCAAGAAATGCTTAGCATGATTAAATTTGCTAACTTCAGAAGCTATGACTTCGTTAGCATTTCTCCGTATATTTTTGTCATAGAAATTTTCCTTTTGTCTCAGTTTTGGGTAGACTAATAAGTTTGAACTTTTGCATACACATAGCAGAAGTGATTGAAACTGTCAGGAACTAGGATCCTTTAATTTGCTTCAATATTTTATATATAACTGTATTAAATGCATTGTAAATTTTCTAAAATTTTATTATATTTTTTTAAAAGCATGGAAATTCATAATAAATTTCACACATCACATAGAAAAATACTCTAATTCATAATTCATAATAAAGCTCATAGAACATGCCGGAAAATATCCATTCTGTTGTTCTATTTTTTGTGAGAAAAGAAATATTTTGAACAATATAGGGGTTAAAACTTTAAAAAGTATTTTAGTGTACTTTGGGTATGTGATAAATGTGGATAATATTAGAATTTCGAATATTTTATGCATAAACCGGTTGCCTCACTAAACTCTGCGACCTCAAATATATTCAAACTGTGAAAAATCTAGTTGTGCAGAAGTATACCCAGGTCAGGGACTCACACAATAAGAGGAAATGTAGCTTTCAACCCAAAATTGCGTTTTTTTAATGAAACATGATTTTCTAACAAACTGAAAACTAGAGGTCAAATTAGTGATAACAGAATTGGTTTACTGTTCTAAATTTCATTCTCTAAGAATTAGATAAACTTTTAAAGAATGGCGTTATGCTAAGAGTGTAGTACATAGAACATGGTTGCTTGTTTCTGTACTAAAATCTTGCAGAACTCAAACCATTATCAGTCCGGCACACTCCACTGCTCAGAGTAGTGGTGTCTTCTGATCTGGTCGGCTGTACTTCTGAAAGTTTCAAACAGGGAACTAGTAACGTACTGTAACGCTTTTTACGTTTCTGTTCTTAGCTAATATGTACTTTCTGTGTTGATATTTGGAGGTACTTGCATTCCTAAGTCATATTTTGTCTTGTTTTACAAATCATATAATGTGAAATTCAGGAACATGCACTATTGATCCGTGCAAAATTCCCTACTGTCTTGGCGAGGTTGCGTTGGAGTGTCAAATGTTTGGTGCGGTGTCATTGGCAATCACACTGTAGGTCCCTATTTTTATTAAACGGACAGCGATACGCATCATTTCTGCAAGACACTCTACCTCTTCTCATAAAGGACCCAGGATTGGAAACGCATCTATCAATTCGATTCCAGCATGATGGGTGCCCCGCACATCTCGCACATATTTCCAGAGATGTTGTGGATGCAAAGTTTCCAAATCGATGCATAGGACGGGGTGATCCTGTGAGATGCTCAGCTCGGTTCCTCTACTTGACGCCATTAGACTACTTTCTCTGGGACGCAATGAAAGATAAGAGTATCAGGATCTCCTAACGACACTAGAGAATATGAAACAGCGGTATTACTTCGGCGCGTGCGGCAATATCTGCATAAACACTACAATATGTGCAACGCTCGCTTGCTCACCGTCTCCACAGGTATATTAATGCAAACGGTGGTCACTTTGAACATCCTGAAGTGACGCAGTTTCATCTAATAAAACGCTACTGAGATATTTGTGGGTGAATTTTGTGCTGAATATAATTTTCAAACATAAAGTTTTTATAGGCCGCTGGTAATTTTGTTTAGAAAAGTAAAACTAGATCTGTTTTCACTACTTGGACCTCTAGTTTCCAGTTCGCTAGAAGAAGTGTATATGTTCCATTTAAAAAAAAAAGCGATATTTTTTAATTTTCTGAAATTGTGTGAGGCCCTGACATGGGTATATTTCTGCGCAACTAGATTTTTCACATATATTTGAGTTCGCAGAGTGAGTGAGACACCCTGAATACATATGTGTGTGTGTGCTTTAATCTTCTTTATTTACTGCATGTTCCATTCTATAATAATTTGTAATACTACAAGCATTGCTATCATTTCATATTACATGTTATCCTTAAAACTATTTCTTTACACTGTTGCATTTTTATTCTGATCTATTAGTCACGTTTTGAAGATTATTGTAATTGGTTCCATTTGCAAATCAATTACATTACAATTAATTACATCAAATTTTTAGTCAAGTAGGTAGTTATGTTATTTACCAAATTCCATGTGTGTGTGTGTTTATGTGTGTAATCCTAGTGGAAGAGAATGAGAGCTAAGAAAACAGTGAAGTATAAGAAGGAACATAGCAATAAGAGATTGACGAAAGTGGATATCGCTGAAGACAGAAGTAAATAGAAATATGATATATAGTTTTGGGGAACAACCCATGTATCATAAAAAATTCTAAATGAAACTATTAATAAAGTTTAATCTTTAACCACGTTGAAATATTCAGTTTGATATTACATATCCAAATATATCTAAAAACGCAAAATCTCCCAGTTTCAGTTTTTAAAGCACAGTTGATAATAAGTTAGGTTCTAAAATACTCTCCGTCACTGTCTGAAGTTTAGAATATACAGACTTAATTTAAGTTTCGCATTAACTATAACACGTGGTTCAGTGACATGAAACTCGGTGTGTGGGGATAGCCAACTCAAAAATGATGTTACCCACTTGTTTCTATTTCCGGTATAACTGAAAGTAATTCAAACATTGCTGTTTCACGTAGAATTTCCAATATATTTTTACATTCGAATAACTTTAACAGCTATTCATAACGTACTAGCACTAGACACTTTTGTACAAATTTATTGTTGTTAAACAAAGAAAACAAAAAAGTGTAGCAAATATTAAAACGCTTCTTTTGTATACTGTGTTTTGTAAGTATTAACACATTACTGTTCTTTTAGCATCTAGTATGTTAAAGAATTCTATCTGGTGTTTGATGAGCGAAAGGAAAAGAATTCTAATTTTAATTTTCACTGGTTATGCACACAGACAACGATCTTATCTATAAGCGAATATATTTAATGATATGCATCCGAATCGTAATCCAATTCCACATACAACAGTGACAAGGATTGTAAAGAAATTTACTCAAGCTAGAAGCTTAAAGGATTTATTAAGATCAGGTTTTCCGAATACTTCATTGGAATTTTCCTCCGTGTGGAAGAAAACCCAAAAATTTCTACTGCAATTATGTTGTTAGAATCATATATAAGTCAAAGTTCCGTGATGTAAATACTTAAAAGTGCCAAAAAAACATCCTTATAAAATCAAGTTTTGCAGGAAATTTTTACAGGATTATCCCATTAGAAGATTTCACTATTGTGTGTGCATTAACAACAATCCAGTTTTTCTTTGATAAATTCTCACATGAAGCCACATTCTATGTGATTGTCAACAGACACAGCCTCCAATAAAAGTCAGACATATATCGACTAGGTGTGAGAAGCACATGCAGTATCCATAAAATAACCTTGATATTTAGGTTGGTATTGTTGGTGATAATTTCATTGGTTCTCAATTCTTTAGAGAAACGCTAAACGCTGATAGGTGTTTGGGTTTGCTTTTAAATCACATAATACCGACTATCACAAATTGGTTTTCACACCCAGTCAGTCGGTCCTGGTGGTGTAGTGGTAACCATACTTGCCTTCTAAACCCAAGATCGGGGGTTCCATCCCGTCCAGGACCGATGGATTTTTTCGCGCGTAAAAATCCTAAGTATGGCTTCCTTCGTAAGGGAAGTAAAGCCGTGGGTCCCGTGTCGTATGATAAAGAACCACAAGCCTGAAAGAAGAGGTCGCTGAGCAAAATTTGTCGGCCGTTTCACACCCTGAATTGAATGGGACACTGATGTCCTGAGATGTTACAGAGCGTCCGTAAAAAACCAAATAAAAAAAACATCCAGTCAACCATGGTTAGATTACATCTATTTCCAACAAGATGGATCTCCAATCCACTATGAACATTGATACCAGATTTTTCCACAACGGTGATCGTAGGAGAGGCCACATACATATCATCAGATCTTCTGATTTTTCACCTTTGGATTTATTTTTGTGGAGCCATTGAAGTCAGCAGTATATTGCACCCAACAACTTAAAAGATTTGTAGTGTCGAATAATGAAAGCGGTGCAAGAGCATTGTTAAGTAATTTCTTATTGTTTCTATAATTGATGGCATATTGTCAAGTAGCTGAGGGCTACCAGCTTGAACAGATACTTTATACGTTCAGCTAGTTTTGTTCGGTTTTGGTTATGGAAGGAGCCTTTTATTATTCAGTATTAGTTTTTTTTTTATTTAAAAACAAAATATTTGTAAAAAAGATCTAGTGTGGGTACTTTCTTAAAGCTCTTAATGGGTATTATTCGAAAGTGTAAAAATATATTGGATATTTTATTTAAAATAAGAGAAATATAGTTTTTGATTTCTTCTTAAACGATTATTTCCACACACCAAGTTTCATGTCACCGAACCACATGCTTTAAAAGTTATTTAGGTATGCAGCACTTTTGAACTAATTCCATGCAATACTTATGATATATGCACATTTTTAAGTTGATAGAAAAATAAATAACTAAAGTAGAAAATATTGCGTTTTAACACTGATATTTTCTATAGCGAGAATAATAACATTTATTAAAATCACTGTTTCGAAGTTTCGGTGAACATAATGCTGCCAAACCTATCCTATTAGTTGGAGGTGAAATACTATGGTTTTAAATATATTTGATCCCATATAGAGATTTTGAGGAACCTTCCAAGTTGCTTGCTAAACGAATTCCAGTCCATTTTTGGATATAACAAATAGTAGAAAATCTCTCACTGTTGTGTTACTAACATTCTTAATGTGTAATTTCGTCATTTTATTAAAATGTTCATTTAATAATCACATTACTTCATTATTCTTCTTGATCATCACATTGTCACTTGATGAGAGTTGCGTTCTCGTTTGGAAGAAGTTGCTGAAGTGACTTGTTTCAAAGTTTCACCAAATCAGTTTATTTTATTTATTGTTTAATTAAGTTTAATTCTCATAACTGAAGTTTAGAATTCCTATAACATTTGAGTTTTTACTACTTAATGAGTGAAACAATAGAAGTGAAATTAAATTACTCTCAAACAGAGCCGTTGCTTGAAGGGGTTTCTTTAATAAACGCAATTAATGATTTCAAATAAAAAACAATTAGTACTTCATATAGTATCGAGGTACGCCCCTGAATAATTACTTTGTTTTTCCTATCAACATCCTTGCATTAATTTTATTTGTATATAGTGAAACATGCTGCCGTGCGCTGTTCACCTCACTACCCTTCCGGCACACAGAGATCACGACCTTTCCATTAACTTATGGCTAGAGTAACAATGGCGATAATAACGACAATGTTTATTGTTGTGGGTATGCGTCAAATGCCGCTGGATTTAATTACTCCATTATTTCCTCGCGAATGCCCATGTCTAATTTACATATAGGCAACCGACGCTGCCATTAAAGGAGACACTTCTTCGGTCGGCATGTGCACCTGCCTCTTCACTCATTCACTTACTCAACCGCAAAACTGAGTTTTTAAATGTTTTTACGACGACGGCAGTCCCCGCCATACGTTAAAGGTGCTTCAAGAAGAGAAGTTATAAAGTTTACTCGCATAGTTCACCGGTTTCTTTACTGTCCCCGCCATTGCTGGAATATTACAATTAGGAGGTCGTTGGGTATATGTTTATATCATTGATAAACACCTAATAGTTATACTAGTGCACCAGAAAGTATGATTATCGACGTTTATCAAACTGAAAATAAAACATTGCAGCTTCCTCGTAACGGTCGGTTGCACGAGAACCTTTCAAATAACCTGATCACTGCAGATATTTTTCACCCCGTTTCTAATTAGAAAAACTCGTAATTTCCAGCCTAAGAAAGTCAGCAAAAATTAAATTAATGTAATTTAATTTTTGTAATGTAAATTAATGTAATTAATGTAATTTAAACAATGATGTAATTATAAATAATTACATAATTGTTTCTTAAAACTAATTGGCTGCATTATTTTCATAGGCAGTTACTGAATCAATTACACATGCCGAGGCAGAGGTTTGAAGTTAGAAAAGCAATGAAATTGGACTATTAGAAGTTACTTGAATCCCAAAATTTAAAAATCGCTCTAGTGGCATTAATATATTATATTTTGCAACGAAACTCCGTATATGTTATGTGAATAGAATTAGGAAAATCGTTTCTGAAAATTAGGAAACCGGGGAATAAGGAGGGAGGGGTGCCTGCAATCCAAAATCTGAAAATCGCTGTAGTGGCATTAGTATTTTTTTTTCGCAATGAAACTCCGAATATGTCATCAAAATGGAACAAGAAAAATAGTTTCTGAAAATCATACAAGTCCGGCCATTGAAACCAAAAATTTAAAAATCACTCTAACGCCTGAAATTTAATTTTTAAAGGAAACTGGATATATGCCATTGAAGTAAAACAAGAAAATTAGTTTTTGAAAAGCAGTGAAATTAGATTGTTAGCAGGGGGGTTACCCAAAATTTAAAAATCGTTCTATCGACATTAATATTTGTTTCGATACGAAACTCTGTATATACCATTTAAATAAAATAAGAAAAAATAACTGGTTCCTGAAAATTGGTAAAATTAGTGGAGGGCAGTTACCTGGACCCCAAAATATAGAAATCGCTCTAGTGGCATTAATTATGTTTTTTTCGAAAAGAAACTCTGTATATCCCATTTAAATAGAATAAGAAAAATAGTTTCTAAAAATCAGGGGGTTACCCGAAACTCAAAATTTATAAATCGCTCTGTCAGCGTCAATAATTGTTTTCACAACAAAATTCGGCTTTTACCATTTAAATTAATTAATAAAATAGTTTTTGAAAATTATCAAATTGTTAGATGTGGTGGGTCACCTGAAAAACGGTGGGGGTTAAATCGAAATTTAAAAATCGATCTAATGGCCGCAATTTTATTTTTTTTTTCAAGGAAACTCAATATATACCCCTGAATATAAATTAAGAAATATAATTTCTAAAAACCAGTGAAATTGGACTATTATTAGAGGGGTTACCCAAAATTTAAAATTCCCCCTAGCGGCATTAATATTTGTTACTTCCCAACGAAGCTCTGTATATAATATTTAAATAAAATAATAACAATATAGTTTCTGAAAATTAGAAAAATCGGGCCGTTATGATGGAAGTATACCTGAAACCCAGCATTTAAAAATCGCTCTTGCAGCATCAATAATTTTTTGTCGCAACAAAACTTGGCATATACCATTTAAATCCAGTAAGAAAAAATATTTTTGAAAATCAGTGAATCGTTTATTAGGAGGGGGGTTACCTGAAGTTAAACATTACTTTAGTGGTACCATTTGCTTTTTCGCAACAAAACTCCGCTTATACTAATGTAAATAAAGTAAGAAAAATAGTTCCTAAAAATCGAGTCATTAGCAGTGGGTATATACCTGAAACCCAAAATTTAAAAATCGCTCTAGCGACGCCAACATTTCTTTCTTCACAACAAAACTCAGTATGTACCATTTAAATAAATAAGAAAAGTAGTTTCTAAAGTTAGAGATTAGGAGTAGGGTATATTTGAAAAAAAAAATGATTTAAAATCACTGTTATGTTAATTTTCTCTATATTGTTTTAAAATAAAATGAGAAATTAACTCGATATATAAACCGCATTTATAACGTTGCACATGTTTTACATTTAACAAAAGCATCGTTATGAAGATAGACAATGTGAAATATTAATCTAATATGTGTTTGAGAATTCATTATTTTGTTTATTTAGTCAGAAATTAATAACTCATTTAACCTTTTGTACTTGTTTTTCTGTTTGTTATTCAACATACATTTTGATACATTCTTGTGAAATGGGAGCCATTTTGTTTATGGTAACCGAGCACGGTAGCTCAGGTGGTAACGTTTGGGACACGCATTCGGGAGGCCAATTCTTGTTAAGCCGGGCATCATGACCTCGGTTTTTTCCCTTGTCTATTTAGGCAAAAGCTAGAATTGATATTTACATTCCACAAATTTACCTCTCTCTTGTTTCCTGTTATTTCATTCTGTTGATTCCGTTACAGTCGAAAGTGTCAGAATGAGGGCTCTGATGCAGTGTGACGGTGACTTGCGCATTGGGAAGGTTTCGTCCCGGGCGTCTGATATAAAAACAGATCTGAGATGTCCTAATTCCTTAAGGAGGGGAGAAAGCTCCACCGGCATCAAGGTATTCTCTCCGGAAACATATTAGGGACTCCATCTGCGTGCACATAGTTACCGCCTGTGTCACCCAATGTTTTCCTTAGCCCATCCCATACAGACGTAGATATAAAGCAAGACTCATCGTACCGTCCACAGATAATGCAATAAAGCCAGTGTTTATACCATTCTCAGAAAATTTGATCAGGCACAGACGACTGTGTCAAAAAGGTCATATAGTGAATGTGCGAAAGTGATTTCTTAAACAATTCTTAAAACCAGAATTTTATACTTATTTACTTTTAAAAACTAATCAAGGGGTGAGAAAAGGACACAGACTCTTGTCCTCATTATTTAAAGCCTAAATAAACCAAATTATAAAATAATGGTATGAATTAACATCTTACGGAAGATTTTAGCTAATAATGAATGTATTCAAATACCAATGTGCTGGTGGCCAATATGGAAGACGAATGTATTTGACAAAGCTATTTAGAAATATTTATTTAAAGAACAGGTCATAGAGTTGCGAGAATATCAAAATAATAAATTAACATATGCACCTGAAACAGATGAAAGATTATTACGTACATAAACTGTGGTGTTTCATTTGATTACAATAATAAAACAACAATAAAATAACAGAACATTTTCACAAAACATTATATTTTCCATATCTGCTTTGTGACTCGGAAGTTTCAACTCTTGCGAAAGCACAAAACCAGATACGAGTAAAAAAATGCATAAAATACCAAGTTGGGTAGCTAGCTATAGGAAACATTGTACCAAATGAATTCAGAAACACTTCAAAAACACGGTTTAAAGAGGAGACATTGCATAGGCGGACCTATTATGACATGGGTGGAGGTCAGAAAATCGGGGATCACATAATGTATGGAAGAAAAATAGTATAAGCTCTAAATACTGAAAACAATTAACTGCACTTAAGACTAAAGTAAATGATGATACATGTGCTGGACGTTGCAGCTGTCAGATATGCCACTCTTACAGGAAATGGGAACCGTGGGAGCCATTGTGTATGAGCCCAAGTTAAATGCGTGTAGGAGTTGGAACCACCCCCTCCCCCGCATCGTGTGTGAGCTGGCCCATTCAATGGCCTCACCCATTCAGGCGGTACCCGTCCACGTATTGTGTAACACTTTCATTATGAACCGCTGAGAGGAGCAATATCGCGCAATCCGGTAAATCACTTTTCAGTTAAAGACTTTCCGAACAGGGCACACTGAGAAATTTCTTTTTGCTTCATGAATAAGCATATGCGAGTAATATTAGTCACGCAAGGAGCTGGTTCACCTGGACACCTGTTTCTTAATGAGGGATAGGCTATTCTCAAGCATAAAGGCATTTGCTTTTTGATACTAGATATACATTAAACAATTATATTTTATCGTTAATAATGCTCTGGAGAATGTAATTAGCCAATCAAATAATTTAGTGATATTTTTCTTTTGACCAAAACATTTTTATTTATGTTAAGTTACAAAAATAATATCAAACAGAGTCGTTATATCCTATCTGAGTATGTTAGTACCCTTAATTTTTTAAATGTTCAATTTGTAAACATATATTTGGTAATAGGTCAATAGTTTCGTGGAATTGGCTGAGGCAGATTGTGTTTCTCACAAAAAAAAACCCTTGGTTTGTGAAAACCAAATTAGTCACCATTAGCTCGAATTCCAAGAAACAAAACCCCACCAAAAGTCAATAATAATCACCATTCACTTACCGCTGAATTCAATGGCGTTGTTTGTTTTTTCTGCTTGACCAGTGGTGGTCTCTGAAGAAAAGTACTATTTCGAAGTACCCGCAGTCTTCACTGGTATAGCAGAAAGCGAGCAAAGGATGACTAAATGAAATCCCGAAATAAGCAACTGTGGCGTTTTACAGAAAAACTTATTTTATCATTAACTGAGAGATAAGTAAATGGTCTGTACCTGAATTATGGTGTGGATTTTTTTTTTGAACCGGAACCCCCTACTGGGCAACTCCGGAAATTTACACTATTTAATTCAGATGCAAGGACATATCCTATAAACGAATTTTGATGAAATTTTGTTTGCTCAAACCTAAGGTGTTTTTTCCTTGCCGTAGGATTAACTGGCAATTAAAAGAAGGAACAGCATTTTGAAGGGTCTAATACTGTGAAAATGGATTCAAAATTGAGAATTTGGCACCATTCTTGGATCTTTAACTAATGATGCGCTGAGATATAAATAATGTAGATATTCAAAAGCCTGCAATCTCATAATATTTACATTTACAAAACACACAGGTTGAACCATTAACTTTAATTAATTTTCAAGGAACTGCAATAAGAAAAATACAATCAAATATTATCAATGCTTAATAACGTACAATGGTATATTGTTTATAAGCCTCTCTTCTGGTAATTGTGCTGTTTGCCATAAAACTTATTCCTTAAACAAGTACTTGGACATGATATTATTACAAAATAATATTTGTAGTTCATAATTTAATTTATATTTAATTTTCTGAAAATTAATACAGTTATACCACATTATGTAGCTAATTAAACTTGGATCATAACAGTCATTTATTCCAATGATGGGCTAAACTGAATTTTATTTTATAATTTTATTTTATAATAAACTTCGTCTTCTTGACATCTTGTAGTTTATGCAGATTTGGTGGGTGCGGTACAGGTTGAGGTGATGTCCGTCCATATATTCCCCTCTATCTCACAGACTTTTATCTAAGGGTTTTGTGCGATGGATCATAACATGTAAAGAAAATAAATCACAGATCTTGTAAATGCGTACAAAGAGGTAACTAACCTTTGATCTTCCTTTCAACTTGACTCCTTATTGAGCAGCACTATCACGTTTATCATCGACATTTCTTGTGTTTGGACATGAAAGGGTTACAAAATATAACACTTATTCTGTTTCAAAATAAAGTATTGAAACCAGTACAATGCATTGTCGTGCACATAGAAATAAGTGTTGATCTGTGGTAATGTGTGCATTGAAATAGGCATTGGTGTCTATTATTACTGTACCTGAGATATCAAACCACAACCTTTAACATTGCTCATTATGAACAGAAATCAAGTGGTCACCTGCAGTGATATCCTAGTAAAACGCAGGAGTCATTTATCTAGCAAAGTGGGAATGCGATCGAGGGATGTGTGGCAATATTCTTTCACAGAAGAAAGCAAATGGTGACCACAAGCGCAAAAGCTGTGCAGTTGAACTGAGCAAAATCCTTTTGTTAACAATTCTATTTCTGTTGGGATGCCATACTTTTTTTTATTTTATGCTTTAAAATAAGTCTATTTTAAACCCATTTAATTACTTGTCGCTATACCACAGTTTTTAAAATGTTGAACTTCTGTCCCATATTTATGAACAACATAAACGGCAGGATTCTATACCGCAATTTACACTTTCTTTTAGAACTGTTGCTTGCCTTGCGCACCGCTAAACTGTGCCTATGTCTAAAAGATTTCATTTCAGAATTATTTGTAATATTTCTTAATTTTTTTTACAACTTCTATTTCTTTTAGAGCTGTTAAGAGTTTTAAGATCATCTGTTATGAATAAGGAAACAGCGATTTGTTTGGTTAAGTTTCTATAAATTTGGAGTAATTTAACGGGTTCAGATCTTCATTAGATAATTAATTAAGTTTATTTTTTTCAATTTTATGAAGTTTTAGAACATATTTTAATATATATATATATATATATATATATATAGATTACACCTACAGGCGAGTTTGTTTCTTTCATACTTCTATCTAAGAGTGTCTGTTTCGCCTATATGAGGGTCGGTCATGGTACTTGGTCTCATAATCCCAAGATCGCGGGTTCAATCCCGGCCAGGACGTAAAATACCTAACTATGGCATCCTTCGGAAGGGAAGTAAAGCCGTGGGTTCCCTGTCGTGGATTTACGGCTTCAGAAAGAACCTCAAGCCTAAGAGAAGAGGCCTCTGAGCAAAATTTGTCAGCCGTTTCACGCCCTGTATTGAATGGGACGCTTATGACCTGAGATGTTAAAGAGCGTCCATAAATAAAAACAAATCAACAAAACCTACATGAGGGGCTACCCAATGTGAGTACATGTAGTTAATTAATTTGTTTCTAAAATATAGATTTTTACTTCTTGTGTACATCTTGATTGCTCATAAGATAATGGATAAAAGTTCTGCTCTATGGAATATCCGTATGTGTTAATCACTTTGATTGAGAGCTATACTTTATTGCAGGTAGTCCTGATATGAAATGTGAGCTATAACCCAACATTTCTTATTTTCACTTTTTGGAATTCCAATTCCAATTCCAATTCCAACATTAATTCGACGTCTTATTTTTCTAGCGAAAACCTGACCCACAGAGACTTCTTGAAAAAATTCTGATTTCTTGGCCAACGTGTTATTTGTTAGGAAGCGCTGTCACTTCCCACCTTTCAGTGTCCGGATCTGAATCGGTTTCCTGGTCGAAGGATAGATAAAGCTCGACCAATATTCGGCCTCCAGGTTCACCTGATTTAAGTTCACTGGCTTTTTATTTGTGCTATATTTACAACTATTAATTTATTTATTTCCAGTAGATAATATGAACACTCTCTGCCACTTGTTAGACAATACACAGCATTGCAAAAGTATGTTATCTTGTGGGGTAATTATGTGCCGGAGTGAGCTATCTATTTCAGGTAGAAATTGAAAATTTTTATCAAACTGTTTTAATTTTCTAAATATGAAAAAATACTTCCTAAAGTTATGCTGCGTGTTTCTTAAACATCCTGTATATATAAAACAATGTAATGTCTTCCAAAACCTTTTATTTAATCTTCATAGATTGTTGGTATTAAAATCCTAAGCTCATAATATTTGTTTAATTACCACCAAAATATCGTGAATTTTTATGTTATTTAAAACAGTTCATTCGCTGTCAAGAAAGTAAAAAGACAGTCTCCGGTTTAAGAAATATACTTTACACTGCCCCAGTCAAATATACTTAGGATGTTTTTTATTGCGTATTTAGAGTAAGATCCTCTCCCGGAGCTGGAGTTTATGTGCTTTCTCCAAAAACAAATATCTCAGCAAGTTTTCGAAATTTTGTTACAATTTTCTGTTTCTGACCTTTTTAACTTCTATGGGAAGATACATTATGTTAATCAAAAAATATAATTAAGCAGCGCATAGTGTATTTAAATTTCAGGTCAACTCTAAACTTGTATGAGAATTTCCCCAAAGTTTCATTTACCTTTTCACAAAGAATCAATTAGAACTCTATTGGGTGCCCGGACTTCAGGGTATAGAAGGTAATGAAGCAGAAGATAAACTGGCTAAACAAGGAAATAAGATTGGCTTCACAGGTTAGAACCTTTCTGTGGCATTAGCAAGAAAACTGCTAGAACTGCAGTATATCAATGCAATAAGAAAGAAAATCAAATAAGATAGAAGAACTTTCCCGTTAAAATTCTTATTAAAACATCCTAGAACACCTACTGAGTATGAATAACATTAAATCAGGAAAGCTATTGGAATACTTACTGGATATTGGTCATTCCCAAAACACCTACGGCCCATATTCCGCATTCCGTCTCACACCATTGCTGAATTTGGAACTACAAAGTGAGGATTAAAAGAGAACTTTGTGAATCAATGTATTTTCACACTGCAACGCTGATTTCTCTCACTATTAATTAATAAAAAAAACTGCATATTTGGTGATAGAAAAAGGATATTGTTTCAAACATAGGAAATCTGTAGAAAACTTTGATATACTTTTTAAAAAGTTCACATAGTATAATCATTATTTTTGTAATTTCAAGTATTATATTCGCATAATTTTCTTAGTATTCACCCATTACAAATCAGTGATGTTATCATAAGCTGAATTTAAAAAGAATAATTTTTAAGCACATTATAATACGGTGTAATTTTCATATCTGAGAAACTGAAGCTCAAACTCTTTTGTATTCCCAGATAACTTCACGTTAAAATTTATTTCATGGTACAAACTTGCAATTTCCACTGCCCTTTTATTTTTCCTTCTTTCAGTGATGAATTATTATAATAATGTCTGCAGAACCAAGATGAAATCTTTAAACGAGCATGCACCTGGCTTACTTGGGCGATGCCTTGCAGCTGATATATACAAACGCGTTGTACGATACAAATATGTGTGATTCTGTTGGTGCATGGAGTATTCTTTGTAACGATACAGTTTACTTTTTTAATAACTCACATACATCGTCACCGAATATGTAATAGTCATTTAAGTAGCCGGTTTAAAATAAACTAATAGACAGGGTGTCTAAAATGATGTTGACAATGGCAAATATTGGATAACAATAATGACTGCAGAATATGACTATGTGAAAACCGCTCTTCCTTTCAAAATGTTTCACATTCTTCGATTACGGATATCAGAGTTTTATGGATTCTTCATATGATTCTCAAGATTTTACGTGAAAATATTAACACATTTAATTCATGGAACTTGGGAGAATTAAACTTTTACGTTCAATAAATTGGATAAGATATTGCTAATAAAAATAAATAAATACGTCCAGAGAAAATGACGATTGTTTTACTATTTTTTCATCCTGAAAAGTGCGTGACTCATGGAGGGAACCCCCAGGCGTATGGTAGATGATCAGGATATTTTCAGCTAAAATTCGCAAATTTAATTTGGGTATGAAGACAGGCGTTTTCACCGAGTAGACTTTGTGCTTTTCTCTAAACCCAGCTGCCTGCTCGGATTCATTTTAGTGGAAAATTATATTTTAAAGCTTGTTGGGTTAGCCAAAAACAAACGCTTAGAATAAAACAACCATTAAAATCGTTTTTGTTAATGTCACTCATTTCGCAGTTCTTTACAGGTTGATTTCTGTCATGAGCTCTAATTCATGCCAGAGTATATGATTTATTAAGTTTTTAAAAGATACTTTTATACGTCATTAGAGACCTCTGAGCAAATTCTATCGGCCTTTTCACGCCCTAAATTGAATTGGACGCTGATGACCTAAGGTGTTAAAGAGCGTCCATAAATAAACTAAATCAAAAAATAACAATTAGATGTATATCTCTTTTAAAATGTTTCATTCGTAAATATAACACCTATGTCAATCCATCTGTCAATCAAGTATTAAGGTGCCGCACTGCAGCGGCAGAAGGCAAGGGGGTTGTCCACTTTGAAGTCGCGCACATGAATTAAAAGAAGAGAATAGGGATGAGGGTGGCGGGGGAGCAGTTGAGATTATAATTGGCAGTTACGAAAATAAAAACTGTCACTACAAAGTTCACTTATGACCACTGGAATCGAACCCGGGTCAACTGGGTGGAAGGTGAACGGTCAAAGGCTGCCTTTGAATATAATATATAGAACGAGTAGGTCTTTTACAACTCTGTTTCTTTGATTATTTCATACGGAGGGTTGCTCCTGTTAAGGAAGAACCTGTTTCGTGGTGAGAAGCTCTTTTGTGCTCGATATGATGCCAATGGACTGGACTACTGTAGTACATCACAATTTCTACAGTAGAAGGCTGTTTCGCAGCGTTGAAAGAGGAATGTTAGCCCAAACCTCTTGGCAGACATTCCAAATGCTCTCCAAGAAGGTGGAACGTCAAACCAAATGCGCAGAAATCCATAGGTGATGCATGAGATGGCTTCACAAGAATTTATTTACCAATCTCTGCAGTAGTAGTAGTAGGTCAGGGATACTCACTCTTGCAGTACAACTGGATGCCTTATGCATGAGGATCCAACTTTTGAGATGTCACTAGAGGCACAAACAAGGTTGTTGATAACAGAGTCCATAACTTTCTTGAGGAAATAGACTGCATCTACTTGAAATTGTTTGTGACTCTGTGAACCCTGAGTTGTTCTCGGGGACAATAATCTGCATCCACCATGAGCCCCTCGGAAAACATTTCTGTTTCCCAGGTGAAGTTGGAACGCCCCTTTTGGCCCATTGGGTAGTAGTAAACGGCACGGGATCAATTTATATCATCCACGTATACCCAAGCCTCATCCAGGAAAACTACTTATTCCACCTGATGCCGTTAATAGAATTTTATGGCATTGGTAAAGCGTTTCTTGATATCTTCCTCCCACAAGGCAAGCACTTTATGAAGCCGTTCTAGTGCCAAATTTTAATGAACAATGAGGGATATTGTACCTTTGGATGTTACTATGAGGTTGTAAGGATTCTGTGTTGGTCGTTTTGTTGAATTACTGCTTTCTTGACACGGACCACTACTGCTTGCTTTCTTTTGCTTTTGCTTTTCTCTTTGGGCTTCACTGTTCAAAGCCCAACAACGCAACCATTGGCACAAATTCACAGTTTTTATGTATTTAATCTAACTCTTGTTTGTGATTGTACCAACAAAGAGTGCAGAATTAACACTTGCGCTTTTAGCTGTTTTTGGGTACGTCTACAATTTTAATTGCAGAACTATTCTACTAATACGTTCATTCAATAATGCGACAATTTATTGGCACGTTCTTGGTCGATAGCTCGATAGTAGCATAACTAAAACGAGGTGGCATAACGGTTTTTGGATTGCCAACTGCTGCTAATAAATTGAGATTTGTAGAAATGGATGGCATAATATTTCTGAAATAATTCTAAATCAAATGCACTGCATACCGCGGAACAATTTTTAAGTCTTCAACAATATACATTGCAGAATAAGACATATTTATTGATGATATCCCAATAACGATAAAGATAACGTCTCTCTTATTTTAGCAGAAAAATAGAAAAGAATTATCTAGGAACACTTTCTGGTTTAAAAGTTTAGTCACATATTTATTACTATATCATATTAGATATTTTTCCGCTTATGGTACAGAGCTGCCGATTCACAAAATCTAATTTTTTCTCTCATTTTTAATATTTTGATTTTGTATAAAGTAAATACAGAATAAACTAATATAGGTTCCGTAATTTCTATTCATAGTTAACGAAGTATAAATAATTCAATGAATATAATCGATGTGGGTAAATAAAGTAAAGAAATAATATACTAAATATTTTAAAAGCGGTTTGACAGAAGTGAAAGAAGCCTCATTTCCCCCACCCCCACACATTCTCTCTTATTCTGGTGCACAGAGAAGACGAAATATAGCTCATAAGGTTTTTAATTGCGACTCACGTTTCTAGCGATATTTGGCTAGCCGGTTCCGGTGTGCCACGCGATCGTATCATACAGTGCTCCACGACAACAAATTGGCGGGGCCCAGATGTATCCCGCCTCCCTCCTTGGGTGGGGACTCGTCACAAATCAAACGCAATCAACCGAACACGAGGGCCATATACCAACAAGCATGTACCTAGAGTTTTCTTGAATGTTCCACAGAGGAATTTGTCTAGTGTGTTTACTACTGCGTTTGTCCATAATATCTCCCTGTACTTTATGTTCCCTATGTAAATCAGCAAGAGGAAAACGCAAGATAATTTGCATTTCATCCTTGCACGCTGTAAGAAAATAATATTAGCAGACTTTCGAAGCGTTAATTTGTCTTAAGTTCTGTTCGTCTCAGCGTTCAATTCACGACATGTTTCTGCGGAAGTTTAAGCTCATTCTGCCATCACCGGCGCGTTTTCCATTGCTGATGCATGCTGACAGTCGAGCGATTAAAAGCAAGTGTTGGAATCCTACCTTTGCGCAAATTTGTTATTTTTTGCAAATAAATAGTACACAGAGGCTAACTTAATTTCCAATTGCAAAGCCTTGTTTGGATTTTAAGGTATACTCACACAAAAAGTGAAGTAATCTTTGTTTTCAAAATAATAGAAAGTTAGAATTTTAAACGGAATAAAGCTAATTTACATTTTCTTTTTAGTTTTTCACTTTAGAATATTCATTTATGTTTAATTTATTTTGAAAAAGAAGATGATTAATTTATGTTTTTGTTGTTGAGCATTAATATCATCAAATTTAATTATACATATATTATTCATTAAAAGATACATTATTGTCGTGTTTTAAATGTTGATTTTACTTGCAATAATTAATAAATAAAAATTCAAATATAACGACGACACGAGTCTCTGGTTGCACTTCAAGGATTCAAGTTTTTATTACTTTTATTCGCTCAGCCATCAGAGCATATGATCCTACAAACGAATTTTCTGTTTATGGCATTACTTGAACATAACTGAAGGTGACATTGTGAACCCAGCGTCAGCGAATGCTTCCGATGTTTTCCGAATTGGTAATTGCCCGATGATCATTTTTATTATTACTATATATTTTTTTTTCTAAGGGTGTACAGCCACGTATCTGAACTCAAAATTTCATCAAAGAAAGGCAGAATGTAGAACGTAAAGTGAGCTAATGGTTTAAAATACTTGTGATATTGTTACTATATTGCTTATAGTATATATGTATAATATATGGAATTTTGGTAATATAAATTTATAAAGTTTCAATGAAAGATGTTTGTAAGCTAAAATTTATTTCGTGATTACTAAGATGTAGTACTTTTTGCGTTTGAATTCCTTAACACTATTTATGTACATATTAAAACTGTTGTAACGCACCTAGATATGTGTTTTATTTATAATATGAAACGAAAGTATTCCAAACAAATAGAAAATACTTTTCCTAAATTGTGTTAATTATTTCTGTGTACACTCATGGAAGTTATCTGTAAACAGATATTCAATACTAGAAAGTATGCGGAAACATACAGAAGTGAATAAAATACTCAAGTCAATAATTATTATTATAACTGTTCCATTAATTTCCATAAATGATGGAACATCTTGCAAATATCTCAAGTTAAATTATGTCAGACCGGGTTTACATTGTTGCTTCTGTGAAGTAGGCTCGGATGTATACATCTTTTCCTGCTGTGAGGGAGTATATGGAGGAAAACCTCCAGGATATTGCCATGGAAAGGTGACCTTGCATTATGGGAGAAGAAAAATAATTTTCAAGTTCTAACGGTGGAAAAACAATATAATTTGCTGAACAATAAAGCAATATATACACACATCTCAAGTAGATTGAATTTTGAATAACAATTATGGTAAAACAGTAAAGAACTTCAATAGGCAACTGAGCGCAAACTTATGTTAGCAATACATAATTGAAACCATTACAAAAGAATTAAAATATTAAATTCAAATCTTTGAGGTTTTAAAATTTAAATTATGAAATGTCAAAAGTTTACCACATTTACCATATAATGATTAACTAAATTACTGGACAACAAGCATTAAGGCCCAGGCATATCATGAAAAAATAAAATACTTTAATACTATACGTCAAATACCATAACTTCTTTAACCTGGCTTACAAATATATGATCCTTGCCTTGATCTTATCTTCTGAGCTACTTGCTTTGCTGGATAATAGACGCGAATTACCGCCATTCCAATGTACGAGTATTATCTTTGAAAACCTGTAAAAAATCTTTCAGTACTCATAGCTTGTGTATTCAGTTGTGTAAAACATAAATTTCAAATAAATTTACACTAATAGTGGTTAACTCTAAAAACCTGGGCTTTAAAAAGATGAAACTTTAGAATCATCTCTTAGGAATAAAATCGCTGTAATGAAATATCCTAGAGGTAGAGGTCCCCACTATATAATATATTTAAATAGAATAATTTTATAGCGATTGACATACAGGGCACGGTAACACAAATGGTAATTATACCAAGTCATAACTTTTGAGTATAATAAACAAAGTAATTATATAAGATAACAAAGATAACCGATTACCATGTAGTGGGCTTTTATTCTTAAAATAAGTTTTCAGTCAGAATATTAACTTTACCAAGATTCTGAAATGTGCTAAGATAAATAAACCGATGTTCATATTTCTGTTTTTCACCTACTTATTACAGCTCAATATATCTGAACTTTTCTTAGATACTTTTTCAGGATTAAACCAATGTTATGGTCTGTACTCTACCACGAAATTTTGGTTTGCTGTGCCGATGCTTATCTTTATTGTTATAAAATTCTATATACACATCACAAATATATTTTATCTATGGGGTCGTAGACCGTACATGCTTAAGTGTGATACACAATTAGAAAGAGGGACAAATAATAATAATAATAATAATAATAATAATAATAATAATAATAATAACAATGAGTAAATATTAAAATAGGAAGAAGATATTTACAGATATATAAATGGAAACAGCTTACATATTATTTATAATTACACTAGTTATTGCTTTCTAACCAGAAATTGCTTCTATCTTGGCGCAATTTAGCTAGGAAAATGTCCACATTCATCCAATTTGTGTAATTTGTACACGTCCTAGTATGTCAATCGTACTCTAAATTGTCTTAAAACAGTTTCAACTTATAATATTAACACAATAATTATTAACGTGGTTTCTAATCAATATTACCACCGTCTATTCGAATTTGTGAAATGTTCCTGCAGCCTACTGAGAGTAGACGACTTCTGAAGTTGGGATGGCTGGAGAGCGCGGCTAGATTGAGATAGCTTCCGGGAGGCGAGGGGTGATAGATCATTGGCCGTTCTGTTTAGAAGAATATGAAGTAAAACTTATATTACTAAAATAGATGGCAAATAGATTTGTTGAGGTTCCACATATTTTGCTGATATTTACTATAATATGAAACCTTAAAGACATTTTTGTTGATATGAAATGTAAGTATTCGGGCTTCATAAAATAGTTAATATAAGTTACTATGGTTTTAGTCAATTTTTTTGTGGTAAATGCAGCTTGTGCGCGGCATCTGGAGTTTATAGCAGTATCAGATAGTTTAAGATACTTGCTTACCTGTCTGTAGGCTCATCGTTGGAGAAAACCTGCGAAACAAATAGAAAACATAATAGCAATATAACCATCACTATTCTTGAAAATATTTTAAAACTCTGGTATGTAACACAGGTTTATAAATCAAAGAATGAATTATAATATAATTCAAATGTACAGTTCTAAGGAAAGAAAAGCATTAGTGAATAAGATTCCTCTTGTATAAAGTCTTTGCATGGAGTTCACAGTCAGTTTTGCTAACCTGTTTCATTGCTCGATGTACCTTCGGAGATTACCGCAAGTACATAATACAGACATTCTAAACATAGATTACAGGCATACAAGGTCCCATGGAAAAGAGGAACAAAAAAATCATGTTGCATGATTTACGATCTATTCATTTCAGCGGAAGAGTATCATCTCCTGTGATACGTTTACCTTTATAAGTATACTCTGCGATTTCGCTGGGTTTTATTGCTGCGTTCTTATGACCTTTAGAAGTAGATAATCTCCTCAAGATTCAGAAGAACACTTTGGTTTATAACGTACGCGAGCGTGGTGCGAAATACAATGGCTCATATGTTTGAATCATCTTGATAAAGGAAGAGCTCTAACAGATACATAGGATTTGCCTTCGGAATGTTACGGGATTCTCTTCTAAAGTGGATCGAAACATGTTGCATACTATGCTCATATAAAATCGGGTAGATAAAGTGAAATAGAAACATAAAAATCCGAAAATTACAAGAAAAAATTTGTACTAAATGCTTCGCATGTTTTGTTTTCTCAACAATTGAAGATCACAAAATTTCGGCACTTAGGATGCCTATATTGAACTTATATAGCTTATAAAATATGTCCGAATTAAATGTTCCGCCATAAATGGTACACTACTAATACTTATATAGAACAATTTATATAACTTAAAGTATTATCTATAGTATTTATTCTTATTAATATGTAAAATAATACAATTTTTACAGGTTTATATTAAAGGAAAACCTTTAACACCAGACATTCATTTTCTAGCACTCAGTGTTATAATATGTGAGTATTTACAAAACTCTGGTGTTACACACATACGGAATATGATGATTTTAATATATTTAAGCGCATACAAATTGCATATTTTGTAAGGTGCATGCCAAAATGCATACTATAGCTGCTTTAGAGCGATAAAATTACATTTTAGACATTTCATGCTTTTAACAAATGACGATAGTGTTAGAAATGAATTATTATTAGGGTTGATTTGTTGATTTGATTTATTTATGGGCGCTCTTTAACCGCTCAGGTCATCAGCGTTCTATTCTATTCAGGGCGTGAAACGCCCGACAAATTTTTCTCAGAGGCCTCTTCTTTCAGTCTTGAGATTCTTTTTCGTGCCGTAAATGTACGACACGGGACCTACGGCTTTACTTCCCTTCCGAAGAAAGCCATACTTAGGATTTTTACGCCCGAAAAAATCCATCGATCCTGGCCGGGTTTGAACCCGCGATCTTGAGTTTAGAAGACAACTATGGTTACCACTACACTACATTATTAGGGTGTAAAAAGTAAACATCTTTAAAAGTTTTCAAGCAATTGACAAGCAATGCATGGCCTTTTTAAAGTGATTATGTTCTGTTAACAGTAATAAAAATTTAAAAACAGTTTTAAAGCAATGATTATGCTAACGTTGCAGTTATTGCAATTGCTTGTAGATGTTCCTTGTGTTGAAACTGTTAAACTGTGGTTAAAATTAACAGCACCTGTTGACACGTTAGTGGTAATGGTAGGGATCTGGGCAGCAATTCTATTATTTCCTAATTTCGCATTCATAAAAAACAGTGGCACTCTATAATTTTTGTAAACTTATCTCGTAACATTTACGACTATCAATTGTTCAAAGAATCGACAAATGAATTCATAGCCTGCTATACTATAAGCCAACTGGCCATGGGATCATTTAGAAGATGCTTATATTGACATCGATATTGACTACGGGATGGTTTGACAGAATTTATGAATATATATGGGGTAGAAAACTGGAGAATTGATAAAGGCTGAGTGAGCATGAATTTAGTCTGAGATAATGTTTGTAATCTTATTCTGAGAGTACCGTAGAATACTGCAAATTATATAGTGTTATTGGAATAAGGAATGCTCAGTGTGAGAGGAAGCATCGCAGAAAGAATATTACAGTATTTATTTTGGATTCAGCAGCTCCCTGTTCTGAAAGGGTGCCTGGATTATCAGGAAAATTAGTGGGAAGTTCATTCATGATTACGGAAAATTAACGGCCAATTAATAGCTTGGAAAATTTCTCTATCAATAATTTGAGCAGGGGATATTAAATGAAAATGAAAAAAGGAATGAAAGACATTAATGGACAGAAGATATTTTCTCAAATGACAGAGAAAATATCATTAACTTTTTATTAAAACAGAAAATACAAAAAATTGTATTAATAATAATTACAATAACAATAACAATAATCATTATCAGAGGAAAGGAATTGCCTGGTTCCGATTAGGCTTATGGAAATTAAAGAGGTGAAAGGGAAAATATTTCACAGGACTAATGCCCAACTTGTAGGGAAGGAAGAAAGTGATTATATGATTTTAAGAAAACGAATAAATGAAGGACAAAGTTAATAGAAGAGAAATTGTTAAAGGAGCAAGAAAGTTATATATTAAAGAAGTATTTTTATAAAAAGCTAAAAGAACATTTAGGAGAGTTTGTAGGAAAAGTGAAACAAATGTTGTCAATAGACAAAGCTGATCAGATAGAAAAAATAGGCGACAAATGCCCAATAAGCATTAACACAAATGTTGATGAGCTTACATACAACTGGTAGTAAGTTCAGGAAGATATGTCTAACCTTAGTGAAGAATTGAGTATTTAAAATATAAATAAGGTGTACTCAAATACAAAATTAAATGGAAGATACTTTTTTTAATAGTGTTTAACTACTGAGGCATCACAGACGGTAGACACTGATAATACATGAAATAAATGAAAAACTGGGAAAGAATATATTTTTTTTTGTTTATAGGAAGAAAATGCTCTAGGCCTAAGTTTAGGGTACTTTCCCGACATTTGTTATTAATGAAAAGTGAGGAAAACTTATGATAAACCTGTCAGAGTCCTGGCGGGAATCGAACCCCAAACCTACCGCTCAAGAGCCGCGTTTTTAAGGATCTTGGTAACCCGTGGCGGTAGGAAGTTAATTAGTGGTTGAAGTACACAATTAATTTGTCTGTATGAAAAGATGGACGAGAAGCGAGAGTCACTGCTGATATGTCGAAGGAGCAGTTCTTCTCATTAATATTGTGTTGTCATTTGAGAAATAAATATTTGTCTGTAAGAACAGTGACCAGAGCCAGAACTTATAAGCTTTTATTTCATTTATTTTGTATTTTGCTTATATTGTAAATAAATAAAGTTAACGATACTATTAAGTATACCTAAAAATAGAGTATTACATAAATTACTCCTATACACATACTATTTATAAATAATGAGCTGCTATCTAAAATAATGTATGGTATATGTTAAAATGTATATTTTTTCATTATATTAATAATTAGGCATAACATATAAATAAAATGTAATAATAAAATCAACATTTTAATTTTTAATTTTAATCAGACAGAATGCTTTTAAAACCACCGATTACTAATGCCCTGATACTGGTAACATTATTCACAGATTTAAATAATCTTTCTTCCTTGCTGCTTATAGTTAGAAATATTAACTATTTCGTGAAACAGTGTTTCGAAATAACTAATAATTTATAATTTCTCATTAATTTATAAATATTAAAGACTGTTTAGAGTAGAGAGTATAATACACCAATTAAACTTGACATTTATTTTGTAATCAGAATGTTTGTGAAATGAGCCAGCAACGAAGTTACAACACATTTGCACTCAGTCATACATACGGCATAAAAACAGTATCAGAACTACAATTATTGGTGAGGAAGTAACGGCACTGATACTACACAGTTTTGGGCAAAGCAACATGCAGCTCCCGTAATGTTTATAAAGTACGGTTTGGTACCGCATTTTGTCACTCCTGGATTTTATTTTAAATAAACATTTTATTTGGTTTATCTTTATCATAACTGTGGGTAGTGGTTTCCACCTTAAGATTGTCCCCGAATGAGATCCATAATTCCAGATAGAATGAAATCAGTGCGGGTCTACAATATTTGTACTTAATTTTGGTTTATGTTCGTCGTTGAATGCAAGCTCTTCGAAACCATTTTCACGCCAGTTCTCAGCAAGTTTCATTTGCATTTCTACAACTTTTTTATTTTCTTTTTTTTTTCGTAATAGCATGCACATAATATTACTTTTATTTAATAATGAACACTAATATGTGTAATAGAAGTTATTCGAAATGCTCTCCGTCCACAGTCGTACTTTCTGACATCTTTTAATAAAAATTGCATTAACTCACTCTCAACAACTCCGCTTTCGCAATTCTTCCAAAAATTTGCCACTTTTTTCAATAGTATAAGTGTTGTTCCTGTAGATTTTATTATTATTATTATTATTATTATTATTATTATTATTATTATTATTAATGTATTTATTTATTGCTGTTTTAGTGGTTATATGGTGCAATGTAGTAAAATGTATGCTGCTAACACACTGTAATGACGTTTAATAATATCAAGATATAAATAATGCTCTTGTAACATCACACTGCGGCTGACTGCCCATGTGCAAAATCCGTTTATTATGAGAAGTGACTGAAGTGACCTTGATCAAGCTCACGCTGCGTATAACTGCAACTCTCTGTATAAATAATATCATGGTGCAAATGAAATCGAAAGTTTACCACATTTAAATTAATCTACAATTAGAAAATTTCGAAATAATTTCTTCATTAAGAGGTCACCGTCTTGAGCAACTTCTGGGGCCTTCATACAAGTGCCAACTTAAACCATATGAAAGACAAAATGAGATCTGTAATGGTCCTTTTTATTAATAACATTTATAGAACGTTTTGCATTAATTGAGATACATGTATGACATACTCCAGAACCTTCAGGGGATTTACCCACGCTGATTTACAGTTTTAAAGTACATTCTCATGGTATTTAACATATTGTAATACCAACCTTAAATGGAGAGTTGTAGAGTAATAAAAATAATTACTTTACTGTAATAACAATACAAATATGCTCGAATTCCCTCTATTAGAAATTGTAGGACTGAAACAATTATTTCCATTTCTTACTATTTTTGGAGAGTTAAAGCAATTTTTTTCATATACTTTTATCAAGTTTGCTCTTTTTCTACTGTTAGTAAGAGATACTATAGCCAACTTATTTTGTAAACAGTTACAGTATAATTAGTTGTATGAAATTAATAGATAAAACCCCAAAGCTTA
Organism: Metallyticus violacea; assembly: GCA_030762175.1. Classification (NCBI taxonomy): domain Eukaryota; kingdom Metazoa; phylum Arthropoda; class Insecta; order Mantodea; family Metallyticidae; genus Metallyticus; species Metallyticus violacea. The sequence goes on along the minus strand of CM060843.1, from coordinate 55,071,794 downwards.
TTTCTTTATATCGGTTATAAATTACACTAATTGATCTGTTAATATTTTGCAAAATTCAATCAATTAACATCTTGTCACTTTGTGCCGTATTTTCTGCTTCTTTCTCAGCTTATAACAATTTGGATCTGTAATTTTTAGGAATGTATGCATTGATCATATTTAATATACACTTAATGATTTTGAACTAGCCTTTAAACATTTTTAAGTCTGTTGTAACTACAAATTTTCATTACATGAATGTGACCCTCGTCTTCATTTTTCATTTCACACAATGAAAATTTTCTAAGAACAGGGTTAATTTGCTTTATAATCCTTGAATATTTCTTGGTTAGCACCAATACTACATAATAGTAACTAATTTTTAATCCATATGTCTCCAAGCAGTAAGAAACGTGAATGTTTTTTCAACTCACTTTAGGTTTTTAGGTGAAAGGCTCATATAAGGACACGCCAAATAATGGTACAGTAATATCTGTTGAAAAGCGATTTCGAAAAAAGCAAAAAGGAAACTAAGAGGATAGGAGTAGGGGGAAGGTGAAATTAGAGAAAGCAAAATACACGAAGGCACATAATACATAAGGCTTTCAAGAGTGAAGCTATTTAAATAAGCTTTCTTATTTTTGACTAGACTTGTAATATACATACATATTTACGCAAATCTATAAAATAAAATATAATATACAGGATCTTAATTTCAAAATCTTTCCTGCCTAAATTACTATTTATTTTAAACAAAGAACCGCCAATTTAGATATTTAAGTCAGTATTTAACACACTTTAGGCTTCATCCTTCACTCCTTTATCCGAATCTCCCCGACCACACCACTTTGAGCTTTCAAATGCATTTCTAACTTAATGATACTTTGTTATTATCTTTTGTTTTATATAGTTACCTGGCAATCTGAATTGTTTTTATTTGAACTTGGACAAAATAAGTCATTATTCAGTTAGTTGTAGAATGAAATAGAGTTTGAGGCAAAATTACAGTTATTAATATTAAAATAATAGAACATATTTCAAGGCTTTGACTAATCCGCTTACATTCAATTCTTTTTTGCAGAGTGTATGGTATTTTGAAACAATTTGTCACTAAAACATAACTATTACATTATGTGTTTAATATTCCGTTAAAATCCGTGCGCATGAGGGGTTGAAAGCTAAAATATAATCACCGGTTTAAAATTTCCCTTTCAATGTCTATAGTGACGTGGTTTTTATTTGAATTGGATTTTTTATTAAGAATAAAGTAGGTAGTCCATTTCACTTAATTTAAATAATAAAATATGTGGAGACTATAAAACGGAATAAATAAACGTAGGTGTAAAACAAGGGTACAGTTGATAAAGATATAGGAATAAAAGTGAAGTTGTGGTATTAAAGGAAAAGAAAGCAAGAGGACAAAAGTTTTAATAAATAATGAGATAACAGAATAAGTGTAGGGATTTATATTTTTATAATCTCACAGGTTATAAAGAAATAGAACAGACCAAACGAAGAATATGTACATTTCTAATTATATGAATCACTACACATCATAGCAAAAAAGAAAACATTATTAAAATTATGTAAAGTGATGTACCGATTTATTATATGGTGGTAAGATTTGTGTAATGACAGAAAAAATATAGATTATAGGCAAATAAGATTAAATTTCTCTGAGCAAGTAGCCAATTAAACCAACCATAAAAGAAATTTATAGATAAGAGAAAGTCCATCATTGTTTTTGAATATTAAAAATGAAAGGTAAACCAGAAAACAATGTCTAAAACACGACATTATTTATTAAAATAATTATTTTCTCTCAATGAACAACACTCTCAGAAACAGTTGTTTTACCTGACTAATATCCAAGAGAAATTACGACAGTTTAATTAATGCAGCATGTCTATTCGTAACAAAGTGTTTTCAGTCAAGGGAGACTGTGTTTAATACTGGAGGAGAGACATGGTAAGTTCTAGAGTTTTATTTATAATTTATTAAACTAACTTAACTTTTTAGAGATTCCAAAATTAGAGCTCTTATCTACCTCAGTTCTTGTGTTTCGTGTCTCCAGAAAAGTTTTTATTCGTACTTGGTTAGATAGAATGTCATTAATAGCTTCTTATCCTCGGAAGAATACTTGGTAGCCCACTCAGAAAGGAAAACAGGAACATTTAGTATCTTCCACTTTTCCTTTCTCGGAGCCTCTAAAACCTCTTAAAACAGGAAATATGGCAACACTGGCACTCCATATCGCAGATTTCATTACGGTCTGTGGGTGGAGATGGGGCAAACATTCCTGGGCGCATTCAGCACGGAGCGATTTGATTACCCGAAGGCGATTTAGATTCTCAAGTACCTATCTCAGTGCTTCAGATGAAATCAGAACGAACCCAAACTATAACGAACGAATGAGCCTGGTGTGGGCGTGCGAGTGTGAACGAATAAGAGAAAGAGAGGGAAGGAAAAAAAAAACGATTATTATCGATACTCAAGAGTCGCGCAGGTGTTCGGTGTTACAGCAATCGATCTTTTTGGCTCGTGGATGATCGGGATGGTTCTAGGTGGATGCACTGGGTGTATCGCTGACCGAGCTTCAACTGTTTGGAAATAATAATTCAAGGAAGGCTCGACATACATAATTTGAGCGGTTCATTTCGTGATATCCGGCGCAAATGGCTGAGGGGAAGGGTGGAGCAAGTGAAGACGAAGAGGAGGGGAGTGCTATATCTGACGCTGGGGCCAACGTGGGCTAATGTTAATTTTTTTTTCTCCTAAAGCGAGCCTTGCCTGCGTTTAAAGAGCTTGCTTGGCGCTGGTGGTGAAAAGATAACAAGCAAAATTTTCTCCTCTTCCTAGTCCTTCCTTCTCTTCATTCACTCCGCGGCTATTCCCACGCTTGGCTCTTCTCAGACTCCTCCCTCTTCTATCCTTTCATCTTTCTTACAGTTTTCTATTATTCTTCATCATCATAATTTCATCACCTCCTCCTACTTGTTCCTATCTTGCAGCCCTCCCTGCTTCGATCTTTTGCATCCTGGACTGACCACGAACAAGAGCTCACATGTCAGTGGTGGACTGGCTCATTCATCTCTCACTTAATTATATAGTACGGAAGAATTGAGCGTGTTCCAAAATAAGCCAGAAACGAATTTAGTTGTCTAGTTGGCACTTTATACTATTCGGTTTTAATGAAATATTTTAGTGCAAATACATTTATCCCATAAGATTCAGAAATTATGACATCATCTATTTAATATGCACAAAAATTTAAAAACGTATGATACTTTAGATATGTTAAGAGTTATTTCTCCACTATCTCATATTATTTCAGTAAAAAACCGCACTAGAATAAATAAAATAGTAAGTTTTCTTAATATTTTATAGGTGTAAGGTGTAAGGCTCAAACTAAAGAACACTGTTTTATTTCAGCAGCACTACTTTATTTTTACACTTTATTACTAAACACACTCAAATGTTTGTAACGGCACAAAATGCTATTTCCATACCCATACGATAGCAACTGGCGTTCTGATTGTCGATTTTTTTATTTATGGACGCTCTTTAATCTGATTGTCGAGTCTTTACTACACTACATAGGTGGAAGACTGACAATAGACTATTGTAATTGTTTTACTTTCTGCAAATTCACGGCTTCATTTTTGCATTAACTAAATGGATAGAATATTCGCTTTCTACACAGAAACATACACCTATACAATGGTGTTTGATCACTAATTAAGTTCTATTTCGTAACTGTAGCTTTACATATCTAGCGATGGGACTACATAAAAACAACAGCAAGCTACATGCCCTTGATTTGAAATAATTAAAAAGGCTACTTACTTTTTGACTCACCTCGTATTTCAAAGGGCTGAACGATAAAAAGTTAACTGCATTTCAAATAAGAAAAGGTTTGATCAAATTTGAAAACCAGCAGCTGAGAAAATTTAAATCAATGCTAGATGAGCTTATTTTTTTCATTTATTTATTTTTACGTGTTTAACGCCCGTTTACTATTAAGGCATCAATTGTAAAATTAGAAAAAAAAAATATTATTAGGAGATAGCGTTCCAGGTCTACGTTTAGGGTAACTTCCTGGCATTTGCTATTTATGAGGACTGAAGAAAATCTGTATTAAACCTCAGTCAACGAGGGGTATCATATCCCACGAGTCCGTGCCTTAACAACCTAGGCCGCTCGTATCGGTGGCTGAGCTAATGCTGAAGCCGTTTTGACTAGCATAAACTCACGATCGGAAAGTTTGAAGTAAAAATTGAAATATAATAATTCAAAACGTTTGAATCTCTGAAAGTTTCTGTAATAATACATATTTATATTTCGTGTTATTCCAGCACTCTTTTATATGTACATACATGTAATATCCTGAATGACGTGTTTGTAATAAAAGTTGATAGCATTTAAATATTTAAAGTACATGTTGAAACCATAATATCTATGAGTTTAAATGCATTATATTCACAGTTTAGCAATAGATACATTTGTATAGTTAACATTTGAAAGGTTCATAAGGACTGGTCATTTATTATACATTTTCACTATTACGCAGACAGCCAAGCTCAGTAAATAATTAGAAATGTGTCGCTTAGAATATCTTGGGACATTTTTCGATTCATAAGGAAGGTACATTCTTGGATGTTTGCAATGTAAGACTGGTTTTCTACATTAAACATTTAATTCGTAGCCTTTTCTGATATGGAATAAGCAAGATTAACGGTAATCTCCTGGTTTGCATCCTGAATGCCTATGAGATTCTGATGTGAAGTTTTATAAATTTATTAGGCAAGTCTTACACCCGGATACCGCATAGTTCGAATTCCAGTCAAACCCGCACTCTCTCTCGTTCATTCATCTTTACAGCTAAGGATAATAGAATTTGCTTCAAGCTCTGAGTTCAGGCTGTCCAAATTTTATCACAGATAATCCGTAAGGTTGTAATTACTAGGTGTCAGCAAACATTTAAAATTAAAAGCGTAATTAAATTTTTTTTCTGAATGTGTACAGGCTCAGAATTAGTGTTGTAAACGACTGCAATAATTGCAAACTAAAATGCGTTAGGAAATTATGGATGTGTCTAATTAGTAAACACTGAAAAAATAAGCCGCCACGGGTGGCCAAGGTCGTTAAGGCACAGACTCGTGAGTCTGGTGTTCGATTCCCACCAGGACCATCCTTCTTGACTGAGGTTTTTCCCAGGTTTCCCTCAGTCCTCATAAATGGCAAATGCCGGGGAGGTCCCCTAAATTTAGGCCTGGAACGCTTCCTTCTTAAAAAAAAAAAGGTTACAATTTCATCTCACATATCGTTAGTGTCTACCGCCTGTGGTGTCTCACTTGTTAAAATGGGCATTAAACACTATTCAAAAGAGAAAAAACAAGACTTTCTGCTTGTAAGTTTAAGCACAATACAAAATATTGGTCGTATAGAAGTCATATCAATATTTTGGTAATGAAATAAAAAATATTTTTTCTGAAATGCGCAGTTTAAAAATTTCTGCCAAAATTTTCAGAATAGCGCTCACAGCTATAAATGTTTTTTCAACAAACTTATAAACTAATTATTTTTTATTTCGTTATATTTTATTTTTATTTTTTGGATTAATGGCAACTTAACATGATTTAAGTAAAATTAAATTTAAAATTTTCAATAAAATTTTTAACAATATGAATACAATTTTTATATTGGTGTAACATATGCAAATAATACATGTCGACTACATGAGTTGTAGATCTTTCCTCCAGTGATAGCATATTCCTGACTTCCACATGGATAAGGCTGGTCTATAAATGGTGAATATAATGTTACTTAGCAGTTTTTTTAATGAAAAGTTTTCCCGTACTGTTTTTGGTCAGTTGTTAATACGTTTCGACATAAAAATAGTTGATTAAGGCCAGAATTTTACTTGAGTTTTGTACTTTTAGTACCGACCATTCATTCTACGATGGAGAATGTTAAAGCTTCAAAATTAGGAAGATTTTCTTGTGAACTGACAAGAGCCAGTTTCACACAGACACTGGGGTTGCATATAGGATTGAAATTTGTTCAGATATTTATCCAAACTCTTGTTTTATGGAATTCCAAAGGAATGCTTTTGTACCTGACGTTATGTACCTAACTTGCGCCAAGCTTGCTGATTTTTTTTCCAAATCAATTCCTCTATCTCCAATAATCAATATACAACGCTATTTATATAGAACTAACACATTTCTTTCTTTATTTGACTGGAAATTCACCCATTGACCCAAGTTTATTGTCAAATTGAGCTGGATATTTGGGAGTTTTCATTCCATGTGCCGATTTTAATTATTTTTTCCTTTATTTTTGGCTTAAATTGTTGACAGATGTTTTTGATGCTTTGTTCTAGTCGCTGAGAAAATGCAGTACAATTAAATTACCGGATTTTCCTTGTCAGGCAATACTGATTTACGAATTCAATTACGGCTGCTCGAAGGTAATTTCATAGAGAATTTGGTCTTCACAATTCCCCCAAAAGAAACATAATACTGGGACTGGTAAAGTTGGAAACAACTGGATCTCTGGTGAGTGAAAAGACAAAAATTGTCTATCTAAACTATCCACGATTGTTGTGTACGTCCGGGCACAACTGCAACGATCATCTTGTAACTAATACGTTTTTTGCAGGAGATCCAGCATACCTACTCAAGTGTCAGAGAAATGTATAAAATGCTCATCTAAAACCCTTTAAGGTTACTGTTGTCCATCAGTTGCAGGAACCAGATAAGAATAAATGAGTAAAATATTGCCGTTAGTTTCAGGCTTTCACTATGCAAAAGCCTGGCATATTGTGCATCACATGGTTCACAAACAAAACATGGTTCCATTCATATGGCTATGTGAACTCACAGATCTCACGCTATTCGCCGGATTTTTATGGAGTTTATTGAGTAATTGGATGATGTAGAGCTTGGTCGCAGATATTTTCAACAAGATGACGCTCTATGCCATATCCATGGTGCTAATTGAACATTTCTTTGACGACCGGATAATCTCCAAGTATGTAGCCACCGATATTTCCTGATTTGATTAAGCCGTACTTCTTCCTATGGGGTTATTTAAACGATAGAGTTTTCGCCACACCCTGAAGCACAACATTACCCAGAAAATTAATGGTATTGACAACACAGTCCTCCAACGAGCGGTTAGTAACTTAGAACGACACGTTGAACAATGCTTTATGCAGCAGGGAGGACATTTTTAACAATTTCTATAGAGGTTAATACTTTCCCAAGGTTATTCTATATATAAGGTATAAAAATTGTGGCTAATTGTAGCTAATTCGTTTTGAAATACAAAAAGAAAAAATGTGTTAGTACTATATAACTCACTCTGTATTTTTATTTTAAAGCATCATTCAAATGAAAACTAGTTAAGAGCTTATTATAAAATAAATTAGCGCAATTTAAGAATAATTCTTGCAAGACTACATATATTTCCTGAATAATGATGGCTTGGAATTGGTGCTTGTAGAGATTTTAAAGAATTTCTCCATATCTAGCAGTGATTAATTGTTTTCAAAAGTATGAAACGTCATCAACATAAACTAGTTTTTATTTAAATAACCGTTTGACGAGAACTTCAAAGTGTGAGAGAAGTTCTGTTAGTAATAAAAAATAAATAAGGGGAACAGATTTATTTGCAGACAAATATTAGATTTATAATATTTGTACGATAAACATAAAGATGTTACACGTATACTAGGATCTGTAAGGTATTTTGTAGCAATTGGTAAGATCAAACATTAGAGTATGAGTTACCTTGTCTTTAAATCTTGTGAACCCAAGATCGCGAGTTCAATCCCGGCCAACGTCGATGGATTTTTTCGGGCGTAAAAATCCTTCTGACGGAAAGTAAAGCCGTGGGTCTCATGTTGTAGATCTACGACACTTAAAAGAACCTCAATCTTGAAAGAAGAGGCCTATGAGTAAAATTTATCTGCCATTTCACGCTCTGAGTTGAAGGTGGTGCTGATGACATGAGAAGTTAAAAAAAAAATATCCTTAAATAAACCTACTCAACAAAATTTCAAAGTATGAAAAATATTTTATGTTTTTAAACTTAAAAGTTATTTTATGCTTGTTCCTTGTTATTGTTTGAATTTGCTTTGCATTTGCGCAGAAAGCTTAAATTCTGCAAATAAAAAGCGTCATTTTAAACCACATTCTAAACAACGCAGTAAGAGGTGTAACGGATATTAGAATCTGTCGTTTAAGGAAATTTAGAAAATTTAATATTTCTTCCGAACATGGAATACACTTAAAAGAAGCCATTAATATATTTAATCCATAAATAAAAAATCTTCGAATATTCTTAATTTTTTCGCAAACAGTTTCCATCTCAAGATATTTTTATGTTAACAAACTTGTTTAAGTATGTAATGTCTCACTAAGATAATACTTTTCAGTTCTTTAAAAAAACATAATAAAGTTTCCTCTTGCTCCATTAAGTAACTGCGCAAAGGCTGAACCAGTCGGACTGTGGTTCTTTAAAATCAGCTCGTGCTCTGAAAGCCGTGAGTCCAAGGGAATGAATGTAATAAATCCACGTCCCTCCTTCGCCTCCTCCCTCGCACCCGTAAGGGTCCATCTCCCTCCCTTTTGGAAAGAGGAGGCAATTCACTTAGTCCCACAGATTACACTGCGCGATAGCTACAACAAACAAACAATAAACTAAGACCTTTCAATTAGACGATAAGTCGATCGCATGCCCAGGGAAGCAAGCCTTCTCCAAATATCCCCGAGCGCAGAGATTAATAACTGATTTATTAATTTAGAATAATATACATAAGGCTGATAATTATAGGTCCCTTGGCATGGATACTAGCGACGGTTTTCGTGCGTATGTTAACGACGGGTCTGTTTGCACGGATTTTGTAAATTGGAGTTTCTTGATGTACCAGAGATTACCTCTTGTTCGCGGTTCAATGGAAGCAACATGTGGGTGGGAACTAGTTGTATGATTTGTAATCTCCACGTACCTGCCTTCTCGGACGACCCGATGAAGTAATTCTGGGGATGATAATCGACAATAATTTTTCAAGGATTGCCCTGCCCCTCGAGGGGTTGCCTGAAAGAACAACGCTTGTCTGGGATGAGTAATTCCTTGGGCAGAAGCTTAACCACGAAGGGGCAGGGTCTCTACGCGAAACATAAGTTATCAATAATCTGAAGCTCACGTTTCAGATATGCGAATGCTTGGAGTGTGTGCTGATCACATTAACTAAAAGGTGTGTATATTTTGATATTATATCAAAGATAATAGCAATATTTTACACCGTTGTTCTCAAATATTTTTTTCACAAATATCCCTTGAGAAAACTTAGCTAAACTGTGCTTTAGAGTTTAGGATTACACTAATTATAAATAATTTAATACCGAATGAAGTAATTCTGGGTATTTTAATTAGACAAACCTGCTTTTTACAGAGTAAAGCCGAAATTACGATTTTCTCTTACTTATGCTGATGTTGCATATTTCTAAACTGTTCAGTTTTTGCAACACTAACACTCACTGTAGGCTAAAATTAGAATAGAAATTCAGTAAAGTAAAAAATCTGAACAAAGTTCACTGAAAATAAAATCTTAACATTACGCAATTAATACAGGAGAGAAAGAATCCTTTGTGCTATTGTGCCTTTTATTTGTCTATATTAGGTATACCAGGGAAATAACATATTTTAATAACTTGTATTTTAATAATTATAAAATTATTTACGAAAACATTTACACATTTTCTTGATCAGTATGCATTATCTGCACTCAGAAATTGCGTGTAAAAATTTCATTTAAATTTAGATTTCAACCCCAAAAAGTCTAAATATAAAACCTGTCCCTCGATCACTAATCATACAAGGACAATTTCTGTCAAAATTCTGCAGGTAACCATTAGATTTAAAACTAACATTTTATCTAAACAGTGAGAATTAATCCGTGCAATGGATATCTACTGAACTAAATCGTCATGATATGATAATAGTCATCAACGTTTTTCTAACTATGTTATTACGACAAGGTTAATAATGTTATGTAACCTCTTGTTCAAATTATGTAATATTACCCTATCTAACCTAATAACATTGCTGTAATGGGCAAAATAACATCACAAGAAGTGTGACGATCGGCAATATATAATTTTTTTGCCAAATTAAAACAGTTATGAAAAGAAAGTCAATTATTGTTAGTCCAATTTTTTACATATTTTAATATAATTTGAAGTAGTTACAAAACTTTAGAAATTCAGAAGTAAATAATAATAATAATAATAATAATAATAATAATAATAATAATAATAATAATAATAATATAGCTTTTTACGGTTATAAAGCTCCTAAGAAACTGCATTACAACTCAATGAGGACGAAAGATAGAAATCTTCATACGTTGGTTCATTGCTGAGGTTGCAATTTCCTTTCTAAAAGAAGGGTACATGTTACAGAATCTGAATTGTAGTATTTGTTTAGAATGTAGCTATTTTTATTTCGTATAAAATGCATTCTTTAAGAAATCACTTTAAAGTAAATTTGGACTTAAATACATAAATTCTTTCTATTGCAGAACATCTAAATAAACATTTTAATTTTTTTGCTGATACTTGCCATGATAGTAATCAGTGAGATAGAAAAAGAGATACTGAATGCCTAAGTTATTAAATTAATCTTAATTTATCTTCAGATTAATTTAAACAAGTGAAAATATAACTTGCGTCTAAATATAGTGACGTTGTTTTCAATTATCTGGTGAACTCCGTAGCAAACACTTTTCAACATTTGAAACTACACCATTAGAATGGAAACATTGCAACAGTCTTAATGGCCCACCCCTACGGAAATATAAATATGATATAATATGCAAATCGTTAATCCCATCAAAACATTATACGCATTGTAATTAGTAATATAAATATCAAGTATATGTGTGTATGCGTGTTTCACGTTAATATCCTATTTGTATCTAATCAGTGGTGAAAGTCTCTGATGAGGGTCGAGTATAATGCCACTTTACTGGTCTACAAGTTTTACACGCGGCGAGACACACTCATTGTAAAAGTCTACACGTTGCGACAGACGCATTTCTAAGTTCTATAGATATATGCATCGAGATATATGCTGAGAGTTTCATAATAAGTTCAAATTCAGATGCGGTTCTCAGACTCAGTTCATTTCAGTGGAACTCGTGGCAGCTTAATTATATTCGATGGAGACAAATTCTATCGTATGCAAAACACCAGAGGACGCGACAGATCTTTAGCATAATACATTACTATATATATAATATATTATGTCTGATTGTGTGGTTATTTATACTGCTGATCTCCTCTCTCTGTCCTGTTGAGTACGATAACAAAATAGCCAAATAGTCCGCTGAAAAACTGTTGTCATCGAAGCGTCAACTACTATGTATCAATGCGCTTTATAATTTGGCATCACCAACCTACTATCACATAATTTGCGCCTGTGGCGCCATTACACTTCGACAGCAACCCATTTCAACATTTAGGGAATATAAACTAAAATGGAAGTAATTATGAAAGAGTAGATATATAAAGAAAGATTATAAAACCACATCGGTACAGTAACTTTAGACGTTGGATAATTGTCCAATTACATAGAGGCAGAAAAATTATAAATAATCATCTTCAGTAAAAATCAGAAGCGAAGAGATTTTAAGCAGCTTTTAGAGGCATATTCGATAATGTGGATATCACAAACACCTGAATATGTGATGAGAGATAAATGCTATAAAATAAAATCGATGGTTCCAATTGCTAAGTTGCAAATCCCAAGAATTCTCGAAAGATTAATCTTAGGTGTTGAACGATGTGGATTTCAAAAAGAGTAAGCAAATAAAGGTAAGAATAAACTTGGGTATTGTTGATCAAGACTTCAGGTCCTTTTAATTACAAAGTCACAAATATTCATTCATTGAAAGGCAAAGACTGCAGAAAAAACTTTGATTAAATTTTTAATAGAATTGGAAAAAATTACCTGAACATCAACAAAGAAAGAAAGAAAAATAAACAGAGTAAATTGAATATCAACACTGTTCGTTATAATTAATAAATTTATTATTATAAATAATAACATAGTTTAGTACAGAAAATATATGCAAAATCATGACTGAGAACTTAAAGGTTTGGACTCTCTTGAGTGAGCTTAATATTTGGGATTCTTAATTCTTGTTATGACTTATAAGTTTAACTAATTTTATATAAATTATATAAAGAGAATATGAAGTCATATGTGCATTTATGAGCTCAATTTTTCTTCTAAAATCTGTTTACAAATAAATTAATTTTTAATGTTCCCTTTCGAGTAACAAAAATGAGAAAGCCCAATAATCAGCAATATGCAGATTGCTAGCCTCTGTGTATATACAATTTCTTATAATCTTTGCTCCACGAAAATAGTGTCTTGCCTATCAGGAATGTGACATAGGCCGTTTATGTCTTAAACCATTGTGGGATTGCTTACACGCATGTAATAACTTTTGCGAGACAAAAAATAAAACAAAATATTTAAAAGAACTAAGGGAAAACTTCAAGATTACGTCATGCATATGTTATTCCCCGCGACCTCGACTCTTGGGGTAAACCAATAATCAGTTTCAATCTTTTATCGAGAGGAAATTCGAGAATAATGACATCATAATGTGAAGTAATTATATTAGGCTCCTTTCTTGCTCGATTAGTCACCTGCAGAGACCTTGTCCTAGAACTTAAGACATATTCTCACAGTTCTGTTATTCAAGGGCATTTGATATTGTGCATTGTTTCACGTTAGATTTTCCGGTGAGTCAATTAGTTTGCAGAAAATCAGCTCTGTGGTTTTAATCTTACTCTCAGAGTGAACACATCCCAGTTTTGATCTTATCTACTGGTATTGGAATGTAATTCTACTAACCCATTAACCATTTTGTCACATCTAAATATGTTATAATTACAACAGTTTATTACATTTAGCTGACTTGAAATTTTATTGCATATAAGTTTAATAAAATTGAATTTTTAAAATATTAACACACTGTTTTTGATACCTCAGCTCTTAATTGAATCATAAGTAAATATTTACATGTTTTTTTGAAACTTGGAAAGTTTTTTTTTTTAATAATGAAGGGATAAATATGTAAATTCACACATAGGTAAAATATAGAAGAGGTTTTGGTCTTTAATACATCAAATAAATTTTAAAAAATATATAGCTTTCAGAACTTTGCACTATCTTTGCTTATTCATCACCGAAAAAAAAAAACAGCGAAAAGTTCACATGGATTTCATTTTGTTATGCATTAATATTTTATTGTTAATATCAGATAAATGAAGAACATTTAATCTTAAAGAGATACCGAAAGCTAAGAATTGCTGAAAATGGAAGAAAAATACACATATCTACATGTGTGATAAAATTATAACAGAAACTAAAGAATAGTAACTTCAAATGAATGCAATGACCTCATTTCCTTCTTGTTGTTTATTTTCACTCTTTTACTTTAACACTTGATCATTCATTGAATTCCTAACCATGTATTCATTTTCTTATACAAGTTTCCAAGTCTATTTAGAGATAAAGCACTTTTCAATAAATTGTGGCTTAAAATGAAATCAGTGCCCTTATTTGCTATTTATTACTCCTTTGCTATAAACATCTAATCTGTCATTGAATTCCTAACAAAGATTCATCTTCTCATATGTGTATTTTCTCAGAGTATTTACATCACCCTCCTACTTCCCGGAATAAAACATATCTTTGTTAAGGTTTTTTCTTCTTCTTCTCCTCCTCCTCGGCCTGCCGCGTCAATATCACAAGGGGGAGTTTGAAGCATGCCGACTTCCGCTTTTGTGATGGAAGAGCGCCACTCTTCATTAGGCAGCTTCCCAATTGGCCTCATGAGACTGGGTTCCAGACCTCCCTAACTTATGAAAATTCCTAAGTAGGTGCCGGGAATCGAACCCAAGCCTCCTGGCCAGCAGTCAGCAATGCTAACCACTAGACCAAAGAGGTAATCTGAAGATTTTATGACTTACAGTAAATTAAATGCGAAATTACTTTGAAGTTAATGTAGGGTAGTTTTGTATAATGCTGTGGAAGTGTTTATTCGTCATTTATTTATGCGAATGCTTATTTTTGTATAGAAAATTTATGGAAAATTATAATTCGTATTTTAATGATTATTATACTTTGTGCTCCATTCTTTACACTAAACGATGGTTTAAAAAATTAACGCCAAAAGATGACCAAGCGATATATAAATAGTGGGAAAGAATTAGACATAAGATATTGATTTTTACCTTCAAACTTTCACGATAGAATACCAAATAATTATAATTCGTATTTTAATGATTATTATACTTTGTGCTCCATTCTTTACACTAAACGATGGTTTAAAAAATTAACGCCAAAAGATGAGCAAGCGATATATAAATAGTGGGAAAGAATTAGACATAAGATATTGATTTTTACCTTCAAACTTTCACGATAGAATACCAAATAATTCACTGGTTCCAAAGTGTATGTTAAGACAGTTTGTTACAGGTCAAGTAAATTTTTGGAAGTATCTTAATAGTTTTAAGATAATTTATGCAAAGGCTATAAAATTGATCGACTCATCATCAGCATTTTGGCGTAAAAGATACTTCCTCTGTTCCAAATTAGAGTATAAAATGATTACAAGTTGTGATAATCGTGCATGCAGGGATGTGTTGATCTTTTGTAACACATAAGTATGGCATTGACAAGCATTGACGATGCACACGCGACTTTTATTAGGTACTGTGGAAAATCACAAAGATTATTATGAAAACTTGCACTGGTGTTCTAGTAGAAACCTAGGAACTAGTAACTCAGTAAGATAGAAGTAGAAAATCAAATGTGCAACATCTGACAGCTGAGTAATGTAATGCATTGAGTAATTACAGCAGCAGTTCAGAAAATGCATAAAGAGAGTATTAATGCTGCTAAAGTTAAGTTTCTGTGAAACCTTAAACCATTTCTCAAATGCAAAATGATCAACATATGTGTTCTGATATTATTTAAAAAAGAAAGCAAACTGCGGCCACAAGTGCAAAGATTATGTAGTTGAACTGAGTATATTCAAATTCATCCTTTTGCTAGTAATTCATTGCTGACGTATGCTAATGCGATGCAATCAAATTTATTTCATATTGTGAAGTAAATAGCAATATCTGTGCCGTATAAAAACAATTCAATAACTTGATGCTATACCACAATTTGTAGCACGTTGAATTTCTATACCATATTTTCAACTATATAAATCATCGGTTTCTATGCTGTAGTTTGGAGCGGAGTAAATATATACATATTCTCATTTGAAAGTCTCCAAACAATATTTTAATCGCGATAGAAATGTGTCCATGTTATAGTTCAAATACATTTAGCACAAAGCTGATTATTTTAATATTTGTTTTTATATTCCTTTAATATTTAAATTTGGTAAATTCCGTACCACCTAAATAGATTTTCAACCAGGTGGTTACGGTAACTATACTTGCCTCGTAGACCCAGATTGCGGGTTCAATCCCGGCCAGGATTGATTAATTTTTTAGGGCGTAAAAATCCTAGGCTCTCTTTGGAAGAGAGGTAAAGTCGTGGGTTCCGTGCCGTAGGTTTATGGCACGAAAAAGAACCTCAAGCATGAAAGAAGAGGTATCCGAGCAAAATTTATCAGCCCTTTCACGCCTTGAATTCAATGAGACGCTGATGAGCTAAAATGTTAAAGACATTCATTAAAGAGACCAGATTCATAGATGCATGCCAGGAGATGATATTACAGAATTTTCCACTTGTGGTGTAACCAAAAGTACTGTTCTATCTCTAGTTTTGAATCAAACGTCCGATATACTTTTTATTTTCCAATATGCGTATTAATAGATGTATCAAAAATACCCAGAAAATTAGATACAGCTGGGAGCTGGAGAGATGGCTAGTCAGAGGAATGTGTTGATAACGTTCAGTTGTTCGCTATTAATATTCTGCTTTTGTTAATGCACTGGGAATGGAACTTAAGTATTTGAATAGAGATGACACACATGCAGTGCGTAATATTTTACTTGGCAGATCCCCGCATACGTCGCTAGCCATCTCTATACATATTAAAGTTGCTACACTAAGAAAACAAAAAATGGTAATCGAAATAGAAATCGCCCTTTCTGTGTTCTGTCATTAATACTAAAATAGTATGTCCTTTGTTTATATCCACGGAAACTGTGTTATTGACACAGAAAGTATTATTCAGGTGGTTAATCTAGAGTGTTAAATAATTTTGATATCTAATTGAGCAAAAAAGGAAGGGATTCTAATATGAGTTACTATTGGCTATGGAAACAGATAGCGATCTCATAGAAAGGTGACTAATTTATTTAATCACATGCATCTGGTCGCAATAAAACAGTGACAAAGATTATAAGGAAATTTACATACTCAAAGCATAAAATGTTATCCAAGATCAGGTCACCTAAAAAGCACAAATGATGAGAAGAAAATTCAAACGCTTCTACACAAAGTTGACGTCAGAATCAAATATATGCCAAAGTTCCTTGATGGAAATCCTTAAAAGTTCCAAGCAATATAATTTTGCAACAATTTTCAGAGGGCATCCCGATAGAAGAATCCAGTTTTGTGAATTAATAATGGAGCGCATCAGCAACAATCCAGTTTTTCTTAGGCAAATTCTATTCTCAGATGAATAGATACAACTGTCCTTATTGGCAGACCGTAAATACTTAATGGATGGAGGACAATACGCAGCATTCAAGAAACGTATGTTGGTATTGTTGGGTTCATACATCCTTACTTCTTTAGAGAAACGTTAAATTCAAATAAATACTGGAATTTGCTTCTGAATCACAATAAACCACCTATCTTAAATGCTTTAGGAAAATCACTCATCCAAGGGCTACCCGAAAATGACACCTTTTTCCAACAACTTGGAGCTGCAGCCCACTATGGGTCAACACTTAGACCGAGTTTACTTCAACTATGAATGTAGAAGAAAGAGGTCACGTAGAATCGTGGTGAAGAATCTCCAGATTTGTCGTCTTCATGTGCCTTTTATAGGCACATTTGAAGTATGTCGAGAATGATTCAACAACTTAAAAGATTTGACATATCGAATGAAGGAAATGATACCAGAATTCTTAACTTCTGGGTAAGTCATTCCGAGTACACTTTCATGCAGCTGAGGGCTACCAGTTTGATTTGAATACATTATTTAAAGTATTTAGATATTATGTTAAAAGGAAGCTAATTTGAATTTAGTATTGGTTTCAGATCTTTCCATAGGAATATGTTCTAGATATAATGGATTCCATGATGACCCTTTCCTGGTTAGCAAGAAGCATTATATGTATATATAAGGAAGAAGCTTTTATTCGGAACATATTTTCTGGTACGGTTTTTTTAGCAACACATATTTTTAGTTTGGGTGTTATTTTAAAATCTCTTGATGAGCAATATTCGAAAATGTAAAAAATTATTGGATTACTTCTAGTTCGATTGTAGGGGTTGAGCTTCTATGGAAAATGGTTCAAAACTTAAAATTGTAGTAACTTCTGGTTAAACCTTATGTAGATAAAAGTCAGTGTTGCATTTTTGAGTTCCCAGCATATGTCTAATTCCGCACACCGAGTTTCGTGTCAATGAAACATACTTTGGAAGTTATTTAGGTGCTGCGAGAGTTTTAATAACCCTATGTATACGAAAAAGACGAGAAAATTGTTAATAAATGCTGCGGAAATTTGCAATTCTATCATTGTTTGCAATGTAATTATCGTAATTTTTGCCAGTTGCAACGGGTAATTGGTCTCGCTGCCTACGAAAAGATGAAAAAGCAATTTCGAGTAGTAATTAAAACCTTCATTAAGCATGGTGGCTTTACGAATGATCTCATTGATAAAATACTTGGTATCACAAAGTAAGACTACTGTCTAAGTGTGCGAAATAGTAAGACATATACTTATCTACTTAAAGAGTGAACAATGTAAAAGTTCTGTATGAAAAATTGCATGTAAAAAGCTGTATGCGCAGGTGCTACAATTGTTGATTGTAGGCTAAAAGAACTTTCAATGAAGGGCTTGACTGTGTTTAATCGCAATCCGCAGGGCATTTTGTGTCGATGCCTGACGTAGGCGAGACTTGGATCTGTCATTACAAAAGACGCTATTTTTATGCACAATGACATTTAAAAACGCATGCAATTATGCACTATAAATTTACTACATATGCTCAACGAAGCAGAAAAAACAGGTATTATAAAATTTTCTCTCTCCTCTTAGTTTAATTTACTTCCTTTGGTCCAATCAGTAACCAATAAAATCTCTGAATTTTGTTTCATCAGATAACAACACCTGTCAATAAGTATTTGTAAATAGAGAATGATCAAACTTTAATGAGAAACCTTATGATAGTGTCGGGTCAAATTGTTCATTCAGCGTTTCTCCATCGGCTTAACAGCTGCAATCAAATGTCATTAAAATATAGTATTGTTGTCATCAAAGCAATCAGTGTTATCAATAAAAATAACTTGAAATGTCCAACATATTTATAAGAAATTTCCTTAAATATGCCTTAAAACTAAAAATAATGAGTATATATGTGCACTTTTAAAGTAAAAAAGTCTTCAGATATCTATTATGTATAATTTATTCACGAAAAAGCAAAAGATACAAATATGCACAAAAAACTGGTTTTCCATAAAGAGAGTCATGAATATTAAACTTACCAAGTTTACGTAATGTAGCAAGTATCTATAAAAACCTGCATTACATTAAATTCTTATCTCTAATCATTATACACCTAAGTTGAGATAACTAGCGCTGTTTTTGAAGTTCCGATGAAATTTCTGTAAGAATGATTAGAAAAAATGTCAATATAGACGCACAGTAATGTATCTTTTATCAGAAAAATGCATAATTCCACGCAGTAATAAAAGTGGACTTTCAAGTTAATTTCTCATCTAAATACCATGCAATGGACCCCGCAGCTCATCATACTTCTCGCAATAACTAACGTTTTTTGGCAATAACTACACTAGCGATACCACAAGGTAGCTGAAACGGGTAATACATCCTCTCTTCCCGCAGCTCTTATCTGTAACAAGATAATGTAATTATTACTACAATATCTCTTTTCAATAGTTGCATTCAGTATTTGATTCGGTAGTATATTTTAAAGCATTTTTTCTGGATGATATATTTTTCTCCTTGCTGTTTCTGTTTCATTTCAAAGGCAGTTGTTATATTTATTTTTATTTAGAGAAAAATATAAGGATTTAATTTTATGCATAATAACATAATTTGAATAAAAATAACAAAATAATAAAATATCAATTCTACAGATAGATCAAAGAGATAATAAAATTAAATTACTTTTTAAAAACGTCTGCTTATTCTGTGTAGTTCAAAGATAATACATTGGAATAAAAAGAAACATTAAATTAAAATACAAATGTTTAAACAAACATTAGATGTCAGAAGACTAAAATGCTACTACTTCCTTTTTACCCCAAAGGTAGTTCTAAGGTAATTTAAATATGGACAAAAATTTAGCATCATTAATAATGAGGAAAACAGACGTCTATCCATGTAACTGTATATTACATGCAATTAAAAGCTTCTCCTTTCACACGTCCTTTAGCCAGCAGGAGTACAATAGATCCGGCCATCTCACACGCTACCATCGACCTTTAAATGCTTGCAAAATACTAGTTTGAAAAGTCATAGATAATTGACAGACTTCCATTGTTAGCTTGTTATTTCTGCAGGTTTCCAATCATGTTAGTGACAGCAAGTAAAGTGAGTTAATATAGCCATTGCGTAATAGTTTATGAAAACTATGCGCGTTCAATGCAAAGAGTATATTATTCATAACGGTAAACTCAGTGTACAGAAAAGCAAAACCCTATAGGAGGACCGCTGCTAAAGGAAAGTTCGTAATTTATATGAGAGATTTAGCAACGGTAGTTTAATGAAGAATTTACAGTAGATTTGGATAACAATGCATGTTAGTGACCAAACGCGCCTGATTTATAAAAGTATAAAATACGAGTAATAGATATCAATAATTAACAAAATACTTCTTATAAACGGCTTCCCTAAATATTAAGTATATAAGTGTACATGTTTTTATTTACAAGAGGCTCAAGTATTTATTGCTGGAATTTCAAATAAGGCAGAGTTTTACAATTTGGATATAATATCTGGAGCAGACTTTTTTCTTTTGTTAATTTTCTGAAATAAATGGTCCTCTTCGAAAATCCCATAGGGCGTAACAGTGCAGATGAAGGACATTTTATATTAAAATATTTTATAAATAGCTATTAAGTTATTAGGAAAACGTTCGATATATTTCATACTTTCTGCAATTTTAACGCAAGTGTTATTTGTAGATTCACATATTGACTTAATTTATTGTTACAACTCTAAATTAGTTGACATTAGGTAAACTACATAAGAACAAATTGTAATAATTCGTACTAAAAGTAACATGTGCATTATGTTTTGTGTAAAACACAGACCGCTTCTGACACGAACGGGTGTTTTTATCTTAAGGTATTTACATTTAATTACGAGTCCCAAATACCAAATTTTGTCATTCTTCACCTTTCAGACCTTTCACAAGTTCTAGGAAGGATTTTATGATGGAACGTGAACTGAAAAAAATAACAACGAAATTAATGTTTGAGGGCATTAACAAATCATATAATTGTGATGGTATATCTTGAATATATATGTATATCATTAAAATAGTATAATTGTGAACAGTACAAATGGTATGAACTTCCCTCTTATGTAAAATATTAATAGGTTTATCAATTTTTAAAAATTTACAAATTAATCTGAAATTAACATTTTCTTAAAATGTTGAAGAGTACTGCATATAATACAGTGTTTGTTAAAACTTCTCCTGTTATATTTAAATTCAATTTGAGGGCAAATTGAACGGTAGAACTTAACTGGTGATTAATATTGATTGATTGACGGTGTAGTGTGTAAGAATTAATAAATGTGGCATGGCCTCTTTTGCCTATTTTATTCCTTTAAGTGTGTAAGAATTAATAAATGTGGCATGGCCTCTTTTGCCTATTTTATTCCTTTAAGTACAATTGTATTAATAAAATACATTATTGACCCTTAGAATTAAGATACAGAAGTTTTTTTAACATCTAAAATTTTCTTGATATGTTTCTATTTCTTGAATTGAAGTATATAAATGTCATTTTAGTCTTTTAACTTTTCTGTGTTTAAAATCGATCACTTCCTTCATTTCATTGCATAAAAATAAATTGATAAAGTATACATATGAATGAAAAAGGATCATCTCATCTGAATGGGAATTAAAATCACGTCGTTTTAACAGGTAATATCAGATTGCGCCATAGTAGAAAGGTAAGTTTGGAAAGGTGGCATCACTGTAAAAATTAAAGTTACAGTATCATTTGTAGTAAGCTAACTTGAAACAGATTTTTCTCTCTTTTTATTTATTTTATGTTCCTTTAACTTACATGCTCATCATACCGCCACAATATATTAATTACAGAATTTACAATTTTATATGGTAGATCCTTAACATTATAATATTATTACAGGAATTGCAGCATAAGTTACACTATACATAAATTTGTTGACTTTAAGAATTTAAACAATAAGAGTTTTATTGAACTAACGAACACTCCTTAACATCTCAAGTCATCAGCGTCCCGTTCAATTCAGGGCGTGAAACAGCCGACAAATTTTGCTCAGAGGCCTCTTCTTTCAGGCTTGAGGTTATTTTTCATGCCGTAAATGTACGACACGGGACCCACCGCTTTACTTTCCTTCTGAAGGAAGCCACACTTAGGATTTTTTCCCGAAAAAAAGCCATCGACCCTATCTGGGATAGGGTCAAACTGGCGATCTTGGGTTTACAAGCAGAGAGAGTTTTACTGTGAGATGGATTGTTGAGGACTTCTTGAAAGTCTGGTAGATTATTTGTGCTCTGTGAAGTTGATATTGTGAACATTTAGAAAGTATGTGTCGTTCACAGATGGCAATATGATAAATGTTCCATTCAGTGCTAGCTATATTGTTCAATAGATGCGAGTGTAGTTTATCCAATCCGAAATCAAATAATGACGATTTGTCCTTACTACTCAATTTCTACCTGGATATGATGTTCTTGAATTCTTTTTATTCGTCTAGTTTGCTAGAAGGTTGTTGTGTCTAAGGTGTTTCCCAGAAATCATAAATGATTCTAATAATGCATTTTGTGGTACTGATATTTGATTATGTAGGGGTAGCTTTGTAGCTGCTGAATCTGCATATTCGTTTCCTGAAAAGCCCTGATGTCAGGATGTTCACATTTTAGTTATTTTTCTCCCTTGTTTAATCACCATTGTAGATTGTTTAAGAATTTCTTTGATTAATACACGTGTAGAGAATATGTCATGAATAGCTCGTATGCTGGATTTAGAATCAGAGTGAATTTATTTTTAGCAGTTATTGAAATATTATAATGCTTTATTAATAGCGCATAGCTCACAGGTAAATACGGATTACAGAGATGGTAGTGCGCACAGCATCTTGTGTTCGTGGCAAACCACAACATATTCACAGCCGTTTGCAGTCTGTGATCCTTCGGTGTACATGTGGTGATAATTTGGATACTGATGTCATTGTTCTTTTATTAACTGTTGACATGTTGAGATTATTTGTACGATTTTTAATCAAATATGGCATTTCTATATTAATTTATGTTAGCATAATTCTCCAAGGAGGAATGTCATTGTTTTGATTAAGTTCAGAAACGTTGGGGAATTATGTGTTTATTTCAGTCTTAGTGAAAAGGCATTGGATACTTCTTTTCTGGATTTTCTTTTAGGAAAATGAAGATATGTATTTTAAACTCGGAAAGGCTGCAATTTTAAAAGCATAAGAGATACTTGGCTTTTTTCTTCGTTTGTTCGGAGGTTGGTTTGTTTCAATCTGTAAAATAGTGATGATTCTGATTCGAAATACTTCTAAAACAATTCTGAGTGCTGAAGTGTGGACTGTATTGAGTCTATTTATAAAGATGACTTTGCAGAGCTACATATTGTACATTCGTGATTTAATTTAGAGCGTATACTGCTTCTGTAAGTTTCAGTAAGGTTTTAAAATCTGCTCCCCAATTCTTTGCTGCAGGATGGAGATTATTCTTTGAGAGCCGTTATTTGGGGGGCCCATGTTAGCTTTCTGTCGAGTATTAGTCCTAAGAGTTTCATTGTATTTATCATTAATAACATTTTATAGTTAAATAAATCCAACATTTTTTGCTTTGAGAATAATATATATTTAATTTTAGGAAAGTAAGTTTTTTATTTTGTTTATTTACGGACGTTCTTTAGCATTCTCAAGTTATCAGCGTCCTATTCACTTCAGGGAGATAAATTGTCGATAAAATTTTCTCTGAGGCTTCTTTTTCAACCTTGAGGTTCTTTTATGGCCGTAGATCTATGACATGGGATCCAAGGCTGTAACTTCCCTTCCGAAGGAAACCATACTTGGAATTTTTACGCCATCGAGGAGTGAACCCACGATCTTGGGTGTACGAGGCAAGTAGGTTACCACTAGACCAATGAGTGTAATGCTAAAAATATATTATTACATGATGTAAATTATACTAATTTTACGGCTATTATTCAAATCACTACTGTTAATATTCCTACAAAATGGTAAGTTGCGATGTTTTAATATTTTCCTTCGGTTTTATACAGTATTTCAGTACTTAAATATCCACTGTTTTTGACAAGTGCATATCTTTTAACATCCATTAGTATGTATAAGATTTCCGGATTCATGAATTTAACTTTATATTTATTCAAATTAAGTTTGAAAAAAGTATTATGCTCAACAACGTAAAAATACACCAAGCCATTTAAGCAATGCTGCTAGACAATAAATAAATAAATCAGAAATGTATTCAGTTTCCGTATGATGAACCCCAAAATAAAATAAATGCACAGCTGTGTGCTGGTATGATTTCAGGAAATATTCTTTGTAGTGGTAGTGTTGGGGGGGGGGGAGTGGTGGTTCTGGAAAGAGAAAAATGGAAGAATCTTATGACAAAATGCTGGATTGGACACCGTTTTGAAAATAAAGCTACACGTCGTGTAGAGGATCAGGAAATAGAGGGACTGGAGTCACATAGATTGCCTGTTTTTAATATTCAATCCAAGCGTAAAAATTGAGAAAACATTTTCAAGATTTAAGAAACAAATGAATGATAGTAGAATATTAATAGTAGAATATTATAATATTCCTTACAATAGACAATATAGAAAAATGTCTTTATATTGTTTTCATTGTAGTTTTGGCAAGTAATAAAGTAAATGACAAATATTAATTTGAAAACAATAGTAAATAAGCTAACTATAAAAGCCTTTTGTGAATTTAATTGTCTATATAAACACTATTTTAAGCATTTTATTTCCTTTTTGACCTATCTGTTTTCAAATGTTTTAGCCCTTACATGTTATAGCTCCAGTAATAATGCACATTTGCTTAAGCCACAAAGATCTTTTAAGTAGGTACTCCTTTAAGCTTAAATTTTGTAATTGCATATCCGGAGCAATAGTATGCTGTAGAATCTTTCCTACAAACTTAGGAATTTCTAATTAGAATGAATTCTAATTCTAATTCTAATGAATTCTAATAGAGTTGTTTTTTGCCTTTCCAGAGCTTTACGCTCTAGCAAGATCTGCTTTGCAGTCTCATCATACTTTTCAATAGATGGCATGTTGGGGTTTTACGAAGAGAGTTCCTTCGTTTTTTAAGTGTTCCCTAATGTCAAATGTCCTGTAATCATTCCAATAGCTTTCCTTGTTTTCTGTCTATCCCCACTTAGTAATTTCTTGCCCAGGCTGCCATTGGATGTTTTAATAAGAATTTTAGTCAGTTCTTGACTGGTCAAGTTCTCCCGTTAATCTGGTGTTGTTTCTTCATCTTTTGATGTATATACATACGCTAATGCCGCAGAAAGATTTTGGTTTCATGATGTCAGTTTTTATTTCTTCTATTGGCAGTTTATCTGCTGCCCCATTATCTTCTATACCCTGATGTCCAGGTACCCAACAATTTTCTAGTTTATTCTTTGAGGAAAGATTAACGAGAGCTTTGAAACAGTTTCATATAGTTCTAGAGTTTGCTTGATGAGATTTAAATGCAATAAGTGTAGTTTGATTGTATGTGAAACTGAGTGTACGTTGATTAACGCACTTTCTCCTCTTAGAAGTCAGAACGAAAGTCTTTAAATAAACAAAGAACAATGTACATACATTATCTAACAGAAAATAATCAAAGAAAATTAAAAAATTGAACAATGTCCTGCAAAAGAGATTAAAAGCACCTATAATCGTTTTCATCTCCTTTTCTTCCAATGCAATTCAGCTATAAAGAGAAAAGGTACGCGATGAATAGAATTCTGCCACCACTAGCTGAGAACACAGCCATGGACATAGAAATGTGGAAGGAAGCAAATATTCACTTTAATTTGTAATAAATAAATAAACAATCGTATAAAATTAAAACTGTTCACAAACATGTCTAGTCTGTCAAAAATTCGTTCCAGAAGCATAGAATCAATACTTAGACAGCAATTAGCATGCCAAGTAAATGAAGAAATAAAGTGAATTTTTAACTGATTGTATAATTTGAAATGAGTAAACAATTGTCCAAAATAGTGTAGTATTATGAAATACATATTAATATGCATAAATTGTATGCATAAAGTGTGGGGAAAAGTATGGGGAAACTAAAATACACATGTTTACTCTATTTCCTCTCTATTTTTAATGTTACTACACTATTTCATGTAACGTATTAAATATTAGTCACTGCGTATATACTCTATCTGGGACAGTTTTATTTTATTCGTTTGGAGAGACTCTGAAAGTAAAGAAAAATGCAAAGGCGCGTAACAAAAAAGGAGTTTTTAAAATAAATGTGAGTCCGATAATACAGTTGTATAATACCGAAGTGTGATAGAGCGCGTTTCATGCCACACCGCTCGCATGTCGTCACGCCGCGCCCCATCTACGAGGATTAACTTATTTAACAAAGGAAAGCACCTTCACGAGTTTCATAATTCATCCTTCCTTCCCCCCCTCGCTTGTCAATTTATCGTTAAATGCGAGCGAGCGGGCGCACCATCTGCAGGAAAAGGAGACCTTTCGGTGTTGACGTAAATTAAAACTTAATTTTCAAACCAGTTCGGTTTGTGATGCAAACGCCAATTAGCGAGGCTTGGGATCACCTTTCCAAGTCAAGGGGTCAATCCCATGCAGAAAATGTTTCCAAGTAGTCGTAGTTTTTACGTTGGAGCTTGGGAAAAAGTCGCTCGTAGGCTGTACAAATGATTGTGCATACATATAGCAAGGTTTATGTACTGGATCCATGGAGATTTCCGTTCTTTGTACTAATAAACTTTCATTAAAAACTGAAAGTGCTAAAATATAACGTGTAAGTTAATGAGAAACGGGAGAATTTATTGCATCGGCTTCGCTGTCCGTTTGTCGTTGTTAAAAATCAGGTTTATAATGCAGGGAAGCTGGAAAGGAATTCTGAAAAAAGTAGAGGAATTTTATGAGATCATACTACGAGTACAGATACTCTACCTATCTTTCAGACTCTTAACTGCTAAATAGTTGTCAACAGAATAAACTGAAGTAACAGTTGTGTCGTCTTTGAAAACGTCTCTGGGAAGAAAGTAGGTTTGTGTAACTGACTTTCATTTAACTTTTGGGTATTGAATTTAATTTTAGAACATAAAAACTGAGAAAAATGGTATAATCCTTAAATTGTATTCCTAATACAATACAGAGGCGCAAAACATAAAAGAGAAAGTGCTTAGAATGTAAAAAAATAATAAATAAAAACGAAGAATGTGTGCAATAACTTAAAAAAAAGTGTGAGCATAAAAGCAAATCTGCACACTGGAAGGAACAGAGAGAAAAGAGACATTTTCTCAATTAGTGGGATAAAATGGAAGAAGTAAGGGGTTGCAAAATGTAACCTGGAAAAGGAAAAAAGTAAATAAAGCTTAGTTGAAAAAAGAAGCAAGCAGAAATATGTACACCCTGTCGTATGAAAAAAGGGGTGGGGGAAGAGCAAAAACATCAAAAGGTCAGTAAATAAAAAAAAAAAAAAACAAGATAAAATATCTGGGTACATGGGAAAAATGTGACAAAAATAACCAGAAACATGATTATTTGTCAAACAAAGGAACAGAGGGAGAGAGAACATTCGAATAAATAATACAAGGTTATTGCTGAAAGAAAGAAAAAAATATTAATAAAATTATTTCTGGCGAATTCACAAATCATCTCCTAGGAAAGGTAGCAATGGTAGCTGGTACAAAACTATTGATAAGAGAAATATATTAATGCACTGAGCAGTAACAATATAAGTCAGTAGTTGCGGATATATTTGAAGTGCCAATTAACAGAATTCAATGTGCCAACTTAGGAAATGAAACGATTATTCAAATGAGGAATGAAAGAAACTGTTGATCAAGTTTCTTGACTCTGGAAATACTGCAAGTGCTGCCCACTATGAGAAAATATTTCAAATTCCTACGAACAACATCGAGTCCAAATAATCGAACATTATTTAGTTAGAAAATATTTCACCTTCCGTCATAATAACATATTTTTCGCCCTGTAACTTTTTGGGGAGTTAAAAGCAAGTAGTTACAGATTTCACTCGGTGTATGATTCTGTTTGTAAATGTTTCTGCTAGACATACACGGAAGATAAAGACCCTGTGTCACAGTATGAAAACTACTTGAAACAAGCAGACATTATTATTAAGTTATTTTGATAATGGACCCTTGATCGTTTTTATTTAAATGTCGCTAGTATATCATTAACATTAAAACCACATATATAAAGATACCTTATATATACGGTTAGATATTTTGAACTCTGCGTTTGGTGATGGAGAGTGGTTTTCCAGAGGTCAGTACATTATTGTTCTTTTACTTTACTTTACTTATTGAATTGGGTGGTTACAAGTGTAATTATTACTACTGGTAAATTCATGTCATAGAAGAGATAAACTAATAGTAGCATCTTGAATGTGCATAAAATTAAATATTTTATGTACATAAGTTACAAAGATCGCAATTACTTATTTTTGTACTTCTCCCAGATTACTTACTCGATTAATGGCTGCTAACTTTTTTAAATCGTGTGCATTCAAAGTTTTTATGGGACTAAAGTAGAATTGCTTCTTAATATTCTATCTTGAAGTATTTGGTATATTAATCATTCTATGAAATTGCAATTATATTGAACACAATAAGATTTAATTCACAAGCATGAATTCAAAAGTAATTTATATTTTGCCCTCTGATGTAATGGCCCAAAGCCGAGATAATGCACAATTTATGAAGCATTTGAATTTGGGAGGTCTCCGGGTGAATATGAACAACGAGGAATATCTAGTTAGTGGAAGAGGCGAAAAAGACATTAAATTACCTCAAGGGATAAAGTTAGTAAAGCAGTTCAAATATTTGGGATCAGTTAATCCATGAATATGAAAGCTGCTATGTAAATGTAAATCACAGAATACTTCAGGCAAGAGGTTCAATAAAAATGCTGAGTGGGGTTCTATGGAGCAGAAATTAAAAATACATTGACAGATGGCGCCGAAGGGCAGGCGCTTGTAAAAAGGCAGAGATGTAAAATACAAGCAGTGGATATGGATGGAATTCGAAGAGAAAAGAGGAGGAAGGAAGAAGTAAGACAGTTGATGGAAATGGAAGAACCAGGTACCGAGAGGATTGAGAGATGAACTCTGCAGCGATAAGGGCACATCAATTAAATAACTGAGAAGAAATGGAGTACGATTTTTCCGAATGGTTGCCTTCTGGAAGGAGGAAGCGTGGATGGCCGGGAGCATCATCTCGTGTAATCCAAATGATGAAACAGAAAGGAGAAGACCGGCAAATTCGTAAAGAATGGAAGCTGGGAATACGGTAATTGCTGACAAAAGGAAAAATCCCCAAAGTAAAAAGAAAGTAAACCATTAACATAGTACTTGATCTACTAATAATGAAGATATAATAGCAAACAGACCACCTCCTTGGTCCAGAGGTAAACGTGGTTTACTACTGACTGGGGAGTTTTCTCGTACCTGCTTAGAAAAGTTCCCTCGTGATGACAATTGGGGAGCTACCTGCACCCTTGGATCATGAAAGCTGCATGTTAATGGCCGGCGGAATGCCCCTGCAACACTGCACAATGAATGACGTCGCAAGACGGAGAGGTAAGCTCACATTCTCTATGGACAATTGTGCTCAAAGATTATTATTATTATTATTATTATTATTATTATGGTTTCCAAAAATGGTGCTTGACAAATGAGTCTATAAATGCAATTGAAATTAATCAAAGAAAAACAGAATGTGGAAATGACAAGCCATCTCATTTGGTGACAACCTGCAAGTTGAGAAAAATGATTGACTTGAATGATCTAAAGGATCAAATTCGTCGCTGAAAATAGAAATAATTATGTCGCAAGTCTTAGCATAATAAATAAATGAATGAAGATGACTTAGGGCAAGGAACTTTTAGTTGGACACCTTTAAATGCATAGCAGGCAGTCAGTGATCAAGATGAATTAGAGAATATATTAAAAAAAACTCCTAAAGGATGTATTAAAATTTAATTTAGTGAAAGGCCACAGATACTACTTTTATGTATATACCCAAATTTAAACTTTAGGTTTAGTCTAAGTTAACCAAGGAAGTATATCTGGAACCATCCCTTGAGAACCAAACTTTTGCCCTCAATAAGGTTTTATAGACTTCATTCATTAAATATAATGTGATATTTGCTTTTTACGACTCATACATTGATTTTATGTTTATGCTCAGTTCTTCCAGTCAATCGCAACTGCTGTGTTCAGCCTCCGAAACTGTTCACAGTCAAATGAATTTGGATCCCCTTCAGCTGAGAATGCACACAAGCTATTGCCTGCATGTTCAAACCATAGGCAGCTGTCACTGGCAGACAATGCGACAAGGAGCAAGATATGACTCACATGTTGTTGCTCGTGAGGCTAATGATGATAGTGGAGGTTGAACCTCCTGACCCCGCACGGGTCCAACACGCCCCATAGCATCAGCGGAGTTCTTATCTAGGATCTGTAGGAAGGCGGACTTTCCTGCTCGGCTAGACCAGTGCTGGCATGGTCCACACCACGTCAAAGGGTGGCTGCGTCGCTGCAGTCACTTGTTTTGGCGTGCAAGAATTTTCTCATCGGCGGGGGGCCTCGACGATTAGGCTAGGTAGGTACCTCTGGATATTGATCCTGTGAAGACTCTTAGTTGTTCTCAGAGCTTGATCTGATGCTTGCGACAAACACGCACCGAGTCTTTCAGATAAAATCTCGCAATGAGATTGTTTCTGAAGTTTTCTCAAAATGGAAGTTTAATCGCCCACAAATAAACCGTTATGTATAGAAACAGCAGTGCTTTGAGAGCGGGTGTTTGTTATTTTTCCTCAAAAATTAACGTACTGCCCATTGCATATTACTGGAATACAATAGAGCCTCGATTATCGTCAGTAGGAGTGACTAATCGAAAAGACACATAATCCGTACAGTTAGGTTTTACTTTATTTTTATGTCCGTTTGCCGAAAACCGTCATTTTTTCTGAACTTTATTACCAGCAATTTTTCTGATATATAATGTTTTATAATGTAAAATCAGCACACAGAAACTTCCATCGCAAGCTAAAAATAATGACAACGAGCAAGGAAATACTGATTACTGTGCAAAACCAGTTTAAATTTATTAATGCTAAGAAAACCTTACGTTAGCATCATTTTTATTTTATGCTAAGCCCTATCAAAAGTTATTTATAATTATTTTACATTTAATTATTTAAGCTTTGGATACAGCATTAAAACCAACATTTAAAGGTTTATACAAATCTGCGGTCTTCTACTGGTGTTGTTTCTGGAACATGTTTCCTTGCCTCTTTAAAAATAAAACTCTTCATTTTGTTAGTTTTACCTTTAATTGAAGTTTATAAACAGAGAACAAGTAGCTAATCAAGTGCGGAAAGCGAGCTGACCCTCTCTTAGAGCAATGCTTTCTTTGAGCGTCAGTTTTCTGCACAAATTCCACAAGTCAGTGATATATGTACTTTCCGAACAAAAACCACGTGGGATTTTTTTTTTTTTTTTTTTTTTTTTTTTTTTTTTTTTGCAAATAATGAATGACTTTAAAAGTTTTCGGAAAAAATAAACGATCTCTATGCTTACTTATGTGGGTCATACCAAAAAAGATTTACATGGAGTATAGGGCCTATATAGCATTACACTGCTCATAATACCATGGGACATTTCTTTGGATTGGGTTTGTATCTTGGTGACCGTTACCAACACCATGCATAACAGCCTTAGCGAAAATCACTAGTGCAAAATAGTGGAATCTACTACAGTATTGGGCCAAAGAGGAAATTAGTATATTGGATTTCTGATTGCCATGGCATGTTGGCTGCAGAAATTAATAGTCATTTTGTGGAGATTTATAGAGATTGTGTGATGATGAGTCCTCAAAGTGTAGTAAAATGCTGTACGCTGTCAAAGTATGGAAGCGTTCCAGTCACGCTATTACTGGCGAGTTCTTTGGGTGGAAAATGACATTCTAAGTGAATCTCGCCTCTTTCCAGCTCTGAAGATGTTCACAATTTTCGAATTAGTAGAAGGCTGGCTGAACTCGCAGCACACCGATTTTTATGAGGATAGAAAAACCAGTCTTACTCTCAGATAAATATTCCAATCATCAATGGTGACAACGCTCAAAAATAATGCGATAACCGTGGGCAACAGTTCCGTTGTATTATCCTAATTTAATTTATTACTCGTTTTAAACATAATTTGTGAGCAAGGCAAATATTTCTTTTCTCATTGTGTATTATGTTTTGTTACAATGCTTTGATTTCATCTGTCTTGTAATTAAATAAGTCTGTAACAAGGCAGAGATTGACAACCACATTACTTTAAAATCATTAAAAATACAAACGTGTTGTTCTTGAACTTTTAAAACAAATTTCTTGTCATTGCTCCTTTACCTTTGATGCATGATGGAGACTTTTATAGATAAGATCTCGTAAACTTTGCTATCAATTTCCCGGATAATTTAACATTTTATAATTCATTAATCATTGTTTAATTAAAATGTATTAACTAGCGCTGAACCTACATGTTCCTAATTCTGGGCTTTTCTCTACGTTGTCTCATAAAACCCATTTAACTATGTTTATCTTGAATATTACAATACTACGAACTGAAAATCATATAAAAAATGGTTGCAGTCGAAATGGAACATAAATTGACATACACAATATATACGTTTGTGCAAGAGAATGCTTATAGGCCCTAATGAAGAGTGCACTTTTTATTTATAGTCAATAACTGTTGAAACAATTTTATAACAGTTTTATGACTGCGCATAATTATCGCGCGAACTTACATAATTTTAGCAATTTTGTTACAAGAACTTTTCTTTGTTTTCTTTGGAAGAGAGAAATTATAAATAAATTTCAGATTTTTACTCAAACACTTGTTTTAATTCGTACTATCTTTGCGTAAACTTTTTATGATATTTGAAAATATATATACATAGTATTTAAGTAAAAATATTAAATTTATTTATAACCTCCTTCTTCCAAAGAAAACAAAAATTGCTAAAATTGTGCAAATTTAATGCAATAACTATGACAGCAGTCATAAAACTGTTATAAAATGTTAAAAAAATACTCTTCTTTAAGGTTTATAAGCATTCTCTTGCAAACAAAAAATGTATTTTGTATGTCAATTTCTGTGCTTAATTTCCACTGTAACCGCACTTCTGATATGAAATGCGCGCACGCACACACACACACATGCATATGTTTATTTTATATATTTTAATAGGATTGAATTGTTATCATAACTTTTGTCTACGACCGTAGCCTGGTAATTTTTATTATTATTATTATTATTATTATTATTATTATTATTATTATTATTATATAGTTTTGTTGTGCTAAAATTGAAACAATAACAACTATCCAGGTTACCAGGCAACGATAGTAAATAAAAGATATGATAACAATTGAAACTCCTTCATAATATTTCATAAAGTAAGGGTGTCATTTGAAATTTTGAATTGGGGATGGCTAGAGGTGAGGGGTGAAAACTAAATTTAACCAACATTAGCTTTAAACGCTCCCTTCAACATTTTAATTGAGGGTTTTCGGTTTAAATTAAAACCATTTTAAATATTACTACAGCTCGCAAGTTTTGAAATGATAGCGTTGTGTATGATTTCTATAGTATCCATAATAACCCATTTGACTTAATTTTCTATTTAAATTATACATTAAAAGACAGGAAAAAGTTAATCAGTTATCTTTCTAAAACCGTAAAAACACTACTGCTTCTTAGTGTTAATAAAACTAGTCTGTGGAGCAGCCTTTAAGCAGTTAATAGTCATTTCTGTGCTTTATTCTATAATTTTAAATGTTGTTATAATATGTCAATAAAATTCTCTCGTTTACTTTATATGCTAATCATCTGCAAGCTGTTAACAGTCCACGTAGTAACAACCGACTATAGAATGTTAACCTAGGTAGCGTGATATACAAGTAATACTCGTGTGAGACTTGTTGTGATATGTATTTGGTTAACATTTTTGTATATCTCATTTTGTCACTTTGCGAGTAAAATATGCTGTTAAGAATCTTCCAACTTTAGCATTTTTACTAATTAATAAAATGCTAATTAATAAAAATTTTATTAATAGTCATTTTTCTCATTGTATTAAAATACGAAATATCGTTTATATTTCATTATTTTGAAATAATATTATGCCGTTTTTTGTATCTGGGTACAATAAGCAGAGATTTTGGTACCAATATTAAAATCATATGTTGTTATTTTTTCTGCCTATGTATTCCACAATACGCTAACCATTATAACTACTCGTATTTCTTCCTTTCCGAACAACAAGTCTTTCACCTTCCTCGTTCTTATACCGCCACGCAAGTATGGTGCGATGAGCAGGTTCAGACAAATCATATCTGTGAAACCAGGGTGTCCCATGCTGGGTGGCGATTACACTTCACTTCACTTCTCTTCTCTTCTCTTCCTCCGACACACAGCCAGCAGACGTCAGCCCGGAGAATGCAGAAACTTCCGGAACTTCAATTTTAAATTGTTAGGCCTGGGGTCTTCTTCGTAATTTACTTTCAGTGGCCCACGTGGAACATATTATGAAATATTTGATTACGAATTTTATTGCATTATACTAAATTCTTACAGTTCCATTGTTATAAAACTGCTTGTAAAGGGACTTATTTAGATAAGTTAACATATTACATTATTGTAATAGAGACACAGCTTTTAAAGTATTTTATTTTTTATTAAAGCTGGAGATGTTATATTATGCTCGTACCTTAGTATTTGATGGTCATTGAGTGAATATTCTATGGTAAAAGTGGGGAAACTTTAAAGATTTTGTATACTAAAATGTAAACATATAAACATTAAAAAGTATTATTTCAATTGTTTTATAATAGTTTCAATGATATTGTACTGAGTGTTACATTTACAACAAATGTATGTTACAATTCGTGTTTTATTTAAAAATGAAACCTATTTTACACGTGTTATACATTTTTATTGATTATAAAATTATATTCTATTTCCACTGTTAGAAATTGCATTTTATTATTTTTCTCACACACTTCAAAATTACTTTTTCATAGTCATAAGGGTTTTCTTTCAGCATACTCCCAAAGTTAAATTTGTCTCGCATAAACGAGAGAGTGCGAACTCGGCCTATTAAAACCATTTGCTTCAGACATGTGCACAGCCTTGGAATGTTACAGAAAAAAAATTATTATAATTGTATCAAAATATTTAGCACTTTTCTCAACCATGTTAGAAAATTATAGAGGAATTATATTTTATTTTGTTATGTTCTTAGAATATATTTAACGAGATTTATTGTTGTCGAAGTGTATTAAAATGAATAATACTTTCATAAAATTTGCGAATACCTTTTAAGTACTCTTTAAATATTCATAGTACAGTTATAAATAGTTATAACATTTCTAGATTCCAACCGAAATGCCCTGGTTTTAAATTTGCTTTTGCAATTCCGAACTGTATTGCTTCGGAATTTTTCGTCACCCCACCCAACAACGCGGCATTTTTTGTGTTGAACCACCCAGACTACTTTGTGATGGTTAGTGTATGTCTTTAGATGGAGGAAAATGGGGAGGAAAAAAAAAAGTTGCTTAAATATTTAAAATAGACATAAACCTAGGTATACAAAATTATTCCAGCCACTTACATATAGAGGAAAGATTAATCGAGTACTGTGTTACTGCCAACAGTAAATTATTTTGTAACATATTTAAGGCATTGAAATTTTCTACAATAAATTGAGATAAATACAAACTTATATTCTGAACCAGACTGTGCTAGTGTTCGTTTGCTTTACTATGTAACAACTCACCTTTTATGTAGAAAGCCAACACAGATTTTGTCCCAACTGTAGTATGGAAGAGAGTTTGTTGACTTAGTCCAAATCAGTATAATATTTTTATTGCTAATCTTAATATTTCTGAATATGACGACTCTGCAATAAATTGAAGTAACTAAAACAAAATTTAAGGCTGAAATGAAGTAGGGCTCAAAATATGACTAATAATATTTTAATTTTGGGTACATACTGATGAAAAGCAATGGGAACATCAAATTGTTAAATTATTTTACGTTTATTATCAATAATTTACAAAAGTATTTAAAATTAATTTTTGTGAAGCTTGAAACGAAGTCAACTATTTTCTAAGTTTTTAATTACTCTTACTATTTTTAAATTAAATGAAACCAAGCATTTTAAATATCATTTTAAACACAAGTTCTTGTCAATTTGTGCCTGAATATTCAGTTTATGTGTTTACCGCGACAACACAGTAAATAATATTTGAAATGTGCTCTAAAACTTGTGCTAGCACAGAACAATGCCCATGGATTGAGAGTGGCATTTAGAGGGAGCAAAAGTCTAGAGATGTATCCCAGCAAGATGATATAACTCTTAGCGTTAAAGTTCATTAGCAGGTTAACTACTGTGTAAGGTACATAAGATATCGTAAATACCACAGTGAGTGACATTAGGATGTTCGCACTTCTACCTCTGGCTCTTCTTTCGCTTTGTAGGCCAGGACCTTCCTCACCCGGCAGTCCTCGGATGCTCTTCTTGAGGAATGTAGCCGTGGCGACCGACAAGCCGCCTATCAACGTCAAAGGTAAGACACAAGTCGTACACAGACTCAATATCTGTACCCAAACTGTAGACTGTATGTAGCAGCTGTGTTTGTCTCGCCTTACGTGGATGATGTCCGTGAGGGAAGCTAGACCAGCAAGGAACCACACTGCAGCCTCAAGGACAGGCACGTTGTTCAGACATTGCAGAAGGCGCTTTGCAGAGCTACCAGGAGAAGCTGTCATTGCCAAATAACGCGCGAAGCTCAGAAGTACCATGGCATACTGACTGATAGTGCCTGCGATCAGCTCTGTTGCCAATGTTACATAGCATCCCACAGCGTTGTAGGGTATAGCACCGCAGAAGTTACTGTAATAGACCACTGTACCACACAACAGCACCATGAGGTCTCCGGAGGCAATGTGCATCACGATTTTATTAGGCAGCGTTCTCATTTCTCTATGTCTCATCAATATCACTAACACTAACACATTTCCTACCGTTCCCACTGTTAACATGATGCTAAATACTATAGGGTAATAGTATAACTTCCAAATTTCTCTCGTGTGAAGGTACTTCTCGTATTGATCATTTTCCTGCATAGCATCCTCGACATGTTCAACGCTAATGAAAACATCGTGCACTGTTAAGTTCATTTCGAAAAATCATGCAAAATTATAGTCTTCGCACTTTCATCTTAACACACGATAAACTTGAAGATGTTTTATAACTCACATAAGAAATGAAAGCTGTTTCATCAAAATGTTTACGCTTGGTTCATGGTAAATGTGAACTTTTGGGTCTAAGAGCACCATGTTCCTATTGATCTTCTCGTGACAGTATGTTATCTATAAAGCACCCAAGTACCTTCTTTAGTAAACAGTACAGATTCTGTGCCCATGTCCACTTACAGTGTACCAGACTTTCACATATGCGGTAAATAGAGTTAACCTTACAGCCACAATTTCTGCGAGAGAACTGAAATCATAGAATATCACGTTCTAGGCCAATAACGCGTGAGAGATAAACATTTAAAGGGGGACCATGGAAGTGATAAAAAGAAGAGGATAGTGATAAGAGTCAATGAAAAAGATAAGCCTGCTGGTCATTGCATATGTTGTGATTTGATTAGGGTGTATTACATCACAAGTTTGCTCACTCTTCTGGAAACCTTACTCTGATATGAATTATCTAATATGACCATTCTTTAGAATAAAAAAAAACTAGAAGTTGTTTTCAAACATGTCATACACCACGGAAAGTGTCTTGCCAATATGAACTTCTTATTGGCAGACCCGGGTTTAGATTTTAATCCATGTATTTTGTATGTAAATTATTAGAACTATGAAGATAGGTTGCTTCATTTACGGACGCTCGTTAACATCTCAGGTCATCAGCATACCATTTAATTCAGGGATAGAAACAGCCTATAAATTTTGCTCATAGGCCTCTTCTTTCAGGTTTGAGCTTTTTAGGTACCGTAAATCTATGGCATGGGACCAACAGCTTTACTTCCTTCGGAAGGAATTAGAATTGACCTAAGATCTTGGGTCTACGAGGCAAGTATGATTACCACTAGACCATCAAGTCGACCTTTGGACCCTTATATACTGAAAATATACCATATAAACAAACTTTCTATTTAATTAATTTTTTCTTTCTTTTTTTCTTTTCTTTCTTTTCTTTCTTTTTAACGTAACCTGAAATGGAATGTAGTTAACAATATAAAACCCTAGACAATACAATGCTCGTCATTTGTTCATTTAATATACTGGTGTAATGTAATGTCAGTATATATTTATAATTATAAAAAACCCCTAAAGTAACATAATCTAAAATATTCAGTGTATTCAGGACTTTATGAACCTTCACCTGCCTTCTATGTTCTTCTGTTTGCACATTTTATAATACAGACCCTGAGACTTGAAAATATGCATTTTACTGTCTTAAGTCATTTACTGTCATTCGAGGAAACATAGAAAGAACAAGGCACAGTTTCAGCACGAAAAGATTGATATAATTCTCAATATCAGTTTACATACATAACTATTGCAAATAATCCAAAAGTTATTTTGTGCAGCCCATACGTTCCAAGTAATTAGAGAAAGTTTGTTACCGTATTTTGCGCTGTTACTCGTTTTCTTCATACTGCTTTGGACAAAAAAACTCACTCTTGGAGTTTCCAAAATCAATACTGAAACACCTAAGAGCAATAAAAGTTCATCACAGGAACTGCAAAAAGGGAATTTATCACCAAGTTAAATAATTTAAAAAAGTAACATCAAATTCAATTATGGCCTTATTAATTGATGAAATAAGTTATGGTGCTATTCTATGGTATTGGGGGAACAAAATTAGAATTCTTGCAATCTTTATGTATCACTATAGAGAAACCACAATTTTAGAATTATTATTATTATTATAATTAAACCACAAAAATGTTGATTTTAATATTAATATTAAAATTAATTAATAACTATTAATTAAATGAAATATTTGACTACTGATAGACAAAGCTATACTGTATGGGTATTTTTAAACATTTTTAAATGTAGCCATGTTTATGAACTAATTTCTTTATATCTTTACATAAACTAAAATAGAGAAAAATAACAGAAAGTTCCGAGTCACATTGTGTATTTACTAACAAGATGCTCATATAACTAAAATATATTATTTTAAAACAAGTACAATGTATTAAGCAAATATACACAATTAACAATATACAATCGTAAGCTACATCGTTTTACATTATTTAAATCGTATTACCGAATTTTGTAGTGAAAAGGAAATATTCTTGCCGCTAGGTCGAATTTTAAATGCTGGATTTCAGATAAATTTCCACTTCTAATTTCTCGACTTCCCTGATTTCCAGAAAATATTTTTCTTGTTTTATTTAAACGGTATATAACAAGTTTTGTTGTTGCTAGTGCTATTTTTAAATGTTGGGTTTTAGGTAAACCCGCATTCCTAATAATCTGACTTCACTGATTTTTAGAAACTTTTTTCTGATTTTATTTCAACTGTATATACCGATTGTTTTTAAAAAAAATTAAATTGTGATCC
Organism: Metallyticus violacea; assembly: GCA_030762175.1. Classification (NCBI taxonomy): domain Eukaryota; kingdom Metazoa; phylum Arthropoda; class Insecta; order Mantodea; family Metallyticidae; genus Metallyticus; species Metallyticus violacea. The sequence continues at coordinate 55,032,419 of CM060843.1, read as the reverse complement.
CTAGAATGATTTTTAAATTTTGCTTCTTTACTCGGTTTTTAGGTATACTTCCACTCTAACAGTTTGAGTGCCCTGGTTTTCAGAAACTATTAATATTAATTTATTTAAATAAATATCCTCAGTTTCATTGAGAAAAAACTAAAATTGCCTCTGGTAGAGCGATTGTAATTTGTTAAAAAAAAATAGGTTAACCTCCCAATAGTCGAATTTTGTTGGTTAACGAACTCGACAAAGTTTTTGTTAACCGATGGCTGTATGCCGAGTTTCATTGAGCAAAACAAAAATTGCGACCGCTAGAGCGTCAACAGAGACATACAAATATACATATATTTACAAATATAAGTTTTTCCATTCTCATTTTCGGTTCCTATCGGGTAGGATCGATGGAGATTTAAAGAACATTTTCATAAATCGTTTCATGGGTGCAACCGCAACTCATACGGATTTCGCTAAAAACGATAAAAAATAAATGTTATTTATTAATATCCATAGACCTAAAATTAAGCGAGTAGTCAGCCTGTGAAGAAGTGGAAGTGGAAGAAGTGTAGATGTGGTTGAGAATAAAAATATTTTATTTCAATTCTGAATTTTATTTTTTAATAAACTGTTAAAAAGTGCAAATCTCTTTCTTTAATACACTCTCTGCAAAGATACAACTGACTTATACCAGAACATGTGCAGCATATAAGTTACGAACTCCTTTCTGATTCAACTAGCTTAAACATTTATTTTGGACTGTGAATTACATTTTAAATTGTGAAAGTGTCTTTTTAGCGTCTTGTACACCAAGTTAATACAAAAAGTTCAATTAGGACGAGGTGGGGAAAACGAACATGTCATGTAATGATACCATTGCGACCAAGTCTATTGGTTAGTGAGCCCTGTCAGAGTGCAATGGAGAAGTGAGGAAGCGCACCATAGTGTTGATATCGCATGTGACCCCAAGTATAAGGTGGTCTTGTAGGAACTGCTGGTTAATGTTGACTTCAGACGTGATGGTATATTTAACAGATTATGCCTATTGGTAGTTTGGAACATCAGTCACAACCGCAATCAACTATTAATGAAAAATATTTGTTATATACTCAACCATTTTTTAATTTCTAATTACTTTCCAGCATTGACTTCCTTCCTTCATGGCATTTACAGACCTATTTGCCTACTCCGACAATCGCTGCGTCCTCTACCTCCGTCACATGGTATCACTGGTAGAGCCAGCATAGACTGCTTATCCAGTATCAGTTCAGGTTATAGTTACTTAACAGAAAATATTTGTTTTGGTCTCTTTAAATAAGTATTGAATTTTGGAATATCCAGTATATATAATAAGCTTATGAGTTTTTAGCTATGGGTGAACCGTGTATTTGTATAAAAGTAGTTTATGGAGCTTAGATGTAAAATTTTTTCTGCAAGAATTGATTACAGAAAAGAAAATAAACAAAAGACAGTAAATAAACAGCGAAGAGAGAAAATAACCGATATCACAGGGCCTGTACATTTTAAAGTGCTCAATTATGTATCTCCTATTCATAATATTTTAGGGAAATAAGGCGTACTGAATACAGGATAGAAATTTATTTAAACATTAGATTGTTTCTTGCAGTCATGGTATTCTGTCTGATTGTTCTTATCTAAAGCAATTACTTTTTTGAAAAGGCAATTCTCTTTATGCTCTGTTTGAATTATATAAAGTCTTTTCTAAGAAATACGAGAAATTATATAATATTACCATTTAGATTTCATATTAACCTACTGACTTCAATAATTTTAACTCAGTTATTGAGCTGCTGACAAAGACATTTTCAAAAAACAAATTTGTATACTAAATATCTGTAATACAATTAGAGGAGACGAAGAAGAAAGACATGATTTTAAACATTTCAAATTTTACCTTTTTTGTACATTTTGTTCTTTGACAATGGAATAGTTATCGATGTCATTTTATATGCTCTATAATAATACAATCATTCCTTCACACTATTAAATCGTAATTAATTTTAGCATTAATCAAAACTGTGATGTTTATAGAGTGTTGAATATTATACAAGGAACTTAACAAAATTACATTTTGCACATTGCATTTATTTGAGACATGAAATGAGCGAAGAAAATAAAAAGATTATCATCTAACCTTTTAAAATATGAATTTAATCAAAGTTATAATTCTGTCTAGTAAACTGGTCTCTATAGAATTTTATTTTTCCGGGTTTACTCCTGGAGATTTCTTTTGTAATGCCATTTTTTCCACTTATTTTTCTTTTTCTTTCGATGTACAAGAATGTCTTTGGTCATCGATTTTGCACATGTCCATACTAATCAGATTCTAGTTTCTGCAATGTTACTGATATGTCTGTTACTTAAATTATATTTAAAGTTGGGCTATTTTTCCTTAAAAATCCCATTTCAAGGTTTTTTATTTTATTTTCTTATTTTGTCAGTAATTTTCAAGGTTCCTGATCCATGTTTATCCATTGTTTTATAAATTTTTAGTTGTGTTTCATTTCCAAAGGACAAGATGTTATTTGTTCGTCGTTGTCTGCACTAAATATATTATCTTTTTATTTTTGCGTCACTTCAGTCTATTATTGAATTTAATTTTTAAATTATTATATAACGTTGAATATTAATTGCTCCTGTGATAGAGGTAGGTGTGTTTAGCACATCAATAATAATTTGTTATTCACCAACTTTTGATGTTGTTTCTCTAAACGTATCATCGTATCAAATGATTTTCCTCTTGTGCATTAGCAATGCAATTGTGGATAAAGTACAATGAACATAACTTGCCATAATCAATAAAATTACGCATTTCCGCTTTTATGTCCCCAAGTTTCCATGGGTGATGATAAACAGACTAAAGACCTCGTCCTCCTCTTAACACTGATTCTATAAACCTCATTATATATATATATATATATATATATATATATATGTGTGTGTGTGTGTGTGTGTGTAAAGAGAGAGTTCTATTAATACAATAATAAAACAATTCCTCTAAAGGCATAAAATACATAAACAGCACTGAGACATTCTAATATGAAAAGTTAACACTTGAAAGTATGACAAAACTGAAAACTAAAATACACGATATTTCGAGCGAGGCTCCATGAAACAAAAAGAACAGGTGGGCAGTACCTCTCCAGGTGAAGCATTGGAGGTTCTTATTCGGCTGGCAGGGCCGCCAACTGTAACATAGCGAAGGAAAATTAGAGAGAGATTGAGGCCTGATGGGGTCCGGGCTTTATGTAAAATTATTTCTGCCATCTCTCGATCTCTCAGTGAAATAATGATAGAAAATGGAGGGGTGGCATCTATGAAAACAAGATAAAAGCAATCATCGAAGGTAGTTTGGTGAAGATCGTCTTGTCTTAACATCACGCACAAGATCTCAGCTCGAAATATTGAATGTTTTTAGTTTTCATTTCAAATGTTAATTTTTTATATAAAAGCTCTCAGTGTCGTATATATATTAATCGTGTGTAGAACATGTAATAGAAATATTTCCATAAATAAATTGTAATAACAATTTTAATATGTCAAATTACTGTTTTGTAAATTCCAGCTCATAAAGAACTACCAGTTTGTCAATTAAATGTTCTTATCTTTATATAAAATTATCTCATCTACCATGTTTTAATAATTATAACTTAATTCCTGTGTACATCCCCGAATAATTTTACAGTGGTTGATTTATGATGCACCTATATGCTATTGATTTTACTATATTATTTATTACATATAGTATACGTTCAATTATTCCCATTATTATGTATCTAAAATAGTTTTATATACATTAGTAGATACTTATTAGTTGGTAGAGTTTAACTCTGTTATATTATAATATAATATTTAGCTGTGTAAATGCGATTATTTAATATTGTATGGGTGTTATAGAAAGCGATCCATTGACCTATGAACTAACCTGCAGTGTTTTGCCTGTAGGTGGCTGTCTGCGGGTATCGCAGATTGGTGCTGGAATAATCACACAACATTTTCTTAACTTTTAAAATTTCCATAACTCCTTTATGAAAGGAGGTGCTGAAATTGGCCATCGTCGCTCCATATATTTTAGGCATTTCTTTAAAAATATTCATCATTCTCTATAGTTCACTTTGAGATAGCTACTAATTAAAGTCCCTCTACCTAACACCTTGAAACTTCTATATCTGAAATTAATTAACAGAAAAACGGTTTACAAAACAAACCTAATACCTTGAAGAATGTAATCAAAATAAGCAGCATACTAATTTGGACTAATTTGGACTAATAAAAACTTAAGATCCCTTCGACAATTCATGATTAAACTTTGAAATTTCGTCTACGCATGTTTACACTAGTTATCCGCAAAGCTTTACGGTATGTACTTCTATTATAGCTTTAAATCGGTATAGCCGTACGCGAATTTATACATTCCTCCTTCATTTAACATGGAAAATGCCAATTTTGAAGAACATATAACCGAAGTATAATAAACAGGCAACACATATGGCAGGACCAAGGGTGAAACAGCTGCTGTTCGAAATCGTTCCTTATAATATTTAAAAACAAAATTTAACCCAATTTTTCCATTTAATTTTGCTGTTTTCGTTTCCTTGTTACGGAAAATGTGTCAAATCATGTGAACCAATCCGACACTGACATGGGGCGAGCCTGCATCAGGTGTGGATTAATGGCGAGGGTGGAGAGGGAGGAGTATGAGAATGTGTGCGCTCAGACCCTGTTTCTCCTACCTGCATAGTTGTTGCAGCATCTCCAATTTTTTTCTTCCTTTCAACGTGTTCTCATAGTACCAGAGTTGTTTGGCGCTATCACTGTGTTTGAAGTTGCTTTGCGTGCAAATATCTACTCAACACAGAGAAAAGTTGTAATAAGGATATGAATGTGGGTAGATGAGGAGGAATGATAGAAAAGGAACGAGACAAGGAGACGGGTGGACATCGTTGCATCTGCTACCTTCTTACTTAACCTCTGACACCTCATTCTATGCAGCCTACTGTTTGTTGCACTTACATCCTGATTTCCGTAATCGCTAAGCCTTATATAGTCACTGTAAAGAGGTAAGCATAAAGTACATAGCCGCATTTTATTATTGCGCATTAGCATTGTATTCATTTAGCTCTCATAAAAACATGCTTCTGGTATTCAGAAAGACTAAATAACACCATACAGGGTCCTCATTCTGCTGTGCAATCGGAAATTGCTTTTGCCGCAGGGAAATTACTGCGTAACGGCCTCGCCACTTGCGGACGGAAGTCATATGACGCGGAAGGATCTCATAGCGCTCATTATTTTGTATCTTTCGCCATTTATTAGTAATAAATGATCATTTAATAAATAGCAATTAATATTCTACTCACCATTAGAGTATATGCTCGAAGTACCTTCCTTCCGTAAGACATGCCTAAATCCTTTTGAAAAGATATTGAGGTACCAGCCGCCATTCATCCTCCCGGATACTGTAAACTGCTTAGGGGGCCACAAACCCTAACCAATAACTCTACTTTCCACATTTTATTCACTATACAGTGGTTGTGTGTGAAGTCGCACCGTATTGAATGAAATGCTCATTAATTTCTTCTGCAAGTGCCAAATTACTAAGAAACTCATTGATTATCTCGTTTATGTGCCAGTGAGTATTTAGTGTATTTTCGTAATCATAAAATTAAGAGCTCTATAGTCTATATTTTAGAAATAAAGTGAAATTTGAATTACACCACCCCAACTACCTATTGTTTTGTAAGCTCAAATATCCTGAGAGTTTGAAATTAGCTTCATAAGTGAAAAATGTCAGGTGTCATTCTTGCACATTCTCCATAAACCAGTTATAGAACCTGTCTCCTTTATCGTAATCTACGGTATTTATTTTAAGTACAACAGTAAATTCATATAGCTGAAGATGCAGCACCTGAGCGGCTTTATACAGGTACACCAATCTGTTGGGTTAATCGTGCTAGAGACTTTCAAGGAAAATTTTCTAATCGATAGAGTATTTCATCACTTCTCCTTTGTTAAACTCCGGCTTCTCGGTCTCAGTTTTTTGTCAATAAAAAGGGGGTTCGAACTTTATTCGTCAATCTACACTTCAAAATGAAGATGCTACCGCTAGAAAATTAGCACGAAATCTCTTCTATAGTACTTAAACAATATTTTTTGCACATAACAATAATGAAGGAATATACCGCCATGGGTGGCCAAGGTAGTTACGGCGTGTACTCGTGAGCGGGAGGTCTGGGGTTTGAATTCCATCCTCCCTGACTCAGGTTTTTTCCGGGTTTTCCTCAGTGCCGATAAATGGAAAATGTCGGGGAGGTACCCTAAACTTAGACCTGGAACGTTTCCTTCCTTTAAAAAAAAGCATTTCCCAATATATCTTTTTATTTCATGTAGCATCAGTGTCCACCACCTGTGGTATCTCAGTGGTAAAAACGGGTGTAAACACCATTCAAAAAAAAAAAACGAAGGAATACTCTTTATACTAGCATATTGCATTGCATTCGACATACTTCACAAAACACAAATACATATTAGAAAGTGTAACACGCACTTCCTACAGAAATGCAACTGAAACACAACTGAGCAAGCTCAATTGCATGCGCAAGAGGAGCCTTAACTCCAGTCTTACCGAGAATCGCTTGCACATTGCTATATATTAAATGAAGCTAACATTATAAGTGTTTTCATTAAGAGTACTAATTTGTTGTGTAGTTTGATGGACATTTCAGTTTCATTGTTTTGGGTAATAAAATGTTCCATGTTTATATAAAACTGATTAACGATCTTTCTGAAGTCCTGCGTGATTTCAACTTTCCAAACGAAGATGTCACTAAATCGAGAACAGGAGAACTGACAGCTTGCTTGAGAAGACCGTTCTTGTTTTTAAAAAGGAGCTTCTGCAAATCTGTGATGATATCACTACTGAAGCATGGGACAAAGAAGTTGGTCTTGCCTGACCCTTGACCCCCATTCCTTGGCCCATATGAGATGCAGTGACCCCTTTTGTGTGCGCGTGCAATACGGTCAGTGTAACTCTTGACCCGAAGATGCACGGGAGACACGGAACATGGTGTTTTAAAAGGGAATACCATGTCGAGATATCGATATCTAGCAAAGTCGACTATCATCGAACAATGGATTACTTTTTATGTATTTAGAGACTGTGCAAGACAAGTTAATACATCTTACTCTTATAGCTCTTGTGAGGAAAAACGAAACAAGGGATTGGAATATATGCAAATAGGCGCATTCGTGACACAAATAAACGAAAAACCGAAAAATTATGCATCCAGCGCATGTAATGACCTAGCTTTACTTCTATAGTTTTTAATAAATGTAATGCTCTCAGTAATTAAACACGCACTTTCCCCTGTTCCAATTCCACAGTTTTGCTCCTATTATTAAAAAAGTGCTTCCATAACAAAATTGTCATTATTACATTCTTCATCTCTATTTTTTTATCTATTTACTCTTTAAGTTTTAATATTTTCATGTCATTTACAGAAAATCTCCTTTCTCCCTTTGTCAGCTGCGAATGTTTATGAGAAGTCTGGGCTACACATATCTTGCACATAAAATGTCATTTTGTTTAATTATAAAACAGTCGTTGCTATAAAATGTATAAAAAAATATTGGTACTATTTTACTATCCAGCTTTCTTTAGTCGGCCACGACCTATGATAATCCTTAAGAAATATACTTTTTACATATACAGGGTGATTAAACATTAATTTTTACAGGATAAACTCATTATCAGTGCAAAGACCTAAGAAACGGAAACAGGAGAATGCCCATAAATTAAAAGCAGGCTACACTGTGTACAAAGCACCACTAGTACTGACGATGTGTTCGTTAGTCTGTTGGGCAGGTGATTCAATATTACAGGGCATGCAGAGTAAATAGTCAAGTGTCTTCTTAGGTGTATTAAAATGCATTAGATTAAAAAGCATGCAGCATTTTTTCGTGTTTGGTATTTTACTATAAAAGAGTTTATAATACAAATAAAATATATGTCCTATGGCGGTAGACTTTTGAATCAGCCAAATATAAATAAACATGATTTTGACTCCTATTTTGGCTAATATATAAAATGATTTTGGATATTTAAAATAGCTCAGGGTTACGAGAAATATATTATAAAGTAGTAAGTTTTACAAGAAGTTTCCTGTATCGTGCAGAATGTAAGGCATGAGAGTATTTTTTAGTGAAAGAGTATACAGATTAATTTGAATAAATCTGATGTGTTATCTGATGCAAAGACAAGTTTTCAGTAGCAAGCACTACCATTTGGCTATAACATTTGAAATACAGGTTGTCACTATTGTTTTTTGTTCTTTCACTTTTGTGCCTGTAAGAAATGAGATCAATTATCAAATTTCTTAACGCTGAAGAAAGCAAAATTCATCGAAATCTACAGGAGACACTGGGTGAATCAATATTGAGTTTATAATAAGTCCCAGATTATTGACAGAAGTCATCAAATAATCATTCAAGTTAATGTTACCAAAATTATAAATGCAGAGCGTAAAAACAGGAAGAAGATTTTGACATATATGAAATCCACATCATTAAAATATGAAAATATATGCAACATTTAAAAAAATAACATATCCAATTAAAAAAAAACAATGTTACCAGAATGTAGTACATCTTTACTTGTACTGGGATATGATCAGTTCTTATAGAATATCTGTGATTTTATTTATTAAAATGTCTTTCTAGGCGGAGCTGAATTTTCCCCATAACTTAAGAAATGAAAGTCTAATGTTTCGGATTATTTTTTAAATACGGGAGAAATACGCCTCAGCAAATCAAACTCAAAATATAATTATACATGATTTCATTCTGTATGTGACATTCAAAAAACACCAAAGCTCAGACATGCTGACTCCGAAACCCATCAACAGGTCAAAGAAACATCAAAGAAGGAAGGATCGGTCACTCTTGCAGCTGAATGTTACGGAGTAGATGAGTAGCAAGAGGGTTGGAAGTGAAAGAACTTAATTCTTTTGGCATTTCGCAAATGTTGTTAACTTTTAGTTTTCATGAAAAAATGTAAAATAAAACCTTGATACCTACAAGATCACTTAAAATAAGTTTAAAAAATAACATTGTTCAAAATATGAAACACAGTTTTTCATTACTCTGCGAAATTTAATATTTTAATAATTTTCCGCTCTCTAATCGTAAAGAATGAATGCTAGAATACTTGAACATAAATAGGAATGGTGTAGTTTTCTTTATAAGCTGTATCTAGCATGTGTACTTTTCTGTAGACTCGTCCAATATCTTATAGCAAACAGGGGATATGTATTCACATCTTGATGTAACATTGAGTGAAATAAAGACAAAGCTAAACTAACTTACAAATTCTATTCATACCAGAAAATAATATTTTCTCCACAGATGTTTATGCCTTGTTATAACTGCACATGTAGCATATTACTAACATCAGTTTTCTCTGGCTTTTTGTCTTTAATATCTCACATTCATATCAATATAAAGCTGTGTCAGGTTTCTTCTTTACATGTTGCCAACGTAAATGAAATCGTATATTAATTACTTCCTTCAGTTACACTCTTTGTTATATTTTTCTGTCTTTTTCTAGACATTGATTTAAAAATAATATGAGTGGTTTATAGCTTTATTTTATTTTTACAGCCTTACAGTAGATGTTTCGATTTTCAAATCGCACTATAATAGTATGATATTTAATCGTAAATCTAATTTTCAATACATCCATTCAGGATATTAACTTCTGTATGGTTTTCTCTAAATCCTGATTGTCAAATCATAGTATGTCGTATTTCAAATATATGAATATAGAAACCTGTTCTGTTATTTCTTCCTAAATAATACTTCTGATTATTTTTCTTTCTCCAAAGTCCATTGTTTTTTTTTTCTCTTTTTTAGTTTTTATTTTATGTATATCTTTTTGTAATTTATTTTCGGATATTTTATAATATAATTGGATTTTTTGGAAACGAGACATTAACATATAGAAAGTACATTAATTCACTTAAAATTTCTTTCTCCTCTCCGTATTTTTAAAGATTGTTAATGTAATTATTGTATTAAGTTGGAGACGGTCCACGTTCATTCACAGATTAACATTTCCTTTAAAAGCTTAAAGAATATAAGTATATTTTAGTCACTACACGCTATATGTAAGTAAAATATTTAAATAGTGTTGGTCTGTTTTTTTTTTTTTTTTTATTGGGAAGACCCATTTAAATTTTTCTCTTTATTGTTTTTATTAGCCTGTACTGCTTATATTTCATTTACTTTATAACGACACGCGGATTAAAGTTCGTGTTGTGAAGCGATTGACTACTGCAGTACACCTTGAAAGTTGACATTTAACATCTATTCTAAATATATATTCGCCATCCGCTTGCCTATGGATGAGTGACGTCACCATCTTGTTTGCTGTAAATGTAAACAGCATTAATTGAACAAATAACATTTGAAGAGAACACTGCTTTCTGGGCAGGGCTTGGGCGTTTTACGAGGCTCTCTAGAGTTTACAAGGCAACCCAAATTAGATGTACTACTCTACAAGATGCTTCAGATTTTCTGTGTACATGGTGACCTTTAAGTGTGTTTGGCTAGCTTGTGAACTTCAGGGGCAAAGAGTAAAATATGCCATTCACCTGTACGCCGCTATGTAGTCAAAATGTCCCTCGAAAAATATATTAAATCGGGTTTCATTGCTGAGTAAGTTGTTAAAATATGTAATTTTATTACTGTAACAAGTGACATTTTACATTAAAATGTGATTATACAAGTAGTAGATAATATTTAATTGTTATATTACAATTAATTATACATTAAAAATTAAAATGAACGAAATATAATTTATGCATTCTAATTGCAAGATATGATGAACATTCTAAATTCATTTTTGAATAAGTACAGAGTTTTCCAAAATAATTTTCAGGATTTAAAAAAAAAAGAAAAGAAAAACACTGCAAATAGTACTATTGAGATATGAAGGGGAAAGTACTTTTATTACATAATATACCTTAACATACCTATCATATTACGTCCATTACTTCTTCACTATGCAGATATTCAATATAATAGTCAATTTCCTTTCACGCGCACCTCAGCAAATCATTGATGATTATTTCAAAGATAATAATCATCTTTTTATTCAGAATATTCGCATGTAGGAGCAAAGTAGAAAAAAAAGCGCTAGAGGTTACGTCGTATGACTGAGACAGAAGCATCACCGCCAGTCCCGCATTCAAGTGCGGAGTTCTACCGATTGAAATGAGGTGCAGCACCATCTTGTTGCAAATTCCGTCCTCATTTAGCTGTGCACCTCCATCATCGAAGACATTAATTTTCGTAGAGTCTCATCCATGTCCGACATAACAACGGTATTTTCTGCGGTACAGAGGGGCGCCCGGTCTTTTTCTTTCTCGTCTCTACAAACTGCGATTACTGTCTACGAATGGAATTGTTATAGGGAGGAACTTTTCCAAAGTCTGTAGGGAAGTGGCGCTGAACAGTAGTAACGAATCGAAATTGGCAACATTCTACAGTAGAAAACGCTTTCACCTCATTTCCCACTGTCATGTTACAAACGCTGACACCTAACGGCAACAAGGTAATTACCCGGAAGGTGCTTAGCAAAGAACAAAAACTTGAAAGTTTTCTTTATCCATCCGTATAGAATGGTAATATCGCATGCTCAGTTTAATATCCATAAGAATTGCATAAACCCCGGCAATAATTTTGGAAAACTCTGTAATCAAAGGTTACAAGCTAGTCTCCAGCAAACATGTTTATATCACATAAACAAACATGTTTATATCACATTTTTCTTATTTACTTAGAAAGTCAATAAATATCAAACTATGATCCTTTTTCTCTAAAAACTGAATTACTGCAAATCTTGGAAGCAAGGCCTTGTCTTATCTTGTTCAACTACCGCTTTTGTAGACTCGAAAATCTTGCAGGTATGTGAAAGAACAGAACACTGGCTAGTTTCTTCTAGCATTATCCAATCTGCATTTCGTAAGCTCATCAAGGTCTGTTCTCTCCCCAGAATTGATCAACAAATTATAATAGTTTGGATCATTGTTATACTAAAAACGAAAAATAATTTTGGCAGAATAAAGAACAACAAGCTACAGGAGTCTTTAATAGAACATTACGGCTCAATAGCAATAAATCTTTGTATGATGCATATTAAGTACATGATACATTTAAATTAATAACTTCTGATCAGTATATTCCTGCAATAGGCGGCCATCATGTCGATTAATTCAGCTATACATCGCCAATTTTATATAAAAATGAGAAGAATTTGTGTTTAACGTCCATTTTCACTGCTGAGGAATTATGTGGTGGACACTGATGATACATGAGATGAAAGGATAAAGGGAGAGATGCTTATCATTGGGGAAGGAAGCGTTCCAGATGTAAATTTCCGATACCTACACAGCATTTGCATTGATGCAAAGTGAGGCAAATTTGGAAAAAAAAACACAGTCAGGGAGGACGGTCCTGGGGGGAATCGAACCACAGAGACCGTTTAAAGTGAGAGTTCACTACTAAGTAGGAATATTTGTATGCATAAACATATGATGTGGGTGTGAAACACGGGTTCCTACGAAGAAAGTTTTGTATTAAACTAAATTGAATTTATTTCTAAACTATTAAGTACTGCAGGTTTAATTACTCTTACCTACATGTAAGGAATATAACAAAGAAAAATATATGTGATATTTAACTGCCTCAAAATTCATAGAATTAAAAGATCTTGCTTGATGTAAACAATCTTCACAAATAATCCACTAAAATTTCTAAAATTTATGGATTCACAACATTTGGTGCTTCCAGAAGGCAATATTCCCAATCAGACAAAGATAAGGATTCCGTCCTCTCTATCATCATCTCCTTCATGCCCCACTACAACTGCATTATTCTTGAGATTTACTTATTCCTTTCTGAAACCTATCATCTTAATATACAAAGGAAGTGAAAAGCGGGATATAGAATCAGAAATGAAAGTCCTAAGAATAGTAAAATTTTGCACATATAAGGAGTAAATAAAAGAAGAGTTAAATATACTGTGACGAAATTGAAATATGTAGAAATACTATAATGAATTATATTAATAGAATGAACTGCTACAAAGTGGAAAAAGAAGCATTAAATTACAGACCTTTAAGTAGAAGTAGTGTGGATCGACTGCAGAAAATATTTCAATTTCTTTCCGAAGTGCTGCCAGTGTAGATGGTTTTCTACGAAATATAACATCCTTAAGAGTTCCCATAGGTAGGAGTCCAACGGAGGTAGATCCGGAGAACGGCAGTGTTATATACACACGTCTCCTTTGCCTTTGAACTTCAACAACATTCTCGGTTTTCCAATGTCACTTAAAAATTGCTTTCCCTGTTCAAACGATAAGCTTGGCTCCATTTTGTTGTAGCAAAGCTGGCATAACGTAATGTGAGGCACATCTGTTTACAGAACATCATACGATAATCTTGGTTTCATTTGTTAATTGTCACGTAGCAACGCTATCATAATGTATGTGAATCCATCTGTTTACAGAACATCACACTGCACATTACTGTTGTTTTTCGGTTCAACTTTGAAATATATTAAATAGGGTGAAAGTGAGTATATGTTTTTGTTCCCTCTGTGTATTTAAATAGTGTCCAATTTGTTAATTTATATAAGAGCTGAATGAAACAATATGGGAAGCAATAGATAATTATCAGGCATAATTAAAAAAATAATCTGAGGCGTGTTGGTTGATACTTTACATTTTCATATGGTTATTTTCAGTAAAGATATGTTGCATTGTGCTAAACACTGATGTTTCTCTTCATTAAACAAGTAAAAGTTTACGGTATAATATTGCCCTTATAGGCGAGGGGCCACGAACTGTTCTCAGAGCAGGTCTTTCCCGTGGGAAGTGTAAAGGCACACCAAAGTGCTTCAATTCTCTCTTGCGAGTGCAAACACAGCAAAAACACTAACATAAAACTCTGTTAACGCCCTGGGATTTGTGTAAACATTGCCAAGGTTTGCTTTGCTTTTCCCGTTCAGATCCAGTTCCCATATGTCGCCGCTGAGAGAAGTGCATATTGACGAAGATGACGCAAAAGCGATCCGGAGTGGCGCCCGCCCGCCAGTTGTCGGACGTCACCCGGGGCATTATGGCGTGCATTGTGAAGGGCCGCTTGAAGGACATCCAGGTGTTCGTAATCGAACTACCAGCCAGAATGCATATCTTTTCATTTATTTAGTTTTTGTTATGTAACTGTTATTTAATTCCCGCTATTAATCGTGATAAATTTTTATTAATAATAAAGTTAATCTTAAGTATTGAAAATACGTACGGGAATAGATGTATATGCCTAATATCGAACAGAAAACAAAATTAAACTGAAATTACATTAATCAATCCTTTTGGGATGTGTGACAGTTACTGTTTATCTTGTTCTTACAGAAGAAATATACTTGTATCCTAATTTAAACTTAGCTCACAGAATATTGTAAGATTTACACGTACAGCTATGGTCAGTTATCTCGAAAGCTGCTACAAAGTTTTCAAACAGTTACACCCTTCTAATCTATATTCCATACTCATTGCAAACACTACATACTCTTAAGTCTCAATACTATTGTAAGTAAAAGTAACAAGAAATAACCACAAATAAGGCGATCAAAAAAAAAAAATTGGCACGCGGAGCGAGATGGTGATAACGCTTGGGGCTCGAAAGGTCTCGGGTTCAAAGCCCTTGTTGCCGGCCATCGTGACCTTGGGGTTTTTCGTGGTTTCCCCTGGTCGCTTTTGCTATTGCTAATTTTTCTCTCCCCCATTTCATTCGGTTGGTTATGCTAAGAGTCGAAAGTTCCAAGGCGAGAGAGCTGGGGCGGTGTGACGATGGCCTGCCCTTTGAAAAAATTTCAGATTTCAGCCCCGGCAACTCATAGGGAAGCGGGCCTTTTGAGGGACTCGAATTCCTTTGGGGGGGGGGCTCCAATGGCATTGAATTGTTATCCTGGAGACATGTTAGGGACCCCGTCTAAGCCCCTATCTCAGTGCCGGTCAATCGTGTCTCCTTCACATCCTTTCCTCCCGGAGGAGGGCGTAGACACAAACTGTTGAGCAAGGCTAAGCGTGGTATATGGGAGATTATTATTAAATATTGTTGATAATACAAGGGTTAACAATATAAATTGGGGTTACGTATTGTTGGGCACTTAGGCCAGGCGGTTGTGTTCTGGTTCCATGTGCTGTGCAAGTGACAGTACGTGTTTGAACTGGGGGAGGACTAGCTCTGCGCATGCGTATATAGAACTACCTTACGTTTGAGCGTGGCTGAGCAGAGCAGTCGAAAGCTGAGATTAGAAGGAGGATGCCTTGCTATATGCTCCGAAGGGCCTCCCTAGCGATGGTAGTACGATAACGTAGAGTTTCAAGTAAATATGTTATGTAATTATCCTGATCTGATGTTAATTAATGGTTAATCTTTATCCTAGTACCAATATTTTCCCGGTGTTTTATAGTTTTAATAAGAGATGGCTAAGATACATTCTGATGCAAGAAGTTGAGCTCACACCTTGTCCAGCCAGTTGTAATGGGAAGCGCTCTAATAATTTGGGCTGTGACATATTGGTAAAAATTATGGATTCAGGATATAAATTAATCACAAAAACATCAGATAAGAGCATTTTAGTTGAACTCTACATTACGTACTGGCAGTCTTTAGGGTCGTGCATCGGAGTATAAAGCAAGAGGTTCTCTTTTATCTAAGATCAGCTTTCGCTGCTCCGCTTACCCACGCTCAAACCTAACGCATTTCTCTGTACGCATGCACAGAGCTACCACTAGCTCCACCACTTCAAACGCTTAACTGTAATTTGCGTGGCACTGCTATCTGAACACATTCGTCTAGCCTACGTGTCCAACAATAAGCAAATCCACCCGTTTTATCAACAATATTTAATAACCCCCCAATTTGTCACAGTAGTCAGTATCGCTATTGAGGACCTTCAATAATAGAAGACGGAACTCCTTGGAGCTGCAAGTAAAAGGTCCAGTGCTATATGCAGTTCGGCAAGGTTTGGAATTTCTATCTTCGAAGGTGATTATCCAAAGAAAGAAACATATGATAGTAGGATGATGTTAAACCTGGAAAATATAGTGGGAGACTTTCCAAATAAAGTTTCACCTTAGTTGTATTACTTTTAACTTAGCTGAATAACACCTTTGTGATTCACAAGTACAGACTGTTTTAGTTTTTAGCTTTTCAAGATACATTCGAGCTGATTATACTGTATAGTGTCGTTCATTGTTTAGCCAGCTGACAGCCGGTTACTGTTGATTTGGACGCTCTTTAATATCTCAGGTCATCAGGGTCCCATTCAATTCAGGGCGTGAAACGGCTGATAAATTCTGCTCAGAGGCCTCTTCTTTCAGGCTTGAGGTTTTTGACATGCCGTAAATCTACAAAACGGGACCCACGGATTTATTTTTCTTCCAAAAGAAGCAATTCTTAGGATTTTTACGCCCCAAAAAATCCATCGATCCTGGCCGGCATTGAAATCGCTATCTGGTTATAGGAGGCAAGTGTGTTTACCACTATAACACCAGGAAAGACTCATCCGATTACGATTCACAGTCCATCAAATACAGAGCGTAATTTTATTTTAGTGCAGTGGTTGTTTCGGTTATTTGTGCATAGATTCAATCCAACCAGCGATGACAGCGTCTTAAGAGTGAGAATCATAGCGTATCAGTTGTTTATCAAGAAAGAGCTTCTTCTACTGATATAACAAAACAGACTCAGCTCTTGCAGCCTTCTGAGCCATTGTCAACCCGTATGGAAACCAGCTACCTAACTGATCGAGATAGAGCTGTAGGAGATCTACACTGATATTGAATTGCTGTGCCGCTTACAAGACTGAATGGTAGCTAAATGAGTCTCGTTATTCACTTTTGTTGACCTTACTGTCCGTGGCTCATCCTCGAGGGTTTTGTTGCCTTCTTGGAACTGCGCCAGCCATCTTCGCACAGTCCAAGGTCTGGTAGATTTTACGCACCGCTGCAGTTACATTGTTTCCCAGTTTAGAGTAATAGAGCTTACAAACTGGGGTGCTTATGTTCGAGTGCGCTTCTCGGAATACCGGCTTACACTAGGAAAGCTTGAAAGTACCAGTTTAAATAGTCTAACTCTCGATAATTCGTTCCTGCCTTAACATAATTTTTCCTAATGTTTGAAATTTGAGTAGCAGAAAGAACCGACAGAACACTTTGGTCAACTGTATGTGTATTCAAAGCAGCACTTTGGCATTCTTATAGTTAGTTTAATATTGAAATTTCATTTATTTGGTTTATCAAATATTTATTTTGCTGTTGAAACATCACTATGGAAGGGCTATGTTATTTTTCAGAAAAAAAAATTGCGTTGGAACTGTTAGCATTTCTTTTTCCTCTTATTTCGCTCAATTATTATATATGATTGTACTCATAATCATAGGAAATGTTCAAAGGGTATAATGGAAAAATTAATATTTAAATAAATACCGAAATAATAACTTGTATAAAATATATTAAAACAAATAAAGAAATACTGTTCTTTTTATATCGCAATGTATATACACGGCGTTTCCAAGCTGATGAAATTTGTTTTCAGGGATGGTGGAGAAAGGCAAATGTATCAATTTGAGACCGAGAAAGAACCCTGGTGCGTGAACGGCGAAGTCGAAAGTTATAAGCCAACATTCCTGTGAGATACCATGTAACAGTGAAATACAAGAACCTACGAATCGTTGTTTGTGGGAAGTAATACATTGATATCTTTACATGTACTTGCTAGTCCAACCGATATGTAGACGTGCTTCATGAAGGAGACTTTACTACTGCAATGCACATAGCGTGATTGCATCGGACATGGCCAGTCCGGATGTGAACGTCTGTGTTTGCCGGTTGGAGTGTACAGTCTATCAGCCTAGTTATGTGAAGTATCTGGTTGCTGGATATGTAGGGTTGCTTTTCTTATCCGGACAAGCCAATGGGAACAGTAGGGAAGCTGACAGATTGCATCGGGCCAAAAACTCTTTTGGATTACACCACCATCGTATTGTATTATATTTATTTTTTTTTTCAGTATTTTTAGAGTAATTTTAGCAGATAATATCCTATGCAAAGTGTCACGCATTTAAGGGGGTAGTCTCTATAAACTTCACAATTTGTAAATTAAACAACAAAATAAAATGATTAATCTTGTTTTCATACTTGCGTTTATTTACTTTTTCTTAATAGAAAACTGTCTACCAAAACATCACATACTTACATACAACACAATGTATTGGAAAAGCAAAAGAAAATATTCCATTAAAATATCATAAATCATTTATAACATTATTATAAATGTTTACACTTCCAATAATATAACACAATTACAATAATATATTTTTACAAAATTATCTATTTAAAATAGAATTACGTAACTTGCAGTTAAGTCTATATTAAGTACGCACGTTACTTCTGATTATCAATTTTAAAAATGTCTTGCCTTGAAATAATAGTTAGTTCATGGCCTTCATTGTTCTCCCGTCTTAAGACATTGCAATATAGTGAATTTTATGGGAGGAGAAAATTAGATCACAAACTGTCTTCAGAGCCTCCCTGTTACATATTAATTCCAGCAGACTTTTAATTAAATCAGACCCGTGAGCGCGAACAAAACATAAAAGCAATAACAATGATTTGTCCATTAGAGGTTGGCACCACTGCCGTGCCCTGAAGGTGTGCAGTCGCAGCACCTCACACAAATATTGATCTCGGCCCATTTCCCATGGTGAAGTGGACCATTAATCTCGGAGCCCGCCTCTACCATGTAACACAATATCGCACTTTGTAACTGTCCACGTTTTTACCACAATTATTTATTAAATGTTGATTCTCATGGCGCAAGCTCGAAATTAAAAAATAAAAGCCATGGATATAGACCAGTAAATTAATTTCCGTGCCCAGGCGGAGGGTGGGCCAAATTATTCATGTTACACTATGTAGCAGAGGAACGCCTCGACTCTGGTACATTGTTTAATATCCTGGTAGACCCGGATAAAAAACCGATTAAGATCCTGCATCGTTAGAGCTTATCCTGGTTCACAGTTGTTGTGCTTCGAGAGTGGCTCAAGGTTCTGCATGATCCTATAAAGGAGCAAACGAAATTATCACGATGAAATTACATTTAAAGATAATTAAATGCATATTGTACAAAAATGACACACTCGTAAACATATATTGGTTGTTCTATGAGTGGTAAAGCTCTATCTTGGAACTGATGATTTGCATTTATTCCTTATATTTTTTTTTTTTTTTATTTTAGATTTTCGTTAAGCCTACTGTACTCTCCCCTGACAAATTGGTGTTGGTGCATGAGAGACACATACACAAATCGGGAATATTTCTAGCGAAGACCCGACAAAGAAAGTTAATGGTTTTAGAAAAGAGAAACTCTGATGAAGTCAAGTCAGAGAAATAAATAATAAGGAGTACGCCTTTTGCACCCCAAAAATCGAGCCATGATCTTTCCGGCCGATTTCACACACTTGGCTTTCAAACGAAAGGAAAGAAATTTTAGTCCTTCTGGTATTTCTTTCCACCAAGGGAAATTTCTGTTTAGGAAACGGAAGGACATGAATGCAACAGAAATATGACAAACATAAGTAGAACCCTTACCCTTGAGCCTCCCTTCCATTTACTCACAGTCTCCCCAACTCTCTCTTCCATCGATATATTTAAATCACACGTTTTCTGAGTAATTTATATATATATATATATATATATATATATATATATACACTCTAGACGTCTTTGCATCGTTATTTTCAGCTGTTTCAAATGAACCATGGAGTTCAAACGCGGCCTTGAAAACTGAAGCTCTGGGCATTTTAGGGAAAGCGTGTTGCAGATTTCGAGAGAAGAATTATGCTTGGAAAGAGATTTTTCAATAAAGTTTAACCCATTTTCAGAGAGATCTCGCCTGCTTTATGCATCCAATTGTGACCAATGATGAAACAAGGGTGCACTGCTACTCACTTTAAACAAAACAACAGTCTATACAATGAAAGCATTGCGATTCTCGACCGCCAAAGAAGACCAAGTGTGTGAAATTGGCTGGAAGATCATGACGTCGATTTCCTGGAATGCCAAAGTTGTACTGCTAATTGTTTATTCGCCTGATTTACCTCCATCGGACTTCCATCTGTTATCTAAATAGAAATTTCCTGTGGTGGAAAGAAATTTTCGTCCAATGAAGAGCTTAAATCTTCAACTGAGTATATTTTGCAGGCCTTGAGGAATCTGTCTTTCGTGATGGGATAAAGGCTTTGAAGCATTGCTGGATAAAGGGCATAAGTGCCAAGCGAGAATATGCTGAAATATAAGAATACTTTCAAAAATCTATACCATCATTTTGTGCTTTATTCAGAGAACGTTTCAAATGATCTTCGAATTTCCCATGTCCTCCATCGTGACCTTTCCTTAGGGAATAAAGTATGACGTGGGAGCCTTCTAGCATATTATGCTCCTCTACCTACTTGAACTCTATACAGAACACAACTGATCAATAAAATTTCAGTTATTACCATTTCAAGGTCACTCAAGGAAAGTTTCGTTGCATTATTGTACCTTTCCCTGCCCTGAGCCTAACCAGTTTAGCCGACACATTTCTGTAACGGCAACTTGTAAAGCGTAACAGTATTGCAATTGAGTTGAATTCTTAATTATTTTCTTGGGTATTATAGACGTATAACTGGGGAGTAATGTTACCTTAAAATTTAAGATGAAAATTTAAATGTATTATGTATAAAATATTACTTTTATATTGCGGAAGTTAAATAGAATCTCTTGCTTTATTGCTCTAATCTTTGATATAATTACTGCCAAGGGATTTTACTTAATTTGGTAATAATATTTTCAGCACATTCCACATGTATCTACAAAGGTATTGAAATATGGTATAAAATAAAAATAATATTATGAAATCACTAAATGGCTTTTAGTTGTCCTTTCAAAATACAGTGAAATAGCATATGGCTAAAATATCTCACCTCCTAGCTATGCTACTTAGATGTGAATACATACTGATCAATAGTTATTTTATGTTTATTTTATTAATTTATAGCATCATAATAATCGTTAAATAAATAGCAACAACAAATGTTTTCCTATAAACAAGATGTATATTTCAGGAATAGTTTACAACACTAGAGATGTTCGCAACCTCGTGTTAACGTAGCTTTGACGGCACCTGTTGACCAATGAAATATGCCATACAGTTACCTTAGAGCGTCATCATTTCAGAAACTATCGTATTGTCTGGCGTACGAACTTTCGCCAGTACCCAGGCATATTGACGGACTATAATGCAATTTAAGGGTAGATTAAATTGTCACCTCCTCAACTCTAGGAATAATAACTTTTAGTCTCTCACTTCTTCATTTTCTCCTTCTCTTTCTTTTGTACTTTAGGAAAACGTTTGAAGAACAAATGGAATTTTAACAATAACTTTATAAAATTTCTAACTTCATAAAATATGTAATGTTGTTTACATGCAGTGTATATATATCTTTAAGGAGGCCCAAAGCTACAGAATAACTACATACTACTAAACTATCTTCGTGTTGTTTACTCTCTGCTCTGAATGGTTGGGGAGCTAAGCATCGAGACTTGCAAAAGATACAATGCTAGAATTAATAATGGACCAAAGTTCTGGGTTTGCAATAACGTATTTCATCCGAGCTAAATTAATAAAGAATGTGACAATTACAGAAGACAGTGTTTTAATGATTTGTTGTAGACAGCGAATACACATCTCAGCCAGCACAACGCGTGTTGCATTGGTGAAAATGTAAAATAGAAATGAGTATAGTGAACTATCTGTTAAGCCTAAAAATATTATAAACTGGCTAGACCCCGCCCAGTCGTGAAATTTCTGCTCCAGACAATTGTGGCAGTATATTAAATTCAAATAATTCGAATAATGATAACATGAACTTTTTCAATTCTAATACTGAAAAAACAAAAATACCTGCAAGACTAAAGAGTGTTGCAGAGGTTTATGCAAATAATAATGGAGGCGATAATGTTATTACCAATAACTCTACTCAAGGTGAAATGGATCTAATATTGTACAGAGAAGGTATAGACGTCTTTTTACAGGTAATAAAGAACGAACTGAATCTAATAATTCAAAAAATGATGAATTGCCCAAAATAATTTCACTGCATGTATGTATGTGTAAAGTATACTTTGAAATGTAACTAAAATAACAGCAACTAAAGAAGCAGAAAAAGAATAAAACACGTAAATACTCGCAGAACTAGACTTTTTCAATGAAGGAGGTAAAATAAATATTGAACCTCAAAGGTAACGTAATGCGGGGAAACAAATTAAACTAGCGATAAAAGTGAGATAGATGGAGAATATAAAGATACTAATACATAAGATTTAAACCCGGTGGTACACGCGCTTTATGCAAAAATATAACTGCCAACTCTCTCAGCAAACTTTTGAGCTATGAGTTGGTAACACATTAATAAGCGTTAAATATATCATCCTTACGTCTTGTTTATATATACATACATACCTACATACACACATACATACATACATACATACATACATACATACATACATACATACATACATACATACATACATACATACATACATACATACATACATACATACATACATACATACATACATACATACATACATACATACATACATACATACATACATACATACATACATACATACATACATACATACATACATACATACATACATACATACATACATACATACATACATACATACATACATACATACATACATACATACATACATACATACATACATACATACATACATACATACATACATACATACATACATACATACATACATACATACATACATACATACATACATACATACATACATACATACAATTCCAAATATTCAGTTAAGTTAATTTCTTCTGTCTCTCCCAATGTTGCTACGTTCCTAGATACTGATATTTCTTTATGCAATGACTCTTTTCTTACATTTGTGCACATTAAGCCCACCAATTTACATTATTCTTATTTTTGATTCCGGTTATTCTCTGCATATCAAAAGACCTATTCCTTTTTCTCTTTCAATCCGTGGCCACTGTATTTGTCACAGCCTTTTTATCTCTTAACACCTGTTTTAAAAACCTAGCTCAAAAGTTCCAAGACCAAAATTATCCTTCCTATCTTTTAGAAACCTGTATCATCTTAGGCACAAAAAATTCCAATGCAAACCTAAAACTTCTAATAAGAACTTCATTAACTTTGATACTACTTACGTGCCTGGAACTGAGAGCATCAAACCTATTTTGAAAGAATGTCACGATACTTTATTAATGCATTCAACTTTAAATGATTTTTCTAAATTTGTGCCCCGTATAAAATACCCCCTAACCTTAAATATAATACCCTAACCTTTCACAGCCTATCTCCTTTCAAATGCTGGAAGCTGGAGATGGCTAGTCAGAGGAATGTGTTAATAACGTCCAGCTGTTCACTATTAATATCCTGATTTTGTTAACGCAGATAGACTGACTCTAAAGAATTTCAGTAGATGATGATACTCACGCAGTGCATAAAGTTTTACTTGGCAGAAAAAGCCGTCTCCCATATACGTCGTTAGCCATCTCTCTAGATCCCAGCAATACCTCGTCCCTTTGCTGGCTCATATCCTTGCCAACACCCTAAATGTAAAAACTGTGCACTAATTATGCCGTACCATTCATTCCCAGCCCTAATTTATCCAGAGAATGTAACATTTCTTCATGTGCTACTTGTGCTTCCAAGAACTTCGTATATATGTTATCTTGTACGCTTTGCAAAGCATTTTATATTGGTTTAACTTCTACTGTTATTTCGCTACGTATGAACAATCATAGACATTCTGTTAAAACCAAGTCTCCCTTGCCGGTTGCCCAACATGCCCTGTCTCAATGTAAGAATTTCGATGATGCATTTCATTTAACACTTGTTGATGCGTTACCTACTCATAGCTCTGAAAGCGTGTTCAGAGAGATGACAACTATATTTTGGCATAAAGCCCGTGTATGTACCCTAAACTTAGATCTGGAACGCTTCCTTCCTTAAACAAAATATTCTTTCCCAATATATAATTTTATCTCATATATCATCAGTGTCCACCGCCTGTGGTGCCTCAGTAGTAAAAACAGACGTTAAACACTACCAAAAAAATAATATTACCTTCGAGATTCAATGTTTATTTTTATAGCCTTCATTTGTCTTCTTGTCTTTGAAGAACACTGATGTTTGACATCTAACTAGCGACAATTCTGTGAATATTTAAATATTTTATTATTTTTATGATTCTTTAGTTATTATAGATAGATAGACAACCAGACAAACAGATAGATAGTTTATCCCCTGAAACAGAACTTTCAAATGTGATAGACTTTTTAAAATCAAAGTTTCCTGAAGTAATGGTGAAAAGCTGGAATCTAGATTTCCAAATTTGTCTTCATCTTTCAAAATAAATTTGTATGAAGAGCATATTTTCGCCCCATTAGACTCCAATCTGTGACCTAAAAATGCCCGCGTTCGGCTTTATTTCCATCCTCCACAAAAAACAGAATGCCAGATAGTGCGAAGGTCGGACAGTGAACGGAAATATATTCTGTTTATGCCCAATCATTATATAATAAAATCAGCTAACTTGAATTACTGTAAAATGAAAATATTATTTCCTGTGTATACCAGTGAACATTTGCGTGCTTATCACAATTATACGTACTCTTTAATTTCTCAGGCTTAGCCTCCTAAACCCAAGATCGCGGGTTCAATCCCGGCCAGAACCGATGGATTTTTTCGGGCGTAAAATCCTAAGTATGGCTTCCTTCGAAAGCAAAATAAAGTCGTGGGTCCCATGTCGTAGATTTACTGCACGAAAAAGAACCTCAAGCCTGAAAAAAGAGGCCTCTGTAAAATTTGTCGGCCGTTATTATTACTGTTTTTAATAAATTATCTATGGGAGGAAGTTATAAGAGATTTAAAACTGTTTTATTTTTTTAAATAAATCCATTTACTTATATAATGCTCAATTTTCTTTTCCTTTTGAGATGGTCAATAGCATCAAATGCAATTCTCATTATTTATGTATTCAATAAATTAAATATACTCTGTGTTTTGCTGGTGTCATTCGCCTGTAGAGTGGAAGAGAAGCCCCAGGGCCAGGGTAAATAAATATATAAATAAATAAAAATAATCAGTCTTACAAAATAATACTTAAGATAGCATTTTCCAAGTTAAAATAGGACTATTTAAATGAACTTAAACGTTAATATTCTTTTTATTCATACATCTGTGTAATTGCGAATGTGTTGCAATTCAATACTAATTGTAAGCATGGTTATGAAACGTATAATGTGTAACAGACAAGTGGCACAAATGAAACCATAGGGAAGGCCAACACTAACGACAAATAGTGTTAGCATTGAGGTAAATATAGAGAGAATTAACCTCTACCGTGTGTTCAGATTTAAATGACATCTTGCTTGATTATTGCTTTCTGCATAAATTTTCTTTTGTGTCAAAAAATTAAGCAAAATTTTGTCCTTTTATTACTGACATCACGTAGTAAAATAACGAATTAAAACCATATAATTCATTTTAGAGAAAATAGTTAACGTTTGAAATGAGCGTATTTGATAAGCCTTTTGTAAGAGTTTCAGAAAAGTTTAAAGGCAAAAAATGATTCTAAATCGTTAAAATTTTGACTAATATGTCAAAAATCCATTCACAAAAATTATATTGTAATAATATTTCTCCTCAACCAAAACGGGACTAATTTTTATAAATGCGCTTATAATGTTCTTTTGTAGAATGCATAATGCACATAAAAATATTTTTAAGAATTTAATACAATTTTAACAACAAGAACATGGACGAGATTTCTTCTAGTTAAGATGAAGGTATAAAAACAAAAGAACAGTATTCGATGTTAAACAAGCATAGCTTGCGTGGTTTATCTACTTCACGGGGTTAAAATTACGGTCCAAAATTTAAAAACGGAAGTCCCTTTGAAATTTAACACCCGATATATAACTGTATTCATGCTATTGTAATTACGTCAATGTTTCGTCACCATTTTCATGGAAGTTAATTTACCGTTTAGGGAGATATGAAGGTTTAAAAGTTATCTATTATTTAAATTATAGATGGAGAAAGAAAAATGAGTATCTTTGAAGACGTGTGATACCTAATCCATTAATTCGGACAGGTTATAGATCATGTTTATTACCTGTAAAATGTTTTACTTGATGTGACGAATATTTACTGGAATAATTCCATCTTTGAGAAAATAAAATGGTATATGTTGCAACATAGGAGACTTACTCTTGCAGTTTACCACCACGGGTGGCCGAGGTCATTAAGCGCAAGTAACGGGAGATCTGGGGTTCGATTCCCACCAGGACCGTCTCCCTAACTAGGATTTTTCCCAGTTTGTCCTCAGTCCTCATAAAGAGCAAATGCCGGAAGGGAACGTTTCCTTTCTTAAAAAAACACCCTTTAGCAATATATAATTTCTTCTCATGTATCATCACCTATGTTGCCTCAGTAGTAAAAACGGGCGTTAAACACCATTTAAAAATTTCTTGCAGTTTACTAACATGTGAAATTGCCATAGAAAAAAAAAAAAAAACAAATTAGTAAATTTTTCATTACAAAATTTTATAAATTGGGTAAATGTTAATATTAAATTAATCAATAAATGTGAAGAATTATTTTCCATATTTTGTGGACATTTTTCGTGAAAGATTTCAATACTTTATTAAATTTAACATGCAACAAATATGTTTATTGAAAATTTGGTTTTACTTAAATCAAAATAGCAGAATCTTGTACTCAAATGCTTACTTTAAATTCACAAATGATATTTTTATTTTACTTTATATTGTGCAAATTGCAAATGATAATTTAAATCACAAAACAGCAAACATACATAAAAAGCAGGAAAAAACTTATGAATGAATTAAAATAATTATGTTTCTTTTTTCGACACTGTGCAATATTTTAGTACACTCTTTTATCCAAAGTAACTTAATCATCGTCAGACGTATCTTTTAGGAGATGGTGAATAAATGTTGCAAGTTCAAAGCAGTTTTATGGAAAATGAAAGAAAAAACGTTAAACAAAATGTGATTTTTTCCTGAACCCCTTTAAAAAGGAAAAAAATATATTAGATTTTTTGGTTATCACGTTTAAGGAATAATACAATAAGATTGTATGAGTTACAGGCCGTCTGGATGCGACTGCTTATTAGGGATGTGCAGTTGTCGTTATCGGACAATGGAGATAGATTCGCCGCGCGTAAATTTAGCATTTTATTTCATGTTTGTTTAATAAACAAAATGAATCTGTATTTAAAACTGATGATGTTAAGCACTAACCGTGCTATAAGAGATGTTTAAAATGGCGTTTCTCAGCGCAATACATTGTCGCGTAATAAAATCCTGTATTTCATCCAACTTTTTTTCTGTAAGAATGTGACTGTTCGGAACACTTTTCTTGTTATTGAGAGATCCTGTACCTCGAAATTTTTTAACAAGTTGGAGAACAGTTTGTCTACCTAGAACGTAATTGCTAGCATCTTTTCTTGCAAATTGCCTTATCACTTCTCTGTAAGATTCCATTTGTACATATGTATCGTGCTCTTCGAGATTTTTGTCTAACGAAGAACAGTGACTTAAGAACGCACAAGTACTCGCGGGCAAAGCCTCAAAATAACTACAAGCTTCTACCTACACATGCATTATATTATCTTGATTTCTCTGCCGGCCTATAAATCAAATAATCTCACTGTACTCAAGAAGAAATGCAGTTTTCCCTCCATTCTGTAAAGTTTAGTATTTGTAGGTTATTTGCCTAGTATGTCAACTTTCTGAGCGTTTAGATGTTTCGTATGACGGTTCATTTTTGAGAAGTGTATGCTTATTATATAAATTAATGTTAACCTGTCTAAAATATTATAATAAAATTTATATTCAAGGTTATATACGTGCAGATATAATGACCTAATGAGTGCGGTAGCGTAATGAGAGAGGTCCTATAATACATGTACTGGTAGCAGCTTATATATTAGCATTTGAGGATGAATTCAAGTAAACTGTAGGTGAATGGAGTAACTTTCAAGTTTTGTGAGCGAGAAAGTTTTTACCTAAAATGTCTTGATAAATGTTTCTAATAACTTAAAATTATTATTATACCCAATAAAAAGTGTGGAACAAAGTTTAGTGTTAGATCACATAATATATATAACTAGTGCATTTGTTGATTTAAAGCAAAATAATAGCTCAATTTTTGTGGGATGATGATAATTAGCTTTGGAAGGAAATAGTGGTAAAGCCGCAACTTCATTGACACGCGTTGTCTTCTTGAAGTGCGCATCGGACTTTGGCAAACTAGCGATTGTTTTAGAGCGAACGTGCCGCAGGTTTAATGACATGAGCGTACTTCCTAACTTATAATTTATGCCACGTCCCGGACGAGCACGTCTGAAGGGGCGGGCCATGGCACAACATCTCCATTCCGCGAACCACCAGAGCATACGATGTGAGATCAACGCCTGAGGCACAGCTATATGCTCGGCCACCCCCGGTGTCGAGAGGGGCGGTAACCGGGCAGTAAATCAGTAGCCGCCTCCAGCGCCGCCGTCCAGGAGACGCTTCACTTGTCTTCATCACGAGGAAATGTCTTTACACTCGCTGACAGTATGCTAACAACAGGGATCGGATAGGGCGGAACTTTCCCGTCCATCCATGCGCTTGTCTTCGTCTATCACCCATTCCAACGTCCAATAAGTCGCTTTAATATGGCCTAAAACATTTCCATGGAAAACAAATATCAGTCTAATAGCAAATGTTGATTCATGTAAATGTGCATCATATATATATCATACATTGTTGACGATTACTGAGAATCTTTGTGAACGAAATGCAAAAAGAATGCAAGTCGTGGTAAAATGCTTTGCTAGCATCATATGATAAGAATAAATAAAACGTTTATTTTCTATAGGGTGATTAATATGAAAAGAGTTATTTTTATGTTAGAATTAAGTTTTGTAAGCTGTCCGAGTGATTCGAAACCGTCAGGAATATTTATTTTCCCTCTGTCTATAGATGAACACGTTGTATATGCTGCTTCAGTGCAAGTTTTTAGAGAAAAATAACAAACTCCATTGTGGCTACGCAACTGAACAGAACTAGAGTGTTGGGGAATCAGCGGAGCATATTGGCACTTCATCTTGCTTAAGGACTGGCCGTTTTTGTCTATTCACCCAATAAGGGCACCTCCGGGAGGAAGAGATGAGGTGAGGGATAGTCGCGCGATGAGGCAAGCATGAAGACGAGGTTCCTAACATTCTTCCCTATAGAATATCCCCACAAAAACGGAGGAACCCCTTAGAATTTGAATCTTTCCAAGGGGCCGCCTGCACACTAGACGTCAGGGCAGAAAACTTTCCAAAGGGCAAGCCACCGTCACCGCACCGGCTCACCTTGTCTATTACTTATGACATTGTAATAAAATCGAGTAATTATTCCCAACAGTTCATCCAGCACATACATTCTTGTTGCACTCACTTATTTTATTTATCATGATAAATTGCTTATGATTTCTGCCGCTAGATGACAATGCATACGTTTTGCTGGAGTTAAAGGATTTACAATACTACAACGATTTACCCGCTAACATAGTAACATACAATCCGCTATCAATTAATGTTTACGAAAAGGAGGGGAGCGTAGGCTGTCAGGCCGTAGCTTGCCGCTGCAAACCACTGGATCTACCCATTTCTAGGATTTACTCGAGGTTAGTGTTAGGTTAGTGTGTATAAATGAATTAATTGCAAATTTCATTTTTTCAAAGTTTCTGGTAAAATTGATCTAAAATCCCAGTTATGTTGCCCATTCTTAAATCCGCCTTGGAGGGGGTGCAATCGCCACTACTAGTAGGAGCCTGTGACTATATAAGTAATGCACCGTCTTGAAGGGCGGAAGGGAACTGTGGAAGGAGGTTATTAGCTAGAGCTCCAGCAACATATTTATAGCTATAAAGGTTATGCTGTTTTTACTATACTAATTAAGGTTATGTTGGTTTGAAGCAATTTCCTACAAAAACATTAGGTCGTTTTGTCTCACCAGACTGGGAACACATATTCCACAAAGAGGATATATATTTCTGGAGTTGCAGGGATCAATAAGAGGAAATAGTTTCATTACTGCACATTGTTTTGGGGTTTCTATGTGAGGCTCTCTAACATTTCAATACTCCCATAATTCACAGATCGAATTTGCATGTCTTTGGGCCACACATAACATACGCTTGTCATGAATTGCCCCTGCACTTGCAAAAAATGGAAGTTTGATGTGTAGTTACGGCAAGCAGAGTAATGGGAACATTTTTTTCAATCGCAGTGAATATAGATCGGTACAAATGCACTTTAAGGGCTTTTTTGAATAGCTGGACAACATTTAACTCAAGTTGTCACGTGTCAAACTAATTTCGTATTAATCAGAAGTGTCTTTGACAAACTGAGAAGTTTTGAACAGATCACCCGACCATACCTATCCAGATTATTTCCTACAGGGTTTCCTTAAAGATCCAATTTATCAAAATCACCCAAGAACAATTCACGATCTATAAACAATGTCATCGATTTGTTGGTCAGGTCACACATGGAGTACGGGTATCTACAGTAAAAAGGAAGCCATCTTTGGCATCTAATGCGAGGGTAAGAGGTATTTTAGATTTAGTAAGCATTTGCATATTTGTAGCTTAAACAGAAAGTGGGCCAGTTTAAAATCCATTAGTTTTATATGAAATTCAGAACATACAAAACAAATTAACAACATTGAATAATTTAAGTATAATAAAAAATTATAGCTGGTGTAAAAACACATGATAAGTTGAGGTAACAGCCCATCTGTAGTTCTGAGTTGATAAGATTAATACTACCGAAACACTACACAAGTCTTATATTGTATTAGATAACAACAAAAGTTTAGAAGTCTATAATTCTGAGACCGAAAGGCTTAGAAAAACAACTTTATACTAAAATGTTTATATTTAGAGCATTCCGCATAGATGTTATACTTCATAGCTTAAAAACATATACATATAAGCAATATAAAGTTTGTGTCATTCCTAGGTACATTTTTTCAAATGCATCATCCCCTTCCCTGCGTTACCTTCAGCTGCAGGTAAGCAGTCTTGGTTAACGCTCTATTCTCCCCATTGGTCGAGACATGCGTGCTATTTTCTAGAACGAATGTGACGTCAGGGTTTCTTTCGTGTGTTGTTCCGCGCTTGTTACTTGCTCGCAGAGAGGGTTCTGATTTCAACGGTGTTATACGTATTTGCCATTATTTCTAAATTACTAGGATCACTTCTTTCTCTGTCAGCCTGACCCAGTGACCAGGTTACAATGGTAAGTATGCGTTTAATCAATGTGTAATATTTTCATGCCATTTTAGCGACTTGTTTAATTATTTGATAGTAGTTATTTTTTTATGTAGGCTTTAAAGTTTTTGTCATTAGCTTTTATTGAAGGGGTTGTATTAAAGTTCATAATGTGCTTAGCCACTGAAGATGTTGATCCTGGGATTTTTTATTATTCTTAAGTTAATACTTGCCCAGACATCAACAGAAGGATGCCACAATAAATATCATTAAAAACGAATGGAAAAGAAAGACAGGAAGCATATATTTATTACAAATAATGACTTAATTGAAATAACATAAATGAATACATTGTGTTTTACAATACAGAGTAAAGTTATTTGGCTCGATACCCCCTTCTTCTTGAACAAAAGAAAATTTCCTCTATTTAACTACTAACCAGGCAGCTGTTTATGCACCACTTCATTCGGTAGTACAATAATAAACCATTTAAAATAGGTGCAGGTTTTCAAATGGATTTCTACGCTAGAGTACAGCAATATTGTGAATATTAACTATGTATTTAAAAAGCATTTACATATGATTATCGAAATTATTGTTAATCCTCAAATGTTAATTTATACTAGAAAACTAAGAATATAAAATATATTTCCAAAATTTATTGTTTCCGAATTACAGACTTTTTTAAGTTTTCAGCTAACATTTTATATTTATTTTATCTAAGCACCTTTTTGCTACTGTTAATTTGTTGTATATATATATATATATATCAATTCTATGTATACATTATAGTCTAGTAGTCAGCTAGCGGAACACGTGAGGCATTTTTGTGGCAAAGAACACAAACAAGAAAATTTATTCCAGAAGTAGCTAACTGCTCTGGAAAGCGGAGATTATGAGTGTTTGAGGGAGGTGTCACTGCGCTGATTCGTGACCTCTCCTCCTCCTTTGCACCACCAGTTCTCATCTCCCACAGTTGTTATTATCATTATTATTGCAGAAATCATCCAGATTTAAAGACAAATCAAGTAAAAATATGTTTGTAACACGAATAGGGTATACATTAAGTATTCATATAAATTAAGTTCTATAAAGTTTAGTAAAAGGAAAAGCTTATAATAGATAATATTGAATTTTATTTAATTAACTTATAACACCACTAAAATAAATAAATTAAACCAGGTAAACATCACGCTAAACAAAGTTTAAAATTAAAATACTTAATAATGAGTGGTAAATTATAGCATAAGACTTTGAACATTGGTCACATAAATAAAACCAGGTAAACATCACGCTAAACAAAGTTTAAAATTAAAATACTTAATAATGAGTGGTAAATTATAGCATAAGACTTTGAACATTGGTCACATAAATAAAAATTTTAAGAAATACATAATGTACATAAAACAAATATCATAAAAAATTAAATTTAGTAACAAAATTCAGTATTATCAAATCAGTTCAAAATTTAGTAACAACAGTTGATACAGCATTGCCATTGCCTAGAAGAAGAATTTATGGAAGACGATAAATCTGGGAGAAGGATTAGCTATGAAGCCGAGATAGGTGCAGCCTTAAACCTTGAAAGTAAAGATGATGTAAGAACAATTATTGCTTGATAGTTACTCGTATAAACCTGTCTTGAATAACTAAGAGATTAGCTCCGCATTAGTTTTTTCGTATCGAATTATTGCCAATGTTCATATTCTGGCCAAACCCCATTCAGACCAGCGAACTCCCTAAAGAACATCATGCATAAAATATATAGAGGTGAACTGTATTGGCTACGAGCATACCTTTGCAAATAATATGATGCAAGAGAAATATTAGTACTTGAGCAAAGATCTGTAAAAGCAATGATTTTGTTCTTCTTATACATGTCTATATGTTATCCTTCTTTATCTGTTTCCATGAAACTCCAACGCATAGGTTTTTAACTTACTAATATGGCGAGGTACTGTAGGTTACAAGCAATATTCAACTTGTGTTTGCAAATTGATTTCAAAGTGTTTCCCTCATTATTTTCATATGCCCAGGTAATAAACAATGGCAATTCTTTAAATCTGTTCTTAAAAATACTCATGTAAAAAGGCATATAAATCTGTAAAGGAATTTATGAGTCCCATATTATACTGAGATAAAACACTGCAATAATTTTGTATAAATGCATATGTAATGTATATAGTAAAACTTGTGTGATTG
This sequence comes from Metallyticus violacea, assembly GCA_030762175.1. Taxonomy (NCBI): domain Eukaryota; kingdom Metazoa; phylum Arthropoda; class Insecta; order Mantodea; family Metallyticidae; genus Metallyticus; species Metallyticus violacea. The sequence continues at coordinate 54,998,708 of CM060843.1, read as the reverse complement.
AGTGATTTGTCTATTTCCGCTTCTCTGGTTTTTGTTAATTTTAGCTGTGTTGTTTTGCGTATTGCTTTTTCATTTTTATTGTATATTTATGCAGATATACACGATATTTTTTGTAAATGTAGTATGTGTGCTACTGTGGTAATTTTATATGACAAATTCTATGTTCGTATCTGTGACTGTTTCGCAAACTCACTGAATGCTAAACTAAGCTACTAAACACGTTTAGTAGATAATTTGATAGCTTGATGCTTTTTCGTTATCTTGCTTTCAATACATTTTCTTCCGTTGTGCCTTTTATTCCTTATATACGTTATTTTCAGTTTTTCGTCTTTTTTCCATTTTGCAGTATCAATTAAATGTGACCATCTCCGTGGTCTAGTCGTAGCGTATGCGTCTACCAGGTTCTGGGTTCGAATCCCGTTAGATAAGGTTTTTTGGACTTTTTCCTTGTCCTGAGAAGGTAAATGCCAGTTAGCTTAAAGGCGCCAAGGATTACAAACTCATTTGCCTCATCATTAACTCATTTATCCCTACAGGCCTACACCTACAGCATTAACTGTCCACAATCTACAGATGTCTCCAGAAGACCAATGCAGTCAAAGCGACAAAAAAAAAAAAAAAAAAAAAAAAAAAACACGATTGTTTTTAATGAGTTCTCAGTATAATTTCCATCCTATAGAATCTATCTTATGTCCCGTAATCTTATTACTTTTGTTTCTGTATTTATTATATTAGTATTAATACAATACAGAATGCTAATTAACAATTCCAAACAGGCAATTATTATATGCTGTTATTATATTACTCCGGTGTTTGCGCATCTATTTTAGACTTAATAAAATGTGTTTGAAGTGTGATTTTTTACACATATCTAAAGTTTGGAATCAGATCTAGAGGAAAAATTCTAGATCACATGTGTTCTTGAACTACGGGTCTTAGGCTGGCCGTACAGGTGTTCTTACCATCTGAGACACCGTATCCTGTTCAACCATATGTAGCTGCTGGGAATCTTCCCCATCTGAGTCTTTTATACCCTTGAGATGATTATTATTGTTTAAGGGCGCAGTCATTAGCGCCCACCTTGAGATCTCTAAGGTTATCTTCTTGGAGAGATTTTTATCCCAAAAAGAAGCCTAGAAACGTTCGAATACTTATAAAACTTTATAGCTAACCATATTATTAAGGTTACTTAATTTTATATAGCTTTTCACACAAACTGTGTATTAGGCTAAAGTTTGCTATCAGATTCAGATAAAATATTATTTTCAGAAATTCTAATGCTGTAGAAAATTTAATTTCCTTATAGTTTCCAAATACTAAATGTTGATTTTTTTTAATATAGAAGTAAACATCATTCTATTACAATGCTAATGAGACCTGTTTTGCACAAAATTTAATACTGAATCACGTAGTTTAGCGCATTAATTCTTGCAAATAGATTCAAATCGTTACATTCTTATCGCCATAAGATAAATTTTGAAAATATTTTTAAGAAAATCATCAACAAAGAAATTAAACCAGGACGTTGTGTTTCGCAAATACTTTTTAATCTTCAGGCTGCAGAAAAATATATACTAACTATTTACGAGTAGAAAAATAAACACATCAAGAATAGGAACAAATGGACGCTTCTGCGGTGCTACAGACGTTAATCTTCCAGGAACTGCAAATATGTTTAAGGATGATCAAGAGGAACCTAAAAAACAACAGCCTACCTGAAATAATTTATTCTATGAAATATATGCTGCAATATTAATTAACTGAAGTTCAAGTAGAGTAATTATTCATAATAATTATCTACTGTAGTTCTCAAAACACCTTGCCACTTCTACAAAAACTGCGTGACTTATAGTTAGATTGAAGTGCAGTCAGCTTATGAAGCGTCTCCTCCATTAACAATAGTTACATTTGACTAGCCATGAACACATCACATCGCAACGCAGCCATGACGTTGATCCATATTGATGTCTTTAGCTCCATATTGAAGTATCTGAGATCATTTCATAGCTTTTCTCACTCTCAAATACTTGACATGAAGTCACCATACTACTCATAATTTCTTCATATATATAGTTGTCCTGAACTATGCACATTTAGACAGTATTTTAAGGGAATGGAAATAACGGATTGTGGGTTTGATTAATGTAATTTTAAAAGCGAGAAATTATTAAAACCCACATATTTGCAAACGACCATGCTTTATTTTGATGCAGCTAAGTAACCTTTCAACGAATCATATAAAGCAATGCAAATGAAGAATATGGATGGTCCATTTGAGTGATGTGTTCGTAGAAATCATCCGTTATTTACGTCTTGATAAATATGGGCAATTCTATGGAATGTTAGTTCAATATTAGCTGAATAATGTATGGTTAGTAATAATCATGTTATGATTTGGATTCATAAACATGTTCCTAATAAGGAATCAAAATTTCATCAGCAGATATCAACAAGCAAACAAAAGCTATTGGAAAGCTCCTCCCCTACAAGATATTAGAAAATAAAATAATCAAATGTGCAAATTGACTAGTATGTTCTATCATTGAGAAATACATTACATAAATAGAGAAATTAAATCCTACATATAGAACGCTTAATGACTATTTTATAAAATTATGAATACGTCGTCTTGATTGCACAGATCCGAAACTTGGACCCTGAATTTTAGAACAAAGTTGAGTCCAGTGGGCTGAAATATGACTTTTAATTAAGAGTTATTATAAGAAAGAATAATTTGAAAACGATACAGTTGAGTAGACCCATGGCATTTATAACTTTAACCAAAAGATGGTACAATATAGAAAAGGTTAAAAAGGCCTCGTGATGAGAATAAAAGATGAACGTGTTCTACAATAACTTCTTATTACAAACCAAGAAGAAGAAGGTGGGTTGATAAAAATATACGTGCCAACTCCCTTTTTTTGCACCTAGTTCTTGACTATCATGGACACTTTATATTATTGGTCACAATGTTTTTAAATATTGTCAATACTTTGTTTTCTCAAGGTAAAAGAATACTCAATTTTCAACACTGTAAACAAATGTATGTTTCATAATACTTTATCTTTAGGTATAAAAATTCTTAAGCACTTAACATCAACCTGACGCATACTACTGGGTCAATACAAACAAAGCAAGAATACAAGCTAGGAGCCACCGCTCGACAGGTAAACAAGAACTAAATAATGAAAAGCGTAAGGAGACAGGGTTGTTTGTATCTCGTGAGCAATTGTACCCGTCCCACCTATTGTCTACTATCCACTATCAATACTACTTTATTCTACTCCATTCTGGTTTTAGTGCTTAGAAATTCCGATGCGCAGTTATCGTTAACGAAAGTGTTCAGATCATGGTAATAATTCTCCTCTCTCTAAATCTATACACCCAAAACCATAGTTTAAATTGGAAAAGTAACTGATACATGTACGTGGGTTGTTGCTATAGCTTATTGACGGAGATAGTTTACCACTGTTACAATCAACTCGTACATGTTCATTGGAATGTCCTGTAGATTGTATTCTGATATGGGTTAGCAAGTTCACACATACTCAGTAATTTGTCGTCCGTTCAGATCACCTGGAAGGATCAGCAGTTAGAGGTAACTTTTGGCAAAGCGGATGGAATATACACACAACTGATTAAAGTACTCGCAATTACAACTATAATTACAATGAAAATAAAATGTGCACCCTCTAACGGGAGATGTTGCAAATGTCCCGTTACATCCACATTTGAATAAACTGTCATTCACACGCATCAGCTCATATTCCGAGTTAAGCCAATTCAAACTTCAAGGAATATAAGGTCACTTAGGAACTGCAAAACATAATCTTCATATCCGAGTAAATTTCTGTAATTGGATGTTATGGAACGCTAATTACAGATTAGTTTGCCCACACTTAATTTTTCTTACTGATAAAGAGGTTCCATTTACGTAGTTATGTTCCAACGCAAAGTAACAGCTACTGGAGTATAAAACGTCCCAAATTTATATACGAAACTTCGTTTCAGGAAGAGAAAATTACAATATGATGTGCAATATATCTATACAGAATAACAGAACTGGTGTTTTTTAAAATAGTATAAATGTAGAAAGATATTCTATTTCGTATATGGAAGAAATTGAAAAGTGTATGGAACAAACTGCACACATTAAAAATACCATAAGAAAATATCAGAGAAATGTACTTAGTTTCGGAAGAAAATTGATGGGTGTGAATGTAAATGATCTAAATAGACGCCAGAAATGTGTGTACGAGGGTAACTCTATAAGTTTCCGGTAACTGTTTTCTAGGTATGATAAAGACAAAAACCATATTTCACTTTTCATATAGCTACCCTTAATTACAATAAACTTCTCACATCTTTGAATTAATATTTCAAACTCCCCTCCCAAAAATAGTCAGAAGTCTTGTCTGCAAAATGGGCTTAAACAGCATCCATCACTTCTTCGTCACACTCAAATTTCCTCCCTCGAAGGTCCTTGAGTTCTGAGAAGAGGAAATAGTCCCTGCGAGCTAGATATGACTTGTAGGGTCGATCTCCTTGAAGTCACATTTCTTTACAGCTTTCTCTGCAACAAGAGCTGTGTGCACAGGCGCGTTGTCATGAAGGCGCACATCACCATTCAGCTTTCCTTGTCTTTTCTCTTTGATGGAAGTACGTAATCTGTGCAGTAGGCCAGCACAGTATTCCCCATTTAGAGTGGAGTTACTCTCCTCGAAGTCAATGAAGAGTATTCTTTCACAGTTCCAAACGATTGTGGCTATGATCTTCTTGGTTGACTGAATGACCTTAACCTTTGAAGCGGTGCTACGTCAGGTTTAGGCAACTTTATTGATTCTCTTTTGAACAAGGGGTCAAAGTTTCATCTCCTTGTAACAATGGTTAGCAGAATTTCATTCTCGTTTCCAAGGCAGTGCCCAAAAATGTCTGACAACAGATGATTCGTTGCTGCTTTTGGACTGAGGATAAAAGCCTAGGCATCCATCTTACACTAACCTTATTCATGTTTAAATGTTCATGATTTAATTCCAAGGACTGTCGTGTTAGAAACGCTCAACCTTGCTGTTATTTTGTAACTTTGAGTCGCCGGCCTTCCATAATTTCACCTTCCACAGGAGCGATGTTTTCAGGGGTGAGCACCTCCAAGGGCCGACCTACACGCTCTTCGTCTTCAATGCTTTCTCGACCCATTCTTTTAGGATAGAATATGAGATGGGTGCTTCCCCATATATACCATCCAATTGCTGTTTAATTTTATTTAGAATAAGTCCTTCTTTTGTGAAGAATTTAATAACAGCTCGAAACTCCATTTTGAACATGTCACATCTTCTACACATAGGCTTCTTTATGCAACTATATTTGAACAACTGAACACAGCGGATTGAAAATTACAGATGCAATTATTAACTTAACAGATAAGGATTTTGTGAAGGCGGTAATCCTTATCGACGGGGCCGATAACTTATGGAACTACCCTCGTATATAACATGGCATTTCCAACCTCTCCTGTAATAAAATACTTAACTATTTTCATTGTAATGGTTGTTGCAATTGCGAGCACTAGAATCAGTTGCGCGGATTTTACATTCGCTTTTCCGGAGTTGCCGCTCTGCTTGCCGATTCTTCAGCTGCCGTGAAACGTACGACAAAATCATGAAAGAACCAGAAATTCATAATAAAGAAGCCGCATTGAGGTGTAGAGTTAAAACATATTGTTTGCGCACATCCATGCTGCACTCTCCTTTTTCATAGTAAAACTGTCTCGTATATATTTTTTATGTCATCGTTATGTTTTAAAGCAAATCCGAAAATTTCGGTAAGGTCGGACAGTTAAGACAGAATGGCACAAGTGCGAAGACTTTGTTACAATTTAAAGTATAATATATATCAGCCTTATGTAATCTTGTTTTAAAACGTGAAAATATAAAACCCCGTGTTCGATTCAACAGATGATATCGTATGATTGGTGTACTGTGTCAAAGTCAGAAACCCTTCCACTGCTAAAGGTGATATCCTTTAACTACACAAATATTCCATAATCTTGAATACAACTTTTAGTTTCAAATTAACAATGTATTTTAAAGATTAATTTGTTACTGTGGACACTGGGATTGTTGGGCACAATTTTTTGAAAACACTGTCTAAATTTCTAAAGGTAAAATATGATGGAATTTGTATATACATATAAATATTTGTTTAACGTTTTAAGTTATCACTAACCAGATTAATCAATTCATGATAAAACTCCAGCTTTTGTTTCATATGTATATTGATGAAATTACCAAAATATGGCAATTAGAATTGCTGTATAATTTTACATAAATAATGCATCTCTTGATAACGTCAGTTTTTACAAATGATCAAATTACATTCGCAACACCAGAAGATATTTCATAGTGAGCAGTGTGTAGACAAATTGAAGTAACGGATGAATATGGCCTGAAGTTATCAATAAAGGATAAAAATTAAGTTTGGAAGTAAATTTTGAGAGGGAAATTTATAATTACAATGAAATGGCTAAACAAGTATATTTCTTGAACCATTTGGGATGTACAGTGGTATATAAACATGTAAAAGACGAGAATATCAAGTTCCCCAAACAATTAATTAAAAAAATTAAAAGAACACTCATAAACTTTTAAAAAGAGTTGGTAGTACCGTTATTGCTCTAATAGTTCAAGATTTGTAATTGAAAAAGAATGAAAAACACATGAAACATAGACATCCTAAGAGCTTAAAATTTTAATGACTATACCTGCCGCGGAACAAGTCACGTTTATTTAGTGGTATTTGTTGACAATAAAGGAATACAAATACTTATTTACAAAGAGTACTGATGAAAAATAAAGAGTAGATGGTAGCAGTACTCTCAAATGGCTTTTCACTTAATATGGCGAACAGAAACATGGCAGGAGATAACACTACTGGGGTTAAAATGGAGAACTAAAGGCAAACACCCCTGTCGTTTGCTTTCCCAAATGGGGTACTTTGTAGCGGTTCTTATCATCAATCTTCATACATTCAAATCATGACGTGTTGCAAACTCAGGAAGATATTGTTAAATGTTTCCGCAGGAAGATCTTCAAAAATCACAACAATTGTAAAAAGTTCATCTATTGTAGATGTGACATTTGGAGACTATTTTTTAATAGTGTTTAAAGTCGTTTTTACTACTGATGCACCACAGGCGGTGGACGGTGGTAAAGGATTTATTTTTAAGGAAAGAAGCGTTCCAGGCCTAAGTTTGGGGCACTTCCCCGGCATTTGCCATTTATGAGGACAAAGGAAAATCTGGAAAAAACCTCAGTCAAGGAGAACGGTCCTGGCGGGGTTCGAATCCCAGACCTCCCGCTCACGAATCCGCGCTTTAACGACCTCGGCCACCCACGGCGATTTTAGAGAAACTATTTATCAGCACTTTCCTTTATCAGAATCTCATTGCAAGACACCATTTTTGCTCGTAAAAATCAGATTATCAGAAATGGTCAGCTGTTGATCTTCTCCTATAGTCTTCATTCCTCCCATTGTTCGAATTATCGCTCCTCCGATCACATGAACTAAAAGTATTTCGATGCATGTCAACAAAGCTTCAGATTCACGAAATAACCACCGCATTGCCTATTGCATGTACTGAACTGAATACCCAAATAGATAAGAACAACTAACTGTTCATTAATTAGTTGCTACTTCCCCTGTATTCACTTTGTTGCTGAACATTATTAGCATATGTGAGGCGGCTTGTATAATAATAATTTTCATGCCTAGAAAACGAATGAGTGAGCTAAGAAGTGATGCGGAAACAGACTATACTTGAAAAACTATCAGCTTTCACTAGAATGACTATACATATATCGTAGACCACGTTGCTATTGCAACGACACGTGGCTAGAACGCCCCAGAAAACCATAAACCACTGCAGCGAACCAGAACATGTGGTGTAGGGGTCATCTTGCGTGGGTTCCTACGTGACCCAGCTCTGATGGAACATGCCATTTTTACGAGCTCGTAAAAGGTGGTGAAACCAACCCGATGGCTGCAAGCCACATAAATCATGGCTCGCGACCTCTCGAAGCCTGCCCTCAAGTTCAAATATTAACTTCCTCGAGGAAGATGCGCGGGTGACCGCATGCGGCTGATTGCTCTATCATTTGTAACGCGATCGAAGATTATGGCGATAAATTTCGAAAGCATTGCACCCTCCATCGCTTTCTTGTCACGCCAAGTATTGGAACGGTTATTCGTTACCAGTCGCGGTGACCCAGTACCTCCGCAGTTCTACTTTACTGAAATTTTCTACCGCTTCTGTTCCACGGGTATTCTGAAAGTCATGAGAGTCAACACTTCGTGACGTGGGCCCAGTTTGGAGAATTCAATTTATCTTCATCCAGTTGAGCTTTCGGCCGGTCGAGTGATTGTAAGCTTCCGCGTAATACTTTTGACTGATTCACGACAAACAATATATCACTTAACATATTTTACATATACCTGTTTACATAAACATTTAAATAACCAATTTGCTACCTGAAAGTCTGTTCATACCCAAATTCTCCTAGACCAGAGTCAAGATTTATTTTAAGTCAGTCAACATAATGCAACATCCAAAAATATAAAGATAAATATAGGCGATAATAATTTTAGTTTCCTTAAAATAAAATAATATGGATAAAGCAGCATTTTTTACTGTAGTTGAAGAATTTTAAGACTTGACGCCACATTTTAACTCAGATTCAATCATTTGTGCTAAGAAACAATAGAATTTGAACCCACAAGGTGTAAAAACCTTTATTTATTATTATTTTATAGATATTTACACTTAATATAATAGCCGCCTATTATTGTATTAGTATCCCCCTTAAAATAAGGCATGTGCTTCATAGCATTGAAATCACTTTGGGAAAACTATGTACTTCTATTTTTAAAACAGAAAAGAATTGGGGCGGAGACAGTTTCTAAATTTCACCACATTACCTTACTGCTTGTAGTCGAGGCATGGCGTATGCATAGTACAGTGAGGTTATTTGAATTATGGGTTAGCAAAGTGCGACTATATACTAGAAGAAACCACGGATCAAGGCAGTGCAGTTCATGTGCATGTAGCAGCTTGTAGTTAGTTTGAGGCAGGCTTTGTTAGCGAGAGAGGGGTTATTCTGTGTTACTTGCTGCTTTCATTATGTGTAAAGCTTGTGCTAATTATTCTTCGTTAACTAGGTCACTACATAAATGTAATTTTGAACGTAATTTTATATACGATACATGAAAACGAAGTGTTATATAGCAGTCGTGAGAAATTTAGCTGGCAATCGTGTGCAATTTACGGGATAGAATCTCTCAATGACAAAAAATGATGTGTTCTTACGGAAAAAAAAATTAGAAGAAATACAGGAACGTCCTAAGCAGGTGCCGGCAATGCATTATCGCTGAGAAGAATCATTTTCAATATCTTATAACACAGATTTCTTATTATTCATTTTAGAAACAGTATAGTTTTATGCTTTCAGTTAAAGCGTAAATGCTGATATAAAAGTACCAATTTTATGCGCGGTGACTCTAGATCCCAGTTCAGACGGCTGTAGTAGGCGGCGGCGCTCAGATGGTCCATAACTCAAAACCTTACTGTAGAAAATAAAGAGAAGGAAAATATTTCTCTAAAGAAATAGTTTGTTTTGTCATTTCACTTTAGAAAGCAGCATGAACTTGAAGACAATTTGCGGAAACTGCGATTTTCTTACCTGATGTTAGAAAGTAAGAAATCGGTGCTCGGAAGAGCCCTGTTTTTATTCTAAATAATTGCATTCAAGAAAATGTAACATGTGACTATTTTAAGAAAATTCAATGCGTTTTATAAAACAAATAAATTAATTTGTCCATTGATGTAAATAAGTTTTCCTGCTTTCCTTGTTCCTTGTTTTGAGCTTAATCTATCAAAGAGGCATGGACTAAAACGACGGTTGATGACAAACATTTGTCTCAGAAAATTAAAAAAAACATGAAAGTTCCAAAAGGCATGTATACTCTATTTTTTGGGTATTTACATTTCACTTAAGAAATACATATAGGCTAATTATACAACATTAAAACAACGAGGTGAGCAAGAATTGATACGTGTTATAAAAAGTGTTCATTCTGTGAGTTTACTGCTTCGACGTAACTCACCAAATTAGGGGTTACTCAAGGAACATGTTACTTTTAGTGCTGAACTGAATATCCTTGTAGATCATATTTTCAACTGCGTTTAAGAAAACTTCTAGGAAAGTTAAACGATTTGCTAGATTGCATATTAGATGTATATCATGGGAAAGTAAAATATGAAATGTCTAATCTAAATCATTATATCAGTAATGGGAACAAAACTATGGATGTAGCAACAGTAACAGTAATCGTTTTATGTTATGTTTTACTTGTGTTAAGTCATTCGAAAGGTTCCGGACATTTCACTATTCACCCGATCATAGTGCTAAATCTTTTGCAGGTTTTGTTACACAATTATTAGACAGTACACAAAAAAGGCGCAATGTAATGAACGGCCGTCAAATTGCAAAGATTTCATAAAGAACAACTAATAAAGTCCATTATTTGTAGGCACTCATTATTAATTTGATTTTATAACTGTAAAAAATCCTTCAAAACACAGCTGTCAGAATGTTCTTTTTAGATTTCAATGAATTTTCTATTTCCTTTACTAATTTTTTGCAAAAAGTTTTCTTTTTGAATGAAGTAGTAGACAGAAAGGCTTCTCTCTCTTCTTAAGAGGAATTCAGAACTAGAACTATAAAGTTATGTGCGATCATATAGACAGCTTAAAGGAATTCCTTGAAATTTTAGAGAAATGTTAGAGAAAGAGAAAGCTCCTAAACTAGGAGCTTGCGTCTCAAAATACATTAGAATAGCATAATATGTATGTTGGTTATCAATGTTTACAACATAAATCCAAATACAGCCACTTATGCTTAAAATATGTATTGATGACTTTGAAACAGTATTACAGAAGATTAGAGAAAGTAAAGTTGATATAAGCTGTGGGAGAAAAACTGGCAATTGCTTCAGCTACTCAAACAGCGTAGAATTATTCAGATATCTCTACTAAAATTGCTGCCTAAGAAGTCTGTGATAGACATCAACCACGTGAGAGAGCGCTTCCAGTTCAGAGGTTATCTTCATGTAGAAAATGTACTTAAGTATATGAAAAGAGGTTTCCTGATAAACATAAACTATAATGTTCTTGGATAAGTACAGACTAAAACCTGATTGCAACTTCCATACACGAAAAAGTTGAGCGATGCATTACGACAGCTGTGTCTTCACTCCAGATGGTTGAATACAATCTTCAAACAACATTCAATAATACTGTTAACCTATTGAAAGTGCTTATAGATAGCCAATAGCAACTTCAGAAACAGAAAGTTTCTTTTCTACTCTCGAGAATAAAAGCATTTCTCCTAAGTACTTTGCCATAAGAAATATTAACGATGCTGTCCATTAATAATATAGGCTACTGCAATATGGCATCATCAATAAGTTTTCCGTTTTAAACGAGAGAAGAATGGACTTTACCTATAAACAAACGTACAAAAAGTTAAATTAGGTATGTTTTGTGTAATAAATATTTTAATGCTGCCAAAAGTGATAAGTTAGTAAATTTTCTTTCTCGTTCTCTCTCTCTGTGGGTGAGCATGCGCGCTCATATGTATGAACACCCGACCTAAAATCTCACAAGTCACCACTGGATGCAGTAGCTCCACATTAGCTCAACGTTTTATTTTATCTGTTATAGAAATTATTGAAATTTTAATGAGATTATTAAAATTCTTTTTTTAATGTTGACATTTGCCACTCCAATTAAACTAATCATTTCGGAAAAGAAATAAGCGAAAAAAAATCAGATTTATTCTATACCATAGCATAGTTGCTAAGGTATAGAATAAATGTATATAGAACACGTATAAATTTGGGAGCTGTTATTCCACAAATTTTGGATTTAGATGGACGGTCGTTAATTTAGAACACTTCTTATAAATTACAGCTGCATTATTTTAAAGAAATAAATACGATAGTAGATTACGTGAAAATAGATAATGATTTATACTATCGATTAGATCTAATGCTTTAATACAGTCTGTCCCAGCGCTGAGATTTTCCTTGAGGTTAATTGTTAATTTTTTCAACAAAGTAAGCAAGAATTACACTAGTCCTTTTAAATTAATTAATATGTTTATGAAAATGGAGAAGTTGAGTATTGGGTCAACAGAACTACCTCTGTTCCACAATTCAGAATGACCAAGTTTTATCGTCCCTATAAAATGGGATTGCTAAAAAAAGCTGTTTCCAAGATAAGATAACGCAAGAACAGTTTTGCATTTTCATGCCCTAAGTAATTAACGACGATTCCGTTTCAAACATTTATTGATGGTTGCAGGATAATGAAAGAACAGCCAGTGTACCATCTAAAGTGACAGTCAGGGATTGTTGGACCATTTTTCTTGAACTATGTTGTAATAATTACAGTTACATGGTCCACATACTCTCAAGCACTTGGTGCTGATCCTAACGATATCTGTTTCCAGGAGTTGGAGCTATCGAGAACAGTTTCCAGGTGGAACACAATCTGTTTCTTCAGGGATATATCGATTCGGAATCATTCCTTGGAACTTTACCAAAGATCTCACAATTCTTTATTTCTAGTTGAAGGAATATAAGATTAGAAAATCACCTTCAAGCACTAAAACATTAAAATGTGCAACTGAATTTTAGATTTTGGTTCTAAAACAAGCTCTAAAGTTGGTAAATGCAGCGTTTGATAAAAACAGGTTTGACGTTTAGACCGTGTTTCAACTGTTGAGTCTCGTGTTTTGGATATAACTTTTTGTAAATAAATACACATAACTTTTGTATGAAAATAGTTTTCAATTAATAACACACAGTTCCTCTATTCTGCACACTTTGGTGTTTAGTTGTAATTAAAATCATGTTCTTAAATGAAAACAACTTACTCGCTACCTCAGTAAATTTGACTTATGCAGCAACGAGCGAGAACATATGTGAATTTAGAAATAAATGTTCGATCGCAATGTACGCATAAAAACAATATTTTTGTTTTCCTCAAAGCATAACGCTGTTGCACTTGAGAAACATAACATTTTTCTTTTGATGTAAAGTCACAGTATTAACCCTCCGTTTCTCAATCAGGTGCAATGTTTCTGAGAGATTCAGCCTATATTTATGGTTCTGGGCTGTGTGAAATTACTTCTTAAGGATAACATTTATTATTACTATTATTGTAATTATTATTATTATTATTATTATTATTATTGTTGTTGTTGTTGTTGTTGTTGTGTTTTATTATGTTACAACCGTGGTAAGGATTCGCCTGCCACAGCAACCTCTGCATCTTCTACTTCCGTCTCACAATTTCACTGATAGATGGCAGTATTGCAGGGGATTTATGTGATCAGCATACCGGTATCCAATATTACGTAGTTCTCTAGATCGAAGAACGCCATCTCTTCATCTGGCAGTCTTACAAGTATCCGCACGAGGCTGGGAGGGGGGGGGGGCGTTCCAGATCTCCCAAACTTAGAACTATTCCTTAAGTGCAAGGCCTCCTGGCAGCAGTGAGCAAAGCTGAACAAAAGATATGGTCAATTCTAGTATTACTTTATTTGTAAAAAGAATATAGTTCAATGGGTTTTAAGAACCTACTACGTATTGGAGCCTTTACGCATTAATACTTATCTTCGTCAGTACGTTGTTGAAAGTGGTAAAGGTATCTCTTAGATACTGATGCTTAGATAAATTGTTTGTGACTGTCAAATTGCATTAACATTAAGCAGCACGTTTATCATCTGAATTTATTTGCTATACTTTTATTTAAAACATTTTATAAGATAACACATCGTCCATAGTATTTATACTGGGTTCCATGCCCCGCTCCTTTCCCATTAAACTTCTTGTTCACAGATACCCGTGGCTACAGCATTTGAAAGTAGTGTAACTTCGAGTAAAATAATTGAGAATCAAAGGGGAAAGAAATGAAATTCTCCTTGAAATAAACACTGGACATTGGAGGTTATGACAACAGACTATTGTGAACTCTTTTATCGTTTAAGTTTATTATAACAATTTATTGCGCCTCATTTACCATTATTTATCTATAATGAAGAACGTTTAATTTCATGGTGAACTACTTTCACTTATAATTAATTATACAATTACTATATAAGTAACGACTGTTCCATGTTGAGAATGACAGTTTGATGTATCGTTCGATTGCTAATAGATATAAAACAAATGAACGTATGAGAAAAAAAGCGATCACTTATTAATTTTTAGAACAATGCTAATTACTATCGAATATCAATGAATTCGTTCATAGGCTGAAAGACTTTCGCGTGGAATTATCTTGATATGACTAACGGCAAACCAGCCTCGGGCAAAATCAACTTTGCGAAACAAGGAGTGATATCAGAACGCTACTTTGAAGCTTCTTGTGCGGTCCAATAAAACCCGGATTGCATTAATTAACTTCATTAAGAGTAATTACCATGTGTTGGATATATCGGCCTCTTCGTGTCACGACTTGCGGCTCCTGGTTTGCTAACTCCCAAAGGTGCTAAGTTTACAAGCATCTTCTCAGTTTTAATTAAACCGTTATGGCCTTCTTATCATGATGAAATAGATTTGGTAACCCCGTTACAGCAATTAGTTAATTCGATGCCGATGCAGCACTTGCCATGCTTAGCTGTAAAATTCCTTTGAAAAGAAATCCGAAATTTTAATGAGCTAAAGTGCAAATAATGAATTGTGTAAAATTAACCTTATTAGAATTTGAAAGCTTTAAGAGGATATCAGATAACAATGTGTGTCTATAAAAACGATATTTAGGGAAATAGGTGAGTATACAGTAAATGACAAGCATGTGGACTTGAGACGAATAAAGTGACACCATATTTGTTGTTTACACCAACGTCACTACCTATTTTAACTTAAAAAAACCCTTAGTTTTTGCGTTTCTATTATCTCTAAAAATAACATTAAAAATTTTGCACATCTAAATGAGTCAACCAATTATACTGAAAGTAGTTAATTGTGTGAATAATAATAGAAAAATAGGTGTATCATTTTTTATAAGATGATCCTGTTATAGATGTAAGTTGTCTCGTTTCTGTAATTACGGTATGTATTAGGCTCACGCGCTGCTGGTGGTCTAGTGGTAACCATACTTGCTTCGTAAACCTAATATCGCGGGTTCAATCCCGACCTAGGTCGATGGATGTTTTCGGGCGTACAAATCTTAAGTATGGCTTCCTTCGGTAGGGAAGTAAAGCTGTAGGTCCCGTATCGTAGATTTATGGCACGTAAAAGAACCTCAAGCCTGAAAGAAGAGGCCTCTGAGCAAAATTTCGGCCGTTTCACGCCCGTAATTCAATGGGACGCTGATGACCTGAGAAGTTAAAGAGCGCCCATAAAAAAATTAATCAACAAAAATATTAGGGTCCGCTTTTATGAAAAGTAGGATAAATTGGTCAACGAAGGAGGAATTGCGCACATAGGCCATTAGATCAACAATTAAGAGAGAAGGCTTCCCATCCCCTCCACAGCGTCCAAACGTGTGGGACTTCGTTCATAGAGAGAATCCCGCGCCGCAGGGACCTCATCAATGATCGCAGACACCGACGGTTCCTGCTAGAGCTCTTCCCCGAGGAGGTCCCATGCAAAGCGTACCCGACGTCAGGAAGAAAGCAATCCACCGCCTCACCTGACACTTCCGACCCTGTAATGGAAACTATGAAATAAAAGAAATGGGTGAGCGGAAACTTTGTGGAATAAAAACTTGCGAATGCGAGTCCCAACCGTTACCACCTGGGTCACACCCCTCGGTTTATAAGAAGTAACATTCAAACTACCAAGCGTCGCTATTTTATTTGATACATAGAAATCTACTGTTCATACAAGTTAACTCCTATATATTATGATTTGTTTCCATTTCCATGAACATACTAAATATTGAAAGATTTAATTTTATTTAAAACGGTATTATTTTCTGACATCGTACAGAAATACCGCTTGACCTATTTTGTTTTCCCCCGGAGTGTTTTGCCTATGGGCGAGCTAGCCGGTTGGCCAACCAGCCGGGTCTCGGTGATTAGCGGGAGGGTAAAACAATACACAAACCAATTTAATAGGCTCATTACTTAAATTATCAAATTGGGCATTGAAACTGCCCGCCTTCATTCTCCACACATTTTGGCACCTTTTCAGGAATTATTCATCATGCGCTGTAATTCATTTAGATATTCGGACAATTTCCTTTGAGACGCTGCTTTTTTTTTTTTGTTTTTTGTTTTTTGTTTTTTTTTTTGTTTCTTTCAGGATACTTTCAGTTTCCTGAAATTTGTTATACATATTATGGACCATTATTTTACGATCTAGCGTTTACACTCGGGAATCTTGCTTGGAACAGTCTTCGAACTTTATAAGCTGACTGAGTAAACACACATGATTTGTACATGCTGTGCCGTTGTAACCCACGAGGCTTTATGTATACTGTCGAACTAAAAAACAACACAACACACACTCAGAAACAGTCGTGGTGTGTTGTATTGCTCAACTTTAGAATAAACCCTGAAATCCAAAGTGCAAAAATTAAAAGGAACACTATACGAACTGTAGTATTAATGACCATAGTAAAGAAAACAGTAATTCAAAATTCACAAACACTGAATTCTGTACAACCGCACAGGGACATCCAAAAGACACAGCATACCACATTATTAATGACACTTTGGCGCTAGAGATAACGGCATATTAAGCAACGTTTCACTGATGCCAGAGAATGGCAAATGACAATGGGGGGTTTCTCGGAATGAACTTTGGGTATATTTGGATGATATAGTATTAGTGGGTGATTTTGAATTCACGTTCAAACATTTACTGTATTTTTGGAGCTTATTTTGTCTGCTAAAGTTAACTGAAACCCAGATAACAGTCGCATTTCTTTCTTTCCTTGTTTTTAGACAATTAATTGAGTTATCGCTATTGTCTGTCATTTCTCATTGTGTCTCTAGCAAACGTTGTAAAAACCTGTGCAGAAATCTCTGAGAAAGATTATTAAACAATACAATATTTAATGACATCTACAGTTGCTATTTTCTATTCCACATTAACCTCCCTCCGTCTGTTTCATTATACACGTAAGATTATGTATGCATTATGTTTAAGGCCATTCATGATTATTTCTTGATAGTTTATTCATTCATAAAACTGAATTATTTTTTCAAGTATATGATTTGTTTGACGTAATATTTATTATTATTATTGCTTCATATAACATAATTATAATAATAAAATATCATTTATAGCCTCAATGCGTCGTTAAATACTTTGATAAAATAAAAATAAATAATGCAATAAACGAAACAGATAGATGTACCACAAATTTAATGTCTATAATATTAATTTTTTCTAGTATTTGCATTTGTTTGCACATAATATTTATCTTTATCATTATTATTAATTTTATTGTAAATTATAATGATAGAAATACTTTCATACTCTTGATACGTTGTGAAAATCCTTAGATAAGAAAAATATAAATAAATATGCAACAAAAGAATTCTCAAATTTTAGTAGCTGTAATATGAAAAGTAAAACCACATGAAAAGATGAATAAAGAACAATAACAACATATTTATAACTGTATATAAAGTTGTATAACCAGAGTGTCCTCTTTTACCATTATTTTTAAATACAAATATTGACAAATAGCATATAAAATTAAAAACAGTTTAAACATTAGTAACGTATAGTTTAATTTTTTTTAAGAGGATCAGGTCCTAACAGCCAACTGGAAATTAAATTTTAGCATTTACGGGATCAGAAATATTAAAAGAGAAAAAAGAAGTACAAAGACAAACCAATCAACAGGTAAAATGTTTAATTACCCTGATACAATACTTTATACTTCAGAAAGCCTTGTCGTAGATACGGCACATAAAAGAAACTCACGTCTGAAAGAAGAGGTCTCTGAGCGAAATTTATCGGCCATTTCACACTCTGGTTTGAATGGAACGTTAATGACCTGAGATTTTAAAGCGTTTCCTTAAATAAACTAATTAAATTAATAATTCCTACTTAAGAAATGAAAATATTAACTATTATTTTCATAATTTTGACTATAAACCTGTCTAGTAAAATAAAATTATATCTTATGAATATTAAAAAATAACCCAGAGAATATTTTACAAATTAATGGTAGTTTACTTATTGCATAGCTCATACTTTTGGACGTTGAACAATCATGACGAAAAAATGTAGAAATCATTGAAATGAGATTTTTAATGTCTATTGAACAAGAAAAGAAATTGCATTATTAGAAATGAACTTAATATATAAATTAGGATTATGGGTAGAATTTGAAAAGAGCACGTTGAAAGAATGGCAGATAACCGCATACCAACATTTTTATGTTTTTCTTCTTGATTTATGAATAGTGATAGATAAAACCACGGACATTAAATAAATTTTACCAAAAAAAGAAAAGTATTGTTGTCATTCCTTTGTGTTAACTCTTACAATTTAAGACAATTCATCTGCGTTAGGCCTCTTATAAGAAATCCATACTGCCCTTTAGTGATCTCTGATAGGAATAACATAAATTTCCTACAGGGTAACAATCGCTATTTGAGATCACTATATTTAGTGCTTTATAGACGTTTATCGTTTTCGTGTCAGTCAATGAGCAAATAATCAAATCATATACTCTCCTGAAGTTACAGGAAGTTACAAGTTTGGTATTTTATATGCTGTTAAGGGTGAGCGTGAATTGTGTATAACTGTAATCGAACAATAAGTTAGAGCTAAACTAGATATGCAAGTAAAAGGTTTTTTGTTTTTTAGTAAATGCAACTTTTTGTTATTGGATATATCCCTAATATATCTCTATTTTTTTTTTCAATTCAATGCTCTTCCATTTGTGTTACTATAACAGAATACCTAGCAAAAATATATTTAGAACTTAAGCAGAGTAGATTAGATAAGAAAGAAAACCTCGTAAGCTAATAGTTTGAATAATCTTCTTAAAGCTAAATAATAGGTTTCTGTAAATTCTTCATTTAGTTATAAAAAGTTATTACAGGACTCTTTCTTATGACGAACGAAACTACTACACAAAATGTTTTATGAAAATGATGGTTATTTACTGAAAGCTCAGACTATAGTTGACATTTTGTGTTCTCAATCAGGTCTGGCAAAAGCAGACGCATTAGCAGTGCTCACGTGGGCGTTTTAGGGGGCGGGGCGTAGCCCCTTTTCTCACGCCACTGCCATGACCCCCGCATGAGCACGAAACCATATCACGTGCTGGTAAACCATCGCAATTAGCCAGTCCTGGTCAGGCACCGAAAAAGAGAGAGAGAGACAGGGAGTGAGGGAGATAGAGTAAATTAATTGGGCCGTCCACTTCTCACGTTCCACGTGCAAAACCTCTGTAAAGGGGAAGGTGATGAGCATATAATGGATAAACATAACGTTAGAAACAAAGTATTGCTTCACTCAAAGTTATTTTTAATTGCACCTTATAGTATTTGAATCTACTCATGTTTTTCGGTTCCTTAGATAATTTGTATAGTAAATTGTATATTAAATATTGCCTAAATTCAGGTTGCCATATCTTAGAGAGTGTTAAGGACGCTACTATTTATTAAGTCAATTCCTTTGCATATTTCCGAGCGGGTGGGCTCAGGTGTAACCATCCATTCTGAACTTGAATTTTTGTGTGGTTTCCCCTGGTCTCTTAGGTGAATGTTGGGATATATTCCTACATTCTACGACTTTTCCGCTCTCCCATCCTCTCCTAATGGTTCTGTTACAGAGTCGAACGTACCAGGAGAGTAGGCTGGTGTTGTATGCAGTGTGACGGTGGCTTGCGCATTGGAAAGGCTTCTGCCCCACGTCTGGTGAAGAAGCAGCCCTCTTACTGCACTTAGACTGTAAACCACCTGTTCCCATATTATAGTCATCTTTCTGGCGGTTTTCCTTTCATCGTGCTTCCAAGGTTAAAACTTGTCTGGTCATTAACGAGGGGATATTGAATTCAGGTTATTGAATTAAATATGTGACATTGTGCAAGATTTTGGTAGCAGATGGTTAAAGTTATGTTCTTATATCAGAGTATAAATTGAAAAATTCATTGACTTATAAAATAAAAATAAATAACTAAACCTTTTTGAAATCAATTATAAACAAATATTTCCATCTTTACTTAGCACCTAAAATACATGTGATCTCTCTCTCAGCAAGCTTTGTGGTCTGATTATGGCTGTTTCACTCGTTGTAATGAGCATTCACCTTTGTGTCCAAAACACAAAGAAAAAGGGAGCCTCACTATTTGTTAAGATCACGTTCAGAGCACCGGCGTGTATCGAAAGAGAAACGAACTCTTAACCTATAGATAACTATTATAAAGGAGTAGTGAGATGCTATCTGCTGCACTTCTTGTAAAGAACGCACAGCAGGGATCAACACATTATAATGCACATACCATACGTCACTGCTGACAGGTAGTATTGTTGTAATGGATTTACACACACGTATAACAAAATTCACACATGCGCTCTTTGACTTTCTCTGTTTTACAACAGCGTCACAAGAAAAAAGAAATGGCATGCATTGCTCAGAACAATAAGTCTTTCTACAAACGCTACTTCAAAAGATATTTTTAAATGTGGTCTTCCTTTGCGATGCCGACAAGAACTTGGCTTTCTCTCGAAGCCTAGACAATCGAGTTTGAAGAATGAAATATACTGCTAAGAATATTACGGGATAATTGCGTATAATTATTACAACGTAGCGCTGCTAATACCCGGGGCGCAGGAACGAGCGCTCTCTTCTTGACGTCTTTGAATGTCGCCTCCGGGAGCTGAATGTTACTTGTCAGAAGACTTAAATTTTCTGGCGAAATACCTGACGACTAGATGTATTAACAAAGGCGATTCTCGAGGTCAAAGCTCTGAATAGCTTGAACAATGTTTAAAGACCGGGAGTTCTAACGCATCATATTTATCCTCTTCCGTCTCGGAAATAACGGCATTCAACATCGAAAACTTTCTTTGTCTAACACGAGGTTGGGATATTACAGGCCTGATACAAGTTGGTCTTTCCGTCGTCATTTAATTCTGATTTGACAGCCTTCATTGTTTGTGATCTTCAATCTGTCCTTAGAAGCCTTGATTCCTCTTTTTTATTCCATAGTGAAGACTCACAAGTTAATGTTTAAAGCGATTTCTGTTGTTATTTGGAGCCACATTACTTTTTTGCACTCAGAGCCATTGTTATAATCATATCATCACTTTGTGCATAATCAAAGATACAGTACAGTTTATGAATGCTTCACTTCTGCTATGACTTTTATCATATCCATTATTACAATTTTTCTTTTTTTGAAACACAAACAGGGACATACTTTTGTCTTTAGCTTTAATTTTAGAACAATTTATTGGCATTTTCCCCTCGCAATGCTGATGCACGACAACGCTGCACTCGTCCCTACTTCACATTGCCAGAGGCAACTTCTCTATTACTTGCTATTAGAACATTGACTTCTCTGACCTTTGCAGGAATATCATGTAAACTAAACTATATATCGCAGTCTAGTGAACAATTTGTATGCCCATGACGTTAAAATGGTAGTTATAAAAACTAAAGATGACATACAAACTTTTACTTTCATTTGTTTACTTTTCTCAATCAAGCACAGAGCTATTGATTTCTTAGAAATGATACTTGCTGCAGTTTTCTGTTTCCCACTATGTTGAAATTCAAGTTTCAAAGTTTTCTTTCGGGAGCTTTAGTTTGCTGTATATATCACTATATCCTAGTGATTTAGTTCTATTGCATTTCTGTTACTGAAAGTAAAACATTAAAAATTACGTCACATTATACTTCTTCCTTCTAAAACCTATGCATTATAAATGCGTCAATGTCGTATAAGCTTTTAAATTATTAAAGGCGTCTCTGGTGATTCGTTTCACTTTATCAACAATTTTTGAGTTAAAGTTACTGTTAATGCGAAATCCAAACGAAAATCTGGGAGCTTAAGGAATGGTATTTGCCATATTGAAACGTTTGTAATGTATTAGATTCTGTATCTATACCTCAATACTTTCGGATTGTACAGGGCAGTTAGACAAAAAAATGGAGATAGGTTTTCTATGATCTAGGGAAAAAATATTGGAGTCATATAGGCATAAAGAAGTTGAAATTGATTAAAGCGTAATATCTTCAAACTTGTTTCGGTAGCGAGAAAATCCCGATTTTCAACAGCTCATCATCAGATGTACCCTCCGGTAGACCTCGCTTTTACATCATTCTTTTCAGTTAATTTGACACCAGGTTGAACACTAGGGGCTGCCGATTTTAGTTCCTAAAAATCCCGAACATCCTAAATTAAAACCTACATTTGGAACGAGGAACACAAATAACACAACGAAATGATAGTTAAGTTGAGGTACAGCTACTGCAGTCTTGTACATTCTATAAATCATTCCAATTCCAAACGTTGCCTAAGAGTTTCGCGATGGCCAGGGAGAGGTGTGCATCTCGACCTTAACACGCATAGATTGACGCTTTTCTTTACCAAAACCTCCAAACATGCAGCTATACACATGCACAGAGCTTGGCTTTTTCTGTTTCACACATGCCAGACGAAATGGAATTAGCTCGCGATTGTTGACTTCAAGAATACTTTACTGTTGCAACAGCCACTTGTACAATTTTTTACAAAAACACATTTTTGCCCCATTATTAATGCATCCCCCTGTTTGTGTGAACTATTGATCAAGCGAAAAACTGTGGTTTTGTAGAAAGAAATATATTTTTCAGCTATTTTGCAAGGAACCAGCCGTGATTATCCAAGTTCGATGCTGAACTTTTCACATTGGCGATATATCATCCGCAGCGATCAGTGGCTTCATATACCGTAATAGAGAAATAGCTATCATGAAGTATTACTCTAGCAGTTTCATACTTCTGGAAATGTAAAAACAACAGAAAACCTAATGTAACAAAAGTAAAATTACACCGTATTAAAATAATTGGTTCTCAATACGAAGACCGCTAGATTTAATAGTAATACTAAAAAAATATTACGAACTGTGGAATTCAAAAAGAACCTCAGAAAGCACATTAAAGGAAACTTACTAATCAGGACATATGTGTGTGCGTTTGTGCGCTAACGTACGCTTATTTTTAAAGATCTATATGAACATTTGTGCTTTTGTACCCTAAACACAATGAACTTCTTACCATAAACAGTTTAATAAAAATGCCCAAGTTCATAACTTACATTTTCATTAGAAGGCTGTTAATATTTACGGAAAATGTACCTTTGTATATTTTTCAAGTATTTTATTTAAGTTGGAATTCCTAATTTTTCTGTGAAATATCATCACGAAACATAATTCGAAACAAAGTTCGCTACGATTCATTTCCCTTTCCTCCGGAGAAAAATAAAAATAATGTTGCGATTTGTGCACGAAAGTATTTCTGCCCTCTGTACGCGTTATTTCAGGTGATAACGTTTATCACATTTACCTAAATGAACGGCACAAAATAACGGTTTTCTTTCCACGTCAATCCAAACAGTGTTATCATAGCAATTAATTTTTACCAATTAATTTACATAAAATAAAACATAATAAAATAATACCTAAGCAAAGAGACGTTAAACTTACGTTTTTCCATACATCGCTGACGGAAAATTATTGTTCCATCCGTCATGAACAATGGATCAGCGGCAATATCTCCTTACGCATTTTCACGTCAAATTTTCAGCAACTCAAGTTAAAGCACTAAATTGAATATGATAATTCATATATACAATGTCGAGAAAATTATAAATATCTGTGTTCATTATTCTTCCTACTGAACGGTTAACATCAGCCTATCACAGAACAATTGTTGCTACCAGAAAGAGGCTTGAATGGGAAGGAAAGAAGGGCTGTGCATTACAGAATTTCGAACCGTAATGTCTAAGACAAGATACTGGTGGTGCGGCGAGTGACAGTGTGATCAAAATGTAACACATCCCCAACCAGATTGAATGAGCAATAATAGCAATCACTTACCTTTTCTTGTACTGTCTTTCAGGGAATTCCAAGCCACGAGTTCTTCAAAGCCATTAGTTCAGCTCATTCAGGTTACGTGATGCTCTTAGAAAGCACGGCTAATGTGCTTCCTGGTAAAACAGCTTGTATGCAGCTGTTTCTTTTTAGAAATTCATATCGCAGAATGTTTATACAAATCTATATGAATACAAATAACACAATTGTGTGACAAAAAGGGAGAAAAATCACCTAAAAGAGTTGTTTTAAGCTTAAAAAAGGGAATAAGCACAGACGTATTAAATAGACAATCATGAACACTATAAAACTAAGAATTTAGATTTCCAATAACAGAGGTCGGGTTTACATGTTAAAATGTAAGGTTTCTGAACAAAGGTTAAAATACCGTTAACGTTATTTTTGTGTATTGTAAAAGTTTCTGTGCTATCAAACAGGGCGTACTATGAGACAACACATTTCAGCTTATATTCTTTAAACATAAAAATATAAAATAAAACTTTTTACAACGAATTTAATGAGCATTTTATCTCTTTTGTCTTGTATTTTGTAGGTGAATTCTTGACAATTTAACATGATTCAAATTGTTGTTGTAAAGCTATTGTGTAACTTTCACGAAATGACATAAATGTAAGAGGAACAGAGATGTAACCCTGTTGAGAGCAGAGACACGCCACTGCTAAGTCCAGCAGTTTTGTCACTGTTTAGAATTAAGAGGTGACAGAGATTTATAGCTCAACTTCACTTTCACTGACATGAATTGTCAAAATGAGTCACCAGGTGGCTGGAAAGCGAAATGTTGGTGCTCTCGCATTAAAATTACGACCATATCGTGATGTTTCTTCTGGCAGGAAAATGCTAGAATCTGGAACAAAGGCAACTACGTAACCAGGACCTCCTTCTACATTACTCAAGATAATGTCTTGTTTTCTTTTATAATGCTCTCACGACTTTGTCGCGGTAACACGCTAAAACGAGCAACAATTTGAAGCTCTTCTGCTTAAACAGCAATGACTCCATCTCATCGCTAGAGGTGACGTGATCACAAATTTTCTGTTGTCGAAAATTCGCTTCTTGCTCACTGGCCCCATGAGACAAACTATCTATGTGAGGGTTATTGAATGTTTGGAATATTTTTCCTTTGTCATAAGGGGGGGGGGAATTGATTATTCAGACTGATTCACAGCTCGTTAGTGCTGAGAAAACTGTTCATACTGCACAAATATTTTTTGAGTATTGGTTCTAAACGTGACAGATGAGTTTTTATTTTAATTTTAAAGCATGTAAATATATTAAAATGTCGTATATATTCTTTTGAAATGAAATAATATTTTTATATTTTGTTAATAATTATTTGTGTTTTATTTTAACGTCATTATTATTTACGTAATACTTAAGTTAGTTTATAACAACAATTTTCATGCAGTTATGTTTATATCTTTAAATTAATATTATAAATATTAGTAATTTTTTTACATTTTTAAAACAATTCCATGAGAAATAATATGCATTTTAAACAGTTTTTTGAAATGGTATGTAATATCTACAGTATTTAATATTGTTTATGTTGTGCAGTAGCTAAAACTATTTCCTAAGAATATTCTTTATTGTTAAGAGCTTAGAAAATTAAAAGGTAACTCAATATGGGTTTGAAAATGGACTTTTTTATTTTGGCACATTTAGAAACTATGTAAAAGAGATTATTATTATTATTATTATTATTATTATTAATTTTTTTTTTACTTAAGGCTATTTCCAAGGAAGAATCGCACAATAATATTCCCTACCTTTCATACAAGCATAGCCTCTAAATTCCTTTTTGAGATGTATTGCGTTATCATATTTTCAGCATTAGAAATGCGTTTTATCTGACACATGAGAAAACATATTATTAATTTAAAAATGTAATTATTCGCCCATTTTCCTATTTGTAAGTTATTAGTTTTTTTTTTCCTCCAGATAAGATCATTTATCTTGAGACAGCGTTATACTACTGAATAACTCAAGCTAGTACTGCAGTTTATGCTTTTATGTTTGGGAACAAGCTTTAATATAGTACTTGTGTTCTTTGAAAAGATATATACTATAAATATCTTCTGTTCTCGTAGTATGAGAAAGACGGAAGTTTTACTAACTATAGAAGAGGAATGCGAATATGCCGGTATGTGTCATGAAATTTTCTCACTTTTTTTTTTTTTTTATCTATCAACACAATTTTACATTATTTTATCTTGGCTAAATTTTCCCACTAAATATAGCTTTCGTCTTAATCATTTGAAAATTCACTATTTCCTACAAAATTTAAGTTGAAAGAGCACTTAGCACGTTATATAAATTGCCCGTAATTACGTGGGTCAATGCGAAAAATGTTGTCTGCAAATTAAGAAAGAAAATATCAATTAAAACAAAACATAGCGCCCTCAGAATATCAATATCATATATTCTATGATTTCTAAGAAAAATGAAGTAATACTAAAAATGTCCACTGGTTTTTGATTGCAGCAATAAATTATTTTAACTTTTAAAGGCCTCAAACTCAAAACACTATTGAAATACTACACTATTACTTGAAACCATCAAAATCAGTACCTGTAAAACGATGGTTTATCGCATCATAACCTAATGTTAAAAAATAAGTAAAAGATATATGCTATGGTTATATTTGTATCATATTCATGAAAAATGTAAAAAAAATTGTACTTTTGAATAAACAAAAAATTCTGCCAGTACAGCTTAAATAAAATAGCAGGGGAAATAGATGAAATCAAGATTTATTGGGTCTTTAATCTCAGAGGGATTTAATTTAAATTAATATTATTAATTTATTTCTTGAATAGGATTAAGTTAAAACAACTTGTAGTGTAAAGTTATCACTGTCATGCAAGTAAAAATTGAAACTAGTGCTCAAAATTTTATATAATTCACCGTACGTACATAAAGTAATGTTTGTAGTTCCATTTGTTTCACTTTGAATGTGTGCTTTTTTAAAATTACCGAAATAACTTTCGACCTACTCTTTAAAAATGTGACGAAAACATCAGAAAAGATGTAGTTTTACTCCTAATGACTTTACATTGCTATATGATAGTCACAAACATAAATCAAGGTGTTATTTGTTATAGCATGATATCGTAACACAGACACTTCAGTATGCTTTAGCAACATACACGTAAGAAACTTGAATTTTAATTCAGCATCCAAGTTCAAGTTTTTATAATATAAGGGGTAAGTAAGTGACATACATATGAAATGTAAATGTTATATTTAAGAATAAACCAATTTATTAATCACAATAATTTTAGTTAAATTATATTTTGTAACATAGGAAACATTTCATATATATATATAGGGATTTTTTTTATAACTTAGTATGGGTACTTTGTGATTGAGAGCAAATCCTCTTCTCCTCCATTGGTCTGGGCTCATTTGAATCTGTCCCCGATGTTAAAGATCACATAATTATCTTAATTTTATTGCCCAGACTTACAACTGTTCTTAACGGGTAACATTGTCAAAATCTATAAATTCTTCCTGTAAGACGTAAAAATTCCAAAACGCTTTGGTCGTATTGCAGTATGTGATTGAATGATCTAATGCAGATTCATATATCGGCGAGGATTGAAGTTCCGTCCTCGTGAGGCAGAGGGCTGAATCGCAGTTCATTGCGCACCGAGAAACCGTGGATTACATAAGACCAAGATGATTGTGAAGATTCGGATACAAGTGACAATAAAGCAATAGCAGAATGAATTCTCGGGAAACAGAACTCGGTGAAAATCTGCCTTTACGTTGTTTCGTCCGACACAAATCCCTCATGGGCAAAACCCAGATCTCCTTAGTGAGAGACGAGTAATCTAATAATTCGGTTATATTATTGTAAAAATAGAAGCGTTAATATAAAGTTTGTATTAGGAGTCATGTATACAACATTCATGTTTTTAGAGGTGTGGACTTCTAAACGGAGACCATATTATTGATGCTATGGAGGTTTTATTTCAAAAATGAAATTCTGGATAGTTATGTATCACATAAACATAATTTATATAAAATACATCAGTACTGATAGGGAAGTTAAACACAACTTTTGATTACATTTTAGTTTTCACCCCCTCATCCTTAACTATTCTCACCTTGAAGTTTGGTCGAGTGAACCATACTTTCCTCGTAGACCCAAGATCTCGGGTTCAATCCTGACCAGGATTGATGGGTTTCTTCGGGCTTAAATTCCTAAGCATAGGTTCCTTTGGAAAGGAAATAAAGCCTGTGTCCCATGTCATAGATTTACGGCACGTAAAAGAACCTCAAAGTCTTAAAGAAGAGGCCTCTGAGCAAAATTTATTGGCCGTTTCACACCCTTGAATTGAATGGGACGCTGGTGACCTGAGATGTTAAACAGCGTCAGTAAATAAAGTAATTAAATAAATAAACCTTGAAGTTTTCAATAACACTCGTACTTTTAGATGCTTCAATTTTAAGCAGAATGCAATTGTTTTATATCATTGTCTGCCAATCTGTAGTATACTATTGTTATTTGAATTTGGTGAAAGTCATTGAGCATTTAGCATAATAGTGGTTTTTGTAATGCATTGCATATACCCTACAAGATGTAAGGGGATTTTTCAAGTGTTCCAAAATATGCTGTATTACTGCAATATTAATAATATATAATTTTACCCAAAATGCATTTTAATCCTACATTAACATGATTTATTCTGCTCAAATTCAACCAACGATCGAAAGTGCAGGTTGCCAGTTAATGATTGGAAGCAAAACACGTAGTTACAATTGAGTGTTCGTTAAAATTTAAATATCAAAATATTAGGTGTCATTTAAAAATTCCAATTGAGGCTAACTGGGGTAAGGAAATGAAACTAAAATTTAATTTCCTTTTATTACACATATTTACAATGTTTTTAAATTAAATTGGTTTAAAGGTGGAGAGTTATTCGAACTAGGAAGTTTTAGAATAGAAGCAATGAATGTTGGCATTGTAACTGAGAGAATACAAACAGGTTCGTACTATCAACCTGTGTGTTAGTGGGAATTGAATTGTAGTGAGAAAAAAACGTCTCTCCCGATTTTCTCAAGAACTTCAGTTTTTGCACCCATGTCAACGGCTCCATCTTCACCATCTTCTAGTTCAGTGTGTTCCGACAGAATTCTGGTAGGCGACTTGAAAGTATTTATTTGCTAAAAATCTAACTAATCCATGTCGCATGAGTTCTGGAACCGTACGTGGTTTCCCAATGCACTAAGAAATGATTGAAATTGAAAAAAAATCAATATTTAAATTTTATTTTAAATACACAAATAAAATATAAAACAGAAAAGAGAAAGTAGAACGAAAGGTAATAACTTACACTCCTTCACACGTATGCTCAAATAATTTTAAAAAATATTGTGACTTCCCGGTTGTCTGCCTCTTCCTAACTGGGCTATCTCACTTTGTTTAAAAATTTACCTACTCCCTCCTTCTGTTTCCTATCTGCCAGCAAAGACCAATACTGCCACTGCCCTTTCTCACCTTTCACAAAGGGGACCGGTAGATATCTCGACTTGAACGTATATCACACCACGGCCTCTATACTTTACAGGCAAGTGAGTTAGCATTGGCTCTCATCCTCATAGAAATAAAGATAGCTGTGTTTGTAGAAAAAGATATTCAGCAACGGGAAAATGAATATACTAAGGGAGATATTAATATTATTACCAACATTCAGCATAATTTAAAGGAAAGATGTAAAAGGGAATTAATTAAAACTTATTGCCTCTCTGGAATTATCTATTCAGTTCTTTTTATAAATCAGAATGTTCAAGCAAAATTATACATTTTATCGAAAAGCTAAAGGAAGAGTTTAAGTATATGGCAGCATTCCATGAGCTCATATTAGTTAATCTGACTCGAAAAGAAATATGTGTGCATCTGTGTGGGCTCAGTTAAACGATCGTTCTGAGAAGCAAATTTTCTGGAGAGTGCTATGAACAAGAGGGAAAGAAAAAACCACGGTAATTAACCAGGCTGGAGGGCGGTCTGCGGTCAGTTTAAGTGTGGGAGAGCGCCGTTGGTAGACGGAAGATCATGCGTGATTTAAATCAATCCATCTTGCCTGGAGTGTTTTACAAATAACGTATTCGTGCAACCATAAATCATAGCAGCAGTGTTTTTGTTACGGCGAGATATTAGAACTGCAGAATGGTAGGCAGGTCCTTGTAAGGAAATTAGCGCATGCACATTACTATGACGAATGCGCGAAATATCATTTTATA
Source organism: Metallyticus violacea (assembly GCA_030762175.1). Lineage (NCBI taxonomy): Eukaryota > Metazoa > Arthropoda > Insecta > Mantodea > Metallyticidae > Metallyticus > Metallyticus violacea. The sequence continues at coordinate 54,968,325 of CM060843.1, read as the reverse complement.
AAAACAGAGAACAATAAGCAGAAAATGTAACTTAACTGTAAGGTGTGTCGACTATATTGCATGTTAGCATACAACACTAGCAATTTTAGTATACCAACTATGTAAACAGTAAGCACAACCTGCAGTCAATAATTTTATTTAGCTTCAAGATTATCAATTTGCAAAGCTAGAATTTACTTGCGTTCTGGTATTTAATGACAATTTTATGCCCAGAAAGTTTGAAATAATGTATGCAGTGAAAAATTATTGACTAGTTTTATTATTTTCACTATAATCTTTTTATATATATCTAAAATAACAGTAATTATAAAAGGATAAAAAACGAAGAAAAAGTCACAAATTTGTAATCCATATATGTCGAATTGATAGAGTTCTTCTATGGCCAAATATATATTTCCTTTGTAATACCTGAAATGTGCTCATAAACAGATTTACTGTATAATTTTCTAATAGGGTTTAAAATTGTACATATCTTTGCGGAGTAAATAATGGAAAGGACAAGAAAAAATTCTTATTCAGAATTTCACCAGAGTTCTATTACAGAGCTTTCACGTAAAATCTATTCCGCACGCGCTGTGTTTTAATTCTTGGCGGCTGAGCGTGCCGAAGTCGCCCGAGATAACTTCGCTTTTAAAAGTGTATATAAAATCTTACCCATTAGAAGATGCTGGAAATGTGGTCCACCTTCGGCTAAATAGACATTGGGAGAACATGTTCTGATTGACACATTTTAGTTCGGCCACTGTAATGTTTCTGATTTCATTTGTGATATTTTCCTTTACTTCCTCCAATATGTTACGGTTTTTTTTATAAACGTTGTCCTTTAGGCAACCCCAAGGTGAAATCTGGCGAGCGAGAGGGGCATGCACCAGCTCTAGTCTGTCTTTTCTGAAAAGAACAGAAGAGTTGGGTTCATTAAAACTTCATTCACATATGAAAAAAAACATACACACAACAATAATGCACTCTTGCTATTGGTCGTCTCGTTTTAAGCAATGGACACGTGCACACTTGTACGGTTTGAGGTTTAATTATATTGTTGCTTTGTATGTAGAACCTACTGAAATCCCTTCTTGTCTTAATTTCGGGGATGATTTGTTTGGTGAACGTTCAACGTTTTCACCAATTTCGTCTGGTTTATTCTCTGTTAAAATTGTGCGTTTTCGCGCGACAATTTTGTTGTGCATTGATTAAAATTTATTCTCGCAATATCGTGAGTTGATTTTCTGGAAAGAGACGATTGACCAGGAAACTGCAAAAGAAATTCTGCACGAACAGGAGAGTTGATTCGTATTAGTGGTAACTTTTACACATGAAATAAACTGCTCTAGAGTCAATTGTTCCTTTTCGATGAAACTCAACTACTGCACTGCTTTGAAGCGACATTCAAGGACAGAAAGGGAGATATAAGGGGAAAGAGTGGAGCCGATGGGATTCAGAACACCGCGCCTACGGGATAGATTTTACTTGAAAGCTGTATATATAGCAGCAAAACTCTTGTGATTCGCAAGAAAAACGTTCTGTGCCATTGCTTCTAGTGTATAATGCTTAGAGACAAGGTTTTATCTCTTTTACCTAGCATTGTTGCTACAGTAAATAAAAAAAGCTATTCAAGGATAGGACAGACTAATATATTCTCAGGACACAATAATTTAAAAATTCGTTACATGTATGCATCGAAATGGTCTAAAGAACAATACTAATTTTAAATAAAGTTTTTGTTACATCTAAATAAATGATAACAATGAGTAAATACAGATGCCTCGCTTGTTTATCTATTACTAGTTATTACCGTAGCAGTAAATTAAAGTAAAATAAATTAAAGTACAGTAAAGTTTTATTATTTCAGTTGTTACATTCTGAGTAAATATGTTATTTTTAATATAGGAGTTTTAGCAAAGTTTTCTATGTTAAAATATTGGAATAAATGGAAGGAGATATTTTAATAAATTAAATGAATCCCCCAAAACATCATATATCTAGGAATGAATTACTTATAGCAATTGGAATAATTATAAATACTGCAACACAAGCTGATGCCTTTAGAGTTCTCATAATGGAAGAGGTGTAATGTCCAGGATGTGGGGTCAACATCAAGAATTCGGCAATCCAGAACAACATTCAGGTAAACTAAGGACATTACAACTGCCGCGCTAAACAGCTTTCTGTATCAAGAACCCTGAGAGAAATGTTATATTAAGAAGTTCCCTGCAGAATGTTGACAATTTAACTGTTTCAATCCAAAGTGTTAGAAATAAAGTGCACCAAAGAATGCTTAATTCTCTTCGACCAGCGATTCGGCATTAAAACCAGGTATGGTGCTAGGAGCATCTCAATTGGCAATAGGAACAATGCAACCATATTTTTTTTGCACAGATAAATCGCACTTTGGTCTGCATCCAGATTCCAGGAGAAAATTCATATGGAGACAGCCACGTAACGCAACAATACTGAGGCGTATACCAACAGAATTTTCACAAATTCATAGAAATTGTGCATCATGATCGAGAGGAATAATAACAAACAGAAAAACAGATCTCGTTTTGTATTTTTTTTTTATTTTGTTTATGGACGCTCTTTAATAGGTCAGGTCATCAGCGTCCCATTCAATTCAGGGCGTGAAACGGCCGACTGATTTTGCTCAGAGGCCTCTTCTTTCAGGCTTGAGGTTCTTTTTCGTGCCGTAAATGTACGACACTGGACCCATGGCTTTACTTTCCCTCCGAAGGAAGCCATACATAGGATTTTTACGCCCGAAAAAATCCATCGATCCTGGCTGGATTTGAACCCGCGATCTTGGGTTTAGAAGGCAAGTATGGTTACTACTACACCACCAGAATCGACGTTTTGTGTTCGTAGAATGATGAATGGAAACAGTACATTCGCGATGTTTTACAGCTTTCTTTTCTAATGCCTAGAAGCATCTGGTCTTGCATTCCTTTACATGCATGATAATGTCATAGCAATTGATGCAGCGTGTTTGGGTGTATAAAGATGTAATTTAAAGTACTAGAGTCTCTTAGCCACTCCCCAGATCAAAATCCGAAATAATATCGGTTGGATTCCTTCAAAACAGGGTGTTTTAGAGGGCATTGAAAACTCTGGGTCAGCTATTAACACGTCTTTCATCATCGCTGTTAGAATATCGAACAAGATGAAATCCAACATCACATATTTCATGTCAAAGGGGATCGAGCAGAAATGAAAGTAGAGACGATGGTATTACCGATGACACAAGTACTAAGGAAACTTGAAGGAAATTTTGTGATTGTGTGTTAGCATTTTTAAAAATAGAAAATTATGTCATTTTCTTTTAACAAAGTTAAAAATTGCTTTTGTAGTCTGCCGTTTTGTGTTTTAAATGTAAGAGTTCTAAATACTGTTAAATAACTTGTATGATAAGTCAATTAATAATTATTAGAAAACTTAAGAGAAATGTGTGTATATTAGCAATGTTGTTAATATTATATTTTTAAGCTACATTATAAAATATCTATATTTATTGTAAAGCTACTTTGTATAGGAACTATAGTTCAGTAATTTAACTGAACCAAATGAATGTTTGTTGTCGTGATAATTATTTGGAAACTGAAGGTCAGCTTTTATGATTTGAATTGCCAAGATAATTTCAGAAAATGAACCGTGGTCTTTAATTTATTATAAACAGCTAAAAAGTTCGAAAATAAATAATCTAATATTGAGGGTATATTAACAAGTTCCAGGAAAACAATCGAATCATAGGCGATAGGAACAAAAGCCTCTCGAAATAAAAGCAACTGAAAGTTTGTGGGGTTTAACAACAATTTATTTTGATCTCTTTTATCTTTATTTATCTGTAATTAAACAAGCTTAATTTCGTTGTGTAATTTTACTTATAATAATTAATTGTTTTATTAGTTTACAGTAGTTCACTGCTGATTTTGGGGAAGCATTTGAATGCTGTTATTTCCTTATACTCTTTCAGTTTTATTAGCTTCGTTATGTTTATTCATATTCAGGTATGGTTTCATGGTTCCGGTGGTAACGCTTGAGACTTGCTTTCGAGGTCTTAGGTTCAATCACCATTGGCCCGCTTTCCTCACCTTTGCTTTATTTATTTATTTATTGCGATTTATGCTGATTACGAAGGCGAATATTGGTATATTTACACTCCACAAATTTTCCTCTCTGCCCCTTCATATTTTAATATTCCGTTGGTTCTATTACAGAGCCTAAAACACCAGAGTAAGGTGGGCTGGTGCGATGAGATGGCTTGTGCTTCGAAAGGAAGCGGACCGTCCACGGTGTTGGAGTGGCTTTCTCGAAACATGTTGGGGATCCCATATGCTTTCTCGTAGTCATCCCCCCATTGTTTCTGGCTACCGATGTCTCCCTCAACTAACCCCTTCCTCCCGGAGGTACCCTACCCTGATTGGAGGCATAAGCACAAAGAGCCAGTCATGAGCAAGAAACCTCATCTGCCGCAGATCGTCCGTTTGTCTGTGGTTTCATAAACTGATGCTGACATAGTTTGTTATTTTCATGAGGCTGCAATTTGCTTATTTCACTCTTTGCCAGATCTGATGCTACTGAGAAAGAGTAAGAAAGATAGTCCTATCTTTTCGTTGCACATAGTCCTATCTTTCTAGCTAATTTTCCAAATCGTTGGAGTAATTAGTAATGTAAAAATATTAAATTTTAAAATATCCATGTAGAATTGGACATTTTAAGAGTCCCACTTTATTGTTTTAGAGAGGATTTAATTCTGTTCATTTCATCCAGTTGACTGTTCTCCATTATCAAACTACTCTTTGAAAAAATGCCCAAAACAATTGGCTGTTTCTCCGTGCCTCCAGGAAATTCATAAACTGCAATATGAAAGAATTTTTTATCTTTTTTTTTTTGCGCTCCAAAGTTTAATCATTTTATCAAGTTTTGAAATTGATCACGGAACTATTTGTTATTTTTATGTGTCAGATTTTTATTGTAATTAGATATTGTTGTACTTGCTCGTCCCTCGCTTATTTTGAATACTATATTTTCGGATGAATAAATTTTTTGTAATACCCATTATATATTTCTTCTTGAATTAGCTTAGTTGTGATATTTCCCTTTATTTTTACAAATTTTTCTTAGAAATATTCACAACCCTATTTCTTCATATTGTACGCCCAGTTCTATGATATAAAAACATTTCCTTCAGCGCTTTGTTTGTTGGTCTAATTTCCTTCAGCACAAAATTCTGAAAATTTATTCCAAACAATTTATATTCTTTTGTATTTGTTGATGAAAATTCAATACCTTTCTGTATATTTCAGTATTTAATGTTCTAAAACTTCCCATGTTTACTTCTTAGTTTATGCTAACCGCCAAAAATAAACAGAAAATTGCATGAGTTTTCGTTTTGCTCTGTCAGAAATCAAACTGAAGTAGAGATTAAAGAAACAGAGAATCAATTATCTTGTTCATCGACTGAAAGACGTTCCAATGCAATTATTAATTCATATACAATGAGTGCAAACAGTTATTGTATACATGATTAATTATTAATAAAATACACAAATTATTTATGTGTAATATTTGTAATGATAGCTTGTAACATACAGGTTGTTTCGCTAGAGGAACCGAACATAATTGGTAATTTAAAAAATAAAAATAGTTAAGAACTTTGCTCAACTAGAGTAGAATATCTCCAAGCTATGAGAGTGGTCAATGCAATTCGGTGTGTGAGCCCAAATTGCCCTGCAGAACATCTAAACTTCACTCATTCTAATCACAACGAATACGGCGTTATATATGCATAACATATTTTATTATGCTAACTATAGCAAGCGCTGTTTTAGCTTCGTTATGCTTGCCGAAGGGTGTTTGTTGCTGAACCGCATACATAGCACAAGGCTTATTCTTGCATTAAACATTGGCGCAAATGTGCATGAACAAGCACGCATATTTCTTCACACCATTGTAGATGAATAAACTTGGAGAGTTTCTGTGTCTTATAAGATATAATACATAACGATGTTATTCTTTGTTCTTTAATGGTGAGAATTTATTTCTCGATACCTATAAGTGGAAAACTCGGTATTTTATTATGATTTACCAACTTGTACTTTTAATAATTTATATTAATATGTATATATTAATGGATTTAACGCACAGGTAGCGGAGCATGCCGTTGAATTTTATGAAAAGAAACTTTTAGTACATGTATTACGAATATCGTTGTTCTTCTAGAACGGGCTTGTTAATATTGTAAATGACTCGCAATTTAAATCTGAATATATGGAGCCTTTAATACAAGCTTCTGAATTTTGACTAATGCTCTAAATTTAAAATGCAATGTTAGTCATGTAATGACAGTGTAATTTTAAAGATTAAGCCTAAAAGCATATAAAAGAACAGTTCTTTAAAACCTTAAATTAGTTAATGTCAATGTGGAAAACTAAAGATAAAGTCATAAACAACAGAAATGGGTTATGAAATTTAGTGTTTAACTCGTGCAGGAAATGTAGAAAATCCTGAATAAGGTTGAAAAGAGTTTACAAATCTGGAAAAAAGAACTACTTTTGAAGTCTTACACTCTTAAATTATTTAAATGATGTTTTTAACATTCTTTACTTTTTTATCATCATGTAGTCCACAAATTATCGTTACTTTAATGAATCGATGTTTTAAAAAACGTTGTGAAAATATACCTCACACAGTTGACATAAAAACAAACCATTTATATGATAGATTCAACCTTGAAATGGGTTCTTAGTAGCTAGATTACTATCCGTGTGTGTGTGTTCGTAAGTTGAAAAGTTAAAATTTGAGATGTTACTTAAATAGGAAATAGGTGCCAGCGTGTAAAAAGCAATTAGTCAGTTTGGGAAAAGAGAGATTCAAAGAAAGTTCTTCCAAAACTCCCCATAAACCTACATGTATTTTGTTTAGGAAACTTTGTAAAGATAAGCAAAGAGAAGGCAAGTGCTTGGTAAAAGAAACCACTTGCCAAATAAAATCATTAGAAGGAAGAATTCATGCACGGAGAGTAAAACCAATTATTATACATTTTTTAAGAAAAAGTAGAAGTTACGCACCATGAAGTTTTCATGTCATCAGAAAATTTCTTATAATACAATATTTTGCCCTACCACAGTGTTAAAGCAATCTCATCCAATAGAATTTAAAATACGCTAAATTGCTGAAAGCCGTGAAATAGTCCCCGTAGCATCGGATTTTGCAATTTAGTAGCCAATAAAATATCGCTGCAACATTACGAAAATTACGAAATCGTCGAATACGAACCTAATAAATGTACGATTGGCACAAACAACCATGAACAAATGTTGATAGAATGAAAGCTAAAATCTCGTGACGAGAGTGTCCGAAACAAATAGAATGTATGAACCTTCAGAAAATTTGGGAATAACTAATGATGATAGCGAGAGATGAAAATGCGATACGGAGGCGGCGCTCTTGGGAGAATTTTTCTAACTACTGCAGTTAATTAGTGGTGGAACATGTATATCATGAGATGTGTTGATTTCTGGAATTGCTTTATCGCCGTCCAAAAATACTGAGATCGTAACTCCTCAAAGCACCGTAAGGAGGCTAAGCTATGTTTAATGACTGGGGTGCCTCTTAGAGGGAAGCTGTCTGCGGCTAATGCCACGTAAGATATAAACTGTCATTTGCCGATGAACGAACGAATGCATTCAACCTTTTATATTTCATAGGCCTAAGCGTACTGTTGAGCTATGCTCAGAAAATCCATCTTTAAAGCATCAAGCTTTAGCCGACACGACACAGACCTAACGAAAATGCTTGGGTTTAAAAAAACTCTTCCAACAAGAGTCGTCTGAGGTAACTAGTTTTCACAAAGACAGGCTTGGATATAAGAGAAAAGTGTGCATTGCATTTTCTTCCAATGATTATACAGAAAATAATATTTGCGGGTAAAGATTTTTAATTCTTTGAAATATAAATATTTTGTGCATACTTAGGAGAGGGGAAAAAGAAAAACAAAAACAACGGCCAGAAACCATGACAGATTCCGAAAAAATCGGAAGCATTTGAAACGCTGGTTTTGCAATTTATGTTTTAAAGTCGCCCTCAGTTCATGCTCAAATTATGCCTTAAGTAAGAGAGACGTTTGTTCGGACCGTGTGTTCTGATGACTTACCGTGCAAAAGAACGTGTCTTAACAATAAGAACTATCTAAGTTAGAATTCTTTAATGTTTGGCTTTTTAATTTGTTAGTTCTTGTATGTAAAATTATCGTTTAATATATGACAATACTGTACAAAACTTGAGGCATTTTGCTGAAACCTACTTTGTTTTCAAAATAAATACCATATTAGTAAATATTATAAAGTGAAAAACTTAAAAAAATTGTCTTTGTCATTTAAAAAGTATTATTTCCCATTAATTTTGAAAATAAAGTACCCTTTACTTTTTTGTGTTTGAGTATAATTTCCTTAAAATTCAAACGAGTCTTTCAAATTGGAATCTGTTATCTTCGACATACTAAAATACTAACTAAAATTAGATTAGTTTTATACGTTACTCATGCAAATAACAATTACATCAAGTTACGAAATTTTAGAATTCAAACTTTGACACTTCACTTTATTCGACCGCCGCCTTTAACCGCTCTGCTGTCACCTGCATTCTGCTATGGGGAACTTTGGATTTATAAGAATGATACTTAAGGCTCAAGCCGAGCAGAAATTAGCGCTTCAAGAATCTGCTCATTTTTTCCCTTACAGTGTACAATATCTCGTTAAACTGCATATTAAAGTATTTCTTCAGTACGTATATCTCATAACTTATTGGCAGTGTACCGAGGTGCGATGCAATTCCACTGTGTATAGCATATTTTGACTCGAGATTATAAAAGTATATTTAGGTTACATGGTACAAGTATCCAAAATTCAAAATATATTTGTTTTAAAATACAAAAAGGAATTAGTTTTCATGTTCTCTAAGAGATGACTCTAATATTTCAAATTATCCATAGAGATTGTAAGAACAATGTGCAACACACTTTTGCTAGGTCAGTACTAGTGTATCAATACACTCGAGAATTAAAAAGGAATACGTCAATAATCCCAACTAGTTTGACTTTATAAAATATTTATATACTTTGCTTTAATAAGATAAAAAGGTGCATTATATGTAAAAAGGTATAATTATTTTAATATATTATAAAATTAAAAATGAAATAATTATTCACAAATTTCCAGCAGATGTTGGCAGTTTCTTAATGTACTTTCCCTATAATTAATGGCATGTATGCTGCTCAAAATGGAAATCCACAACAACAAATGGAATGAAAATATAAAAAATATCTGCGGCATGGTTAGATTATATTTAGTGGTTTAATAGAGTGCAAAATAAGTTTTGTTTTGTTGGCGTATTATTGCAAACATGAAGATTATATTAACTTTGTTCAAATTAAAATGTACAACAGATCAATTAATACGTGTCAATTATGTTATGTATAGCATATTTTAAAAAAGCAGCCCATTTATGAAATTAGCCATCCACTCGTCTGCGCTGATTTTTTATTTATTTTATTTAAATCATCTGTTCTATTCGCATCCAGGAGAGAGGAGAGATCTCGGGGAAGTTACAGGTAATGCCATCTGTACCGCAAAGCGGGAAGGTGCAGTACCGCCCGCAGTGCGGCCGTAGTTAACACTTGCTATGTGTTTGCTATTACTGCTCTCTGACTTCGCCTGTTATCATGAAATCCTCAGTTTTTCGAGTATTCCTTGAAGTATTTGAGCATCCGCTCACAGCGTATAGAAACCAGTGGGTTGTACATTTGGGAACCGTGAAAGAGGATCATTGCAAAACGAATTTTCTAAATGTTTTTATGGTACTATTAAAACAGAGAGTGACTGATTAATAACCACTGGTATTACATTCAGTATTCTATTGGGACAGGTTTTTCTTTACTTATATTTACTCAGTATGATAAATTAAGAAATTCGATTAATGCATTTGTGGCAACATTAAATATTGTACTATTCCACAGAAAAAAAAAATATTAAGCAATTATCTCATTATTGAATGTCATAATAAATAATTGCATAAAATAAGGCTTTTTAAATTAAGTGTTTTAATGCCAGTTTTTTACTCTTGTGGCATCACAGGCGGTGGACACTGATGATACACGAGATTGATGATAAATTGGAAAAGGAATTTTTGCAGGGACGCGTTCTATGGTTAAGATTTTAGACCACCTTCCTGCTAATGATGAAAACTGAGAAAAACCTATAAAATAACTCGGTGAGGACAGTCCTGGCGGGATTCGAAACTTGCTTTCCTTTTGAGGCTGTACTTCAGTAACTTTGGCCATTCCTTTCAGTAGATTGTAATCTTGTGAAGTTTGAAAGACTAAGAAACGTAGACATTTTAACGTTTAAACTTGTGTGGATCCTAAAATGAGGGAAGTTTGTTTCGATTTATGTTCATAGCAATGCTATAAATGTATGCATTTTATATTTAAACATGTTATTTCACATCAAAGGTAGTTCTAAATTAATTATTGACTGGAGGAAATTCACAGTATAAAATGCAGTTAAAACTATAGAAACGTTGCTATTTAAATATATACAACATAAACGAAAAAATTTAAAATAAAAAATTTTCCTTAAGCTTAAAATGTGAAAAATGTAAAAGTAATTACAGATTTTATCACAAGATAAAAATGTGTTAAGAGTTTTGTAACGAGAAAACGTTCTATTGTCTTACTGTTAAATATTGTATGATTTTTAAAATTGCAAGACCTATGCCAACTACCACTTTCTTTTGAGACGGTGAATGAAATAATGAAGCCCTTTAGGTTAGCTTGACTCACAGAATTTTAATTTATGTACATCATCTACGTTTCACAGTAGGTTGCAGACCTAACCCACTGAGCCACAAAAATGAGAATGCATTTAGTTCTAATATGCCAAATAATGTTTAATAATAGAAATACAAATATTTGTACAATAGTTCCTAAAATAGAACTGAAAGTGAAACTCGGAGTTAAAATAAAATATTATTAGATAAAACGGGAGGGAATAAAAAGTCAATATTATAAAATATTTAAAAAGAATGGCCCAGCTTGCTCAAATATATTATTGCAAATTTCAGACAGTCGGGGAAACAGATGTGGGTCTTCTAAAACACCGCCGCAAATTTGAAAATATTAATTAAAGTGCAGATTTGACAATTAACAATTACTTATGGTTGTTAATAAAAAAGTAAAGTTTTGTCACCTAATCCACCCCAGTATTATCGATGACAATAATGCAATGTTGGTTGTTAGAAGCGATAAAATAAACGGAAACAATTTTTTTTTAACGTGTAAGCGTTGTGAAACTGAAAGGACTAATGAAAATCATGCAGTATAACCTCTAAATTTGGACAAATCTGTATGTTAAACATCTCATTACATTGGGTGTCTTTTCTTGGAACCAGACAAATTTCTATGCTTTAACATGCCCAGTATATCCTCGCATGTTGGACATACCTGCATTCTGGAAGATGAACACCCCTTATGATCATGTCTAGGTTCATTTATCTTTCTGTTATGTATTTTTGCTAACTTATATAATGTTGAATATCTTTTTTTATAAACTTTAAATGGATCATTAGCAAATAAACATTACTGTAACATCAAAAGTTTTCCGTAACTGCCTTTCTGCTACCTATCTGAGCTTCATCGACATTTATCTCTATGCTTTGCAATGGATCGTTAAACACAGTTGTATGGAAAGTTTCTGTTTTACTTTGTTCTTAGTTGCGTTTCCTCCATTCTTTACAAAATGTAAATTTGTTGCGTATTTCTCAGAATTACACATTACACAACTGTAAACTTATTGAAGTAAAACAATTGCATGCTAAAATAAGCAGCGTTGTTCTCAATTAATGTTGAGATGTGAAGTGTAAATATTTACTTTTATTCTGTGTGAAGTTTCAATATGAGTAAGCGTAATTTAGATAATAGAAATAGAGGAAGAAAAGGAGGAAATGCAAGAGAAATAAGCACAAGCAATTACAGGCTTTTTAAAATTTTGATTTTATATACACATATTAAATAAAAAAATAACACTTTGGACAATGTAACTAAAACAACTAAAGAAGTATAAAAATAAACACAAATATTCACAGAATTGTCGCTCACTAAACATAGAACAAAGTGTTCTTTAAAGGCAAGAACTAGAGAAGCAGAAACAGATAAAACCCTGAAATAGTCGTACACTTTTGCTATGTTCCGAACTGCTTGCGTTCTTCTTCAAAGGCAGAAAACCATTACTTTTAAGTCGCCTTTGGTAGTTTACTGCCTATATGTTTGATAATTCTGTGTTCATTTAATATTTGGACTTCTGTGAAATAAATATATTTCCTAAAAGTATTATGGATATTTGTTGACAATAAGCTCAGCATTCCATAGAAAAATTTCTTGGTTATCATTATTGTAATTTAATTGCATTTACATTCCTTTTTCATGCCATATTTTGCTGGTATAGAACTAAAAATCACACAGTATAAGACACAACTTGATATAATTTTTAATTTAGTTGTATTCTGTTTATTTCCTCCTGCCTTACAAAAGTTACAAACGTCACAAAATATCGTGAAAAACAATTCGGTAACCTCAACTTGGTTTCATTTAGAAGTTCAGGAAACACAACTTTTAGGAATATTACATGGAAAATTACGAGAAAATACCAGACTTTAAAACTTCCAGCACTCCACTTCCTATCAGTTCTGACAGGCCTGTTACAAACGCACTTATAAGACCTAAACGCCAGGAACTTTTAACAAAGTTTTGACTTCAATTTAAGTTGCGCCAGGCCCTCAAATGTTTAACTTTTCTCTTTGGTTCAAGTACAAATAAACTTGCACTCTCTTACATTTCCTGATAAGTTCTTGCCTATGGACTTGGTTGGATTTATTATTTGCTATATATGGTTCATGTATTTGATCATTCTTTATATACATAAATGTGAACACATTTTATGGTACATACCAAACATTTAGCAAAAAGCAGTATTATCGAACACTGTTTCTAAGTTATTGGGATTTTAATTGCCTTTGCGTTTGTTTATTGCAAGTGAGATTGATTGCATTTATAAGTGAAATAGAAATATTAGAATGATATAATTATGAAGTTTTTGAGATCGATATTTGTATTATTTAGGATTAGTGAAAGGAATTACAGCAGTTTCAAATAAGCCTTTCTGTTAAAATTTTCTCCAGATTCATCAACAGCCTGTTATCACAAATGCTGTTGTATGTTGCATCTTCAAAGCGTTGAAGAACGTTCTATCCAACAACGACTGCAAGCTATAGCTGCAATGAGGAGGACTCTGGCACCACGCTCTCTGCAAAAGATTACTGCAATCAAAGATATATGGGTAATATGGTTGTCGACCGTTAAAAGAATAGGCCTCTCTTTAACATAACTATGAGGAGTGTTTCATAGGGATGAGTTAGTCAATCGCCATTTCTCTTGCATAGCTGCAATTGTTCCATTAGACCCACCCTCTGTCGTTTTGGGGAAAAAACTTTTACTTCATAAGAAACATTCTTTATAATATACCTAGATGGCTTCATGTAAATTCATGTACTTTTATTTTAAGTATAGTCTTTGCATCTGCTACTGTGCCGCATCATGCGTATACTCTGCTGATAGAAACGGACGAGACGGTAGCAAGACTTTGTCCTGGTCTGTATCATATTGCCCCTGAGATTAGTTGTACGGACGCTCTTTAACATCTCAGTTTATTAGCGTCCCATTCAATAAACGGCCGATAAATTTTGCTCAGTTTCTTGAGGATTTATTTACGGCACGAAACCCAGGGTTTACTTATCTTTTGAAGGAAGCCATATTTAGGATTCCGTAACGTTAACTTAAAGTGTTTTCTTGTTGGCAGCTCTGTGTTCTATTACCAGTTTCCGCTTTCCGTTGCGAGAAAAGCTGTACTTCCCAACATACCTGATGGCATAACATAATATTCTTAATACAAATCAATGCTGCTAAATCTACATTCTTGTTCAATTATAGTATGCTTTATAAAAATGTACATTTAGCCATAATTCAATTTATTTTTTTAAAAAATGCATGAATTAATTAAAGCTCCTTTTTGAAGGAAAAGTCATCTTAACTCTTACATCCTCTTGCTGCTCTCTCCCCTACATGTAGAATAATGGAAAAACAAACTACTGTAATATTTTCTATGATCTTCCAAACATGTTGTAATCAGAATTAAGAGTTGCAAATAAATGTCTCCGACCCGAGTTATTCCCAATATGGACCACTGATGAAATCTCTGTTTTGAATTCTTCAGGAAATTGACATATTCATGAACCGTTAGCATTAATAATCTCATATCTCACAGCGTATGACTTTTCCGTCAAATAGCACCATAGCAAATATTACTGTTGAATAATTAATAAATCACTTAAATATACTTTATATGCGTCTTGACTTTTTTTTTTTTTTTAGTAGTGTTTAACGCCCGTTTTTACTACTGAGGCACCACAGGCGGTGTCTTGACCTTGTAGACTATTGAAATGTCTATGGTAATGATGGTCATACAATATTTCTCCATTTTAAAGCCAATAATGAATGTTAAACATTTTCAAATACACATAATTGCTCTCCTAAACATTGAATCTTATTTCTAGAGATAAGAATGAAGTGAAGTCAGTAGCAGCACTTTCATTGGTCTCCCACCTCTCAATATTTTAAAACTCTGAAAATCACTTGACTCTGAGGTTACCAATCCACATGAATATACCCATAAAATTCTTTGCTCTTCCTCCTATCTTCATTTGTTTTTTGAACCTATGTTTAGTGAGCTGTTTCTTTTCTTTTATCAATTTTCATCATAAAAATTGTGTGCATTACTATAAATCAGTATGTGAATATATGTAACTAGATTTATAAATGTATCTATGAGAAATTTCATTAATACTGCTTCTGTAACAGTTGATATATTCTAAAATATTTATTTTAGAAAACAAATATGTATAATATATGTGTTAACAGTTCTGTTTAATTTCAGACATCCTGTCCACAAAATAAAATTACTTTAGGCATATGTGTTCTAACACAATTTTAGGCATTATATACTTAATAAATTAATTATTAATTAATAAATAAAGAGTTTTATTAACTTGATTATGAACATTCTGCAGCGGGTTTTATTATATGGGGGTTAATTAAATATGTAAAATACACGAAGGGAAAATTTTTGGAAGGATTAGATTAATTGTTTAGATTAAGGATGGGATTATTATTGAGATCTGAGAAGTAAAAGTTTCTTCTCCCTCTCCGATGATATTTTTCGCTGACTAATATTTTTGCCACGGTTGTTGATACTCTACCCTGGATTCTTTTATGGTCCTGTGACCATAGGAGAAGGAGTCTTGGAGATTAATAAGATTTATCATTATAGAAGATGAAACTCATAGTCTATTCCACCAAAAAATGTGTCGTCATTTCCTAGAAAATATGTGCCACTCTTGCACTAACTGTGGCGTTCACTATGATTTTAACGCACTTTAATAACTCTAATTCTCTGATCCTGAACTCCACTAGCTCAACTAATTCTGACACGCAATTGCCTACTCCTCACTAATAATTTTTTACTAATGATACTCTTAGACTGAATTGAACTAAACTGATAGTCGAACTGGACTCTTTGCACTAACGTGACTTGAACTAAACTTTGAATACGTTTCCACTGCTAATGCCCCATGCTGAACGGAGAATGAATGTGGAAGGACTGCCTCGAACTGAACTGATCCCGGGCCGCAAAATTAAAAATCTAAATAAACATGGCAGTCTGCCGCTCTCACGAAGTTATCTTTATTCTTTCAAATATGTTTTTAGGACATTCTAGAATTTTTTCCCCATCTTGGCATCTCTATTGAGTAATCTTCCCTTCCCCCGATTCTTTTTCTGCTGTATTATTGGTCAGATGACTTTCTACTTTTTGCATGTGGATATCGACTGAACATATTAGCTTCTTCCCTTGGAGAGGTTATCGGCCTGTCTTTTCTCCCCCGTATGTTTATTGCTTTCGCCCTTAGCTAATATGACAAAAACACAGCGGGTCATCTTTTACAATATTGTTACAATAGGCAACAAGAAATTCCCAGGTCACCTTTTATGGCTGGGGGCAGTTTTCTGCACTCTGGTGAGAATATAACATTTTACACGCAATAATTCAACATTTGTACAGGAAATAAAACTACATTACACTCATGACTATAATAAGGGTTACATAAAATTAATTACTATAATCACTCTAATTAAATTTGGGGGTGGCAGCTTATAAATACTGTCTCAATCCTCTGCTGTCATGTTGAATTTTGACACACCCTTTAATACAGTTCTACTTTAAAAGTACTAGTGTACACAACTACTGGAGTTAATTCGATCTTCTCATTTTCTTAACAAAGTACTTACACTGGTAATTGTAGGCCATGAATTGATATAGTAATATTAAATTTACTAACCAAGGGAGATGGAAAATTTCAATAGTGACTGAGGAATACATAGATTTTTTGTTAAATAAGAAGAGAGTTGCTTGACAGATTCTTTCCTCCCATTCAAGTGATAATGTTTCTGATTTATTCATGCTTCAAGTGATATTTTCGGTTTTATTAATAGTACAAGGTGCTTGAATATTACGACCAATGATATAAATATAAATAAATGTATTCATTGCAGTATAAATGTATTTTTAAATGTTCGTTTGTCAGTTGCTAAAGTTGAAAATTTATTTTAACACACCACTCATAAAATTGAATTTTCAACACTATCGTCATAGATATTCTCTTTTTACTAAAAATCGTATACATGAATTCTGGAAATTTAAAATCAAAACAAGTGTAGATAAAATTTGTTTTGTAGATGCGTGAATGTTGCATCGTGTAAGTCTTAAGGCGCTGTTTCCGCATTCTATTGAAGTCTCTCAGATGACATTAACCTGTAAGTCCAGCAGCTCCCCTCCCCCTCTCTTCGTTTTGCTTCCAGCACCTGAAGTAAATCAGGCAGCGAGTGTGCAATTAGAAGGAAGAGCAGTAACTGTCATTAAGAGTCATGAGTCGTCAAGAGTCCCTTCCTAATGAGACACTCGAGTCTTTTGGTGTTACTCGAGCACAATTAAAATATTCCGCACGTCTTCACCGTCCACAATGAGAAATATGCTCCTTTGTATCTTCACCGCTACTGGCAGTGGTGAAGGGGTCACGTCGCCAGTGGCTTTGGCAGCCTGGTCTTCTGGTCTAGGACAGTACGCACGTGTTCGCTATTCTCTGAATGGTTCGCACAATGTGTATTATTTAGTTTTCTGCATGTTTTATGTATAATAACGAACGGATCATCATTGCTTATAAATAGCTATTTGTTTAACTTTATTTAAAGTAGCTCACATAAAATAATCGGTTATCTACTTTCTACTGAAGGTTTCTTATTACCGTCACATAAAGCATTTCTTAAAAGTAAAATAACTTAAAGCTGCGATTCGTGCTGGTGAAGATCTTAAACTGCAATAAGAATATTTTCTGTTAAATATTTAAGATGACGTGGACTTAATGTTTAGTATCTATGTTTGCTGAAGAATGTTTTAGAAATGAATGGATCTGTAATCCAGCTTTGTGAGGAACAGGTGAACTATTTTCTTCTATCCGGTCAGGAAATCCGAGGTTAAGATTGTTTGAATACTATATGCATGTGTGTCCAATTTATGCGGTTAAGTCATATTAACACACTTCCTGTTCCGAGATTTGTTACTGTCATACTCCATTGCAGTTTGCCAAGATCTGTATGAAATGACTCAGGTGATTGTGGCAAATGAATGGTATTCATGTATCGCTCATCCTTTAGTGAAAGAAGCACTCCGATTAAATTTTGATTTAAGAAACATGTCTAAGCAGGTTTGAATCTTTGTTCTTAGTCCTAATAATCCACTAATTGTCAGTAGATAAACTAATGAAAAAAAAACTGATTTTGTATTGTTATAGGTTTATACCGGGTTATTATAGCAGAAAAGTACGCCGGAATTTTGATTATTAAATATTGTGGTTTAATATTATAATCTTTTTAAATTGATTTTGCTTGGATATGTATAAATCGAAATATTTATTTATAATACCTGGCAAGAATTAAGGTCATAGGGCTTTCTCTTCCGTTCTACTAGGCGAACGGCCAGCAAAAATGCAGAGAAATAACATGTATAGTTATTGAAATATACATAAAAGCCAAATTAATAGTGGAATGCAAATATTGCTGTTTGTAAATGTTACATGTGGTGTTACAATTACATTTGCTCTCCAATAATTTTTCTCCAGCTTAAGGGGGAGACCGAGGGGAAAGGAGCGGGGAAGAGGAAGAAGAAGAAAAGTAGGGAGAAAAATAAGAGAAAGTGTGATTCCTATAGTTGAGATGGTGATTATTGTCCGACAACCTCTGACATCAGGAGGAAGGGAGTTCCAGATTCTGGAAACTGACACGCTGAATGAGGCTGAGTAGAAATGTGTCAAGTGTCGAGAGATGCACAGTAAAGTCGTATTCCGGGTCCAAGGTAGAGACAGGTATACGAGGCGAGAGGCGATATTAGAGGGGTGGAGATACGGAGAATTTTGAATAGGAGTGTGGGAGATTAGAGATTCCTACGTGCTTTTAGAGGTAGTCAAGACAGTTAGTTGCGAAGGGGTGTCATATGATCAAATTTTCGAGTGTTGAAGACGAAAGGGACATTGGCATTATGAACACACTCGAATCTATCGATCTGCCCAGCATTCAGATTAGAGCACAAGTCATCACAATAGTCAAAGTGAGGCTTAACAAGCACTTGAATGAGATTCTTTTGGAGACTGAAAGGTAGATCTTTTGCTACACGTTTCAATATGTGAATCAAAGAAAACATTTTGTTGTATGTATGGGTTACCTAGTTGTCATTCTAGTTCGGAATCTGTATAAACACCTATTATAATACACTGAAATTATAAAGGTTTTCTTTTGCCCATTATTGTATTTATTTTTCACATTTTATTCCTCTTAGTGTTCAGGAACGCGGGACACGCAGAGGTGAAATCGTACAAGACAGCAATTAGGATGCATCTCACATAATTCAGAAAAAGTGCAATAATATCTTCCGAATAAATAAACTGAAGTAACAAAAATAGAGCTAAATTAAGCATTTATTTTGGTTGCCTTTGTGTTTTTTTTATTTTATACACCTTTCCCCCTTAACTTTAGCCCTTTTTTGCAATTAAAAAAAACCTCCACGGCTGGCCGAGATCGTTAAATCGCGGACTCGTGAGCGAAGGGTCTGGGGTTCGAATCCCGCCAGGACCGTCCTCCCTGACTGAGGCTTTTTTCCAGGTTTTCCTCAGTCCTCATAAATGGTAAATGCCGGGGAGGTACCCTAAACTTAGGCCTGGAACGTTCCCTTCCTTAAAAATAAATGCTTTCCCAATATATCATTTCATTTCATGTATCACCGGTGTCCATCGCCTGTGGTGCCCAATTGCCTCGTTAGCAAAAACTCATTGGAATTAAAATACAGTACAGCCAATCTAAATCATCTGAAGGACACTAGAAATAATTTAAAGTGTTATATTATCAACAGTAGTATGGCTTAGGCTAATCATTACATTCCTTCGTGTTCGAGCAATAGTCCCATTTCTTCCAAGGTCTTCTCAGCATTCTTCTTCCTGTTGGTTTGTTCAGGTAATCTTTATTAGGTATTCGGATATCATTCATTCTAAATAGATATGTCCAATGTTTTATAGCTATGCATCTTATCTTCGATGCTTTGTAAATTTATATTCTGTCATAAGTGTGAAATAATGTTATTATTAACAATAAAATTGAAATGATAAATAAGTTAATTATAGCGTAGTACTTATACCAATTTTTGTATGTTACAATTATTTCCTAGTTTTTTCGGCGGTAAATTAACGAGAGATATAACGAATTTATTCGGAACGTTTTTTGGTTAGTTCATATTAAAACGCTTATCTACAGAATGATCCGTTTTTTTAATTGTGTTTAACGCCCGTTTTTACTACAGAGACACCACACTGGTGATACATGAAATGAAATTATATTTTGGGAAAGGATTTTTTTAAGGAAGGAAACGTTCCAGGCCTAAGTTTAGGGTACCTCCCCGGCATTTGCTAGTTATGAAGACTGAGGAAAACGTGGAAAAAACCTCAATCAGAGAGAACGGTACTGGCGGGATTCGAACCCCAGATCTCCCGCTCACAAGTCCGTGCCTTAACGACCTCGGCCACCCGTGGCGGTTGATCCGTTTGTGTATGGATAATATTAAATATTATTATAAAAGCTAACATGATAGTAGGAGAAGTTTCTTGCTAATAATATTTTGCTTAAAAGATGAGGTTTCTTTACATAACAAGAATGAGAATCAACAATGCATAATGTCAAATGAAAATTGCATATGATTGAAATGGCTACTACAAATCAACAGCGAGCGCAATGCGCTCTTTGGTATGCTAAGTTTGAGAGCGTTAAACATTTCGACGTGAGTATGGTGTGCGTAATGTACCTACATAAGATTCCATAATGTTGTGATATCGAACATTTGCAGAAACAGGTTCTATGTTAAATATGTACTGGGTCGCAGGAGAAGCAGCTATCTCTGAAGCTATAACAATAAGTCCTACGAAAATTAAAGAGTACTGTTAGCAGAGATGAATATACCGTGTATGTCCTGTCAGCGTATTGTTCGAAAGTACCTGAAACTGTACCCATATCACTTAGAACGTGTACAAACCTTATGTGATGAGGATCATAAAGCTCGTTTCAACTTAGCACTATGATGTGCCAACGGATTGAAGAAGACGGCTTCATAAACAAATGGTCATCTATAGACATGTCAGCGGAACAGTAAACACTCACAACTGTATAGTTGGACACATGTCTCCCACGAGCTTGAAAGATCAAGTTCAAAAGTTAACGTGTGGAATATGCCGCAATAAAGTGTATGAAGCATTCTTAGCATGGGCTGAATTACATCACTGTTAGAGTTGTGCAGAGTGCGCAATGGGAGCCATGTAGCGTTCTGAGAAATCTCTCATCTTTCAATGTTGTATATACAAAGTTTGAAAATATAAAGCGCAGTAGTAAATAATTTACAGTGTTTTCATTTCATTCCTACCCAAACGGATCACCCTGTTGTACATTGGCAAGTCCTTTGTAAACACTTCTGTAAATTGTACCAGTTTTCTTTAAAATTTCAAAATAGTCTATAAATGTCTATGACAATGACATGAAAAAAAAAACTGTGTTGAAATTAATGAAGGCTATGTTGAAAAGTGGCTTGGTTGTTTTCTTTCACTTATCTCTAAAAGTAAGTTAGCCGGAAAATTTATGGATCTATGCAGTTTATAGAGCAAGTGCGTAAGAAGGAAACAAGATATAAAGCAAAGAAGCAAAAGGTTGTAAGAAGACAAATAAAATCCATTGAAAAAGCAAGGATAATCAGCATGACTGCACAAGACCGTATGAAATATGTTCAGTTCCTTTTCGATCTCCATTTACTTTATTACTAACGTTCATTTGGAATGTTCCTTAAATGCATACCTGTGCTAGAAGTTACTTTCAGGCTATTTAAAGCCTCAAGAGTTATTCAGATGAAGCGTTGACATTCTACAGGCCTATAACACGATATGGAAAGTAGGTTTAGCGCTGTTGTTGTTGCGTGTGAGAAGGTTGTAATGTGCTTGATTGAATTGTGTGGTCAGATGAGGTCGTCCTTCACCAGGCGACCTCTCTCCGTGAAAGTTTGTGCAAAAGGTTCGTTCATCACGTCACTCCAGGAAGAATCTGCATTTCACGTTCTGTTTATGAATACTTGGAGGCAGTGAAAAGCCTCTACTAATAGCTCTCGAGGACATTTGTGTTCAGTTAGTTTTGTTTCAGCGGTCGTGAAGTTTCTCAGCCTTCCTTTGCACTGTTTAAAATATTAAACCTCTTTTAACTTATTTTAATCATTTAACTATCTTT
Source organism: Metallyticus violacea (assembly GCA_030762175.1). Classification (NCBI taxonomy): domain Eukaryota; kingdom Metazoa; phylum Arthropoda; class Insecta; order Mantodea; family Metallyticidae; genus Metallyticus; species Metallyticus violacea. Next base: position 54,946,310 of record CM060843.1, on the reverse strand, counting down.
CTATGCTAATTTTAGATCCACGTTTGCTTATTACTTATTATATTATTTCTTTGTCTGCCATTTTCTCTTCCTTTTTTCTACCTTCTTACTAGTCTTGTATTTTTAAACCCCTCTTGGATCTTATTCTTATCATAGGCTTCAGAAAAATTACACAGACCTACAGAGAAATTGCTGAATTAAATATTGAAACCTTTTTATCGTAATTTGCATGTGCTGAATCCAAAAATGAAATCCATTTGGCTGTATTACATACTATTTTTTTAACTTTATATCCTCAATTTGTAGTTATGGGCATAGCTTATAAATGAATATGAACAATTGTTCCCTTATGGCAATACCATCTAATAGAATATTATACTAAAAAAAAACAGCTGACTGTTTTCAGACAGTTAGCAGCACATCACGCCATCTTGTATTGTGAATGCAGTCAAAAAGCTATTGTTGAAAGGAAGAACTTGTCTTATAAATAGTTTCATTTTGATACCTTTATCATATGCAATAAAGTTGAGAATAATGTTAAGCAGTACAGCTTAATAATCGCAACTTTCATTGCTATATTTACGATACTTTTTTGTTAAAACCTTGAAAAAACAAAGGAACTAATTAAACACCAGGCATTATAAATATAATAAGGGATAGCCTATTGGACCCTAAGAAAATTCAAACTTGCTGTAATGAAACAATTTAAAAAGTAGGAAATTGTTTAAAAAATCTCGCCGATAATTTTACTCCTCTTTCAGATGCAAGACTTTTTAAGGTGTGCAAAGTGGAACAATAGTTCAATATAAATAATTTAAAAATATTACGTCTACCAAAGAAAAAGGAGTTTGTTGAGAATTTAAAGAAAATTGAAATGTTTCTAGGAAACAATAGTCTGATTATTCCATATTTTTGAACAACACACTACAGAGATTCTCACTTTTGGGAAGTAGCATAAGTCTCAAATTCCACTTTCTATTCACACATTTGTTGAAAACCTGGGGTCAGTCGGTGAACAGAAAGGTGAGAACTTCCATCAAGATGTTCGAGAAATGGAAAGAAGACGTAACGGCGATGGAATGTATCAATGATTGCGGTTTATTGTTGAATGCTTGTTTGGTGGGAATCTTACGGAAACTCAAAAGAGATAGTTCAAGAAGAAGAAGCATTCAAGACCAAATGAACAAGATTGTATTAAAGCACTGAAAATATTAATATATGAAATAGGGCAATAAAAATCTTAATTTGAGTTAACGTTTGTGCAACTACTTAGCCTATATATATATATATATATATATATATATATATATATATATATATATATATATATTTCTCCAAAAAAATTAAAATTTCATTTATATTTTTTTAAAAAATATATTATTTTATAAATCAGTAGTACTGAATTATTTATAATTTAGAATCACATTTCATGAGCTGAACAACTCTCGACAAGTTTCAACTTGTAGACCTGTGTTATTTCTAACAGTCAATAATGCGGTCTACTACTATGTCCGATATTTATGAACAGAGATATAGGACGTGCCTGTTACACAGTACTTAGTGACCAAGTCAGGAGTAGGGAAGGTTTAATATGTAGTAGTAGTAGTAGGCTATTCGATTTTCGAAGTAGTATAATTAGTTGATAAGAGATTACTCATAAAAGTTCAACTGTTTTATTCCTGCTACTTTATGCTTCACGTTAATAAAAAGATATTCAAATACCATATACAAATAATTTTCATATAATATTTATATAATGACGAGCTGTCTTAAATAAAAATATTTGTTTAAGGTATTCAAAAGAAATTTTCTAGTCAGAAAAATATTATCGCCACATATGCTGAAACTGACAACACCTGAAATTATAGATAATATCTAATTTTCACAATTTCAGAGAGACATTTATTTCTCAACACATTGACAATATGGCAACTATATTATTGAGTTTCTTGTCATTTTAGCATAGCCTAACTTCCCAATTTAATTTTCAACGTTGTATAAACGATTAATGATATCTCTTAACAACTTTATTTTTATGCCTCTTAAGGCTTCAACGAGAGCAAGAAGGAATCAAAAAATTAGTAATATGGAAACATCATTAAATATCCACTCTGATATATTTATTACTGCAACGAAACTGAACCACTTTCTTCACCGGATACAAATAGTGGAAATAATAGCTACAGGCATATAACCACATAGGCAATAGTCCAACGGAGTTATTAAAATCCAAGTTCTTTCATTTTTGAACTCATTTCTCGGTTTACTTACACATTTGTGATACACATGTCTTACCGCAAATTCGAACAGCCTGGGACATGTCTTGAAGTGTGTTTTTCTACAAATCCTCGCAGTTTATCATTCTGTGATTTTCTAAGCGCAATATGAGCTGCAATAAAATTTTCACACATTTCTTAAAACATTCGAGATTTGATTAGTACTCCTGTTACGTGTCACTTACCTTTTTCAATTACAAGCAAACTTATGTTTATTACTATATATATTCATAATATTAGATGTCGTGTTTCGTCGCATATTCATCAAGCAAAGCTTGCAGAAAAAGTATTGCCAACAATCTGCTCCGTAATTAGAAACATACTTCTGTAATATATTAGTCTTATATAATTTCCTTCAGCATTCTGGAGGAAACGAACGAAGATAATCTTCTTTCCCTGACTTCATTAAGTTCTGAATGAACTGTACTTCTCAGTCACAGGTGCTGTCTAGTCAAGGTTACACTGTATCTCTGTTTTTAAACACGGACGTTCTTATTCTACTGCTGTAGAACTGCACTGTACTTAGAAGAGTGAAAATATATTTTCCCATATTCGACTAATAAAACTGTACAATTTGCAGCGTTTTGGGCACCCCTAGTGACCGTACTGTTTCACGAGACTTGAGCCGTCAATGGCATTAAGCAATTTCTTCCCTTATCCCCCTCTATTACCACTCCCCCGACATGTTAACATTTGTAGTGCTGTGCAGTAACATTAGCCCCGTATTTCGAGTTCATGACAGTGTTTATTAGTCACTGTCCAAGGAGAATAGAGTGCTGTCCACTGCTGTAATCAAAAAAGGAACCCGGAAATTAACAGATCTGACGGCCCAAACAAACCTTACTTCGAGGAACGGAATTATTTAACAGGGGTAATCGTTACTGCCTGCCTGCGAGGAAATATCAAGCATTTGTAGTTTTACTCTCGCGGAAGACGAAGAAAGGAATAGAATGTAGTAATAAGTACAAGAGTAAAAGCTCTATGTTCTGGGGAAGAAACAGCACACGAATATAGCAGGAAATAAAGAAAAGAGATAAAAAATAAGGTAAAAAGGATAACAACGTTTATCTTTTACTTTGAACTTAATTTTACCAACCTTCTACCTATGGTTTTCATCTTCAGGATACCGCCACGGTGGCCGAGGTCGTTAAGGCGCGAACTCATGAGCGGGAGGTCTGGGGTTCGAATCCCGTCAGGATCGTCCTCCCTGACTGGGGTTTTTTCCAGGTTTTCCTTATTCTTCATAACTGGCAAATGCCGGAGAGATACCCTAAACTTAGGCCTGGAAAGTCACCTTCCTTAAAAAAGTTTTTTCCCAATAATTATTTCATCTCATCTATCATCAGTGTTCACCGCCTGTGGTGCCTCAGTAGTAAAAGTGGGCGTTAAAACATCATTAAAAATATTCAGGATGATAAACCGATATGTAGCTAGTCAAGGTGTCACTCCATGAGTCACATATGCCACATTCGATCAGCTGAACTTAGGTTTTAAGACAAATGACCACTGAATCTTCACTACCAAAGATAATAGAGAAATACGTCTGGCGTTGCCGGAAGGAATAACATATCAACAGGAAAAGTTTTGTGTGAAGAGAGCACAGAAGAATGGTGACAAAAAGAAAAAACAATGAGGCAACATAAAACATATGCAATAATGGTTAGAAAATGACGGGAAAGAAAACAAATATAGAGAGAATCTGTGATACAGAAAATAAATACAAGAAACACTAACCAAGAAAGGTCAAAAGTAGAAGTAAAACAGTAAAAAAAGAAAAGTTGGCATAAGGAGGAAAAAAAAAAAGTAAACTAAACAAGATTGAAAAGTAATAGGATACTAGAACTAGAATGTACTACAAAATTAATAAGAATTATGGAGGATTCCTATGTCTTCCGGGTATCTGAAAGACATAACACTGGTCTCTTACAAAAGTGGGATAGAAACTTGCTGGATCTTCCGCAGATGGATCTCGCCAATAGTATGGGATGTGTAAAAATATATATATTGTAATAGAACAAAGAGTTTAAATTTCAGGATATCTCACAGAAACAAAAATATTAATAAAACTAAAATATATAATTATATGAATGATATAATACAAAAAATTCAAGATAAACCAAGAAAGAATATTTTGTTGCAGTTTTATTAAACGATGTCGGTGCCGAAATTGGATAATGATAATGAAATTGGATAATGATATAAAAATATTAAAATAGACCGCAAGTAAATGAGATAAAATATCTAAGAGCAATTGCAGAATATAAAAAATGACCATAAATGAAATGAAGAAATATGAGAAGAATTAGAAACATAGTCTGAACGAAAATGCTAAAGAATATAATAAGATAGATGGATAACTCGCGTACAGAACGTAGTACCAGAAACACTATTACAATATTTTAAAAGTCATAATTCAAGAACTAGAAATATAGAACGATCCAAATAGCGATTGCGGAGCAAGATGTGAATGAATCAGTGTATTTATTCAAATTAACATGCATACTAATAACTTTACAACCTTCGCATGGGTCCACTGGACTGTACGTGCCTTTCATAATACACAAAAATATATTATTTAAATAAATAAGTAAGTGCTTCATATCTCCGTTGCGTAATGCAGTTAAAATAATAATAATACTTTTTATTATTATTATTATTATTATTATTATTATTATTATTATTATAGACGTCTTAATATTAGCTTCATATACACATATAGAAAATAGAACTCTTTCCCCCTAACAAGATATTTAAAACAGCAAAGTACTAAGCACTACAGAGGAGAAAAATGTATACAAATAATTTAAAATTAAAAAGAGGAACGAACAATTGGCAACTCAAGATAGTCTTGGGTGCTTTGTTGTGGTGATGCAAGTGTTAGTCCTAAAGCTAAAAGTATTTATGACGGTCAAGGGGACTAAAACACAACAGTTTACAATAAATAATATATATGCCGAATATTACTTCATGGATTGCATACCGTAATATGTAAATGTTCAAAATGAGCCGTCAATGCATTATTGCCAGGAGCATCAGAAAACGATGACATTGTCAACAACAGCACACAGAAAATACTAATACATAATTTAATTAGTTGAAGTTAAAGTACAATAATTACTAATAAAACGTACCTATTGTCAAAATGCCTTCCGCTTATACGATGACCAGTACACAGAGTGACAGTGCGTGGCTTGTGGTTAAATAGAGCGTAGCCTACGCCCCCAACAATGGCTTTGGTTTGCATTTGACAGGCTATGAACTCACGTCACATAGGAAAGTAGCTATGACATTGATCCATATTAATGTCTGTGCTGTAGTTTTGAGTAGTTCTGGCTAATGTCCTTTTATCGATTGCCTAAGACCGTTCTGGGAATTTGTGGTGGGGATAACTTCTCACCAACATAAATGAAACAAACAATTGCAAGAGAGAAAGATAAAGAGTATTACAGCTGTGCAATAACGTCTCTACAATGTACGGAAATAAAAGAGATACTAATCTGATTCCCCTATAAACACATTAACAGAGTGTAACAGAGTTTATAATCCATGCCACGAGGGTATTTTAACGTTTATATGTATTACATTAATTTTATTGTTTCAGCGATATACTAGAGGGCTTTATTTAATTATATAAATAGCAGTGGTATATGTAGTGTTTTTGATGCGTTACTTAAGTATAAGTAGTAGAGATAAATTGCCATTACATAATTAAAGCGAAAAAGGAATGCCAAAATAGCGCTTTTAGGTTTTGCTTGTTTCATAAGACCACAAATGAAAGGGAACGCTTGGGCAGTCTAGGTTAAATAATGGGGTTTTCCTGACGCCAGGAGTCAGGGTTTTCACAGTTCTGTCATTGGAGCGGTTGGAGTTTCGCGTCGCCATTGAATCGTACGATGGCAGACAACCAATCAGCATAAAGTAGTTCAGACTGTTTAACCTGGGGATGCTTAACCCAGTGGCGGCTAGATTAAACACTAGGTGAGCCACCTAAGGGATGACATATAAGGAAGCGAAATCGCCCGTTTCCAATAATTATTTCACAGTTAAGCACTCAGTTTCCGCAATCATCTTCTCTCCTTGCATCACACTAGTCAAGCAGTCCGAAGCCATTCGACGCAATTGTTGAGTCCAGCAGAATATAGAGGCGTTCGTCATTCGATCGTTGGTGGTTAGTTATAAGTAGGCGCTTAATTAATACCATTCACGTGTAATTCATAATTCTCACGAGATACTGAGGTAACATTCTCTTGTAATAAATTAGTGATAAGTGAGTGCATATTTTGCACTTACCTAAGCCAGAGTCGGCAGCAAATTAATATTTAACGTAGTCATGCTACTACGCGCCACTTAGACAATAGAGTATTTTCAGGCACGGAATTGCGCGTCCTTCACAAGTAAATAGCTATACGACGCGCAGAGTTAATTAACAAGAGTTCCAAGGGTTACGGGCATTCATTTCCCGAGTTGGACAATCGCCCCTTTGTAAAGAGAACTGTGCCAATAAATACACCTGTCTAGTTACATTCTGTGTGTATTCATATGTCGAGCTTACTTCTTGTGCCCCTCCCTGTGTCTAATTGAGACAACGAAGACGGCGGAAACTCTGAGACAAAGGTGACTGCAGAAAGTTCGGTTACCTTCCATGTCTACTCGGCAACAGTGCACCGAGAGCCGAACTCTTTTTGTCGGAAAAGTCGACGGAAACCCAATACAAGATCATCAACTAAACCAACTTTGAATTTGGGCGCCAAACTTCGTGCCCACAACGACTCCAAAGTTGGCAACCAACACGTGGAGTCGCTACTTCGAGACCCATTGATAAATGCTTTCAAATTTGGCACCCAAAGTGTGGGGCTAAGGCACTTCAACAAAAAATTAATTTGGCCAGAAACCAGGGCGCATCTTTTGCTCATTCGCCAGGACTGTTCAAAACTACTTTAACTCTATATTGAAGAGTCTGAAACATGCTCGCACTCTTAAAATACTTAATGTCTAGGTTCCTTCATTGTATATAAATTCTTGGTTATATTTTTTTCGCTGCTTGTGTAAGTGATAATTATATTGCGTTATTTTTAAGAATTTTGAGTTATGTTTATACTATTTATTTAGATATACGACTCGGGATAGAACCTAAATTGAAATCAAACCATATTTTTTACATAATTTTAGAACGAGAACTAAAACACATTAAAAAAGAAAAGGTACAATTAGCTAAAATGAGGAATAAATATAAATAATTGGAAAGGATCGCTAAGAAACACGACAAAGGAGAAAATAAAGAGGAAAAGTGAGCATAAAAGTAGAAGAAATGATCATCGAGGAGAGTTTATGGTAGTAAACATAAAGGCATGTAGAACAACACATTGCAAAAGCCTTAAGTGTACATTGAATGTATCTGTGTTTGGTAAATAGGTGTTGGAAGTGTGAATATCCACACTTGCTGCATGATGGAGGGGGCCCTCGAGGCCGTCTATTGTCTTGGAAAATCTTCCTATGCCAATCGCGGCTGCATCTCTGCATTACTAGGGTGTCGGCCCGGCCAGCCGGCACTCCCGGGGTCAGAGGTTTTCCATTCCTACAGTGAATTTCTGTACACATACATATAACTTTATCACTAGCCTTCCTCTAAGTGCACATATTAACTTCAGAATTAGATGCTGCATTTTGCAAGTGTTTGTATAGGAAGCATGAATCGTGTTATTAGTATAGATGTAGACAGGCGGCTCGCAGCCTGTAAAATATGGGGCACATGAAATTTCGTAATGAAGTCTGAGGCATCGTGCATGAAGTTCATAAATTTCAATTTGTCAACTTTTCAGATAACGTGGCATTTATTTGTTTTATCTCTAATCTTTCAACTCACAACCACAAACTACAATCTACAAAATGGTAATGATGATAATGATTTTTCACAATAGAAGAGGGAAATTTAAATATTTCCATAAGATAACATTCTGTTAAATTTAGTTTCTATTTTTTCAAAACTATGTCTGTGTGTGTTACAGACAGGATACATGCACGGAATCACAGAATTGAATCTGGTGTAACATTTATCTATAATTTCCTGTAGAGAAATCGAAACTTCCGAGCCAATTCATTCATGATTTTTTATTACTGTTTCGCTCGAAAAATTAAACGCAACTATTTACGCACATTTTACTTGCATAGAGACCTAAAATCGCGAGACAAGTTATCATTCACTGTGTTTTTCACACAGTCACTTCACAAAGAACTCAAATAACTGAAAAGCTCGCTGGCAAGGGCCTCTGCTTAGCGACATATCATTGTTATTCCTTTAACACCCCTAGCTGGTAGGTTAGGCGGGGATAAGTCGTTTTTATGAATATGGCAGCTAATAGTAAGGTTTCTAAAGTAAATATTTTTTGCATATATGTGGTGACAAATTCATTGTGACATTGAGCCCATAAAGGCATGCTTAACCATACGCCACTGAATGTGTGAGTTTCAATCTATTTTCACAGCAGAAGGTTGTAAAGCGAAGTCCTTGCGTATGGATTGTATGTCCGAACGTAATTAATTATTAAAACGCCTCCAATCTCAATTTCACTGTTTCGCTGAAGCTTATTGACTCATTTTATTTTATCGTTTTTAGAAACCAATGTCATTTTCACAGAAGAATTTCCTCCTAAGCACTAGCTTCCAGATTATTACGCGTAAAACCACTGCACCATCCCACTTCGCGCGACGCTTTCGATACTGTAACCAGTACTGTGGATAGAAATGAGATTACATGAGAAAGCGAAAAATTTTCAGGGTTCTCCTAAGTGGCCAGAGGGAAAAACCCCAGGATAATTATGAGACTTGTCTGTAATATGCTCCAGTGGTACTTGGTACGCCTGTCTATTGTTATATAATGAAAAGAGTATTCCTTAATGAAGTTGAAGTTTATACACGATCGGTATTAATGGGAAGCAATATATGCATGAAGGTAAAAACACTTGTCCGAAAACAGAATGAAACTGAGTTCATTTTCTCACCCTTGCGTTATAAAACTATTGCCTGGGGAATCAATTTTATGTGAGAGGTGATGAAGTTTATTAACTGAATATTTCAAACAATAGGATATGTCAGGCTAGGTTATTTTAAAACTGCATGACTGGTCCTAAAGATATTCAAAATGGCTGGATAATTTGCGGACACTCCTCAAATTGGAAAAAATACTATATCACCCAAGCACATGTTTGTAAAATGCTTCTATCATTTAAGTAACTGCATATTATCTATAGCTATTACCATATAATCTAATTATGTTTCATTTGATTTATGGTGGTTAGAATATGAAATATTTAACAATATAATGTTGTATTTCATAAAAAGAAGTATATAGTTACAGCAAAATAGCAAATAGCAAGATAAATGAGGAATTTTAGATAATTTATATGCTATATATATATATTCTAATTATTTAGCACAAATTTCAAGTTTTTCAGTTGTTAAATCATGTGCTTTAATGATATGCAGCCCTAGATTATCACTTTAAGGAGCATAAAGATGAGCCTGCTCTTACTAAAAAGTTTGTAATAATGAAAATTAAAAGCCATTCAAATCTAGTAAATGAAAGTTAAAGTGCTATGTTGTGTAAATTGGCCTGTTGGCAGTTTGATGTGTTCATTCTACATAGCTAATAATTGGCACAGGTATGTTCACTTCTGATAATAATATAATAGTTTTGTTTTGATATATTAATTATTTAATTGATTATATCATAGACCGTGCTGATATAAAGCAAAATTGTAGAAAAATGTCTTGGGCAAGCCATAATGAAATCCCCTAGTTAAGAACGTAGTCATCATCTTCATTTTACACAAATAAAATTAATTACTGTTTCTTAGGAGCACTTAAAGTGCAGTGTTAACGATACGAAATGATAAGCTCCTTATTATGTTAAAATGCTAACTGGTAACTGTCTTCAGTAAGCAGAGTAAGAAAACACTTAAGAGCTGAGGTGTTTGGAAGTCATTGAACTTCAGTTTCCTAATGTTTTGATCAACAAGGAATGAGATAGCACTTATTTTCCTTTCTCTCAGGCATATTAAAATATGTTAATTAAACAGCAGATTGGTAAATTTAAAAAACGTGTGTCTACATAAAAAATAAAATGTAATAAGTGGTCGTAATATAGAAGTAACATTTTAGTTGATAGCGTGAAACCAAATCAAAGAAAAATTTTATTTATATTATTTCGTCAACTTAGCTAAATATATTTACATAACTTATATTATCACTTACATTCTGTAGAATAAATTTATCATAAATGAATTCTTACAGTATATTTTATGAATGAATGAATGAATGTTCATTATTTTTACACATTACAATCACAATTTTGCAATATGTCCTTGATCACTGAGTGCTTGCTAATTCAGGATCCTATACAACTATCACCCCGGTTGTTGTTTATATGGCTCCTACATCACTCTAAATATACATATCAAGTGACCGTAAAACACTTCCCTAAAGGTTATCATCTTTCCTCGTTGTGACTTTATTACATTCTTCCTTTGCCTTTGATCACTTTCTTCCACCACTTTTCCCTTACTTTCTCCGTATAATTTCCGAACTGCTTCAAATATTCTTTTATATTAATCCCCAAAAAAGTTAATGCCAGGATTTATACCTGCAACTTATCCCATTTCTTGTTCCATGTTTCCTATTCCCATTATTCGGTTTCTGTACATTCTAATACATAGTCAAATTCTTGTCTATCTTATCACATAGTGCGTACAATTCTTTGTCAACTTTTATCCCACCTAAACCATTATTCCTGCTCTTTCCCATACCATACCCTCCATCCCCATTTTGTCACAAATCTCAATATATTTTGTCCTGCCCTACTCTTTCTTAAAAGTCCTATAATATATCGGAGTACTCTTATCTCTTAGGCTACGAAATATTTCCTGTTTCTCTATATTATCAATCCTTGCTGGCACTTTATTCCACGCTCTTGCCCATTTGGTGGATTCTCAACTTTCCAAACCAATTTGTATTAAGTAACAGAATTTATAATCCACGCCCCGAGGATATTTTAATATATATTACATTACTTTTATTGTTTCAGCGAGGAACTAGGGAACTCTTTTTAATTGTATAAGTAGCAATGATATCTGTAGTAATTTCTGATACGTTCCTTAAGTATAAATAGTAAAAGTAAATTCCAGTTTTATATATGAATCGGAAAATGAATGCCAAAGTAGCGTTTTTAGGTTATACTTATTATATAAGAACACAAACCTGAGCAATCTAGGTTACATAATGGGTTTTCCTGACGCCAGGAGTCAGGGTTTTCACGTTTGTGTCAGTGCAGTGATTGGAGTTTCGCATCGTCACTGAATCGTACGAGGGCAAACGACCAATCAGCAGAGAGTATTTCAGATTTTTGAACCTAGGGATGCTTCTGCGCTTACAAGTGAACTCAGTGGCTTCTAGATTAAGCACCCAGTGAGCCACGCTAATGAATGATATATAAGAAAGCGAAATCACCCAGTATTCAATTATTTCTCAGTCAATCACTCAGTTCACGCAGTCATCTTCTCTCGTGCATTACTAGCCAAGCAACCCGAAGCCATCCGACGCAGTTGTTGAGTCCAGCAGAATATATAGGCGTTCGTCATTCGATCGTCGGCGGATAGTTATAAGTAGATGCGTAATTAATACCATGCACGTGTAATTTGTGAGAAGCTGAGGTAAAATTCTCTTGTGATAAATTAGTGATAAGGGAGTGCATTTTTTGTACTTACCTAAGTCAGAGTCGGCAGCAGATTAATATTTAACGATTGCCACGCACCACTTAGACAATAGAGTGATTTTTTTCAGCCACGGGGGCAAACGCATTAACAATAAGTAGCTAGCTGGTGTGCAGAGTTAACTAACAAATAGTCCAAGAGTTACGGTCACTTATTTCTAAGCCGGAAAATTGCCTCTTTGTAAAGAGAAACCGTATCAAAAATACGCCTGTCTAGTTACATTCTGTCGTGTATTCATATGGCGAGTTTACTTCCTGTGCCCCTCCCTATGTCTAATAACACAAGAAGACGGCGGAAACTCTGGGGCAAAAGGTAACTGAAGAAAGGTAGGTTGTCGTAACACCACGCAGCAACAGTGCACGTCGAGAGCCAACCCCTTCTGTCAGAAACTTCGACGGAAACCCACTACAAGATCATCAGCCAAACCTACTTCAAACGTGGACGCCCATCTGCGGGCCCACAACGTCTCCAAAGTTGGCAACCAACACGTTGAGTCCTTACTTCAAGACTCGAAAGATAAAAGCTTTCGTACTTAAGTGTCCAACATATGGGGTCAGTTCTACCAGATCACCACGTAAAAGGCCTTTATCTACTTACCCAGTTTCCCACCAATTTACCTTTTTCTAGCGTTTCCGAGCAGTCGTCTTTTCTCCAATATTCCTTTGTCAATATTTCATAATGGGTTTTTTAATAGACCATTTCTGCCCATCCTTTCTAATTCCATCAGGGCTAATCCATTGGGTGCTGTTCTAGATGATCCCAATGTCATTTTACAGATTGTAGTATCCTTTATTTTGCTGATAGTCGATAAAATGCACCAAGATATAGAGGGCGCAGATTGTTAAATTAAAAATAAACAGGATAAATCAGTAGTTGCAACAAATGTAAAATGTAGTTTACCATTGAATTATAAACTACTTTACAAGTAATGCAAAGGAAAAACAGTTTAAAAATGTATAGCTGAAATGTATGAAGAAACAAAAGACAGGAATAATAAATAGGCTCACATTACAAATTGAAATATTATGGATTAGAATTATCAACAAATATAATACGTGGAAATTGCAATGTTGTAAAATCAGAGAACATAACTTAATACCTTCAAAGACGAGCAAAATGTGATCTGAATGCTGAAATCTATTTTTGAAGGAAGTGTGGTTTATAAAATACATTAAAAAGTTCTATAACCTAACTATTTTAAAATGAATAGTTACGATAAAGAAAAGTATAATATATATTAACTATTTCCGTTTCCATTTGCATTTATCTTAATCACTTCGCATTAATTATACGTTATTATAAAATAAAATAACGCAATTAAAAGAGCATTATATATTTTAAAATATAGCATTGACTAGAAAATTTTGTTTTAATAAAAACAGTGCTTTCTGTAAAATACGTGGTTCTTTTTTGCCCCATAATCCTCTGTATATCCTGAAAATTGTATGTTTCTACGACATTTTAAATTTGAAAAAACAAATCAACTTAATATATGCATCTAAGTAGCGACGACCCTCTTTATAGAAATATATCACACTCGAATTTTTCCTGTGACATTACCAAACTAATGGTATAAAAAAGTAATATACTATGTTTATGTAGCTTAAATTCAAAAAGAATTAACATTAAAATATAACATAATACATCCCTCCTACTATTCTATTATAAGATTTTTATGAATGTACCGTGCATGATGCATCTCCTACTTTTCTTCAGGATTGCGCATATAACGGAATATTATAATTACACTATAAGAAACAAGAGAGTTTCGAGAACATTGAATCGCAATGTAACGATTTGAGAAGTTGTCATACTTAATATTTAATATAGATATAGATATCAGTAAATCATCTGTTTTTAAATTGTTCGACAATAAATGAACAATTGAAGATAAAAGGTTACAATCACAATCTTACAGCGTTCAAAAACGTAATAAAATGATACTTGTGGTTGAATGTGTTTCACGAAACTAGATTTTTTGTCGGTTTTGTTGGTTCCATATTTTATAAAACAGACCTTAAATTGACGAATTAAAACAGTCATTAAAATAAAATAGTTCTTTTCAGTAAAATATTAGACAAAGAAAAGTATTAACTATTTTGAAATATAATTTTTGAAGTTTGTTAACTTTGTTAGTATAATTAAATAATATAAAACGGTCTAAATAATGCAATCACTTTAAACCTAAGAGCATATGTTAGAGTAAGGTTTTCTGAGACATGTGTGTCCTGATGCAGGAGAAAAAATGAGCCCTATATCTCCACAGGTCTTTTTTGTCGCATAGTCTTTGGTATATACAGCTGCTGCGGATAATTAATTAATATTCCATGAGCAAGTAGTTAGAATCTATGAAACAAGACCAGACATTTTGTGCATTATCATAACGCAGAAGCCTGAAACATGGCGCAGTCCCAACCTTTCATATCACGTATAATCAACAGTGTGTCTCCTTAGAACTAATAAATAATCAACTTCAAAATCTCAAAATGTTCCAATTCCTGATCAAAGTTTATATAGCATTTTTTTCTTCTCCAAAGCAAGCTTTGGTCTAGAGGTAGCGCCTTGTTCTCTGGACTCAAGTTCGTTGGTTCAGGCTGTGATTGATCGAATTTTCAGGACGTAAAAATCTCAAGGGGTCCCTTGTCACAGATTTACGGCACGTTAAAGAACTACATAACTGAAAAATGAGGTCCAAAGTAGTCGGTCGTTTCACATACAATATCATCATAGTTCCCTGTCAGCTAGCACTAGAGGCAATGGGATCTGTCCCTTTGCCCTCTATCAGAAAATAAGAATAATTGAATTTCTCTTTGATAAATGAAACTTCCCTCTTGGGAACTGTTCCAGAATGCGACGACTGGTGCTAACGATAAGTGAGGAATCCATCGACGTGTATTTTTGAAACATCCGATATAATAAATGCATAATATTTCCAGACATCACCAGGTCTAGCTTTGTGGGAGCAACTGGCTCTCCTGTTCGGGATTTAAGAGCCGGAACTTCGTAAGTACTTCATCCCGGACTCAGAGATCAGAATCTCTTGGACCATAAGGAGAATCAGGGCTACAAGATCAGAAATGCACAAGAAGAAAATGCATTAGAAGAACGTGCCAGTGCCTACGGAAACAGTCTTTGCGAGTTATTAATATGAAATGAGATGGACGTGAAGAGACGAAAAAGAAGAGTTTTGGTGGAATGAAATCTGCATAACTGCGAAAAGGTTTGACTTTGTTCACTGCAAATGCTATTTAACTGCATCGAGATTCGAACTCTACCCAGCAGTCATAGCAGCTTACGGAAATGTTCATGCTTATGTTGTTGTGTCAGGATTGCTACAAATCAAGAGAAAGGCAAGGCAAATTGAGTAAGCACTGCTTTTGGGACAGTATTTGAGGTTAACTAAACTGTTAAATCAGGAGGTTGACTCCTGAGATAAATGTATCTCTCTAGACAACCTCATGCACAATACTAACACAATCGGTGATACTTTTAACACTTATGATCGGTAAGACCTGATGCTAACAATTCCAATAATTTTTCCAGTGTTATTTTTCTGTTATGAAGCTGAAATACTCTTCTTATAAGGCTAATTGCACACCAGAGTGGATTAAGAACAATTAATGACTTATTCAGTATGTAACACAAGGAAGTTTATTAAAATATTTAGTACTGGATCAAGTCTGGTTTCTCTATTCAGTCTAATCATATTAGCGATTTTGGAAACAAGAAACCAACATCAGTTGCTTTAAGCTAATAGTTGGAATAGTATTTAAGATATATGAACTGATACTTTGGTAGGAACGTCATACTGTTTTTTTTAAATGCTTTGTTAGAACAAGTTTCACTATACAATATGTCGTTTGTGGTTCTTGCACAACCCCTTCATTCTTCTCGCATTGCTATAACAAAGATGACCAAAATGGATAGATGGTGGGGGATTGGATTATATTAAATTATAATGTGCGCAGGAGGATATTGCGGTACTTCGACCTTGCTCAAAGGCTGGCCTCCCAATGAGGCCACTTCCGGGAGGAATGGATAATGTGAGGGAGATACATGGAGACCAGAATCACCGGCGGTTAGATTGGATGCCTAACATGTTTCCATACATAAAACAGACGCCGGAAGAACCTTGCTCCAAGCAGTTCGAGCCCCTCAGAATGCTATTTCCATACCAGGCGCCGGGACAAAACCTTTCCAAAGCGCAAGCCACCGCCATTCCGCACCAGCCAACTCCCCTGACACTTTCGATCTTGTAACACAAAACCATCAGAATGACATTATATGAAATGGTAAAGCAGAAAGTAAAAAGATATCTTAGCGTTCGTCTAAGCGATCAGCGGAAACCGCGAGAAAAACCTAAGGTCAAGATGGTCGATTCAGGGAATTTAAATCTGGAACCTTCCAAATACGAATCCTAAACTAGGTCTTGAGAGATTACATTCTGGCCGGATCATTGAGTTATTCGTTTGGAATCACTCGTAGCGTATTGAACTAGAGTTTCAGCAGATTTAGCGGATATGTACGTACAGGGAATATGGAAGGGTAAGGCAGGACATGATCCGGAGCTTGGAAGCCCATTTTAGAGCTCATGATGGCCATTTTAAGCACTTTATGTAGAAATATGTGGTTGTTAAAAAGGTCAAAGAGAGAAAAGGTGTAACTAGAATACTTAGAGAAAATTTCCGTATGTTTATATGAAAATATGGCTTGATTTTCGGTCCTTTGTTACTTGCCTAGAGGTTTTATAAAATTAGGTAACGCTCTGTATATAAATATGATTCAATTTGAAAATAGCTAATGGTTATATATGAGAAATTAAATGCAATTTGAATACGATTCTTTGTTAGACTGCAGTCCACTTCACACCACTAAGTTAATTTTAACTCGATTCTTTTTTAACATATGAACACAAAGTATTAATGACAACTGTACTTTCATTCTGATATATTGCATCAGACGCCAGACCTTTCCCTTTACTTTGACTGCTCAAACACCATTTCACACGAACGCTCCTAAAAGTATTATTCTTTAATTCTTAGCCATATAAATGCACATGAGAAATAACGTCCTTGGTAACTATTTATAACTAAAGATAAGGTTTATTTTCAATTCTTGTTGCTCGCTCAATGGATCCAAAGTTAATAGCCGCCATTTGCATTTCCTTTTTTGTTTATTCGTAGCGTCTGAGAAATAATCTGCCACGTTGGGGGGAGAGCCCTGGTACAGCACCGGGCCCATCAATTTGCCCGCGACGCCATGCGGAAGGACATTGAGGATCTTCATCTGGCTCTCGGTAAAACTCGGCGCTGACGCAACCTTCTGGAGGTCGCCCGGGGTCAGGAGCCCGCCCTCGCAACAACACTGGCCTAAGTTTCGCACAATACTTTGCTGGAGAAAAATAGGTACAAGTTTAGAAAACTTGTATGGCAGCGAAGTTCGCACCACCTCAGCTTCTCGAACAAGTCCGTTGTCCTGCCTCATACAGAAGTCGCTTAGCAGTTGAATCCATGGGGGCAAGTCAGAAAGTAAACAACCTCTTTGCGGGAGAAAGCTAAGTCGAGGACGAGTTTACGAATAACTCGTTTTGAGCTTCATTTATATGAACTGAGCTTTCAGAATATTTTTATTAAGGGGAAAAACACACTGTATAGTTATTAATTTCCTAGCTCAATTCGATATTATAAAAAAAAAAAAAACATATGGTTCCAAATGATTACTAATGGTGTTTTCACCCTGCTGATTGCCCGTAAAACATCATTAATTAAAAATTGACCCTGTTCTGGCGTAGGAGTGGTTCAGGGTTTTGTGATCCAGGCTAGAATAGGCATATTGTTGGAAGCCAGGAAATAAAACAATTTCTCTTTCTCTCTCTCTCTCTTTTACTGTTGAAAAGCGCATTATGAATCAGTTCTCATTATGAGCAGTATCTTATGTTCCAAAATGTTGATGTACTGTATTCAATGGTTCCGCACACATGTTCCCATTTCAACTTAGTACATTCCCAAAGCACAAAAGATGTGCTTGCGTGACATTCCAATCTGTATCACCATGCACAATGTATAGTATTCAAGTTACACACATACGCATAATATCGGTTCAATTGAACGTTAATACAACACTGCATTCAAAGTGTGTCTCTTAAAGTTCTATTCCAGGGATAAAGCTAATGATTTGTGTTCGTCGCCGTCATCATAGTCTTTATCATAGCTGTCATCTGTGTCACTGAGTCTTTTAAATGAATCATTAATAGTTATTGAACAAGCCTCGTCAGATAATTTATGGCTGCTATGAAAGTTGAGTAAGCAGTTATAATCACTTACACGACTTTTCGTACTTTACCTGCTATTATATTCGCTGGGTGTATCACTTCTACTAGTACTAACCTTGCTAAGACACATAGCAAGTTTAAACAGTAAATTTATTTCACGAGTTTTCTGTTTTACCACAAGAAATTATTCTGATTGTTAGTCTGATTTGTGAGTTTACGACTTTCATTCTGTGCTATCACAAATCTAAACGGTACCTACTCTAACTATTGTACTCTCGAGGAATGGGGATGTCAATGAGAGTGTCGACATTATTTTACCAAATAAATATAATTAAAACAGAGTCATAAGTTGAAATTAAGAGCACTGCATTCCATTTTGGCAATCAAATTTAATCTTAACGAAAAATGCATTCAACCAGCTTCATAACTAATTATGGGACAATGCTTGTTATCACAGTGTGCAACAGTCGATCCCTCATTAAACAGCGGGAAGGTTGGTGATGGAAAATAGGCCATATCCCTTTATGTAGACATATACCTTTGTTATCTAAAAATCATGCCACAGCTGTCTAATCGATTTAAAAAGGAATTGAACACATCTTTCTCGCAATTTTGCTTGGCTGCTGCTTGAAGAAAGTTTCATTTTGAATTCATCAGTACTCCGCATTTGAAAAACAGATGCTATTAATAAATGCAATCACTGGCCTTCTCGCCAGATTTAATCACTGGCACTATTTTTAATCCTCCTTTTCAACATTAATAGAATTAATTGATACTTCAGTGAAAGAATATCGTGATGAACAGAAATTCTTCTATTTTCTGTACAATATAATGAGACATCTCGAGACTGACTCATTTTTTCACATGAAAAGAGCAGTATCTACTGTTATATTCGAAAACTCTTAATTTATAGACGTGGCATTAAATATAAACTTTTTTTTTCAAACTGTTTAAGTCTAAAAGGGCATGATGTTTCTTTTTATTGCAGACAATTATTTCCACTACTATTGCTAGATCAGAAAAAAATTAATCGTATTTGCTATATTATGATTGCAGAGTATGATAAAGAACGTAGATATCTGAGAAATGTTTTTCATAGTTATGGATCTGATTAAGTTTATTTCACAGGGAATACTGTTTTTTTAAAGACAAACTGGAACTATATAATAAGTTGGCGAGTTATATTTGTTCACAAGTTACGTTTAAACAAAATAAGTTAAATACCAACTGTAAAAAAAAAAGTGGTCTCATGAAGAAAACTATGCCCTGGGCCTCTGAAACTGTAAACCAATTCCTGGGACAATAATTCTATTTGCCGAAGAGTCCAAGTATATCAACCAATGAATGTTCTTTTCGTTTACTTGGGGATATAATGGAGTAATGTGTATAGCTCCTTGAGTAAATCAAGGTACAATCAGTGCATTCATCTTAAGTTATACTATAACTATTTAATGAAAAATTAATAACAAGAAAGACTCAAAATTATGGGTATGAATGATTCAGATTTTAAATTTCAGACTGTTGAGCGGAACGAATTTTAAAATAGTATCATCGAAAGGAATCAAGTTCTGATGGAGTTCTGGGAAGTATTCTCAGTTAAAGTAGTGAAGTATCAAACAACTTTTTGATTAAGTTCTTGAAAATAAAGCCAAGTAAAATGTTCGGCATTGACATATTTTAAGTATGCGTATATTGTGTCATATGTATGTGATATCTTAACGATCGCTGATAAAAGTCAATGTTGCTTTTGTACTAAAAAGCACACTGTTCTTATGTTAATTACATATGCTGTGTAAACATATTTTACATATAGGTTCTCTCTTGCGCTGTTTTCTAATATATCTTACACTTTAGATAATGTCATTTGTGTTGTTTGAATTTTAAGTGATCTCTCTGTAACTCAGATGTAAAAACGTTTGCGTTCCGCAGGTAAGTTAGCCATTATCTGAATGTTCACGAAAGTGAATTCCATTCGTTCCGTCTATAATTGCTGGCATTTTTCGTTCTGCTAACACCCCTTGTAATGGTTTCTATAACCAAAGCACAAATTAACTTCTTGGAACACGTGCCACTTTTCTTGAAGACAGGTGTCTGGGTCCGTGAGTGTTGATAAAATATGTCTTAATCATCACAACATGTGTAATGGCGTGAGGATAAATGGCATATATTTGGTTGGACAGGTAGGAAAAAGCTTTTCCGATAACAGGTGCTCGGTCAACACGAAGTAGGCAAAAAGCCTGTTTTATCAACGTCACAGAAGTTGCCTAGAGGTCCCTCAGTAAACAAACACAACAAAGTATTGGAATTATGATGGAAAGTTGTTAGAAAATATTCTACATATATTTTTTGTGGTACCCAATGTTAGTATTGCCATTTATTTTGTTCTGTTTTGGGTTTCTTTACCAATTATACCTAGACTAGGTTTCGTGAAATCGATATAAAAAGAAAGGAAATATGCTCTGCTAGTTGTTTTATTTTAAATGCTAAATGAGGCGAATTAATTTATTGTATTCTATTATTATCTGTACGTTAAACTTAAATTACCAACAAGTAAGTTTCCGATGCGGTGATTACAAATCGTTTACGCACATGTATTCCTATGTCATTATGCACATAAAATGTAAAAGATAGAGTATTATAACTAAATATTCCTTCGTAAGTATGTACAAAATATATAAAATAGATAATGTATTTGACAGAATAATGCATCTAATTTCATACAGCGCTATGTATAATAATCTAAAAATATATGCCGGGTATCCCCAATTATCCTGCTCAACAATAACTTCTTTCTGATATGTCAAATGAAAAATTGTTTCGAACAAAAGTTTTTAACATCGACAGGGAGTTCTTTTTATGTCTCCGTTAATGCAGGGAGATAACCATGTATATTAATTTAAGAATACTTTTATCCTCTCCAAAAGCTATTCAGAGATGTAACACACTGTACTATATTAATCGAGAAAACAATAAATATATAAATGATAAATGCATGCTTTTTATTTAATAGCCCTACAGTGTATTTGTTGAAGTAAATAAAGTTAAACCTCTTCAATAACGTAATCGAATAAATAATTATCTGCCAACTTACACTCTTGGTAAATCAGCAAAATTTCTACTTTCTCTTCATATATGTACATATTGTAATAAAACTGTTATCACAATAGCTGAGTGCAATACTAACTTACTCTGGTGAATGACTACAGTACACTGGTATGTAAGCTAAAGAAATGAAAATTTGAGGGATGAGAGAGGTATGTTACCTACCCCCACCGTCCTCTTATGGCAGCCCACCCTACCATATTCTCTTACCTAAATATTTTTCAGGCAAATATTTTATTCATTAAATTGGAGTTGTGAATCTTGTTTCTGCTCAGATTGTCTACAATTCCACCCCCTTCTTCACCCCCAGAGTCAGAATGGAGGGTTCAGGATTTTTGATGAATACCTTCAATTGGAAGTTTAGTATTTCCTACATTTGTTCCACATAATCACTAAATAGAACTGGACTGAGATATTCTCTAAGCGTTACTTCTGTATGTAGATATTCGACAAGTTTTATGAACATTAGAGAGAAAATTACGATATGCATAATTATGGATAATGTATAACTTTTAATACCAAAAATAAGTAACTAAAAGTCCCGTAGTAACCAAAATTAAGCAACTTCTGTAAAAATAGATACAGGTCTAGCGAGTAGCAAAGACAAGTGTCACAGTAAAATAACCATGTTGTATATAATACAATGAGAAAATCGAGCTTGATTTACAAGTACTGTTCTTCTATTCCCAGTGATAATGAATATTCATAATTTTAGTACAGTGTATGTATTGCTTCATTTCTATAGTTGAAACAATATTAAATTAACTTTGAGCAGAAGTATTCTGTCTGTAATATATGATTGAAAATGCTGAACTGTTGTTATGGAACTCATTAGACTGTTATATTGATTTTCAAATGCCAAAACTTTGATTTGGTAGAAAAGGATAATTTGAAAATAAAAATAGACTTTTGCATAAATTCAATCTTTAATTCCGCAGTAACATTATATGAGAAACGAAATTTAAATAGCACATCTCCTTCCTTTGCTTAAATTTCACTTTCTCAATCCTCAACAATAAGCTTGATCCAGGCTATCATACGGTTCAGAAGTCTTTGAAAATTGCTTTGCTTTCCAGGCAAATTTGAGGGCAGATATTTAGTTATATCCCTTTTTTAGCTACTTTCAGATGAGTTCAATTTGCATAAACTCTCTCCAGGTTAGTTTCATCAAACTTAGCCTTTTCTTTGATTACTAATGTTTCTCTATCTAATTCACTTTTTAGAGATTTCCTAACTTTAGAAAAAAGACTTTTTAAAGTCCTTAATCATTTTCCGTTCTACTTTAACTATAGTATTAACATTATTTTCTCTCTTAAATTATCTTTGATCTTTAACTTCTTTATTGTGTGATGTTTCATCTACAAATATTTAGAAAACTATAAATAAACGAAATTTAAAAATATACTTAATACTTATATAATTTAAATAATAATACTAAAATAATAAGACTATCTCTAACTTGGTAACAAATTATGATAGAAACTCAATAAAATCTTACCTAAAATAGACGCACAACGTAATGATATATGAAGGCGATGCGTGTATGCACACATGGTGTCCAAACATATGTAATATCCACCCGCTGTGTTGTCAGATGTGGTACATACTACTTACTTGGGACCGACCGCAGCATTTCTGTTTTAGGCTGAAAATTATTAAATGTAAATACATTTGCGATAATACTATAATCAGAAAGGTCTTAAAATTCTGAACACGTCTGTTTTGTACGATACCATAGTTAGTGAGATATTCGTCTTTCTTTCACAATGAATTTTCGTTACTCAGCAGTAAACTGTATACAAGTTAACAAATAGGATGATGTACTTTCAAGAGGTATATGTAACAAAAACAATTCTGCTGTCCTGCATTGTGATAGAGTTTAGATAGGTACGTACTTAAAATATCACAAAAAGTGCTACAGGTGGTTTCTCTATACATAAACGCATTGCGCAGTCAAAGTAAAGAAAGTATGTATTATGAATGCAAACTTCTAAAATAATTATTTTGTTCCAAATAGAGAGCAAGTGTCATATATTCAACAACTCATGAATTGGTCATTTGAGCCTTGCTCTGACTTGTGAAGTACCTGTTTGCTAACGCTCACTTAGCATTGCAACGGCGCTTGATGTCTTCATATTGTATTAAACTATTGTTTGCTTTATGTGAGTATTATGCACTATATAAAATGAAAATGCGACCAGAGTTTCTGCTGTTATAATTAGCGTAGGTTAAATTAATGAGAAATGAAGCTACTCAGGAGTTCCCTGCCTGTGATGACTTTTGAGGAACGCTATTTGCCACTCCCTAATGTTCTGGAAGTTCTGTCAGGTGAAGTTGACGCTCGACTTTGCCTCCATGTTGCGCAATCGCTAAAGAACAAACACCTCAAGTTGGTATTTAAACAAGAAACGTCGCTAGCACAAAAGTGCATTGTCAACAGGCCGGGCTCCCGTTCTGGTTCTGTTTCTCTACAGTTCGCCATTCACTCTGTCTGATGGGAATTTTAATATCATCTGGCTGTAGCTTATTAGTTTGGTTCTCTAGCAATATCAAATAGGGATTAAAACTTTTTAGCTCTGAAAAGAAAAACAGCAAATGGTATTGTTATTTGGAAAAGTCTATAACCTTCAGTAATCACTTTTGCAAGATACATCCTCTTTTACAATAAAAATTGTACCAGAGAGTTAAGTCTGAAAGAATTATTTAAGACCAAAAGCTTCCTTTAGGGTTGCTTAACGTTCTATAGGTATACTTTTATATTTCTATTCACAGAAATTCCCCGTCTTATTACTCTAATTTTTATTTAATTAATTACTAATAAGTCGTTTCCAAATATGACAATACTTCCATTCTTGCTATATCCCTTGTTACTGCTTTATAGGTCATAAGCCTTAAAAGAATAGCTCAAACCATACATTTTTTTTTTTTTTTTTGCATTATAAGATAAAGAAAATTATATTGGTGCAGTGTTTAATATTTTTAAGCCTTCATCCACTTAGAGTGAGTTTAAACTTTGATTGCGTTTGTAATAAAATGCAATATTCTAAATAAAACATTATTCAGATTGCATTCCAAGGGTTTTTAATTTAAGTGTTTTGTAGGACTTCCATTTAAAAATGTCTAGCACGAATATCTTTTTAACCTAAATTTCATTTCAAACAACAATATATCAATTTATATTATTTAGGGGTAAGTTTAAAAATAATGCTGAGATTACATTTTACTTTCCTCCCCCTCGTCTGCACTTCCAAATTTCAAATAATACCACTACCTTATGTTGCAACAAATATTAATATGTTACCATATCTTTATCACTGTGTCGTTGCTTGACACCCTAAATTATTGTTATTGTTGCTTGAATTTGAGCTGAATAAAAATGCAAAAGCTATTCAATATTTAGCAATAAATTGTTTCAATAGGCATTAGAGGAAAAAATAGAATATAACTTATTAATCAGAAGTCCCAAAGTAACCTGTATTGCTAGAATTCTTGTAATTCTAATATTACCCAAAATAAATAGATAAAATTATTTTTTTACACAAAGTTAAGGTTTACCAGCGGAATCAGAGAGGAAAAACTCGAGTCACTGATCTTGGATTTGTGTCGATGTGCTTACCATTTGAGCTACCGTGCCCTGCCCGACAGTAGTCGCAAATTTCCCCCACGCAAGTCTATAAACCCTGCAGACCCGTAAGATTATCTCGTTACAGAAGTTGTCCCTAAGAGGCGATTCGAAACCTTCAAGTACATCATACATACTGAATAAATTCAGACACATACATACAAGGTTAAGTCTTTAAGTACAACGGATACAGAACTTAAACAAATGAAAATTATTTCTTATTATTAAGATGTTGAAAAAGGCTTTCATTTCTCAACTCAATCTGTCTGTACGTTGAGGCAGTCGTTTACAAGCCCCTGAAATCCAGCAACGTAAACTTCTTTGAGCTACTGTCCTTTCTATAGCTTCATTTCCCGAAAAGTATGCACAGAAAGACGATGTTTAAACGAGCCGAGCAAATGAAAGTTGGTTGGGGCTATATGGAGGAGCTCGAGGATTTCCTACTTGAAATTTCGCATCGTCTCATTTTTTGACTATATGAGTGCATACGTTGTAATGCAAAAGCAACACATCTTTGGTGAGGAGTTCTAGTTCGTTCCTTTGAATAGCCTTACAACTTTCCCTAAGAATGTTATAATAGGAGTCGGCATTTACGTTTTGTCTTTGAGACTGAAATACGTTGATCCTAAAGAATATGCATTCGTGATTCTAGAGAACTGTTAGCATCACTTTCTACAGTCCCTTTAAAATTTTTGCAGGCGACACAAGTGAACCTAAGACTAGTCATCTGTGATAATTCGAGCTAGAAAAGCTTGTTCTTCATTCTGTTCACTGTAATGCCAGACCCATTTTTTTCATTTTATAATGTGGAGGGACATCGTATATACACTTTGTGAAAACCTAACCTGTCATGCATTGTGAGGTAGGCCATGCTATATGCATAGCCAATTCAGTGTCTGTTGTCTACAGATTAAGTTTTCAACTAGTTGAAAATTATACTTTGTGGTAATCTCCGTTAGCCGGTGTTCGTTTTCGATAACTTTAAGAGATCTTCTACACCCGTTTGTAAACAACTTGATGTAACGGGCACTTCACTCTCTAAATGGGAAACATAAATATTCTTTGATACCATACATTTTAACTATAAAAATCACATAGAGTGCTGCTTGAGGGTTGTAAAATCACTCGCACACATTTTGCAACTACTGTTTCGCTATTGTAAACATCGGTTGTTGTGTCCAATATCACCAAATGCCACCAGACAAATGTTGCTACCTAGTGTCATAGATGCCTCATATCAATTTATAATTTACTTGTTGACTTACCCTCGTACATACATACATACATACATACATACATACATACATACATACATACATACATACATACATACATACATACATACATACACACATACGATGGACTATTATCCCCTGGTAAAGGCCAGGCCCGGGGAAGGGCCATTGCATGAGCTGTAGACTTCCTGCAGGCGATTGGGTCCCTTCGTCAGCCCACAGGAAGGTGTGACCCTGAGGTTACTTTGTTCAGGCCAGAGCCAGTAACCTAAGCCGGGGTGGCGCCCAGGAAGCAGCCCGCCATCGGAGACGGTTGCAATGGTGGAGGAATAAATCGCTATGGTACTGGAAAATAATCCTTTACATTTTAAACGCAAAAGAGTTGACGTAAAAGAAGTAATCGAGAAGACTTTCCCTCGTTACTTAGTTATTAGTCGTACTGAAGATAGTCAGTCGTTTACGATCGTAAATCCATTTAAAATTCAGAAGGGCATTGATGCCATAGCTGGGCCCGTTAAGTCCTGTACCCGTCTACGCAACGGATCACTTTTGGTGGAGACACTTGGCCTGTCTCAAAGCAACTCGTTGCTCAAGGCGACGCTACTCCACGGATATCCCGTCCGTGTCGAGAAACATAAGACCATGAATTCGTCGCGAGGAGTTGTTACCACAAATGTTCTAGACGGAATGTCCGACCCGGAAATCCAGAGCAGTCTGGAAGACCAAGGGGTCACCTCAGTTTATCGTGTATAGGCAAGGAAAGAGGGGGAATTACAGCCGACCCGGACTCTTTTCCTCACATTTGACAGGGTCGATTTGCCGCAGAGGATAAAGGCGGGCTACGAGGTGATAGAAGTGCGCCCGTATATCCCGAGCCCGTTGCGATGTTTTCAGTGTCAGCGTTTTGGACACACTCGCATATCCTGTAAAAGTGGCGTTCCCATCTGTGCAACCTGCGGTGAAGCAAGTCACGAGGGAGCATGCCCATCTGCTCCTGTCTGCGTCAACTGCCGCGGTGGACATCCAGCCTCGTCCCGCGATTGCCCTCGTTTTCGAGAGGAGCGCTGTATCCAGGAGATCCGGGTGAAGGAAAAACTCTCCTTTACTGAAGCCCGGAAGCGATTCCAGTCTCGCCAACCTGTCGTGCCTAAGACCGGCACCTACAGCGCAGCAGCTTCTTTTGCGCCCAAGAAGTGCGATAGCAGTACGCAGACCTGCGATCTTGTTTTTACACGGGTCCAAACTACTCCTAGTTCTCCAAAGCGCTCTACCGTGAAGCCCAAAGCGGTTGTTTTTAATGCCCCTGATATTAAGTTCAGGACGAGTTTTACGCGAACAGATTTTTTAAAGTCGTCAACTCAGGTAGAGAATAAAAAGAGCCCTTCTCCTCCTCGGAGGTCACGCTCCTCTGATGGGAGCAAACCCGCTAGGCGGTCGCCGTCGCCGTCTATACCCACATCCAACCGATTCCAAGCGTTGGAATCGGCGGATGCTTCTCAGCGGGAAAGCCCTCCCTCTGAGGAGGTCATGGAACAGGATGTACCTGCTCCAGGTAAACCACCGGGCCCCACGGGATTGAAAAAAGGACGTTTGTTTCGCCCTGCACCGTCCAAAAAGTAAGGTGGTAAATTTTTAGCTTCTTTTATCTAATTTTAACAATGGCTATCCTTTCGTGGAATGTGCGTGGTCTCCGTAGTTGAAGACCTGACCTCGAATTAATTTTACGTTCTGCTGACCCTCTGCTTGTGTGTCTCCAAGAGACTAAGCTTCGCCCAAGTGATTCTTTTAATTTACGCGGTTACTCTTCGGTGAGATTTGATCTCCCTCCCGAAGATGGCACTCCCGCTCACGCGGAGTTTTACTTTTAATTCGCAATAACGTGTACAGCACCTCACTACAGCTCCAGACTCCTTTACAAGCTGCTGCAGCTACAGTTCACTTTTCTGGCCTTAGTTTTTCTGTCTTCACTGTTTATTTACCTCCGTCTGACACCATCACCACAGTTGACCTGGATGATCTTTTGTCTCAGCTACCACCCCCTGTTCTCCTTTTGGGGGATTTCAATGCACATCATCCACTATGGGGTTCCGCCACGCAGTGTGCGAGGGGTAGCATTATAGCCGACTTTCTGGATCGTCACCATCTAGTACTGCTCAATACTGGTCAACCTACATTTCTTTCAGACAGCAGTGACAGTTTTTCACACTTGAACTTATCCATGTGTTCTTCCTCGCTTGCTGTACATTTCACCTGGAACGTCATCTCTGATTTATATTCCAGTGACCACTTTCCGTGTCAGATCCATGTACTCTCTTCGAACGCACATTCACAGCGCACGCCAAAATGGCTCATTGAAAAGGCGAATTGGCCTCTCTATCGCTCTTTGGCCGAATTTTCAGGGTGTGAGTGTCCATCTATCGACATCGCGATCGAGCACCTCCGTACGGTCATCATAACAGCCGCAGATATGGCTATTCCCCGGTCGTCTTGTCACACCAGACGGCTACCGGTTCCTTGGTGGACCGATGAATGCCGGGATGCATTGCGTGCACGCCGAGGTGCTCTGCGAGTTTTTCGTCGCCACCCTACTTCAGCGAATATGATTTGCTACAAACAACTTCGCGCCAAATGCCGCCGAGTCATTAAGGATAGCAAAAAGGCTTCTTGGATTTCTTTTATCTCTTCTTTTAACCGCCCAACGCCTTCATCCGTAGTTTGGGAACGGCTACGCCGCGTTGCTGGCAAACCAAGGTTTACACCTATACCCGGTCTTAGGACTTTAAATCGAGTGCTCACTACTCCGACTAACGTCGCCAATGTTTTAGGGCGAACATTCGCTGATGTTTCGAGCTCCGCCAATTACCCGGCTTCATTTCGCGCAGTAAGGGAGCAGGTTGAGAGGAAAGGTTTCTCATTTGCCTCCGACCATCAGAAGAGCTATAACGTTCCTTTTACCGCCAGGGAACTGGAACATGCCCTTTCTACCTCTCGACATTGCGCACCGGGGCCAGATGACATTCATGTTGCCATGTTGCAGCATTTATCAGCAGAAGGCAAAGCTTTTTTATTACGAACTTTTAATTTTATTTGGTGTCATGGCACATTTCCCAACGCTTGGCGATTGGCCACCGTCATTCCTATACCTAAGCCTGGAAAGGACCCACATCATCCTTCCAGTTACCGTCCGATTTCCCTCACCAGCTGCGTTTGCAAGGTGATGGAACGCATGATTAACGGACGGCTCATGTGGTGGTTAGAGTCGAGGCAATTATTAACGAACGCCCAGTGTGGTTTCCGGCGTCATCGTTCCTCAGTCGACCATCTTGTGTCTTTAACTACCCATGTAATGGACGGTTTTGTGCGCAAGTGCCAAACGGTTGCTGTGTTTTTCGATTTAGAGAAAGCGTACGATACCTACTGGAGAGGCGGTATCCTCCGAACGCTTCACGATTGGAACATACGTGGGCGTATGTCTGTTTTTATTCAGGAATTTATGAAAGACCGGGTTTTTAATGTTCGCGTGGGATCAGTTTTATCATCTAATTTTATTCAAGAGAACGGTGTACCTCAGGGCTCGGTACTTAGTTGCACACTGTTTGCCATTGCGATTAACTCTATCACCGAGTGTTTACCGCCAGGAATACAATCGTCGTTATTTGTGGACGATTTTGCCATCTATCTTTCCTCTCGGAGAACCTGTCTCTTGGAACGCCGCCTCCAATGCTGTCTCGACCGCCTTCACGCTTGGAGTGTTTCTCACGGGTTCCGTTTCTCCGCAGAGAAGACCGTCTGCATGAACTTCTGGCGCCACAAGGAGTATCTTCCATCTTCGCTCCATCTTGGCCCAGACGCACTTTCTTTCGCAGACGAAGTTAGGTTCCTTGGCTTGGTGTTCGATAGGAAATTATGCTGGTCATCGCATATAGCACAACTCAGAGGCAAGTGTGAACGTTCTCTTTGCATTTTACGTGTTTTAAGTGGCACATCTTGGGGAGCTGACCGGACTGTTCTTTTACGCTTTTATCGCTCACTCATCCGTTCGAAACTGGATTACGGCTGTGTGGTTTACGGATCAGCGCGACCTTCTATCCTTCGTCGCCTTAACCCGATTCATCACCGGGGTATCCGTGTTGCCATTGGAGCATTCCCCACCAGTCCTGTGTTGAGTTTGTGTGCGGAACCTGGAGAACCTCCGTTGTTTTATCGTAGGGATGTTTTACTGACTGCGTACGGTTGTCGCTTAGCTGCGCAACCTCGTCATCCCACGAATGGGCCGTTTTTTAGCATGTCTTTTGATCGTTTTTATGCTGCTCGGTCTTTTACTCCTAAACCCGCTGGCTTTCGTTTTCGGGAGATTTTACGGATGTTGGACATTGAGTTACCTGCTTTTTTCTTAGCCGGGGAAACTTCTTCTCCCCCCTGGATTTTAGCAGAGGCCCCCCGTTCATCTCGGGCTTACGTCCTGTCCGAAATCTTCGACCGCAGCACATATTATCCGTTGTTCTTTTAGCGAGATCAAATCCTCTTTTAATGGCTGGAATTTTATCTATACCGACGGCTCTAAATGTGACACAGGTGTAGGATGTGCTTTTGTGTTAAATGGGGCAAGTTTTACGTATGGTCTTAACGTTGCAACATCTATTTTTATGGCGGAGCTTTATTCTATCTATCGGGCGGTTTTATTTATTTCTGAACAGGGGCTAGGGAACAGTGTTATATGTTCCAACTCTTTGAGTGTCATTTTAAGTTTTAGAAATGTGTACATCCTCCACCCTCTGGTACAGATGGTCCAGAATGTAGTTTTAACCCTTCTCGACGCTGGCGTCAGGGTAACACTTCTATGGGTGCCTGGGCACGTCGGACTCCCAGGTAATGAGGCCGCAGATGTTGCAGCAAAATCCGCTCTTTTAGACCCTGCTGAGTACGAGCGGCGTTTTTATTTCGGGGATTTTATACATTCTTTACGTAGAGCCATTTTTTCGCGCTGGCGCGAGGAGTGGGAATTAATCCCAACTAATAAGCTCCGTGAATGTAAATCCGCCCCTTTTAACTGGTCGACTTCTTCTCGCGCTGTTCGTCGCGAAGAAGTAATTTTAGCTCGTCTTAGAATTGGGCATTGCCGTTTTAGTCACTCTCACCTTTTTAATGGTCAACCCGCTCCAGTTTGCCCTCACTGTGACCAACCCTTTACAGTGCGTCACATTTTAATTGATTGCCTTCATCTGACAGCTTTTAGAAATAGCCTAGGTTTTCCTTCCTCTATTGAGGACTTACTTGCAGATGATTTGGTTGCTGTTGAGCGTGTGCTCCGTTTTATCCGTGTTTGTGGTTTTTGGAGCAAGGTGTGAGGTTTTATCTTTTTACCATTGACGGCATTTTTAGACTCTTTTAAGACTGTTGTTTTTTCAGCTTTTGCTGATTCGTGTTAACTAGTCTTCCATTGTTGTTTTGCACATTACCCTTGTTACTTGTTTTGGGGTTTTGTTGTTACCATTTTAATCTTTTATAAGACTGGTTTGTTTTCAGCTCTTGCTGATTTGTTTTCCTACCTGTCTTTGTCTGTTGATCATATTGCCCTGTGTTGGCTTTGGGGCTTTATTGCTATGATTTTGGTCCATTACAGGACTGTTATGTTTTTTCGCTCTTGCGACTGAGTTTTAGTAACACCCTTGTATTTGTGGCGCCTTATACCCTTGTTGTTTGTTTTTGGGTATACATTTTATTGCACCAGTACTACTGTCCGTTCATTATGCGCAGGATTTTCGTATTCTGTTTATTTATTTTTTATTTCTGACATAGTACTTGATGTGTTTGGGCGCTAATGACCACAGCAGTTTTGCGCCCTTAAGCAATAATCATCATCACGATGGACTATTGTAGCTAAGACCACTTCCCACTCCCAAATTCACCGCCACGGGTGGCCGAGGTCGTTAAATCGCGGACTCGTGAGCGGGAGGTCTGGGTTCGAATCTCGCCAGGACCATCCTCCCTGACTGAGGTTTTTTCCAGGTTTTCCTCAGTCCTCATTAATGGCAAATGCCGGGGAGGTACCCTGAACTTAGGCCTGGAACGATTCCTTCCTTAAAATAAATCCTTTCCTTATATATCATTTCATTTCGTGTATCACCAGTGTCCATCGACTGTGGTGCCTCTGTAGCAAAAACGGACGTTAAACATCATTCATTCATACACTCTCAAATTTCCCTCCCCGTGTTAAACTATGAAGCCTGGGAGTCAGGAGTACTCGAAGTTTTGGAGTCGCGTCCTCGGAATAAAATCTCTGTATAGAGATGGCCTTAGAGGTCTCCAGGATATATAGGAGGGTAGATCCACAAGTTTCCGGCCAAACCATTTTCTAGGTATAATAAAGATAAACATTATATTTCAATTTGCAATATATTTACCCCTTATTGCAATGCACTTCTCTCATCTTTGAATTAACATTTCAATCCCCCCCTCAAAATAACCAGAAGTAATGTCTGCAAAATTGGCATAAACAGCATCCATCACTTTTTCTTCACACTTAAAATTTCCTTTCTCGAAAGCCCTTCTTCAGTTTTGGGAAGAGGAAATATCACTGGGAGCTAGATCTGAGCTGTACGGTGGATGGTTGATCTCCTTAAAGTCACATTTCTTCACAGCTTCATTTGCAACAAGAGCTGTGTGCACAGGCGCATTGTCGTGAAGAAGGCGCACACCATCACTCGGCTTTCCTCGCCTTTTCTCTTTGATGGAAGCACGTAGTGTGCAGTAGGCCAGCATAGTACTCCCGATTTACTGTGATACTCCTCTCCTTGAAGTCACTGAAGAGTATTCCTTCACAGTCCAAACGATTGTAGCCATGATCTTGGTTGACTCAGTGACCTTAGCCTTTAGAGGCGGTGCTTAGCCAGCTTTACGCTCCTCCCTTGATTCTCTTTTGGACAAGAGATCGTAGTTTCATCTCCGGCAACAATGGTTTGCAGAACTTCCCTCTCGGAGCCACGGCAGAGCTGCAATAATGCCTGACAACAGAGGAATCTGCTTTTGGATTGAGGAAAGAAATCTAATATCTTGCACTAACCTTATTCATGTTTAAATGTTCATGAATAATTCGAAGGCCTGTTGTTTTACCTTGCTGCTATTTCTGTAGCTTTGAGTCCCCGATCTTCCATATTTTCTCCTTCCACAAGAGCGCTGTTTTCAGGAGTAAGCACTTCCAAGGGCCTACCTGTACGCTCTTCGTCTTCAGTGCTTTCTCAAACCATTCCAAAAAATTTGGCCCATTTTTTCCGGTGGCATATGAGAGAGATGGTTTCCCATATATACCCTCCATTGGATGTTTAATTTCATTTAGAGCAAGTATTTCTTTTATGAAGAACTTAATAACAGCTCGAAACTCTATTTTGAACATGACACAATCCTCTACACATAGCCTTCTTTATGGAACTATATCTGAACAACCGAATATAGCGGAGCGAAAGATACAGCTGCAATTATTTACTTAACAGATAAGGTATGACACTAGATAAGGGTTTTGTGAAGGCGATAATACATATCGGCGAGGACGGAAACTTGTGGACCTACTCTCGTAGACTTGGATGGGAGATGTTCGCTTCTACGGTCGGCAGGGCACAGTGGCTCAGATAGTAAAAACGTCGGCACAATAATCCGATTTTCAACCGTGACCTCTTGTATTTTATGTCTGATCTGATTTCGAATTAAGTATTTTTTCCTTATAAATTAAATGACTTAATTTTTATTCTGTTTAAATGTAAACAGCATTACAATAATCCAAGTTCCAAGGCAAAAGAGGAAAACTAATAATAATTAAATTCTCTTTATATTTTCAGTATCATAAGGTAGGGATGTCATTTGAAATTAGTGTGGGGTAGGTTTTAAATTTTCAAAGCCTATAGTGATGAGATTTTACTTAAACTTATTTTAATTATTCAAACTAGTAATTAAATATGGGGTTGATTTTAGATCTTTCTGGTCCGCATCCTTCAAATAGACATTTACAATAAACTCATTGACATGTAACGAATGCAGATGACGACCATGGCCACTATTATGGAAGAACAATTTTATGTATATAGACAGAAAAATATTTAGTACCCTAAAGGAAAGGAAGAACACTATAAAACAATTTAAAAGTCAACATAAAGCAATGACATGTTCTCAAAGAACCGTGTTCCAAAAATCGTCCTGTGGAATTTAGAACAGCTGTTAATGTTTGTGACAGACTCCAAATTGGCTCCCCCAGGTCATGACTGTTCCATGAATGAAATGTTGTGGTCCCAAGGAACTGGTTTCCTTTCCAAAAAGATCTGATACCGCCCTTGATTGCCTCCAATTAAGATGGCAGATAAATATCAATTTATACATATTTATGCCAGCGTTTACTGAACCATTTATTAGTCTGGATGCGGTTATTGAGCAGTTAGCTGTCACTGATGACACTCTGAATTAGTACCTGGTTTTTGTCACCTTTTTATGTCTTATTCATGAACTACCAAATAAAAAGATGTTTATAACTATCGCTCCATGGGTAATATATATGCAGAACTGGACTTTGAAATATAGACTGAATATATGTAGAAAAAGTTGCTTTACAGCAAATAGTGCATATTTATTCGTTGTTTTCTGCCTTCAGAATGTACAGCGCTTAGATGAGTGAATGGGGAATGGGAGACATTTTTGTTTACAGTATCAACTCTGCCATAGTTAAAGAATCTGGTCCTCGGAAATCTAAAGCCATTTTATCAACAATTATAGCACTCGCTGTTATATAAGGTGGTTCATAACTTCTTATCATTTTGTGTACCATATTCAATATGGTACAAGATAGAATTGCTTCCACTAAAATTCTCTGTAAACATCATACAACATGATACAAGCTTATACAATTATACTCTTCCTTGAATTTAATTTCTCAAGGTTCCATTTATCTGATATTGGTTTTCTCTTATTCCCTCCTTCCTCCTCTTTCTAACTTTATCTTCCCTCCTTCTTGTTTGTTTTTTTATTTGTCTGTAATTTTTAATAATTTTCTTTCATTTTCTCTTCCCTTCTCTGGTTCTTTCCTCTTTCAGATCTCGGCTGATTTTTCTATTGTTTAGACTAATATTATTTTTCTTCCTACCAACTTAAACTTAAGTTATTCTAATTATGAAATCATCAGAAAATATAAAAAAAAACTTCAGCAAAATAGCAGCATTAAAATTAACGACAATATGCTAAAAGCTGTATTGTTTGCAGACTATCAAACACTATTTTTAGCATTTCAGGAAATGAATTACAATTAGCTGTATTATACCCCAGTTTGAAATATGTCGCCAAGCCAAAAGGCTACGAGCATAGGCTTCATTCAAAGGTGGTGCTATCACATTTACTTCTTTATCCCCCTCATGGGCCCAAGAATAAAAAGAATGTCGATATTAAAATTTCTAATAGAACGATTATACATTAGTTGAATGAGTAAATAAGTATAAATATATACTCCACATAGCTACAAAGTCATTACAACGAAACTATAGAATAATAAATAACTTCTGTCTTTTATACTCCATATATATATATATATCTCAGAGGACTGACTGAACATCGAATAAGGTTTTATAGTATAAATATTAGAACAGAATTTAAAACAATACAACTGTTCTGAGATTTGATAAAAAGTTAATTGTTCCAGATCGATGACAGTAGACTTGAAATTTGGAATAAAATTAAGATCCTGCACTTAGTAACCGTTAGATAGAAAACATAATGAAGAGTCAGAAATAGATTAAACATATTAATTATTCTGATAGCAGGAACGCAACACATGAACATCAATGTGGAGATACTTGCAAAGAATATACCTAAGACATTAAATATGACTTTAATAACAAAACGTGTTTGAATAACTGTATATTTAAAATAAATTTAACCAACAAAATTTGCCTTGGATATCGAGGGGAATTGAATTGGATAGTTAGGGTCGAAGGAGGATACTTCAGTACTATCCTTACTCAAAGACTGGGCGTTTGTGAAGACACCTCCGGGAGGAAGGAATGGAAGGACAATCAGGACCCATGGGGTGGTAAAGCACGGAGGTAGACGGTGACCATAAAATTGTTTCCAGGATGGAACGTCCTGATCCTTTGGATGGCCCGCTTCAATATCCGAAGCTACGCGGTGCATAAACGTTTCCAAAACGGAAGCCCCGTCATATCGCACAGCACTCTACCTCCCCTGGAAATTTCGACTCTGTTACTGATCTAATGAAATGAAATGGGGAACAGAAAATTCGTAGTAAGGAAAGATTCGATTAGGCAACTAAAAAAACCGAGGTAAGTATTCGGTTCCAGACCTTCCGAATACAAGACGCACCTCGCTCATATTTTAGGTTTCATCCCCTACCCGCAACCATCTCAATTTGAAATTTCATACTGCATCCCTATCTTATGATACATAAACTTTAAAGAGGCCTTTTCTGCAACTCTTTTTGTTTTCTATCGATGTTTGATAATGTGTATTGCTGTTACTGTTGTTTGAATTTTGAAATTTTAATGTGGGGTGGCTGGGGGTGAAGTAATGAAATCTAAAAGACAATCAACATGGTTTTAAACTTACCCTTCATTAACCAAACTTACATTTTTTCCTTGTTTAAGTTAAATATTTGTTTTAAATGACAGTTATTCAGATTGGCGAGTTTTGAAATGAAATCCCATATATGCAACTTCATTATAACACAAGAAAATGTTGTTTGCCTATTAATAAAATAAAAAAAGTTTTTTGTTACTAAACAATTTTTAATTCTTATTTACATGAGGCAGAAGAACCAGAAATAAGTCTAATTAATGCAAGGACTTAAACTTGGTTGTAGGGTGTTGCTATAAAGTTAAAATAGTTCAATGAATGTGCGTTAAGTAGCATACATTCTGCTTAAGGCCTAGTATTGCAGCAAAACAAACAAATGAATCTTGCCAAAGAGTAAGTAAAGAGCAGTTGTACCATCACTCTCAGAAATGATATTTTACAGTGATACTTTTTACGCTGCTTCGTTACAACAACCAATATTTCATCGTGATATTGCATTAAATGCAAAAAAAAAAAAAAAAAAAAAAATATATATATATATATATATATATATATATATATATATATATATTCTTTTCATTAAAACATTTAGGCTTAAAACATATAACCGTTTGGTAAGGTGAACCGTTTTGTACCATGTTCCATTTGCGTTAAAACATTCGCCAAACAATTTGAGAGAGTAAAATGGCATGCAAATCTCATACATAAAGCAACAGGAGATGAAGATAATGCAGAACTGTAAAACGATATTGTCATACAACAGACTTCAATCGCAAGAAACATACCCTTAATACCAGCTTCTTTAAGAACTGTCATTAATTTTACAATCAGCAGGCTAAGTATTATGCAGTAGCCAATAAGAGGGAAGGCGGTTTTCAGCAAGCAGTGATTTGTGGAACGATATCATTACTGTTATTAGGTATCGGTGCTATCATTTGTTTTATTACTACTTCAGCGTTACCAATTGCTATGATCATTGTTCCCTGGTAATTACTAGCAATCAATACTCGAAACTGCAATATTATAGGAACAATGATATCTTCATTCACGCGGTAACCAAACCTTAATTAGGCTATTTTCAAGGTATTCTCAAAACGCAAGAAATTTATTCCGTGAAATTACTGCAATAGAGTGGTACATAAGCGAATAATGAGGTGAAAACTTCCATGGTGAACATGCACTGAGAGAAAAATATATACCAAGGGATTTGCAACGCTATTAGGATTTTTCATATTTCCATATTGCAAAAACGTGCATTGTTTTATTTTATGAAAAACAGAAAATATTTTTACCAATAAAATACAGTGATATTTTTACTGAACTAGTTCACCCGTGTAAAGGAGTAAAAAGATAAAGACGCCGCGATTAAGGTTAGCATTTCTATTTCTACTTCAGTATTTATGTTTTTATCTGAAAGCATGCACAATACATATTTAAACTGAGAATTATAAGCACTAACATGTGTTATAAAAACGATGCCCCTCAGCAGCAATACTTTGCCGACATCTGCACAGTAAATTTTTGTATGTCACGTAACTTTTCTTTCGCAAGAACATGAAGGTACGGAACGCATTTCTTGCTTGCAATTGAGGGATACTGTCTCTCACAATTTTTTATATACTTTGCGAACAGTTTTTCTACTGCAGCATGATTGCGGGATATTTTCTACCAATCGCCTTACCGCTGCTTTGCAAGAATAACGTTTTAAATATTTGCCGTGCCATTCTTCAAGGTTATCTTGTATTTATGGAGTGGCTTGGCAAACGAAGAACAATTATAACACAATATACACACTATGAAAGCACCGAGTAACACAGGAATGCACAATCACTCGCTGACAAATACTCATTCAAACTAACTACAAAGTGCTACCTGGCCATGCATTATACGGCCTTGGCGACGGGCTACTCCCAGTATGCAACCTCTTTGTGCCAGCCCGCAACTCAAATAACTTCACTGTTCTATATATAAGATATATAATACTCAAAACTCGCTATTCAACACATACTTTTTTACAAAAATGAATACAAGCCTCTCAAATAATAGCTACTTGAGTCGTAAACTGCGTCTGGGCTGAAAACACACGTGAGCTAGAGAGACAAAGTAGGGGTTGAGAGCGGGAAGAAATCTCTTATATGTGTGCTCCAATGTAATAACTAGAAATGATGCATGGAAAATACTGTCTCTAGTAAGGGTTTCTTGTAGTATTTGGAATCTTGAATAACAGCAATCTTCTACGAATATTCAGCGATATTTTTACTAATATTTTTATATAATTACGTGCCAAGGAAGATGAAGGTCTAGAGGATCCACGGAAAAGTGGGTATATATGTTTGCTAAAAGAAGTTATTTATTTGGTTTATTTACAAACGCTCTTTAACATCTCATGTCATCAGAGTCCCATTTAATTCAGGGCTGGAAACGATTTTGCTCAGAGACCTCTTCTTACAGGTTTGAGGTTCTTTACTGTGCTGTAAATTTACGATATGCGACCCACGGCTTTACTTCCCTTCCGAAGGAAGCCATACTTAAGATTTTTACCCAGAAAAAAATCCATGTCGAAATTGAACCCGCAATATTGGGTCTACGAGACAGATATGGTTACCACTAAATTACCAGGACCGACTTTCTAAACGAAAACAAGGACTTTGCAACATGTACAAGGAAATCATTATTAATTTTACCCATTTTATTATAAAAATAATCAAATACCTTGAATTCAAAAATGTATTGAAATAACTCCGTAAAAATTAAGCTGTGTGCTTCACATGAGGTAATTAAAAGGTACATAGAATAAATAAAACATTAAACAAGGAATAAGAAAAATTTGTAACAAACTTATAAAATATTTTAACATTTCAATATTTTTACAAAGGCCTCATATACTACAAAATTGCTTCAAAACGAGAGAGAAAGAAAATTATCTAATTGGGTTGCAAACTTTACAATCGGTAAATTACATAATGCAATTAAACTAATAATGCACAAGTCTGCAACATTTGAATAGTTCCTTGATGTCAATTCAAGATCATATTAAAGCCCAGTAATACCCAAACCACATATAATTTCTCAGAAGAAAGATATTATCGAAACACATGTAAAACTTACATTATAAATAGAGAAAATAAATTTAAACATTTAAGAAAACTTGGATCACCATAATAGGAAAGAAGCTCTCCTTGAATTTCTAAGACAAAATTCCCATTCCCCCGGGAACTTCTTACTTACGCCCTATCACTATGATAGCTCAGAGAAGACGTTGCACTCTTCCTGAAGAAAGGTATTAATTCCCATGCGTTTAAGACAAGACATGTGCCGATCAATAAAATGAAGTCGAAAGTGATCTCAACACACTCAAGTGCAAGTACCTAGAAAGGTGAAAACTCAAATGTTGATCAGCAAGGTTCTTTCATGCGACAAATGCATAAGAGTCACGTGCAATAATCAATTAGGAAATTACTTGCAAGCGTCGTATTTTAGATTTTCCGTCGTTTCCGATCTGAACAAAATTTGTTTAAATCATTTTGTACTATGGTTTTCATTTATCTAGTTACACCCTCTAAAATGTTCACATTTAAACGTATGCATACTGGGAAAACTTATTAACCAATGATAGGTTTATATCAAAAGGAAAACTAAAAAAATATGAGGGCTATACGATTTAGACTCTGCCAAAGACAAAGTGTTGAAATGACTCAACGAGTAAACCGCCAGTTTATATAGTAGGTATGTGAAATCATACATTTTGCGTTATGATCAATGCGTCCCGTTCACCTGAAAAAAATTAAGGTACTTACTTTTTGACTTACCGTTGTATAATCTCCCTAATCAAAAGAAATTCTTTAATTTACATAATGCAATATAAGATACAATTTATAATACAGAAGAGTTTTTATTCATTTTATGGCATATTATGCACGAAATATTTCAACTATTTTTGGTCTACCCCCTTTATATCTCTTAACAGTGTCCCAACTTTGCCTTGGGAAACGCATCAGCTGCGTCTGTGTTCTAAATAACACGTACTGAAACATGCCATCTTGCACATAACGTTCTTTATCGATGGATATTCAAATTTAATTTGAAGTCCGCAAGAGAGCTACAGACAAATGACGGCAATATCTATGAGAATTATGATGATTACCTTGTGGCAGTAATTCTCGCCTGACAGTCGGGCCACAATAAATACTTGATCAACACGCCTGCCGCAGAGGATCATGGTTATCATCGCCACCTAATGATATATCACTTGCAACAAGAGTTTTTGATATTCTTATGCAGGACGAACATGACGCCCGAGATTATATGGTTATTGCTTCATGGGGTACATGACGTTCCCACCGACTCTCCAGTGAGGAAAGTCACACGGAATTTTGTAGACAAACTATGCCTCGGGCGACATCATTACCCTTGTTGTACTATCTTTCATTGCAGCAGTTCCTTCTATTGTCAAAAGTTTCACTTCGAGCAGCATATATCTGACTGCCTAATCTTAGCTAAGACGTGATAATTCTTTAGATGAACTTTGAAGCAGTAACCGGTTATGAAGGGTTATGATTAAATGATTGCTATGATGCCATTTTTAAGCCAGTCTGATCAAATTTCTCACATATATTAAAAATGCACTAAAATAAAAATACATTGAAATATGGTATATGTTCCCAAACCCCTGCTGTCACTCGCCTGAAATATCACCCTGTAACTATTTAACGAGGAGTCGAACTGGGAAAGTAGATGCAACACTAATCTACAGAAATCCTATCAATCATGAATTAAAACAGGATTAAATTGAGATAATATTCTTAGGGTACACTATAAACAAACATTATTCAAGTTAGATGTAAGATATATTTTTAAACCATAACTATGCATACATGATGGACGCTAACCAAAATGTCTGCCCCAGGAATAGATGGCGGCATATCCTCTCTCCTCGCGCTTTTATACTCCAATCTCTCTTAGGACCAGTAACGCACTCTCCCTTGAATCCAAGGTCAAAATCTCGAGGATTAATCTTCCTTGGGTCCCGTGTCGTAATTTTTACCTGCCGAAAAATTTGTCTACCTCGACCGGACTTGAATTCCCAAACTTTTATCCATAGAATAATCGAGCGTTGTTAAAGTAAGCGAAACAGATTTATTATTGTTGGTTATATTTTGTTAATTTACCACAATTTTTCATAATAAGATATAAAACGTTTTAAATGCCACTTAAATTAAAAGTTTGTTACTATAGAGAATAATGAAACTGTTTTCATGGTCAAATTATC
This sequence comes from Metallyticus violacea, assembly GCA_030762175.1. NCBI lineage: Eukaryota > Metazoa > Arthropoda > Insecta > Mantodea > Metallyticidae > Metallyticus > Metallyticus violacea. The sequence continues at coordinate 54,904,229 of CM060843.1, read as the reverse complement.
TATTTATTTGTTTACCCTGGCAAAAGTTAAGGTCATGGGACCTGGGAACTGACACGCTAAATGAGGTTGAGATTTAGCATAATTTCTGAAAATTTGAAAGACTTTGCCTAAAGAAACCCTGGGGTAAATGCCCCAATATGGGGAGAAATGAACATTAAAGTATTTCTAATTTTATATATAATAAATTCTTAACATTTATATGCAGGAAAAACTCCCGGTAACCTCCTTATGGGTATTCCTCTCCCGCCACCTGAGTTCTCTTCTTGGCTCTAAGCTCTTGTCTTGCAGGTTGGTGCAATTCGGAGAGACTGGCTCTGCTTTTGCACTCCTCTTGTGAACAACGAACTTCAATATTCTAATAGTGTTCGGATCAGCTGCCTTAAGACATTTCACACTTTTCCCATTCCCTTCGCTTAATTACAGAACAGCATACAGCATTTGACAAGTTCACAAACTTCTTTTTGGACATCTAAGCTATTTAAGACTGTTGAAACTTCCATTATTGTTCTGAGTTGTTTAAAAGATGCTCTAAATGAGATAATGCTTCATTTAATACTACCTTAGTAAGGGAGTGCGCTTGTTATGCTTACGCGCAGAGCTGCTTAGCTTTTCGTCAGTTGAAAATTTGTGAAAGTAATTTTCCAATAAGTGGGTTTGTTTATGCCTCCTTTTCTTTAGTGTATTCCTTTCCACAAACTTTCTTTTCTTGTGTACTTTCCCAAGACGCTCTATATTTTGTTAGTAAATAACAAGACAATAAAGTTAAGCAATGACAAACAAACGTCAATAAAAGTACGTTCAAATGTTTGTTGACTCAAAATTGGTGTCAAAACAAAAAACGATATATATAGAGCCATCTAGTGAATCAAATAGATGAGAATGCAATATTAATCAGGCATTGTTTCCCAATGAATATGCAGATATTCAGCCAAATAAAGAATTGGTGAAAAGAGGCAGTTAACACGCCTATAAGGTGAGGCCCATTAATTTCCCACATTCATGTTGCGACAAACCTGCTATCTAACAAATGTTCACGAGTGTAAACACTGCAAATGCTTTCCGGCTACGGTACTCGTTTCTTTGAAGAAACTCATTTAAATCAGACATGTTCCTGTTCAAAATTGAATGCAGAGCATTGATTAAAATTTAACCTAAAAAGGATTCTTCACCTAAAAAGAACAAATTGGTGTGTATGAGAAATATTCCCCTTCATATTCCACAGTAAAATTGTTTCCTTTGTTCAGAGAGAACCTTAAAGAGATTCCATGTGAAGGAAGACTGTGAATGTATTGACACAATAAAACATCTCCCTTGTAGAGGAAGAAACTCTGAGAGACAGACGTCTATATATAAAGTGCTAGCAATAATGGAACATTGTACATTAAATTATTATAATTTTGAATGCGTTACATAGTTGTAGTAAATAGAGCTTGCGCAGTTAAAAAAAGCACTGTTCCTTTGTATAACTTCTGCTTTCTAATATACATTTGCAGGAATGAACATGTAAGCCTTCTACTTAACTTCGACTCTCGTTTATATTCAAATGAAATAGAGTTGCACAATAGCTTTAGGTATATGCCAATGAATTCCTACTACCTTCCTACAGTGATCTATAAACATAATTTATAGATAGATGTTGCATAGAAGAACACGGAGATTATGGAAAATATCAGGAGAAAAAAAAAAACCTGTAAAAGCATCAGAACTGGGCCTTGACTATAATAAAGATGACCTGTCTTTAAAATGAAAAGTCAAAGATTGTTTCTGCTTGGACACAATGCCAGTGTCCCAGCATATATTACGTCTATATGCCGTGTACACAGTAAGACATCGTAATCGAAATTAGGGCCAAAATGGTTAAGATTATCAAATACTTTGGGTTATCTATCTTAAACAGGCTTCCTTCGGAAGAGCATTAAAGTCGTGAATCCCATGTCGTAAATTTACAGTACGTAAATGAATCTCAAGCCTGAAAGAAGAGGCGCTCTGAGCAAAATTAACCAGCCGTTTCACGCCCTGAATTGAATGGGGGTTGAAGACCTGAGATGTCAAATAATGCGTCGATAAATAAAAACAAATCAACAGTTATCTACCGCCACGGGTAGCCGAGGTCGTTAAGGCGCCGACTCGGGAGCGGGAGGTCTGGGGTTCGAATCCCGCCAGAACCGTCCTCCCTGACTGAGGTTTTTTCCAGGTTTTCCTCAGTCCTCAATAGCATGCATGTTTTTGATGACTAAGCGCGGAGCAACAAGCTTACTTTTACTTTTAGGCTCACGTGCACACACAAGACGATCTCATAGCCTTATGAAACAAAATTAAACTTATGTATCCGATAGTATCATGTTTTTTCGGAAAAAACGACATTTTATTATTATTATTACCATCATTCCGCAATAGGAATTTGCTCTGGACGTAGAAATCACGTGTGGAAGTCTTTTGGAAGGGATTTTAAGCAATGGGTTCCATGTTCTAGATTTATGGAATGTTAAAGGACTTCATTGAAAAAAAAAAAAAAAAAACAGATCCTGTATAAAATTATTGGCCATTTCTTGTCCAAGTCGCGTCTTAGCATCACACTAGATGGGCGATGCCCGCTATCCCTTTGGTACCCATTGGTGCTAAGTGTAACAATTCGAGTGACTTACATGAGTATCATCCCATGCCTGTCAATCAGCCACGGATGGCCGAGTTCCTTAAGGCGCAGACTAGTAAGCGGGGGTTCTGTGGTTCAAATGCCGCCAGGGCCGTCCTTCCTGAGTGAGGGTTTTTCCGGGTTTTCCTCAGTCCTAATAAATTGCAAATGCCGGGGAGGTACCCTAAACTTAGGTCTGGAACGTTTCCTCCCTTTAAAAAAAAACCCTTTCCCAATTTATCACTTCATTTCATGCTTCATCAGTGTCCACCGCCTGTGGTTCCTCAATATTAAAAAAAAAAAAATGCCTGTCAACATCGAGAATTAGAACTTGTACAGAGTCGGCGTGAATCTTTTATTAAGTTTCTATCTAAAGCAGATATCTTGATCTTTAAGCATATAGATAAAAATACTCATCCCCTTAACCCTCCATTTTCTCACAGTCCTGATCTATAAGTGCATTTTCACAAATGGAATGAAGTTTTCAATCAAAGTCTTCATAATGTAGGCCTAAATAGTCTCACTTTAGCACACAAACCGGACAGCATTTCCATTGGTCGAGTGCGTTTGAAAAACAATCCTTGAGTGCAAAGACATATTACCTTAAAAAAAGAACCTGTAAAACAAATACTTACAAAAGAGACAATTGAATATAGGCAAGTTAGAAATGATTGACAAAGTACATGTTTATGAACTGGAGACTTTAGCTAGCTTATTCCTCTCATCTCAGTACGCATGATTCTTATATATGAAGAGGAAATCTGAAAATAGAAAGTCTACAGTAGTAATCAGTGATCTATTGACGACCTAAAGCTTGAAATCCGGAGAGTAAGTTATAAGTAATAAAAGACGAATTGTCACGAGTGTGACAAAACTTTCTTTGTCAAAGATATAAATACAACTTGACAAATATAAATACCAGTTTCGGCAATTACAGTGACATTTAGTTGAAATGGAGGACAATTATTAATTTATAATTGTTTAAATATGCAATTTCACTTATTTGTTTTCACGCTTACAAAACTCCAAGAAGAAACGAAATACATATGAAGGATAATGCATTCACCATAATCAACATCCCCATAGAACGTGAATAAACTCTTGACTGGTCCGCTCTATAAGCTTTCCCAATATTGCATAAACTGCCGGTGTTGATATGTATTCTATAACATGTCTGCACATTTTCTGTTGAGTTTGCATAAAATAGACATAAATATATACATAAGGTGAGTCAGGACTTCTGCGACAAATTCATAGCCGAGAAAGATCTCGCAATGAGAAGCATTTTTTTAAATCACCTGCTTTCTGATGCGTCTTTATCATGGAAGAAAACACAGGGACATTTACTAATGATGACATATTAATTTATCGTGCAAGTACCCCGAGAACTGTGGAAAATAGTTCAGATCTGTGTCGCATTTGATCAAAAGCAGTGAATATTCGCCCAGTCAGTTCGTGTTTTGTATCAATTGGAGTCGTGCACACGACACATGACCACAAAGGAAAACTTCTAAGAATGTTAAGTCAAGTGACCGCTTCCTCTATCCTCTAATAACGTATTAGATACTGGTCCCTTCAGCTGTACATGCATCCACTACACACAGAGGTACACGGGGAAGACAAGATTTCACATGATTTAACGCTCCAACTAGGAACATGGGATGTGTGGCAAAAAATGTTCCTAATTGTGAGATCCTCCGATTTTTTGCACAGGTCCTGAATCACTGTGTATGATCTCATATGCTTTTTTTTTCATTTTTCGCAATCGAATTACTTATTATGAAGATAAATGAATTGTGAGCGGCAGTGAGGGTAAGTAGTCACCAAAAATATTTATAAATACTGCTGATTTGCATCTAGAAGAGGGGCAACTCGTAATTGTTGCATGCTATTAACCTGGTAGAAACTGTGAGCCATTATAGTAGGAGCTGGCGTGTTTGTGTTTGTGTCATAAAGCCTATTAGTGGATCGTTTTAACATTACATATTTGTTCTGAAGAGATTATTCTGAGCCATGAACAAGCTCGAATCCCAGACTGAATAGATGAAATGAGCTTTGTGACAAGTTTTGGGATTGACCCTCTAGGAATCCCATATAGCTCGCTCTCGCTCTCGCTCTCTCTCTCTCTCTCTCTCTCTCTCTCTCTCTCTCTCTCCAAGATAGCTAAGTGCCTTCTGAGCCTCTTACTAGAAGAATATATTTGCATTATTTTATCCGGGATATATTCATCCTTTTAACAAAGTGTTATTAGTTTATTTACTAACTAGGGCATTGAAAAGTAATTACAACAATGTCGTAAATCATTATTCCCAGCGGTAACCATTGGAATCTTATGCTAGAGGGCAACAACCATTCATAAATGTGCAATATTGAAAAAGTCAAAGTAGCCATATTTTGTAGATTCAGCATTTATTTTTTATATTTATAGTAAGCAATTAACCCTAAATTGTACAGTAGATATTATCAAAGATAAAGGTGTAAGGAAAAAAAATCCACTGAGTGCTGTAGGACATTACAAGAAGCTTGTGGGAGAGAAACTCTACCATACCGAGCTATTGCAATATGGAGGGGAGCATTTTATCAAGGAAGGAAATAACTGAACATACTCCACGCGCTGGTAGACCCATTGTTGCTACAGAGATTTCTATGTTGAGGCTGTAGAGAATTTATTGGAAGAAGACAGGTGTCTGAAAATGTTCATGGAATTTGGTGTTGCAGTGTTTGTTTATAAAACTTTAGTAAAGAAACTAAAAATAGTAAAGTTTCTGCATGGTGGATTCTGCTCATTCTAAGTGAAATTGGAAAGTGGGAGCAAATGGAGACAGCAAAGCTGCATCCGGGGCGTACTGAACATAAGTGGAGTTTTTCTAGTCACATTAGCACAATCGACGAGACATGGTTACGCTCATCCGTATTGGAAAGTAAATTTCAAACGAAAAGTAAGTGAACGGCAACATAGGGATTCATCATGCTCAAAAACAATGCGCATTGCAGGATCCAAAGTAATGATCATTGAACGTTATTATTTGAGACTGTATTTATAAGCTGCTTCTTCCAAAATTTAATTACTGATTATAGTAAGTGGTTTTATGTAACTTCCTTATTTTAAGTATAATTGTGGTTTCATTTCTATTTCCTTTGTAAGTGTTGGATTATTGTTTGTAATATTATTTTCTTGCCAGAGTACAGAAAGCTACTCCACCCATAAAAATCTGACCTAATTTCTGTTGCCTATTGTATCAATATTTATATAGAAGGTCCAAGCAAACTGCCTAGAGAAATTCTTAAGCAGGGTCCGTGGAAAAGATATTCCTTGTATATTGTTTCAAAACTTTACTGTTATTATATTACGCAAGAGTAGTAAAAATACGGGGGTGAAAAAACAGGCTGATAACCTCTGGAAGGAAGATCCTAACGACTTCATGTAATGCATGAGAGATGTGGGTTACATTTAACGAGTCACGTAAGTCATTAGACCAATAATGTAGCAGAAAAGAATCTGAGGAAAACAGATTACCCAATAGATATGCGACGATGGGAGAAAACGTTCTAAATTTTTTTAAAAAACATATTTGCAAGAATAAAGATAGCTTCGTTAGACCGGCAGACTACCGTGTTTATTTAGTCTTGCAATTTTGCGGCCCAGGATTAGTCGATTCCAGATTCCTTCTCGATTCAGTTCAAATCAGTGGGGCATTACCAGTGGAAAGGTATTCTAGTTTAGTTCAAATCACTTAAGTGCAAAGAGAGTTCTGTTTGACTATCAGTTTAACTCAGTTCAGTTTAAGAGTATCGTTAGTGGAAAACTGTCAGTAGGAGTAGTAGCATCTCAGAACTAGTTGAGTTCAGTGGAGTTTAGGATCAAAGTTTTAAGAGTTATTTAAGTGCTTCAAAGTCACAGTGATTGCCATAGTTAATGCGAGAGTGGCACATAATCTCCAGGAAATAACGGTTACACATTTCCAGGTGGGACAGACTATTAGGAATAAATTGTGTTTCATTTCATATAACGAGAAATCCTATTAATCTCCTCCTCCTTCCCCTATGATCACAGGAACATAAAAGTATCCAGCAGCAGAGTCTCAACAGCCGTGGCAAAAATATAATTAAGCGGAAACTATCATTGGAGAGGGAGAAGAAAAAATTTACCCCTGAGATATCAATCATTAATCCAACTCATTAATCCAATCTAATATTTAATGAATCTAAGTCCCTCCAAAATCTTTTCCTCAACGTATTTTACATATTTAATTAACCCCCCTCCTAATAAAAAAAACCGCTGCAGATTATGAAGGTATAATTTTGTTGTAATTTGTACCTCATCATAAAAGAGTAAGTGCACCTTACTACTCTAATTACTTGAAGAGCAAAAAGCCTCTGCAACATTCACTTTCAATCAACAGTTTAGGTGAGAGAGGTATCCAGATGGAGTGCGTCGTCCAAATTTTGGCAATGTTTTGTTGACATAACAGGGTACTACACTTGAAGTATATTATGCCAAAAGTAACCTAAATAAATTAAGAGTGCATCGTTAACTATATTGCCATTACCTGCCCAAGATTGTAATATGTTCTCAGCAAAAATTAAAGTTTTTGAATGGCAATTGAATTTGCTTCTTCGTCAAAAACCAGAGAGATCATTACTTCCACCTGTCCCTCCCCTTAACTTCATTAATTATCTTCATGGAAAATTGATTGAATATTTGAATATCTTATACGAATGTTACTCCAGGAACAATGCGATTAGGCAGTGTATAAGGCACCACTACGAAAAAATGAGCATCTTTATTACAAATTGCAAGATAAATTTTGTACCTGCATTCAACACCTCCAAATGATAACTTTCTTTAAAAAAGCTTCGAGGCAAGAATATTTCACCAACAAAGTGCTATTTTGAACGTGCTTTCCTGCAATAGGTAAGTACAGGACTCTATTACGTGATAACCGCAGGGTTATTTGCTCCTGATCGAACGTAAGTTCTTGGATGTTTTGGGTGTTAACTTTATTTTATGACTTTGAATGCCACAAGGCTTATATTGGAATTTCACACCTAATGTTCTTAGCTACCTGAGGTATTTTTCATGATTTTCAGTCATAAATTATGTGTAAATAACAGAGCTTATATAGACATATACGTATGGCATAAGTGATAATCTGACATTTACCATGATTGCTGCAAGATTCAGTGATTAAATTCTTCAATTCCACAATAATATCAGTTTTCAGTCCCCCGCTTATGAAATATGAATTTGGAGGAGAAGAAAAATGCAGGTTTCTATTATTTAAAATGCTTTTCCAAATCGTGCATATGATCAAAGAATGGAATATTTTTGCTTTTTCACTGTCTTGTCACAAGAAATGTCACTGTTCGTTATTATGGGGAAACACAGTCAAACTTGGTCCATCTGAAAAACCTCAAATATGGGAGGTCACGACTCATAGCCAGTAACGCAGTAATTTTGTTCGTTTTTAGTCCATTATTACAAAGAGATAACAATCAATCCTGGTAACCAAAGGAACACACATGGTTATGTTTCAATGCAAACCTTAGCGACGTAACATGGCTTTTGTATAAGATAGGGATGTCGAAATTGGTTGAAAATGTAATTTATGCTATATGGATACCATGAAATGACTCGATAATAATAATATTATTATTACAGCTCGAATTCTTATGTAATTATTAATTTTATTTGCACTGCAAAATAAACAAAAAAGCACGCTTAAAACTTTGAATGTGGTAAACTCAATTTAATTTTACACTCACAAAATACTTCTTTCTTTAAAAATACATGTACATAAATGTTTTCAAATATTTGCATATAGGGGTATCAAATTAATTTTGAATTCAATAATAATTTTATTTCTTATTCCAGGAAGAGGATTACCCTTTGTCTTTGTTTTACATTACGTATCTGGCTCAACAGCTTTGCCTAATACAGAGCATAAACATTTGAGTTCATGCTATTTTTATTATTAGAATTATGGACTGTTTTGTATATACATATATATATATATATATATATATATATTCAAGGCGCTCTGACTATTTTTGATAGAAGGAATTTTGTCTACATTCTCTCTTCACCCTGTTTCTTTCTGTCCCTGTCAGACAAAGTGCATTTGGTATATGTGATGGTATGAAGGTTTTAACGTACAATTAGAAATGTTTGATTTTTCATGCCTTTGCTTAATGCAAATCCACAGCTGTTGCTAGGAGTCATCCTTGTTTCTCTAGGTCTCCATTAATAAACCTGATGCTAATCCTACGTCATAGTAAACTCGTCTTAGTGCCAAATCATTGCAGTATTTGCAGCTTGACACCGTAGACACTCATCAAATATGTGATGCAAAAGAGTGATGGCATGAGAGATGGCCGGTTTGTTCTACCACCAACAGTGTTTGAGCTCTGCGCTGAGATAGTTCAGTTGCAGATAATTTTTGATGTTGTGAATTTATCGTTTTCGCAGTTACTTATTTTAGTGTGTTTAGCATATCCAAAGCAGAATAAATACATGTTATCGTTTGTAGCAATAAATCGCATAATTTAAGGATCTTTTTAGTTCCTGGAAATGTTAAGTAACGCAGTGTTAAAAAAAGGCTTGGCGCATATCGCTATTGATTTGGTTGTTTTTTCTAGAGTACAGCTAAAAATTTAGAACGGGAGGAATCTCTTCAGAAACAGTTGAGCATCTTCGTAATGCGAAGAAAAAACTAAGTGGGTTTACAGCACAAGCGTAATAAAAAATACAGTTAAGTGTTTGAACAGCCAACAGTAAAAGGATATTATTGGAAGTTTGAGCGACTTGACTTCTTGTGACGTGGAGGGTTGTCAATGTTCCGCCATAATCGTCAGTCATTTCTGATGAATAACTTTAAGATGAGTCTCACTGTGTACTATAATTCTTCAGCGGTTGAGGCATAGCATAAATTATATTGCCGAGCGCTGCATTTTGTTTGTATTGCGTTAAAAGAATTGAAACTTTATTGAATATTTTTGCGATTTTGTTACATATTTAAATATTTTAATGCATGAATAACATTTTCCTTAATTTTAGCATCTAAAAACCCGAGCTCTAGTTATTATATACTTTTTCATTTTCAAAATTGTGGCATTGTTACTAATAAATAATCATAGTGTAATTTTATTAAATTATGTGCAGTTTTAAAATTTTTTCATGTTCCCTGATTCACCTTTAAATCGTTTTGTTTGTAAGGTAAATCCTCCGATCCTTTTTCTGTGCACATAATCCAATTACTCTTGAAAAGAATTCTTGACATCTTACTGAACTTGCTACCGTCATTTTCTCTATGATCCTAGTAAAATACCAGGTTTTACCGCGGAGTGAACATTAGGTTTAAATGGTTAAATGAGTTTTAAAAGTATTGGTAGTGGTAGTAGTTGTGGTTCTGGGATCATACCTGCTTTGCCAATACATTAGGAAAGAAACTGAACAAAGCAATATTTAGATCTTAAGATATAAACAACATCTATAATTAAATAAATAAAAGGAAAGAGAAACAATATATAATTGAAAATCGTTACATATCTAAATAAAACAAACAGTAAAAACAATACAAAACGCAATAACTCACACTCACTCACATATATGTACATATATAACTCATGGTCCCTTGTTCCGATTTCAGGTTGTCCGTCTATTCCGACCTGAGCTGTCTCACTTTATTTAAATTCTCTTCCTCCTTCCTAACTGACAGCAAGGTCCAGCACTGCCATTGCCATCTACCCCCGCTAACAAAAGGAGCGGTACTTATCTCCTTTTCCATTCTTCCGCCTCCTTGCAGTACGCCAGAATATGTTCCCAAGAGTCTTTCTCCCCACATATAGGGTATATTTTTGTACCCTTTCTGTCTGTTACTTTAGTCATCACCCACGTGCTTAACCTAAAGCAAGCGACTCCCTGATTGCTGTTTGCTCCATTCCCCATTCAATTTTCAACTCCGATTATATCTGCAGCGAAACTTTTTCTGCCTACCCCGAAAGAGTCAGCTGCCTATTAATGCCCGTCAAGCGTTTCTTAATTTTTCTCCCTCCTCCTGTTTCCCTGCTGTGCGATCCAACAATTGTTCCTCATTCCTATGCTTTCCAGACCCCTTCATAATTTTGAAACCCACGTCTATTCCCCACCCCCTCAATTTTCACCTGTTCCTGCTGTGAGCAATTCGTAGCCATTACTTCACTGCTTAGATTCTGCATTCCATGATTTCGCTATAGGCCCCAAATTCCCTCCGCAATTTGCTATAACCATCCCCACTCCTAACTTTATTTCAGAAAATCCATCCTCACTTGATACAAGTCATAAGTGGTATTCGCTGTTAAAACAAAATAATTACATATAACCCCAATACAACAAAAATAGCAAAATACTACGTTTAAAATTGATATCACTTGCATCCCAGTCATTCTATCGGGCTACAGACCGAACAAAGTCTTAGAAGAGAGCAGACATAATCAAATGGGCTGAAACCCAATGACGAAAACTTTATGAAAGACCCACTTCACTTCTCTTTGAAAGTGATTTGAAGAATGACTTCTACGCATGCGCAATTGAGGGTTGACTGTCACAGTAAGCGCACTAGTTCAAATAAAGAAACATTGCCTTTCGTCAATAAAAATACACATAAGAGCCTCACTACAGTCCCACACCCTTAATGGACGCTTTGTCCCCCAAGCCTGTATTGAAGTTGGAATATGATTAAATAGAGTAAATTTCAAATTTACATATATTGTAAATACTTTTTCCGCATATGTGAAAATTAGTTACAGAAAGTAATTGGCACTGGAGAACAAACAGAAAAGATGTTTTATTAAGTTATTGCAAATGGGATGTGTTGACCACGACACATGTTGCATTGAGGTATTTCAGATGGTTCAAGTTTGATTGTGTTGTCCGTCTTTCCCGCGACTTTTCCTTATCAGTGAGAACGTAAGATACGTTAATAAGTGTCTGGCCTTGCAATGAATAAGTTGTATATTTCAAAACAATTTGTCATATCTTTTATATTGACACATTTTAACTCTATACATAATACACTAGTGTAAACTAATTTTAATTCCTTAAGAGTTATTTTTCTTCGTCTACCCAGTACTCTTCCACAATAGTCGTTACTACCTCATTCGAAGTAAACGTTTTTAACTTCTACATTTCAGTCAGGGTTTTGTCTTGCTAAAGAGCGTGTCTTTCTAGTTTATCCAAAGCTAAGTTAATAACGAGTAATAGCCACTCCCGTCGTAGTTTTTGTTCCCAAAATAGTTTTTTGGATAAATAAAATTAGAGTGTTCTTTTATTTTTGAATTATAGTGATAGATCATTCACATTTTGTTCATGGTTACAACACCATAAAATAATGAAGGATTCATTTTAAAAATTTGAGCTATTTATAATTAGCATACGAGCATTTGAATCAATTTAGTATATGCAGTGAGTATATTTAAGTTACGGGCCGCCTGAGACGTCCGTTGCTTACTGGGGAAGTGTAGTCGAAGTAAACTCATTATTTTTATTTTACTAGTATTTATATTTTTATTGAGGGCATAAAATGCTACTGTATTTAAAACATGATGGTAATAATAATAATAATAATAATAATAATAATAATAATAATAATAATAATAAGCTCTGTTATATAAGATACGATGAAAATGATGCCTCTCAGCGACAATATATTGCCAGCAACTGCATACGAAATTCCTGTATAGCAAACTTTTCTTCCATAAAAACACGGCGGTTCAGAACACCATTCTTGTTACTGAGAGGTCCTGCTCTTTATCAACACTTAATTTCATTTTTTGAACATCCTGAAGTATTTATTTTAATTTTAGTTGTTAATGTTTAAAGAGTGTTAAACTTTACTTTTTAAATTTTGCATGAGAATGTTATTTTGTTTTAGTTTAAGTGTGTATTCAGGTTAAATTTTTAATTATGTATTTCTTATAAGTTTTCAACAAGTTTGGAAACAGTTTCTCTATTTGGAACATGATTGGCAGAATATTTTCATGCATATCCCCTTACCACTTCTCTGCAAGAATCCATTTTCACGCATCGTACATGAAAATCAGTTCTTCAATGCTACTTATGTGGCACAACCAACGAAGAACAATTTACATACAATGAAAGCACCGATAACACACGAAACCACAAGTTACTATCCACACAAATGCATTATATGGCCTTGACGACTGACTTTACGAGTACGCACCCGCGCTTTGCGTGCCTGTAAATCAAATAAACTCATTGTAACTGTTGGATCCCAAAACACACGGTATACAATGTAAAATAAGTATATGTTCATAATAAACTTTCAAAGTTTCTCGAATCAATTCAGTACTTGATCTTCCTAAATCACGTACTGTACAGTATCGTAATATTTAGAGCAGTTTCAGAAATGAATCTTGGCAAACGATGTCCATGTTCGATCTCCATTTTCTCTCTTTTAAATTGTGCAACTTAATATTTTTCTTATGTTCGCGTGCAAAGGAAGCCTCTTTACTAAGTACATTACCTATAAGGCAATAACTTTCTGTAGATTTTCATTTTATCTCCAGACTTGAAGTAAACTTTATCCAAGAACACCCTCTTTCTCATTGCTTTCTTTCTACTTTACAACAATGATCCTAAACTGACCACAACAATAAAGTTTGCATTGCGTTTATTTGAATCATAATTTATTTCATAGAGCATGTCTTAATTGCTACAAAAACATATAACGATCACCTGAAAGAGGATGAAACGAGACAACTAGCACAGAATGAAAGATCTATATGACAAAAAGTTCAATATTATAATTAATATAATGGGAATTGTTCAATTCATATGATGGATTAAAATACGAAATATGTTTGATAATATAAAATATGGTACTACTACTTGGCAAAATAGTCAAAATTGTCAAGTAGTTAAGATAGATGAAATCAAATTTGTTTAATCAACGAAATAAAATGCAGAATAACTCACGTTAGGTATAAGGGCGATACTTTCACATTATTTCCTGTTAAAGCGTGAAGTGTAGTTTTGAACATTAGTCATATCAGTTACGCGCAGAAAAATAAACAAGAAAAATAAAGAAAAATAATATGAACTTGTAAATTTTTTTACTTAATATAGCAGCATTTGTTAAGTTTTATTCACTACGAATAGTTCTCGCTTCTAGACATGTTAATCCACTTTTCGCCATAACATTTTCATCCATGCTTTCATGGGATCCCTTCTTCTTGCTTAGTAACGGTTGAGTATTTAGAATGCATTTAATTCCTATAGGTAATTTTCATATTTCATACTTGATCTATTATTAAAAAATCCTTTCACCAGTTGACACTATTATATATCATCGGATTGTCACAATGTAATGAAAATGTATGTGTACCTTAGCACTTTTTCTATTTGTGTATGCTATCCTACATAATCATTTATATGCTTTAAAATTCTTGCCGGTACTATATTATTTACTATTTAAAATGAAATTATCGTTTTTTAATTCTTCACGAAGTTAACTGTATAAGAATCAATGATTATTTTTTGTTATTGCTTTAGAAAGACAAAATAGTTTCAATGTGTAAGCAATAAAAACAAAGATGTACTAAAATATGAGGGTGAAGACCATACTGAGATTCCTGTGGTTATTTCCCCAATAGCCAATATTATAGGTTTCATGCTATTGAGGAAAGCTATTTTTTGTCCACCCTGTATCATAATAAATGGGCCGAGTAGTCTGGAAACGTCTGATGAACTCTGTAGCTATGAGCTAAATAGCAAACGTATGAAGATATAGGGCAGTAAATGATTTTATTAAAGTTTTGCAAGCCAGATCATATCTCCAGACCGTGCACCTATCTTGCTTTCCTACGTTAATCAGACCATTGGATATAAGCAGAAAAAGACGACGCCAACGTTTATATGAAGAAAGAAACACACATAGAAACAGAAGTAAGTTCACAAGTTATCACCTACCTGTATTTGTTATTTCTTTTAGAGAGCGCTGTACTTGGTAGGTAGAAGTGTAAGAAAAATAATAGGTATTATGAATGAAAAACGAAAGTAGGCTGTCCACAACTTGTACGTCATCCTTTCGTTAATGGAATAAAGGTCGCTTTGAAAATCTGTCAGTGAGGAAAAGAAAGAGTGGCATCGTCACTTTCTCATACATCTACTGTTGATGACGCAACTATCCAGCCGATCTCTTGCTATGGAATTATCGAGCCCATTACTTGTTCTCCAGCGGTTGTATCCTTAATTATATACTGCCCTGCCGAGCTCCGTAATCTGCACTTGTTAGCAGGGCTAGTTCCATATTCACACAGTTGAAGCTCCGTGTTTGACATTTTTCTACTAAGGTGGCACAGTTCCCACGAAATGGACTTAGATATGGTTAGAAAGTGAGAGGAGATTTGCAATAGGAATTAATTTTCTGAACAGTGCAAAGGCATTCATTGTTAAGTTCAAATGTTGCGTTTTCTCTAATGCTAGCCGTCCACGTTACGGGAAATTTTTCTTCTGTTTTATTATTATGTAGCATACTTCCTGGTCCATGTCTTCATTTCCGCCAATTCTTACTAGAACGCGCATTCAGTCTCTTTACCTTTAGACATTTTTCTGGGTCATTACATTCTCCACACATACTCATCTTTATTATTATTTTCATTCACTGAGCTACCAATAAATTTCATATAGTTTTGCGTCTTCCTTTTCTTTCTTTCCTTGTCTCTCCTTATTTTTAAAAGCGCCTGTCATAATTTATTCTTTTAATATATCATCATTCAAGTTCTTGTAGATAATTTGTGTACATACATGATCTGTCTTAATTTCATTTTTAATTTGATACAGATTATTCTGTTTTCTTCACAATTTGAGCTTCGTACCGGCTCCAAATTACTGTAATCATCTTCTCTGAGAACTTCTTGAACTTATTTTACATTGCGAATTATAATTTGATGCTGCTTGATAATTCTATTATTTGCAATCATTTATCATTATATGTTTAATAGTGGAACTTAGCTCACTATGCCTGCGATATACATATGTTTATTTTTAAACAGCTTTCCACTGATTTTATGATTTTTATAATAGTATATAAACAATTATAATTGTTTATATACTATTAAGATATTTTTTTTTTGTTCTTCTTGTTTTATGTAATATAGAAACTGCCAGGTTTTTGTACATTGAGGTTAATTAAGGTACAAAAGGGCAGAGAGCGGCTGTATACTGGAAACCAATTGTCCAGGCCGTATAATGTATGTGCAAGTAGCAGCTTGTAGTTAGTTTGAGGGAGGCTTTGTCAGCGAGTGGTTGTGAGCTCATGTGTTACTCGGCGACTTCGTTGTGTACAAAAAGTTCCAATTGTTCTTCGTTAGTAGAGTCGCTATGTAAATATATTGTTGAAGAGCGGACTTGTATATGCAATAGAGATATGAAAAAGAATTCTTGCTAAGAAGTGGTAAGGCGATTCACAAGAAAATATCCTAACAATCTTGTTCCAGGTAAAGAAACTATTCGCTACCTTGTTAATATTGCAGTTGAGGGATATCATTTTTAACAGAAATTAGTACTTACTCTTCTCAGTTTTAAATACAGCATAATTTTTTGCTTTCAGTAAAAATTAAGATTCTAAAACAAGAAAAGTAACCTTTCATACGGCTCATCTTAATCCCTTTTTCCAATTATAGCAACTGCACTTTTCCATTAGGTAAGCGTGCTCAAGCGGCCCGTGTCTGAAATAATCTTACTGTATAATATAATAATTTTCAGTCTGGCTTTCATTTATTCGTCTTCATGTTTGGTATAAACATGCATAAGCTATTTTGCAATCAAACTTTGTTTTATAATGCAAAGTAGGTATATTGGTTATAAACGTTGTTTGTTCACGTGGTGTTTTAATATTCGGCTACTAAGCATACTGCACTGTCGCTCGTACCTCTCTCTATTCCGCTTTCTAATATGTGTATACAATTTATCTTATAGATGATGCTGGAATTTTCGCCTTCCCATCCTAAAGAGGGAAGGCCATAATTCTGACCTACGATAAAGTATGGCCAGAGTAATGTTTCCTTACAAGTTTTCTTTTACATTCTGAAAACTCCTACTTATGCTAATTATGGAGGTTATTTTGTTAGCAAACGCTCAAGATTTGAGAAATTTCTCCTTGTGTTTCCCGTGTTAATACTGCATTCGTTTTCCTTCTTTTTTCCATTCTTATAATTTACAAAATGCATTTAATAATATTCTAAAATGCCCCTGATAGCTACACTGTCATAAAAAATAACCTTGGACTGAAATTTGTTATGAGATTGACATGAATTCCACAATTTAAGAGTCAGAAGATGACTGTTTTAGGAGAAACGATATTCTCAACAAAAAAAAAAAAAAAAAAAAAAAAAAAACTGGAAAGCAGAAAGGCGTGTATTAACGTGCAGATACAATTCATTCTAAACTAGATTATGGTGTTATAACTAACAGCTCAAAGAAAACTATAGAATTAAAATTCTTAATCAGCACAAAATTCAGAATCGCATATACTTTTGAGAACGTTTAAAACTAGCCCCATCTCCAGTTTACATACAGAAGTTAATAATATACTATTATATATTCGAAAAAACCAAAAATAGACTGAAACCACTTAATACCATTTTCCTTAAGACTAATCTCTTCTTCCCAAATTATCATCTAAAAGTTTTCTAATTAACTTATCATCATGATAAATTACACAACCACGAGATAACAATGATTCAAGTGAATAACTCTACTCTTAGAACCATGTACCACAACCTAAAGGAATTTTAGCATGGACCCCTTTCTCATCGAAATATTTCTGAACTCCTGTTTGAAAGTGACAGTGCACGAAGTATATACGAGTGTGTCAATATGTATATATATATATATATATATATATTTTTTTTTTTTAATGTGAAATATTTTGATGAATACTCGACAAAGATTAAAGACCAGAGACACGGAATAACAGAAATGATGCTCAGAGTTAAGGATATGTATTTACAGCTACTCATAGCAAATGTCCTGCTGTTGATGTTAAACTGACGATATCAGCAGCTACGAGTTCAAGTTCACTATACATTTGTAATGGTTTGTGTAGTTTATCACTGCTGCTGCAACATGAAAATACACTATATGACACGGCAACAAAAGAAGTAACCATACAGAAAACAAACAATGTCTGATATGTCCATATAATCATATACACTAACAGAAAAAAATATAACTGACGCAGAAACTGGCTTGAGACGTTACCAACAAACTCAAAACAATTAAAACGTCATATCCAGTCAATAACTTTATACCTATATTAAATTTTCATCAACCGTTTCCGTATTAGGCAGTGGATGCTTTCTCGCTTATATACTTAGCAAGATTTCCTCTCCTATTTGCAAACTTGCAGTGTGACCCTAACTGTTAAAAGCCTCATAGAACACTACAGCAAATACCTGAATCAACATCCATAAGTCAGTATTTCCTGTGCTGTAACAATAGCACTTGGAGATCTTTCATGTTGATTTAAAACAGTGTTTTTCAGAATCATTACGCTTTTGAAACAATGTAAATTACACTTTCATACAGCAATTCGTAATTTAATACTTATGTATAAGTTAGCGATGTGATAGGACTTAAGTAAAACAAATTTTTTTAAAATAATATAACAGAAACGAGACTGTACAGTTCGGTAAAATAAAGCATACTCTTTATAAGAGTTGATATTTAAACAATATACTTAGAAAAATACCTACCATAAGGGATTGTTATTATAATGAACACTGGAAACGAATAACTGCGCTGGCCATGAGTGTTGACAATAACTTCACAACCGACTCGCAGAAGACAGAGACTTTGCCGGCCAGCGGAGAGATACGGAGCATTGGAGGGGTGAAACAAGAATATTACAAAAATAATATATTTTACCAACAATCGGAATATCACTAGTATTACTTAAACTATCCATTTTGGGTGTTTGAATTTTTTTGCTTCTGCTTCAAGCGCAGAATAACGTGCGTTATCTCATCACTTGGTCACTTTGGGTACATGTTAAGTGTCCGTCAACTTTGAAGGGACAACATAATGAATCAAAATAGTTGAAACCATATTGAAGGCGCCTCCCCTCTACAATAAGTAGGAGTGCTTTGTGAGATAGGTTGCCGCCAAGCAATACTCCATGCACCTTACACTTTTGTGGCGTGCTGGGAACTTCTCGGTGCTCGAACGCAGGGCTCTACCACCACGTAAGAGATTTTACATATCCTTGTATGTTGTAGTTTTCAAATCTAGTTCAGAATCATATGTGGACTTATATCGTTCACTATCTTTATCTGCCGTTTTCCTATAAAAATACACACATTTAACAGCTTTACTCTTTTTGCATCATAATTACTACATTTCAATAACAGACCATCACTACTTTACATAAAATTACGCTTAAATTACAATAACGAAACAAAATTAATAACAAACAATAACAGAACACTACAACTGAATGAGCCTGAAATGAATGCTAACTCAAACATGATAGCTGCCAAAATTAATAATACAAATTCTTTGAAAACGCCGCTATTATATTTTAAATCAATGACATTAGTACAATGGCTAATATCCAGCGTTCTGTAGTGCCTCCCACGAAGGAGGTTTCAAACACCAAGGTGAATTTCAGAGGAACACGTGGTAAACCTATAGCTCCCAATAACAACTGACAGAGAATAAAGATAGCTCTTGGCGTGAAACCCATGTGTGGAATGTTTTAACGTGACGCAAATCTACATATGGGACCCTAGGCTTAGTCCCTTCCGGAGGACTTGAGTACGCTACTCAAGACCACCGAAACCGACAGAATGCAGAATAGGATATGGTTAAATTAGAAAAGTTAATTTTATTGCTTTTTTCGGGGAGGGCTATTTTATCAAAGGATTCAGAACTAATATTAATATTTAACAAATTTCTTGCACTAGTCCCTGTGAGAGACCTGCCTAGATCAGAAGTATTGGCATCACTGAACTGTTGAGTTTTATTTGTCTGATCTCGCACTGTATTACGACAAAACTATATTATAAAGAAAGTAATAACTCTCAAGTATTGCAAAAGGGTACGTCATTATTGGCACCATTAGGTAATGGCCTTAAGTAGGAATCTGCGGTTCATACACGGCCTCTGCTACACGTCGGCCCCAAGATTTATGATACAACTGTGCAGTGCATGTAAATAGCCAGATTTTAACGACGTGTTTCGTTATAAATTATGCCTTCTGTAACGACTGTGGAACGGAGTCAAGCACCTTGATTACCGCCCCAAACAAAGCACTTGCGGACGTAAGTACAAGGCGCGTTCTCTCCCTTTTCCAGCCTACTTTGCATTGATGCAGTGCAGCAAAGTGGGTTACTTTAAGATATACTCTCTGGATGCTTCATGCTAGGTCTTTTATAGTATAAGACTTATGCTGTGTGTTTTCAGAAGAAAAAACTTAACCACTACATAACATAGAACTGCAAATAGGAAATGCTTTATTTGAACCTGAACTGATATATAATGTTGTAATTTCGGAGGTTTTAGTTACTTTCAGAATTAAACAGTGCGCAATTAATCAGCTGAATATGAAGGGAGTCTGATTTAAAAAAAAAAATCAAAGTTTTTAAAAGCTACTTTTATAAAAAAAACTAACATGTAATACTTTATTGTAGGAGGCTATATCTTGAGTTCTTTTCTGTAGTTACATAAATGGGTTGAAAACGCAAATAAATATATAAATTTTGTATTTTAACAGAGTGAGAGAGGTGTGATTTGAATTTTTTTTTTTTTTTTTTTTTTTTTTAAGCTTTTCTGCTGCTTTATGATACATCTCATTTATGAAAATATAGTTTTGACTCTGTCCTTGCTGTAAGATAACAAATACTGAAACTGTTTCTTCCTCTTTTTACATACCCATTTGACTTGATCAAAAAAGGTTTCCATTAGAAACTGCAGAATTTAAACAATGAATATCAGTATTTTTTTCATTAGAAATGTATGTAGTTTATCAGAGAATTAAATACTCCTGGTGGTCCATTTTACACTCCTATTTTAACTCTTGTGTACATTTGTAAGTCGTAAAAGACAGAGCTTTTAAAATAAATTCTTTATTGAAGTTGAAAATGTTTAAAATAAATCTTCTTTCTTATATAAAAGGCTAAATTTCAAATATCCAAAAATTCGAGATTATACATCTATTTTACTTTTGAAGAGCTTTTCCTTTCAGATTTTACAATATTTACTTCCATGTTCAAATTCATTTTTTTCCAATATAACAATAATTTTTTGAAGTTCTCTTTAATTTTTCTATTAAAAATTGACCCCCTGCAATGGGTATATTTATCTTATATTTTTTCCCTTTAATAATTTCTCTACAGTCAACATAACATAATTTTCTCAAAAAGTTATCGTTGATAATAAATAACACTGTAATATTCTACACTCTTGTCTTATATCTTAAATAATTTAATGTATATCAACTACAATATAATAAATTTATATTTTCTATAAATTTTGTTTTATAAAATGTAAACCATTGTGTTTAATGTTTTTATTTACATTTTACTGTTTGTAAATAGTACTTTTTCTCGTGCAGTTATTTCTTTTTCTCTATTACGTTTCCCTTAAACGTGAACAAACAAAACAACAACTGCGTAATATGCAATATAACAAGTAGAAAATAAAACGAAAACTGAATTTTAGCAGTCAACCTGATGAAGTGCGTTGTATTATATACACCCTCTCATTGACGTATATTTTGATATTAAACGATGTATAATTATAAGAAATATCTTATGAAAGCCGTAACTGGTTTTGTGGGGGTTTCTGGAAAAGTTATTCAATTAATTAGGAAACTATTATGGGTAAGAAACAAGTACAGTGAAACCTCTCTAACCCGACAGGTATGGTTCAATATAATATTGTTCAATTTAACGAAGGGCCCATGATATTGTTGATTTCGTGTTTTATGGACACCCTTTAACATCTCAGGTCATTAGCGTCCCATTTAATTCAGAGCGTGAAACGGTCGATAAATTTTGCTCGCAAGTCTCTTCTTTCAGATTGAGGTTCATTTCGTGCCATTAATCTACGACATGATACTCACGGATTTTCTTCCTCTCCGCAGGAAGCCTCTTAGAATTTTCACACCCGAAAAAATCCATCTATCCTGGCCGAGATTCTGTCCTGGCCGGGATTTTGTGCCCATGGTAGAGGGGAGGTAGGTTTTCATAGTGCATATATATATATATATATATATATATATATATGTGTGTGTAATTTAAAGAAAATTACATATGTATTACACATGCTTATAAAAATAAAATGGAAGGTACTAACTTACTCTTACTCATGTTGTGATTGCACACAGAATAAAAGTAAACTTCTCAATAGTAACTGTGGATCACTTTACTTATTCTAAACATGAAAAATTTTGCTTAAATAAGTTTACAGTTATGTACAGTTTACATTCCGGGAAATACTTAACAATTTTACATTTTGTATAGAAATGAGGAAGTTCAACGGAGAATAAAAGTAAAAGAAGTGCCAATTGTTTCAGTACCTCTGTGCCATTGCAAAGGATAGAAATAAATTTCAATCAAACAAGTAGCAGAAAGCCAGTAAGGGAAAACGTATCCTTTTGATGTTACAGTATGTACCTGCTGATGGCCCTTTTAGAGCTTTAGAGATAAACGTTAATCAAACTAAAAG